>CM045497.1:40445760-41045760 GCA_024704745.1 Rosa lucieae
CCCAATCACATTTTGTGACCCCCAATCACCAGTGGTGACTCTCGATCCTCAACCCTCAAGTCTTTGGATCCCCGGTATAAAATACCAAAATATTTAAAGGAGTCTCGCTGGACTCAAAATGTTACACAAATCCTGATCACTAACTGTGACCTCCCCGTACAAAGACCAAAACATTAAGCAAGTTGGAATGGACCAAAATGTTACCCGAATCTAAAATAAAAGATTCCCAGTCATTGATCCCCATCAATGACTCCCGATACAATGACCAGACATTTAAATAAGTTGTCCAAGACCTAAAAAATATTCCACAAATCCCAACACTTTTTAAAAAAAAATAGAAATCAACATTTCCCAAAATATATTGTTTCTTAAAAAGCCACACCCCAAAACAACATAATGAACCCCTTCCCAATTATTGTTTATATCACAATAAATTCACCCCATACATATATATTTCACGTAAATACACACACACACACACACACACACATAGTCAGTCACTCAGGAATACTATTAATACCAACTATAGTTTACAGTTAAATAAATAACTCCCAAAACGATAAGGTAAATCCATTCGTAAATGAACATTATGAGATTACTCATCTTAAAATTCCTGCTGCGTCTTGACACAGCTATATAGCTTATAGAACCCACTCTGTCAAGCACCTAAGGAAAAATACATCCTCGATTCAGTACATGAATCACAAAGTGATTAAAGTTCGAATCCCTCAATCGAACTACAACCCCAAAGTAATGCCAATCGAGGTGAAACCTCATCCGAGACCACCCAAAATCTCTGTAATACTTCTACGATCAAATATCAAAAACTACACATCGAAGGATGGTCAGATCAGATCCAGAAAACGAACAATTCGAAACCACAAAAAACCCCAACATGCTAATATGATCTCCAAATGCTACATACTATATATTAAAACGTTCGTACCGACGAATAGATGATATATATAATCAGAAACAGCCCTGACATGGCCGGAAATGTCGCCAAGAGTAGCCACAAGAGGTGGCACACCGCCGCCGGCTAAAAACAAAACTAGAACAATCCAACCGTCTAAAATAGAGTTTATACTACGAGAATCAACTTTAATACCTGAGGTTTTGGCCGATTCGGCCTAGATAGGCCAGAATCAAACTCACAAGCCTGAATCCACTGCTCACCTAGAGTTGACTATGCTCCGGTCCGAATCGTCCAAAACCGCCACCATGGATCGAAAGAGGAAGCTCCCACGAGAAGAAGAAGACCGGTTGGAAGCACTGCCGTCGCCAGAGTTGAGATTTTCAATCGAGTCCGATCTTTCCTAGCTTTGCCACCTCGATGCGTCGTGTACGGTGTGAATCGTCACAAGAGACCATCGTAGAGAGGACCGAAATGAGGAGGCGAATCTATCTAGGTTAGCGCCGTCGTCGGATATCGCTAGAGGACGAAACGCCGACCGGGTCTGTTTTTCGGGTTTGGGTCGGGTCAACCTAAGTTTGGGAGAGAATGGTTATGGAAATTTCTAGAAAAACGATGGAAATGGAAATCACTTTCCATTTCCGGAAATCCTCTATTTATAGTAATTTCTATAATTAGTAGAAACTTCTGTTGACCATAGTTTTCTTATACGAACTCCGATTTTCACGTTCCACATATCCACGAACTCGTATCGATGCGTTCTACAACTTTTGTGAAGGAAGTTTTTGGAGAAACCTAACGAACAAAAAGTCAACCTTTGACCCCTCGAACTATGTCATCCTCAAACTACGTACTCGTATCAACAACCACTAAATTAATTCAAAAAAATCCTCAAAAAATAATAAAGAATTTCTGAGGTATTACAATCATGCATTTCAATTATAACACGATTATCCAAAAATGATGCAATGCAACTCCTCTTATATACCCGTTAATCCATATACCAGAACACGCAAGCCTACACGTCCCATATCGTGTGCTTTACAGTTTTCCAACTATGACTTGAATATCCAAACATTTAAATTAACCCCTGTCTCAATCAAATCCCCCCCCCCCCCCCCCAAAACCCTTTTGCTAGTCATCTTGTCTGAAACATTGATCTCCAAGCCAAATCACCCAAATATATCGACAATTATACCGCCGATATTCTAAACCTAAATGCGCACATGAGCTCGCCTAAGCTTGATCTCTACAATGTTCAGACTCAGCTACACAAAAGATAAGGGTCTTTCTAAATGTACCCAGCAAATATCTAAATACACCTAGCACTTAAAATATTGTCCTGTACTTTCCAACTTTACCCTTGCTTTGATTTACAAACCCAACAACCAGATCCGAGAGACGTCGACAAGACTAGGAATTGATCTCCTGCAATTGGACCTCGACTCTATCCGTCTCCCTAATATCAAAATTGTCTTAATATACTCTGGAAGCCATTGAAGCATTGAGCTGCAAAGAATCCGCAAACCAATTCAAAGTTGCTGAAGATGTGTAAGCTACCTCATATCTCAAACTATGCTCTACAAATTTACTTGCTCTCGATATCATAAAGATCCATCACACCAAATAAGAGCCATGAGCAAATGCTCCAACCACACAGCAGTAAACAAACGATCCCGCAAAGGCACGATAGGACTTCAGCTTGTAGCTAAAGGATGGATAGGGGGTGACTATATAGACTGCTTAAGTTTTATTAACTGTAACAAATGGGTACACCAACTACTGGAATCACTCGGTTTCTTTGATCTTTTATTGCTCCTCCTCTCCTCTCTTGTTGTGACTATAGTTCTTTTAGATTAATTTCTATAATTATATGCATGATCTGCAAACAATTGAATGGTAAAAAAAAAAAAACTTCCAAAACGCAAGACAACAACCGGATTCTTTGGCAGTGTGAGCCGAATTAGGGGAAGAATAGGGGCGTAGATGAGAGGAATCAAGAACTTAATTTGATCAGACTTGTTTCTCTTCCTTATTACAACAGCCTCCTGATTAGAATGATTGGATGAGGAGGGCCAGGTGGCTATGGCAATTATGAAAAGCTTGAGATCTGGAGAGGGCTTGGGTTTGCAATGGGTTCTGTTCTTCGCTTCAAAACCAAAATCGGATCATCTATGGTCTCTCTTATGGGTTTGAATGGTGCTTGCAGCTTAGAAGTTTGTTGGGTTTTTTGCTTAGTGTATTTTACTTGAGGGTAAATTTGGAAAATTTAACATAATATTTTAGGGCTGGGTATGTTAAGATATTTGCTGGGTACATTTAGAAACATCCTTAACACAATCACCAAATAACCATAATTTCTTCCCAACTGCTTTACACTTTGATAAATAACAACCTCCATGAAAACATGCATATAATTTACATATATTTAGTACATGTAATTCAAATATCATCAAAGAAGTCATTCAAAAAAATATTAACGAGAATAACATATATACGAAGCACATAAAATGAACATCCAATCATAAAAAGTTTTCTCGAGATCCCCCTACCTTATTTTTAATAATCGTGGACAATAAAAAATAAAAGGGTTATTATCACAAATGGTACCTGAACTTATCCGCTATCTATCGATGGTACCTGAACTTCAATTTTGATCACAACCAGTACCTGAACTTTTCGACTTCATTTCAAGTGGTACCTATCACTAACTTCCGTTAATGTTCCGTTAAAAACTAACATGTGCAAAACACATGACCTATATTCAAGAGTAGTTTGACTAAAATACCCATTAAAATAATTTTGTTTACTAGATATTTTGATCAATTAATATGTTTATAAAAATATAAGTTCAATTAAAAATAAAATTAAAAATGTATCTCTACCCTCTTATGAAAATAAAATTTAAAAACAATATCTGAACAAAAATTAATTGTTTTATAGATACAAACAAAACATTTCAAATAAAACTATAAAACAATTTTTTTTTGACAAACTATAAAATATTTAAAACCAAAAGCTTATCAAAACTTTCGTAATTTTTTTTTTCCTGTCATTCATATATATTTTTAATTGAAGTTGAAAGTTTTTCCTTTTGATAGTCTCATTTTTTATAGCCATATTGCCACAATATAAGTGAAAACAAGTGATCTTACAAAAAAAAAAGGGAATTTTACAAATTTATCCTTGAAAAATGTGTCGCATGTTTGGCACATGTCAATTTTTAACAAAACATTAACGAAAGTTAGTGATATGTACCATTTGAAATAAAATCAAAAAGTTTAGGTACTGGTTGTGATCAAAATTGAAGTTCAGGTATCATCGATAAGATAGATGATAAGTTTAGGTACCATTTATGATAATTACCCAAAATAAAAGCAAGCCTCCCATGTCTTCAAAAATAATTATACCAAATCTGACTTTTCTTTCCACCAATGGAAAGAGCTCTCCCAGAGGAATTCGTAGGCGAAAACGGATACTAAATCGGACTTATGGTTCAAAAGATATTTCAAAAGCAAATTCTAGAGAGAGAAAATGTAGGAGACTGAAACATCTCCAAATATTGTGGAGATTTCTAGTTTGGGTCGGATCCTATTTACAAGGCTGGATAAACAGACATAGTGGGTCGGTTTGAATATCTTGTTGAATAATAGAAGGCCATGTGTCAATTGTAAAAAAAAATATCTGACAAGTGAATGACACGTGTTAAGCTCTTACCAACCTGTCTACCATTACCTGACACATGTTAAGCATCTTCTACCCACTTGCACCATGTAGAATTGTTGTTCTTGGTCACCAGGTCATGCACAGTATTCAATACTGATGCGCCACGTGTCCAAACTTATTTAATTTCTACCCAAAATTCAAAAAATCATTAAAATAGTTTGAAAATCTGACAAAATCACCAAAAATTAGTACGAACTCGTGGAAATGTCTACTTTATTCTTATGTAACTGAAAATAAAATTAGATCAGCTTAAAAAAATTAAATATTTTTCAAGAGCTTTAAAATAATAAAACCATAATAAAAACAATAATTCTCAAATCTCGACTTTAAAAATTATAAATTTAAATTCGGATTGTCACACGTTAGCCTTCGTATTCTTCACAAATTATTCTCAAAATACTATGGTTTGTTCAAATTTGTATTAACTAATTGAGAATTATGATGAGTAAAAATATAGGTCATGGTCATGGTAGAATATATATATATATATATACAGATCCTATCCAGAGTGAGGCATCGCTTTGAAATTTCAGAGCGAGGTTAGGGTTTAGGGTCACTTTTCAGTCGCATATCCACATGTCAACCGTTTCAGTTTTTAGGTACTAATGTATAGATCATCTCTATCTCTGCAAAATTTCAACGAAATTGATGGTCTTTAAGGTATCTAACTCGACGAATTGAATCTGTCCAACCTGAACCGTACTAGCTTTAAGGTAGTTATCAATGCCTTAACGACCATCAATTTGGCTGAAATTTTGTAGAGATGATCTATACATTAGTACCTAGAAACTGAACGGTTGAGATGTGGATATGCGACTGAAAAGTGACCCTAAACCCTAACCTCGCTCTGAAATTTCAAAGCGATGCCTCGCTCTGGATAGGATCTGTATATATATATATATATATATATATATATTATATACTATTATTAAGAGAACCCACTTTGTCAGTCAAAGTGGGTGTGAAATAACGTAAATATCCTTAACTATAGTTTAATTTAAAATAGTCTTTAAATATAAGGGATATTATGGTAAATAACAAAATATAAATGAAAATAAAAATTCAGAAAAAGTAGGAAATGATAACTTCTCATCCCACATTCTACATATAACTTCCCAATCCCACTATCTACAGATAAAACTGCCCACACCTTACAGAAGTAATTTTTTTTCCCCTCTAAAAAGTAAAAATAAAAACTGTTTAACACATGCATCGCATGTGTCAATAAAGACTAGTATATATATATACAGAGAGAGAGAGAGATTAAGATAATATAAGAGATGGGGCAAATTTTTGAGAAAGCAAAAGAAGAGGGTCTGGGTCGGTGATGGGTATATAATGAAAACAAAATGAGTCTAACTTGGTTTTTGTAGGAGGTATACTTGGGGTTGGATCTCTTTGCAGGTCCCACGAGGTAGATCAGGCCCTCTTGCTGCAGATCAGCCATAGATGAAGAATAAAAAACAAACGCTTTGGAGAAGAGGAACATGGGAAAGACTAGAATACCCTTCAAAATATGCCAGTTGGCAGACTCCGTAACGAAGTTAATGGCTCCAATGTACGAAAATTAGGTCAAGGTCAGAACCTCAGATACCATTATGATATTTCTGAAACTTGAGGTATGAAAATTTAGAATGAACAAAAAGTCAGATACTTACGGATGATTTGTCTAATGGGAAATTCATAAATTTGGTGGGTTAAGAGGGACTAATTTTTTTTAAATTAAAATATTTAGACATTTTCCATAATGAATAATTGAGTTATATTCAATTATTTAATTCAACGTAGGAAAAGAACTTGTTTGTTATTATGTATATGAATATGCGTGCTTTACTCTTTACTTTTTTAGTGCACCTTCATGATTAATGAATTCTTCGTCAGTTGATGAGTCAATTTACATTAAAAGTAGCTGGAAGCAACCCATTAAAGTAGCATCCAAAATTAAGTCCTATTTCGTGTTTGCTCTTTTCTCTGACTGGTCGGTTCAAAAATCAAAACACCCCCACCCTCCCACTCCCATTTCCACGTACCCCCACACTTCCACTCCCTCAGCCCCTGCCTGTCTCTCTCCCTCTCGAGGTAGAAAACAAAATAGTGGAGACAAATTAGGCAAAAGCAAAAGCCATCCCCTACATAAAAATCTATGAAGTCTCACATACAGAGAGAAAATATCTTAACGTTTCATACATACCAGAGAGAGCGTTATTAAAGACTAGCTTAATTGTGCTCTTGCATAACGTTAATCTGTATATATGGAGGAGGATAGTCTCTGCAGATCGAGTATTGGTGGTGAAGAGATGAAAGGGATGGAGAAGTGAAAGCACCTTTTCGTGACGGTGTTCCTCTCTTCGCTTTCCATGTTCTTGGATTCCGACCATAACCGACGTCACCATAGCGGCGGTTTGCCCCGGTCGGGAAAGCTGCTCTCTTGCCATTTACCTCTCTGGGTTTCAACAAGCGGTACGTACCAGTGTCTAGTTTTCGATCATCTGTTAATTCTTTATTCTTTACTGTTTGGTTAATTAATTAATTTAGGAGGAGTTCATCTTTCATATCACTTTCCCTTTATTTAAATAATGTTAAATTTACCTTTCAGTTGATGATTCCAAACATACATTCCAAAGAAAACTTTCACGGTTTCCTAGCTAGCTAGCCGGTCCTTTAAAACTTTGATTCGAATTTTGATTGATTTCAATTAGTCAGTACGATAATATACTAACTTTTTCCGTCTGTCCCATATGAGTCATGTATTACCGTATTAGAGTCTCCTCTTAGAAAGTCAGAAAAAGAACGTGACGGAGTCTCCCCTTAGAAAGTCAGAAAAACAAAAGTGGACGGATAGTAAGTTCTATTATAATCATCTCAATTATTAACCAGATAATTCAATCATCTCGATTGGTTTATCACATAACCAACCATAAAAATCGCTCATTAATGTTTAGTCTTTTATTGGCATGATTGGGAGTTGGGGGAACGCTCATTGTTTGTAAATGTTAATTAGTGTGTATGGTTTACGGTCGCAATGAATATGGTAATCAATTGAACTTCTTAGTTTGATTTTTCTTTGGAGGATGATCTAAAATAGAGATGGTTCAGACAATTAGCTTAGAGCAATCGCAATCACAATGTCATCTCGAAAAGGAGACTACTATGTGTGTGTGTGTATTTACATAAAAAATGGAAGTGGAACACATATTTTGTGCTTTAAATTGCGTGTACGTACCTCTAAAATAATTACTAATGGCTAACGTGATCTAATCGAATGTGTGTACAAGAATTGAAGTTTGCAAACCCAGAAATTGTCTACAATCCTCTACACTCCCAACCTAAACTTCATAAGGTCATACCTACCAAATGTTCTATCCATGACCGTGAGTTCATTGCTCAAGTTAATTATATCCCAACAATTCAATTTAATGACTTTTGTCTTAAACGTGAGGCGTCTAAAACTACGTCCCCTTTCCTCCATTCTCCCAGCAACCAAACAAATCTGTCACGGTTAACGTTCAAGTTTGCAAACCCAGAAATGTGTGTACATGAATTGAAGTTTGCAAACCCAGAAATTGTCTACAATCCTCTACACTCCCAAATAAACTTCATAAGGTCCTACCTACCAAATGTTCTATCCATGACGCGTGAGTTCATTGCTGAAGTTAACTATATCCCAACAATTCTATTAATGAATGACTTTTGTCTTAAACGTGAGGCGTCTAAAATTACGTCCCCTTTCCTCCATTCTCCCAGCAACCAAACAAATCTGTCAAGGTTAACGTTCAAGTTTGCAAACCCAGAAATGTGTGTACATGAATTGAAGTTTGCAAACCCAGAAATTGTCTACAATCCTCTACACTCCCAACCTAAACTTCATAAGGTCCTACCTACCAAATGTTCTATCCATGACCGTGAGTTCATTGCTGAAGTTAATTATATCCCAACAATTCAATTTAATGACTTTTGTCTTAAACGTGAGGCGTCTAAAATTACGTCCCCTTTCCTCCATTCTCCCGGCAACCAAACAAATCTGTCGAGGTTAACGTTCAAAGTCACAATCATGTCACTATCGTGGACAAGTCTTTGTACATTCATAAATTGAAATTCTTAGGTTGAAAATCATGAAACCATCCGATTATTAATATTTTAAATCAGCATTATGTTTGTGATGCAGATCATTGGCATGGGAACGGTGGTGATGAATCCGGTAATTGGGAACCTGTCGGACCTCTATGGGAGGAAGGCTCTGCTCACATTCCCATTGACAGTATCCATTATCCCACTAGGTACTTTCGCTTACTTGATTTCTTTTTGCTTAATGATTCTATAATTTCTATTGCTACTTGTTGGTGCTGTTCTACTGTTCTACATGCTTTTGCCTGTGCGAATGTCCAATACATTAAAGCGTTTTAGAGCTGCCCCGCCCACTGTATGATGAAGCATATTGCAACCTTTTTACTATGAAGGCCAGGAAAACATAAAAAAGTCACTATATAGAATAGGGAAAATTTTACAAATGGTCACTCAAATATGACTCATTCGACACTTTGGTCACTAAAATTTCAAATATATCACTTTGGTCACTCAACTATTACATTGTCAATCACTTAAGTCACTTTATTAATTTTTTTCATTAAAAAAAATTATAAAAAATACTCTTTGGGTGACTTAAGTGATTGACAATGTAATAGTTGAGTGACCAAAGTGATATATTTGAAACTTTAGTGACCAAAGTGTCGAATGAGTCATAGTTGAGTGACCATTTGTGAAATTCTCCCTATTCTACAATCAAGCATCTGTTTTACTCCATATGTCATACTCGTCCTTTTTTTTTTTTCCAAAATAGCTGAAGGATGACATATTGTAGACTTGTAGTATATCTTAGGGTGAAAAGAAGATGATTTGGCAAATGTATGTTTCATTCATTCACGATACAAGCAGTCTTTTCCTCTACAAGGTAACTATCCCTACAATTAAGGTGTACAGAATATTCACAATTGATTACCTAATACAAACAGATCACTACTTTCCTAGTATAGAAGATACGAACTGATTTACTTCTCAACACTCCCCCTCAAGTTGGAGAGTGGATATCCCGAACGCCCAACTTGCGAATCATAGGAAAGAAAGTTTCCTTTCCCAAGGCTTTGGTAAGGATATCAGCCAATTGATGTGTAGAACTCACAAACTTTGTTGCAACTGGACCATCTTGAATTTTATCTCTGATGTAGTGGCAGTCCATTTCTATGTGTCAAGTTCTTTCATGAAAAACAAGATTGGCTACTATGTGCAGTGCTGCCTTATTGTCGCAATATAACAAGGCAGGATGTTGATGCAATACCCCTAAATCCTTAAGGAGATATCGAAGCCATGTTAATTCACAACACGCACCTGTCATTGCACGATACTCCGCTTCAGCTGAAGAAAGCGACACAGTTTTCTGTCGCTTTGACCTCCATGAGATTAATGATGATCCAAGGAAAACCCAATAACTTGTGGTTGATCTCCGAGTCAGTGGACATCATGCCCAATCTGAGTCACAAAAAGCACGTAACCTGAGGTCATTACTAGAGGAAAAGAACAACCCTTGACTTGAAGCACCCTTAAGATACCTCACAACACGGAGTGCACTCTCCATATGACATTTGCCTGGCTCATGCATAAATCTGCTCAAAACATGAACTGGATAAGTAATATCTAGTCTTGAGACAGTAAGGTAAATTAACCTTCCAACTAGCCTCCTGTATCGAGATGGATCTTTAAGAACATCACTCTTATTTGACAACTTTAGGCCACGCTCCATGGGAGTATCAACAGGAGCTGCACCCTAACAATCCTGCATCTTTAATAATCTCCAAGGCAAACTTGCGTTTGGAAATAAAAGTCCCATGAGCAAAGGAAGAGACTTCGATGCCAAGAAAATATTTCAAATCACCTAGATCTTTAATATGAAATTGACTATGCAGGAATTTCTTGAGTGCAGCAATACTATCAGAATCATTACCAATAATTAGGATATCATCAACATATATCAAAAGAACAGTAAAGGACTTGCCTTGTCATCTTGTGAATAGCAAATAATCAGCTCTTGATTGAACATAACCGGCTGACTGTATAGCATCCGAAAACTTGGCAAACCACTGCCGAGATGCTTGTTTCAAGCCATATAGAGATTTGTGAAGGTGACAAACAAGATGTTCCTCCCCCTGTTGCCGAAGACCAGGAGGAGCTGTCATATAAATCTCCTCATGAAGATCTCCATGTAAAAAAGCGTTGTTGACATCGAGCTGAGAAAGGGACCAACGCTGAGCAGTAGCCAAAGGAATAAGGCAACGCACGGTGATAATTTTGGCAGTGGGAGAAAAAGTGTCTTGGTAATCAACACCTTCCATCTGAGTAAAGCCCTTAGCCACCAAACGAGCTTTATAACGCTCAATAGAACCATCAGAACGATGCTTAATCTTGTATACCCAACGGCAACCAATGGGTGTCTTGCCGGCAGGAAGAGGTGTGAGTGACCATGTACCATTGTGATGGAGAGCCTAAAGATCATGACGCATAGCTTCTTGCTATTGAGGATGAGGTGCTGCTTTGGCATATGTACGAGGCTCAATGGCGTGAATGATCTGGGCAACAAAGGAGCGATATCCGGGAGTATAACGATCATAGGAAACATAATTGGATAAGGGATACCGTGTACCTTTAGTTGGACCAGGAAACAAGGAAGACAATTGATCCGGAGAGGACAACATGATGTGAGAGAACACATAATCCCACAGTTTGATCGGTGGAGCAATGGAGCGATTAGAACGACGGAGAGGAGCTAGTGGAGGCGGTGGTGGAGGAAGGGATGCTGGTGGTAGAGGTGGTGGATTAGGTAATGGAGAAGGGGATGGAGGATCGGGAAGAGAGGAGTCGCTGACAAGGAGGGGCGATCGATCGTCTGATGGAGACGAGTGATCGTGGCTGGCTGCGTTGGGAACGGAAAAAGGGACAGGGGCTAACGATTGACCGTCAGAAAGGGCAGTAGGGTCTGGAGGGTGAAACGATCGATCATATGTAGGGGGCGATCGATCGTTTGGAGCGACAGGTTCTGGAATGAAAGACGATTGATCGTTGGGTGGGAGCGATCGATCGTTGCTGGACGGAAAATCTTCGTCTGAACCAGATGGCAGGGAAATGGAAAAGGGATGGGTCCGACTGGTGTGGAAGGATTAGGAACTTGACAACCAGGCTCATAAGGGAAGACAGACTCATGGAAGACAACATCATGACTTGTGAACACCTTACGAGAGGAAAGGTCATATAACTTGTAAGCCTTCTGACCTGATGGGTAACCAATGAAGATGCACCGAATAGCATGAGGAGAAAACTTATATTGGACATGAGTGTTTGTGGCATAGGCTAGACATCCGAATACACGAAGGTGTGAGAAGGTAGGGGATCGTTGATACAGATGCTCAAAAGGAGTTTGAAAAGAGAGGACAGGAGTAGGAAGACGATTAATAAGGTGCACAGTAGTGAGGACACATCCTCCCCAAAATTGAAAAGGAAGATGTGCGTGGAACTTGAGTGCTCGTGCAACTTGTAAAATATGACGATGCTTGCGTTTCACAACCCCATTTTGTTGAGGCGTGTAAATGCAAGAATGCTGAAAGACAATCCCGTTTTCTTTGAAGAAGGGTTGGAGAGAAAGAAATTCAGCTCCATTGTCACTACGAAAAGTTTTGATTTGTGAAGAAAATTGAGTAGTGACAAAGGTAGAAAATTGTTTTAAGAGAGATTGTGTTTCGTCTTTGTGACATATTAAAAACACCCATGTGAAACGAGTGTAATCATCATCAATAGTGTGAAAGTAGTGAGCACCAGAAAGAGAAGGGTGTTTATAACGACCCCAAATATCACAATGAATAATGTCAAAAGGTCTTACAGATGAAATTGAACTAATACCAAAAGGTAAACGACTCTGCTTTGCCAAAGGACAAACTTGACAAGCATTATTTGGACTAACATAAACATTTAGAAATTGTTTGGCAATAAAACTCAAACGAGAAGATGAAAGATGGCCTAGACGTCGGTGCCAGAGATCGGTGGAGGAAGTTGGTTTGATGAGGCCGTTGGTTTTTGAGATGGTTGATGGTTTGATTAATCCTTTTTCCGTCGCCAAGGCCACAAGATAATATAGGCCATCACGCTGCTTACCCAAACCAATCATTCTCCTCGAAGCTAGATCCTGCAAGATACACCAATAAGGGAAAAATGTCACCGAACAATTTAAGCCTCTTGTTAAGCGACTCACAGACATTAAGTCAACTTTGAATGTAGGAACACAAAGCACATCTCTGAGATAATAAACTGAATTTAAAGGGAAAGATCCTGTGGCAGCAATTGGTGCTTTTTGTCCAGTTGGTAACAAGACCGATGCTAAGGAGGAACTTTTCTTTTCACATAATAAATTGGAAGAGGAAACAATGTGATCCGTTGTACCGCTATCAATGATCCAGCGACGGGAGGAGATTTTAGACAAACCTGGCGCTGCAACTGCTGAATTAGCTTGGGATTGAGCACCTTCTTTTTCTTTGGTACTTAAGATGCTAATAAGCTGCTGAAGTTGTGTCTCTGTGAGAGCAGTATTCAAGAGCCTTTCTTCATCTTTGGTTTGTCCATCAGATACTTGATTTGCAGAATGGCCACGACTTCTATTATGCTTGGGACGGTTGGATTTATTTTTTGGCTGACCTAGTGGATAGCCAATCAACTTGTAACAAGTTTCCACAAAATGCCCCATATCACCACAATAGGTGCATTCAGGACATCCTCTGGAAGAGCCTACACGTTGCCTGTCTTGATCAGATTGTTGTCCACTTTGTGAGCTAGTGAAGGATTGATCAGGATGGTGTTCCATCCTTCCTTGTCGACCAGATTTATTTGGCCTATTATTTCTCACGGCCATGGCTGCTCCACCATGTGCATCTGATGTATGTGTACTCCCAAGCTGCCTTTGCTTTTCCTCCTGACAAATTCCTGAGTAAGCTTGTCGAATGAGGGAAGAGGATTTATCAAAAGTATCTGGCCTCTAGTAGCACTATAGGATTCATTCAAACCCATCAAAAATTGCATCAATTTCTGCCGGTCATGTTGTGCACCACAGGTACATGAAGAGACATCAGTATATAAAGCCAATTCATCCCATAGATTCTGCAATTTGGTGTAGTAATCTGAAACAGAGAGTTGTTCCTGCCGATGATAAGAAATTTCTCGCTGGATTTCAAAGATGCGAGGAGCATTGCTTTGAGAGAAACTCTCATGAAGGTCTTCCCAAACTTCACGAGCAGTTGTGTAATAGATTACACTATCAGAGATTTCTGGAGTTACGGAATTAATGATCCAAGAGTGAATCATATCATTGCACCGAGACCAAGTCGCATAATCATCTGGATATTTGTCTGCTGATGGGGGTTTGATGGTGCCATTGACGAAACCGAGTTTGTTCTTTGCGTTGAGCGCAATGGTCATGGCTCTCAGCCATGTGGAGTAGTTATCTCCATTAAGCGGTTTGGAAACCAAAACCAAATTAAGCTGGATGATCTGAATGGTGAATGAAGAAAGGATTGGAAAGATCCGATTTGGGAGGAACATCCTTGCTTCCTCCTGTCTTTTCATCCCCAGACATGATGAAGGGTGAAAAAAAAATCTGCAGCACAAGAGGCTAGGATGCGGCAGTGATAGGAGAGGATTGGGGAAGGCTACTGTACGAGAACGCAAAGCACAGCATGAGCAGAAACAGGATTTTCGTCCTGCTCTGATACCATGAAAAGAAGATGATTTGGCAAACATATATGTTTCATTCATTCACGATAGAATTGATATACAAGCAGTGTTTTCCTCTACAATGTATCTATCCCTACAATTAAGGTGTACAGAATATTCACAATTGATTACCTAATACAAACAGATCACTACTTTCCTAGTATAGAGGATACGAACTGATTTACTTCTCAACATAGGGTATGTCTCTTCCAAATTAAAACTAATGTCTATGAGACTTGGGACTCGATTGATCACCGATTGCCATTGATATTTTGTTCAACTGCTTCCAGCTTCACGAATTCTCCACTTCAATGTACATGTGAAGGGTGCTTGGATTAGTATCCATGTTCCTATTACCTGTTGTCTTGTGTGTTGATTCAGTTTTGAATTTTCTTCTCGTACCACTAATTGTTTACAATAATATGTCTATATCTCTCATTACGTGAGTTTTCATTTCTCTTGCAGCAATATTGGCGTATAGCCGGGAGACCAACTTTTTCTATGCTTTCTATGTGCTGAGGACACTAACTGCCATGACATGCGAAGGCAGTGTCAACTGCCTCGCCCTCGCTTATGTGGTATGTCCATTCCCCACCTATAGAATATTAAGTGAATAACCTACCTTGGGAATGTCGAGTTGCATTACCATGCATGATGTCACGGTATTCTACATCCACTGTCGAGCCATATATCCAATTTAATTTCTTACTTTCAGGCAGACAACATTTCAGAGAGAGAGAGAGTATCTGCATTTGGACTTCTATCTGGGTTTTTCTCCGCATCATTTGTATGTGGAACTTTAGCAGCTCGTTTCCTCCCCACTTCGTTAACATTTCAGGTTTTAATTTCCTCGTTACCTACCACCAACCCTTAATTTCTCTAATGAAATTGACATCTGGCTTTCAATCACTACTTGTAATTCTAGTATTTCTTGTATACATTATATGGGGGTTTAGGTTGCCGCCTTAGTATCAATGCTGGCAGCGTTTACATGAGGATTTTTCTCGAGGAAATTAGGCCATCAGATCATGGGGATAGTACTTTGAGCCAGCCTATCTTGAAGGGATTAGAACCAGTACTAGAGCGAATCACAGATGACGATTACTCCGAAGACGAAAATTGAATTTAAGAAGATCCCATCTGTTGGGGATCTTATTAGCTTACTCAGGAGTAGGTAAGAGTTTGCATAGCAGTTAAGCTTAAGCCTCTATGTTTGGATAGTTCAGATTAAACAATTACCTTAAAGGTTACTTGTGTAAGGAACTGTTTGTTCACTTACCGTCTTTAGTTTGTACTAAAACCCTGTATTTGTTGCAGTAAGACCCTGTCACAAGCTGGTATTATTATCTTCTTTCAGAGCCTAGCAAAGGTGGCATGCAAGCTTCGGTCCTGGTACGTTTTCCCCTTATTTTCCAAACTTCCTGATTTCAACTTTTCAATTTGCTAATTATTAGTTATGACCTATGAAATCCCCTATTCTTGACTGTTAAGTTTCCAAACCATGCAGTATTTCCTTAAGGCTCGTTTTCAGTTCGACAAAAATCAGTTTGCTGATATAATGCTGATTATGGGGATATCAGGAGCCATAACACAGGCTAGCTACACCTAAAACTTGTGCTGCGGCACACAGAAACACATATTTCTTTAAAGTCTTCGATTTCCCCCGCTTTTAGTTCTTTAAGTACTTACTAATTTGCTAATCATTTGGGTAATATGCAGATGATTTTCATGCCCATGATGGCACCTAAAATCGGAGAGGAAAGGATGCTGTCAATTGGGCTCTCACTGAACTGTATCAGTGTAAGCACTTAGCTTCAACTCTTCCCCCTTTTCCAGATTCACCTTGCTGATTTCTTGTGTCATTACATTCTTTTTTTTTAAATAAGTATTGCTTACTCGTGTCTGGTTTACCAACTATGCAGATGTTTCTAAACAGTATAGCGTGGTCACCTTGGGTAATCTTCGGTCTTTGCACACTCGTAACATCCTTAAACACACACGTTACACTTGTTTGTTTCACTACAACTTTCCTCACGTACCAAGTATTCTTTCTTGTCTTAATTTTTGAATGCTACAGGTTCCTTATGCAGCTACTGTGTTTTCTTCTTTTGCCTTACTAGCACAACCAACTGTAGGTTTTTTCTCTCTAACCCTGGTAAAAAGCTATGTCCTGTTGGTTGAATGACTATCGCTGATAGTAAACTTTGTGACCGACAGATACGCAGCATTGCATCAAAACAAGTTGGACCAAATGAGCAGGTAGTTCTACTGAATAGGGTCTTCAGTTTTATGATAAGAAAAGATCTGCACATTGTATCTTAATTACTATGTGTTATTCAACTCAATTGAAGAAGTAAAACTCGTATCAGGGAAAGGCTCAAGGATGCATTTCAGGCATAAGTTCCTTTGCCAACATTGTGTTGCTCCATTAGTTTTCAGTCCTTTAACAGGTACGTCTTGATCTTTTTGATTCTGTTTTTTCTTTTCTGGGAAGAAAATGTCTTCCAGTTTGACCAGTTTTCCTACTGTACAGCTTTATTTTTGTCTGAAGATGCACCGTTCAATTTCCCTGGCTTCAGTATTATGTGCCTTGGACTTGCAACGGTAAGAATGAACTAATAGCACAGATTAGTCTTAATTTTAAGACACCATTAGTTTTCAGAAATAAAAATTAACATATGCGCCATTGAGAATTCAGGATTCCAAACACTATGAACAGCAGATAAAACGGAAAAACATGTACCTATTATGTATAAACTGCTTGACATATAACACTTTTGTGTGCAGATCATTGCCTTAATTCAGAGTACAATGATAAGGGCTTCTCCTCCTATTTCAAGTCACAATTTAGCCTAGCATAAAGATTTTTTTACCTACAGTTTCATCTGATGGAGCTCTGTAATCAAATACAGAAGGAACCCGAGAACAAGAGCTATGTTAAGCTATGCAGAAATGATATTATCGTATACAAAGAAACTGGAAAGAGAGAGAGAGATAGCTAATTTGTTATTAGAAACCATACTTCTGTATTTCTCCATATGGGAGGTCTTATGTCCAGCAGGACTCTCAAAGCTAATCGTGTCTCTTGCACTTGAATTAGCTAGGTCCCAAATGCATCTCAACCACATGTATTAAATATAAAAGCAGAAATTATAACAACCTAAAACTGTGCATTTAGTTTTCAGTCATTGGATTTACTTGTCCCTCACAATCCCTTAAAAACTGTCTCTTAGGTGAGTAGGCCTTTATTCTCCAATGTGGCTATTCTCACGAGGTTTCCAAGTAGAGTTTGATTGATTTACAACTTGACACTTGCTTCTATGTCCATGTCACTATAATTTTGCTGGCTGCACGCGACCGAGAAGCAGGGACATTTATGCAAACTATTTTAGTAGGAAAATGGGAGAGAGCAACTCAACCATTAGAAAGATATACCACCTGGGCAACTCTCTCAACAGGTATTCTGTATTTCTGTATGCATCTTTCGGTATTTAGGTAATTGGACCCAACTAGATTCATGGTTTAGACGAATATAACAGTGCAGATGGCTCCTGCTTAGTTCAAACAACCGATTAGGATGAAGAATTAAGGTATGAAGAATCTCCCTAATAGATAGACCTATCTCACAAATCGACAACTGCATTCCTCCTCAACAGCAAACATATATGCAACTACAATAATCAAAACCTTGGCAGCGTCCAAATACTGATTTTCATTCAGAAATGCACCAAAAGGGTATCTCATTCACCATTATACGAAGAGTTATGAATATGTGAATATGCTTCCAAATTTGCCTTGTCAGAAAATTAGAACCATCACTAATTCACTATACATAAGCTCCAAATAAGAATTATTTGCAATAAGCTTTTTTGCCATTCAAACATCTCTTACTAAGCTGTAAATAACCCTAGATATTCCAATGCTGAATATTAAAATGTGACCAGATAGTGACATATACAAGACAACGAAGCTAAATATCCCGATACATCAGTGCAGAATATACATACACGATAGGTGGTCCATCCACCTCATTGGAAGGGAAATATTTCATCATCACCATCGTCCATTTCCAGATATTTGAAGTTAACAGCATCCCATCCATTACCTTTGTAATCAAAGCCTGGGCTCACATAGCACTTCATCTCATGAAACAGGTTCAAATTATCCACAAGCTTATGAAAGGCATTGCATCCACAACACTACATAACAAGAAAGGAAACTCGCAGTCATTAGAATACCGTTAGCTGCCTTTCGCTTACTGCTCCTCACCAGATTACTCTCAAACCTTATCTTAACAAAAAGATTATTCATCTTTTCAAAAACCTCCTGAATTACTATTGCAAATCATCAGCCAAAGATACCGAGTAAATTATTACTATTTAATACTCGCTTCCAAATTACATTGGTAGACATTCTGTATTCTTAATTAATGTCCCTTTCCTCATTACCCCCTTAAAATCATACTGGAAACCCAATGTAATAATTTAACATATAGTCAACTCAATATTGAGCTCCATGATTAAATCCCAAATTACCTGCACAAAGACAGTGCCATCAGTGAATGCATGGGGATTGATTGCCCGAGTTGTCCGCTGCCCACAAATGTTGCAAGTGAAAGCCGAGCATTCTCCGGCGAGGAGACTTTGTAAAGAGAGACCAAGGAAAAGTGGAGACATTGTCAGTGCTAGATTGCGATTCAATCCCAGCAGGTGCAGGAGGCCCCTCCATCCCAGAACCTGTAGTCCACCCTCTTCCTGTGGCAGCACCCATCACCAATCCCATTGCCGCGTCCTAAAAATATGTTTGTAACGAATAAAATGTCATTCTGACACATAAAAGGTTGCACAATAACATTACATTACTCGCAGGTCCCAACATTAACATATATCTGTAACCAAAGCCCATCTATTGCATCTCTGGCAAGCTTGCAGAGAAAATGATATCCAAATGAATAAAATACAATTCCAATTGCGTATTGCTAAAATTTCATTCAAGCAATTTACCTACAAAATAATATCCATCTTTAACATCTTAAAATCCAAAAACCGCAGCAAAATCCTTTACGAAATTTCGTGCAGCTTTTCTGTAATTTTGGGGAGAAAGAAGAACAAAATCAAACACGCCTGACTCTATTATCTACAAGAGTACCTTGGAGAGTGGGGAGAGGGAGAGGTAGCGATTACTGAGAACCGGAAGGTTCTTGGTTTCTTTGGAATCCGACTGAGGAGGAGGAGGATTGGAGCCATTTTCGTTTCCTGAAATCGGAAAATTTACAAGCCCACACCATCAAATTTCAAAAACCCTTTTCAATTTCAATCAAAATCGAAACTTTGATGCTTTACTGGGAACGAAAGATGGAAATGAAGAGAAGGAAGGAGGAGTGATTTTACCTTTGGAAGCGAGCGGGAGGTGAAAGGGTCTGAAGGAGAGGGCTTTTCTTGGGGAGAAAATCGAAAAGAGGAGGACATGAAGGTAGCAGAAGAGGAGGAGGTCGTTAGGGTTTCCATGATTCGATTTGATTCACAACACAACACTCACTCAACAGAGATTGATGGATGGATTGATTAAGATGAACAACTGATAAAGTCGTTTGAGAGAGAAAATATCGCGGGGAAGCCGTGGAACTCTTCTGGACTGGGTCTGGATATCTTCGTCTCCCAGGCCCAATTGCTGGTCTCTAGTTATTTTTATTTTTTATTTTTAATTTAAATTTCTCTCCTGATTTTAGGAAAGCTGCTCTTTTTTCCATGGGAGGTATTGCAATTTTTTCAAATATGATATACTCTATTGACTATCTTATTCTCGTATATAAATAATTTTTTTATTAATCTCTATATTATGTGAGGGCATATATGGTAGTTCAAAAATTTAACTATTTCTTTAAGAATTGGCTTAATTATCTAAGGCCTCGTTTCGGATTGCTTTGCTTTCTAAAAAATCAGCTTTTGTTTAAAATTTTAGATTTTATTGTGTTTGATAAATAAATAAATAAATAAAAAGCAGCTTTAATTAGAAGTTATAGGTCACTGACAGCAGATTTTAGAAACAGCCCAGAGCTTGCTTTTAAAAGCTGTTGTAGATCAAAACACACTCTGCAGTTGTTTTATGTACTGACAACACTTTTTAAAATATTATTTACCAAACACAAAACTGTTGATTATTCTCACAACATAGCAGCAGCAGTTTTTTTTAAAAGTCACAGCAATTCCAAACTAGCCCTAAGATATTATATATTATGTGAGGGCATATATAGCAGTTCAAAAATTTAACAATTTCTTTAAAAATTGGCTTAATTATATAAAATATTCTAACAAATTACCACTCTACATTTTAAGTACAATTTATTTATGGATGAGTAGTTATTGTATTTTTTTTTTCCCTGACAAGAATGAATAATATATATTTGCTCGGCTTCACAGAGCCATTTCCAGGAACCATCTAATGTTCCAGCAACAGTGAACTGAATCGTGTGTTATGCAGGTCTTCGAGTTTTTGCTGCTTTCCATGATCCTACTACTTATCCATCAAGTGCAAAACATTTTACTGATTTTAGTTTATGCGCTTTATGTATGTGTAATGTGTTGATGTTGTTGGTGTCAAGAGAAAAAAGGAATGCGACACAGGATCTAAATTTTAAAAGGAAAGCAAACTCCATATTCATTCTTCTAAAACAAACACACTCCCATAATTTATGCACAAAGAATTACCCAGAACTCACAAAAATAACATTAAATGTAAGTTATTACTTATTACCAGTAGAAATGAGAGTTTGCAATCCCCATAAGTAACAAGAAATAACACTCGATCCTAAACTAAATTATGTACAATTGCTATCAACAATTCACAAATTGCTTTGCAACTCAAAAACACAAAATCTCCCTGGCTGGAGTTGTCATCGTCTTCTTCTCCTCCTGAAGAATCATCATTGTTGGCATCTAATGTCAGTATTAGCTCTAGATCTGCCGATGAGTTTTCCCCACTGTGCTCTGGGCTTGTCCTCCGCCGTTGCAGTGAAAATAGTTGCAGCATCAATTCCTGAGGCGAGAAGCGGTACATCCAGCCCTTAGCCTTGGGTTTCTGCTGGACAGAAAAGTTTTAAACCATAATCATCATTAGTGTAGATCATAACCATCAAGAAAACTATCACGATTGTTAGCATCGTCATCATCTTCACAGTTTCTGCCATTTTCATTCTCAACATTGTCACCATCACCACCACCATCATCCTCATCCTGATCATCACTATCATTGTCATCCTCGTCCTGATCATCACTATCATTGTCATCGTCATCCTCGTCCTCATCATCTTCATCGTTCTCGTCATTGTCATCATCATCGTCATCAAACATATAGTCGTCATAAGAATATTCATCATCCTCATCCTCATCACCAATAGTGTACCATATTAATCGGCCAGGTATCGAGACCTTTACCAAACAAGCAACAGCAGAGAAATTAGTTCCTCTGCTATAGCTTTTGGAATCATTATGATTGTCCTATGCATATCCACTTATCTAATCACTCATTAACATCCCCCAGTACCAACCTGGGAATACATATAGGAGTTTCTAGGACTACCTAGATGGGTGAGCATTGAGCCACCAACTCATGCTTTCCCCAAATCAGTTTTCTACGTTTTCTTGAAAAGACCCAGAACCACCCGAATCTCTATGCAATGTTGGAGGTGGAGACACAAAATAATGGGTCAACGAGCTGGCAACCTCCAATAATATAAAGGAATCAAAGCACTAAAACAAGCTAACATGTATTTTTTGTCTTTTGAGAAAACACACACAAGGACACATCATACATTCATAACCAACATCCAATGCTTAGCGTAACCGAAAGAGCAGTGGTATTGAACACACCCTCCTCAACTCCCATTTCACCCCATTTTTGTTTTGTTTTGTTTTTTGTTTTTTTTTTTAAGAAAGATGTTCTGCTTGCCCCTGAAGAGCAGATATCTAATCTTCAGGGCCACAACACCATCTAAGCTCACAACTAGGATGTGCAAGACAAGCCCCATGGGAAAGTTGGTTGAGCAAATTTATAAACCTTACTGAGATTATACACATAAATAAACAGCTCAGGGTAACAACGCATACCTGTTCAATGTTCTGAGGCAGAGTAGCTCTCTCTAGAGCCTTTGGAGTCCACATCTTAATATCATTTTCAATTCCACTGCTTGCAAGTACCATGGTGTGAGGATGAGACTTGATACAGTTCACTACATCCTTATCTCCTTCCATGACACGAATCAACTCACCTCCCTTTTTCTTCCATATGAATATCCGCCCACAGTCAGACCCACTCACAACATACTCGCATTTCGGCCCAAAGAAGTTCACACCTTTCACTGTCTCAGAGTTCAAGTGACCCTTGTAAACTTGAGGAACAGTTTTTTCATCAGTATCCATGGATGATGGAGATTCTTCAGACTGGTGATCATCACTCATTTCACTTGTATCACTACTCATGGAAATGGGAGGATTAGGTCCTAATCCCATTTCTCGTGTAAAAAGATAGATGAACTCGTCATTGTATGATACAAGAAGCTCACTTTGTTCTGAAAAGGCCAAGCCTGTAATTCCAACTTGGTCATTACCATTCAAATGTGGTGGGCAGAAGTAGTTCGTGGGTTGACCAAAATCAGATGATCCATCCCAGTTATACTTGCGGATATCAAAAAGCCGGGTATACTCATCAGAACCTGCGACTGCAAAGAGATTTGGATTTCTTGGGTCAATTGCAATTGCATTTAGACTGATAACTGGCAAGTAACTCCTTCTACCATCAAGTGTTTGGCATGTCAAAAGTTTTGTGGGAGCCCCAGTTCTGAGATCAAACTGTAAAATAAAAAGCCCAGTCACATTGCTATAGAATCCATTATACAAATAACAAAGCCAATGACTAAGTTAGGAAAGTAAAACACCCAAACCAGCACCATGCATTATGACTAGCATGGATTATTGTCTTCTCCAAGCTTGGCCTAACCAGCCTTCAGATTATTAAATTTTGGGGTAAATGCAAAAACCCAAAAATTAAAGGAAGGGATGACCAGATTGTAAATTGTAAATCATGTGTCAATCTTTAAAGCTTTCGTCAAAGTGTATTGAACGGAGGTTCTCATTCTCTAAGTACAATTACAATTTTTATGCTTGTCCAGAGTACAATACTGATCCACAAAAAGAAAAAAGATAAAAATTATTCATGAACACAACTAGCAAGGAAAATGGTAACTCACATGTTGCACCAGTCCATCTTCACCACAGGTATAGAAAATATGAGGGCTCCCAGGCTCAATAGCTAACTTATGAGCGCGTCCACGGTGTCTGGCCAACAATGAACATTCCACTTGTCCTCGTTCTAAAATCTGAGTATGTCTCACCTAAAATTGATCAAACCTATTCGTTAAATAATTGTAAAAATGAAAAGAAATCAAGTTTAGAAAATAGAGGCATGTCAACAACTTGAATGATAAAAGTAAAACACATGAAGTAAGGAGT
Organism: Rosa lucieae; assembly: GCA_024704745.1. Classification (NCBI taxonomy): domain Eukaryota; kingdom Viridiplantae; phylum Streptophyta; class Magnoliopsida; order Rosales; family Rosaceae; genus Rosa; species Rosa lucieae. Next base: position 40,469,707 of record CM045497.1, read on the forward strand.
GAATAATATTAACAGTAGCCTGTCATTAGAAAAGAAAAATTGAACAAATGGTAAATTTCGCTTCATGAATACATGACAATATAAATAGACACATAAGGGGAAGCTATGGATGGTGAATATTGCTCCATGGTTTACATAAGTCATTGAGATAATGCTGAGATGGCATTTTCATGAAAATGGTACATTCATGGCATGTTGTCCTGTTTTGAGATAAACAATGTACCTGCCCATCAGCAGCACAAGTGACAATGCTTCGATCATCACTATAAGGCATGAACTTTGCTTGGAAAACATTGCTATTATGACCAGAATGGAATGACAACTTAACTTTCCCCGTTTCCCAGTTCCATAGTATGAGCCGCCTGTCATCAGAACCCGAAAGCAAAATATCGCCATCTGCATTGAAGCTTACAGTGTTCACACATCCTCTATGCTTGTCCAGCTTCCTGTGGACATCAAGTCGAAGCACGAGATCCTGATTCACAATAAAAGAGGACGAACAAATCTTACTAAACCTCTGCATAAACATTCTCCTAACAGCCCTTACTTAACGCAATTTCAAACATCTATCTATAACCAACTAATTGATCAAGACATGATCAAACAAAAGAAGAAGACAATCGTCCATTTACAACATAAAAAGAATCCAAATTTCATAATCATATTTCGACAGCAAAGCTTCACAATCGCAGTAATCGAAAACCCAATACATGACCAATCAGTTTTATCATTCCACGGGCACAATCAATCAAAACCATATCGGAAAACATAAATGAAAAAAAAGAACCCAACAAAAACGAAGAGGTTTTGGAGATAAGGACAACAAAAGGATAAAGAGATAAGACCTCAGAGCCACCGAGACGGTGAGCAAAGTTTCTGGCGGAGAGCTCGCCCAGCTGTCGCTGCCAAACATTGACGACAGCCTTGTCGCTGCTCGCTTTCAATCGCTTATTCATCATCGACGACGGCGATGATCGATCAAATGGAGTTTTGAGTTTGAGAATCAAAGAGGGATCGCTAATATGATCGCATTCCAACAGTGGGTGTGACCTTCTCTCGCAAGTTCTGGGGTCTGGGCCTGGCCTGCCTTTTATGGGACACCCGGAAGGCTCTCTCTAACTCAAGACTCTAGGACTCGGTTTCTGTTAACTCCAAGGACCTCCACGTACGTCAAGGCTGTGATTATAAAACACCAGTAGGGATGGCAAAAATCCCCATAGGGTAGGGTACCCATAGGGTATTCGACCCTAACGGGGAGAAATTTGGGGGAAATCGGGTAACGGGGATGGGGATCCCCAGTATTCGAATTCTGAAATGGGTACGGGGCGGGGATGGTATTTTGATCCCCATCCCACCCACCCAATAAGAATTATCTGAAAATATATGTAATATATATTTTATTTATTTATTATATATTTTTGATATTATTTATAAATAAATATTTATGTAAACTTCATCTTTTTGTCAATATTTAAATTCTATTAATAAATATATTCAAAAAAGGAAGATTCTTTAATAAAGATCTTTATCAACATGTTAATTTTTCTTGATTGAAATAAGAAATTTATTTTATTTTTATGTTTGATTTTAATTTCATATTTTACAATCAATAATTATTTGTATAAATTTTTATATAATAAATTAGTAATATTGTTAACGGGGATTTGGGCGGGTACGGGGAAATAATCCCCAATGGGGACGGGGACGGGGAATCCCCAGTATCTTATTACGGGGATTGGGGAGGGTACGGGGATGGAGAATGAAGTCGGGTATGGGGATGAATTTAATCCCCTTACCCTACCCTCCCCATTGCCATCCCTAAACACCAGCCGACGTGACTCACTGATAGTTACTGGTTTTCATAATAGAGAAAATGGCCCGTACGGTACTCTATGTTTGTCTATTTATAATTTCTGGTAACTCAGTTTTAGAAAATATTAATATGGTACCTGAGGTTCTAACTCCGACCGAACTTTGGTGTCTAGAGCCGTTACTTCCGTTACGACGTCTGCCAGCTGACAATTTTTAAAAGATATTTTTGTCTTTATACTTAACTCATTTTTTTTAAGGGTATTTTTGCAGTTGCAAACCATATGAGTAGCATACTTTTTCTCGTCGAATAAATTTTTTAATTAATTGGAGTTAGATATCGTGTTATTCACACAATTTCATTTACACCAATCCATTATCATTATCATCAATCGTTTAATCTTGTGAAATGTATAGAACATGTGAGTACGTTAGTCAAACTCATCTAATGCTAGAACAAGGACATTAATTACATATTATCTTGTGAAATGTATAGAACATGTGAGTACGTTAGTCAAAACTCATCTAATGCTAGAACAAGGAAATTACATATTTAGATTCTCTATATATGTAGCTTAACCTGCAAAAAATTGTTAAAAAAAAAAAAAACAGGATCCCTCATGGGTGAACAAGACAAGCACATTTAAGTTTAGATTATCATTCATTAGCAGTTGGGTAGTCTGCATACATTAAGATAAGGAAAGATGTTGGGGATACCGAAAGAAATAGCAATTTAGTGGGCAAAACATTTTAAACCTAAAAACTATAGATGAAAACTAATTTTTGTAAAACGAAGCAATCCTTAACCAGGCTTTAATATCTTAATCTATGATAGAAACAAATGTAAATAAAAAGTTGAGATGTTCACGAAAGTCAAACACAACATTTTATATGCAGTAAGAAAAAGGGATAACTACAAAGGACTACCAGACCACCTTTCATTTAACAAAAAACTCCACAACCTTTTCCCTTATACAATTAAGGACACACCCTATTTCTTTTACCCTTTCACAATTTTTTACAGTAACAGCCACTAATTCTTACTAAAAAGTCTTCACACAGTATCAGCCTAAGGACTAGCCTTCAACATGCCACAATTTCGCCTAACGACTTCCTGTCTAGCGGCTACTAACAGGGCGGAATCACTGCTGCCTTAGTATAATAAGTGGTTTAGGCTTTTTAAACAAGAACACAACAACTGCTACTGCAATAAACTGCTACTGCTAAATTCAAATGCAGAAATAACAAAAAATATTTTTGTGACAGAGTAATGGGCTCAAACTGAATTTATTTATTCAAACATAAATACAGATACAGAACCCAGAGCCTCACTCTTGGGCAAACAGCTAGAAGCTGTTTAGCTACTCATAACTGATTTACAAATACTTACTTGCAATAAAAAGCACACTTCATCCACAGACTGACTGCTACTGCTTCTTAGATCTAGAAACGATATAGCTATGAACTGATCCTAGAGATTTTTCGAATGTAGAACTGATGTTTCCTTCTTCGAATGCCTTCTAAGAGAAGCTAAAGCTCCTTATATAGGGAGCGGAACTCAAATTACAATTCAAAAAAAACTACAGGACGACTCCGTGATTTCCTGCTTTCCTGAGTGCTCCTGCTGGTGGAGGTCGGCCGGGGAAAAGCAGATTCTTTTAGGTGAAATGTTTTTCACCTGCTTTTTGAAAAGCAAAAGTAGCTTTTGGGAAAAGTCCAAAAGTACTTTCGGTGTTTTCTACACCTGCTGCTTCACATGTTCTCGTCGGTTTCTGAATTGTGACCAAGGACAAACGAGTCGTTATCTGCCTGGGCCATCCTTACTGTTGTTGCATTATCTTCGACATCTGTATCAACATACATCTTGTAGTGGTTGTCTGTCTCAAGCTTCTCCACCCATCGTAAGCATGCCAGTGTCGAATCTATCTCCTTCCTGGTAAAAGATAGGAATAAGTCACTGCTGACTACGTCAGGATGATCGTAGGCAGTGATAATAATTTTTTCTCCTGCTGCCAGGAAGGTATTGTGGACGTCTTCAGAGATGATCTTCTTGATATATTCTAGAGTCATGGCCTTCATCCATGGGATGCTTGAGTTTGGTTGGCCATTGTACCCTACACAGGCTGGTTGAAGATATTTCCTTTGAATAATTCTTACATAATGATAAGGAGGAATATATTCAACTTCACCGTTTGCCTTCTGGATCCATTCTGGAGGAGTGGATCTGAACTTCAGTCGAAGCATACAGTCATTCTTTCTTATATTTTTGACTGTGTTGACAATGATAGGCGGCAAACCTTTTAGATCATCATTTGTTTTGGTCCACAGATTATGGACAAAACCATTTTCAACAAGCCAGAGCTTGTGTTCTTGAGGATGTTCACTCTGAACATTAACCAGGTATCTTCCAACATAAGGACCTGAAACAATAAAGAGAGTTGGAGGAACCAGGTCTTCTGGATTATGTCTTCCTATCAGACTATGGAATTCATGCCAGTCTGATTCATTAAGTGCCATGATAGGAACCCTAGCACTTTCTGGACTTTCAAGGAAGAGAATTTTTTCTTTTCTTACAGCACTCTGCTGTATATGACTTTCTTCAAATTGTGGTCTGGCATTCTCATATAGTTCTTCAGCTAGTGCAAAGAGTGCCGGGAACATTAGACCACTGCTTCTTTCTTGAAAGGCAAATAAGAGATTATCCAAGATTGCCTTCTGGTGATAAGCTAGTCTCCTGCCAGTTCTGAACACAGGAGTATCAAAAGTTCTTAATTCATAATTAAAAACATTTATGACTCCAGTTGGAGTTGGTCTGCTTTTTGGCAAAGCAGCAGCCATCAACGGTCTTGATGAGCCTTTACCGTCTGCCGTTTGAGACGGGCTAGCCAATCCTTTACCCTGGGATTGATCAGTTGAGGCTAGTCCTTTAGGACTTAGCAGAAACCTTTTAAGAACCTTTTCTTTGGTTTCCATAGGATCTTCTTGAGGTTCATGTTCTTTCCCAGTTCTTCTGTTTCTGGGATTACGACCTTCGTCGTTCTCTCTGGCTGAACATTGCCATTTCTCTGGTAATGCGTCTGGAAGATAATTCTTGTTTCCTGCAATTAATTCAACATTATAATCATATTGGTTAAGAAAAATTGCCAGTTGCTAATCTTCCTCTATCAGCAGCTTTATCAAGTTTGAAATTTTTGAAATTCTTTACTCTAGCACAATCGGTGCGGACAGTAAAGGGTTTTCCAAGAAAAGCTGGAGAATTTAAAATCGTTTTCTTGACAGCCAAAATTTCTTTTTCCCCTGTGGGATAATTCAGTTCTGCAGGGCTGAACTTGCCACTACAAAATTTGCAAATCTTTTCGATGTTAGTTCCAGGCGTTTTTGCAAGGACTACACCGGACCAGTAATTATCACTCGCATCTGTTTGGAGGATAATTTCATCATTCTCTTCTGGTTGTTGAAGAGGAGGGAGGTTTTTGCAGAGATTTTTTATCTGCTTCACGATCTTTTCATCATCTTCTGTGAAGTTCCATTTTCTTTTGGAACTTGTCTTAGGAGATAACATTGCTGTTAACCCTGAGATTTTAGGGATGAAATCTCTCCCGTAATTTATGACACCAAGGAATCTCTCTAGACTCTTAGCATCAGGAATTCTGTCTGGAAACTTCCAGATCTTCTCAAGGATATGAGGTTGGAGTTTTATGACTCCATTCTTGATGTTTATTCCTAGGAAATCAACTTCATCGAGGATAAAGAAGATTTTCTTTTCTCCTAGGATAATTCCATGCTGAACTATCAGCTTTACTACCTCATGGAGGTGTTTCATGTGTTCTTCTCTATTTTTGGAGAAGACCAGGATGTCATCTATGTAGACAACGCAGAACTCCGCGACATGCTTGAAGATGTTGTCCATCTTTCTTTGGAAGATTGAGGGAGCTTGCTTTAGACCAAAAGGCATTACTAACCATTCGTAATGACCTTGTGGTGTTCCGAATGCAGTGAGAGGAATACTCTCAGGATGCATCTTGACCTGCCAGAAACCCGACTTTGCATCGAATTTCGAAAAGACTTTAGCTCCTCTGAGCTGGTTGATCAGTACTCTAACTTGAGCAATCTGATAACCGTCTTTGACAGTCTTCTTGTTGACATCTCTGTAGTCAATCACCATTCTAGCTTTTCCTCGTAGATTTTCTGCATGATTTCGCACGTAGAATGCTGGAGCATGATGAGGGCTAGTGGATGGTTGAATTAATTTCTTGTTCAGGAGATCTTCAATATCTTTCCTGAATTCCTTTTGATCTTCCTCTTTATACTGAGGAATGGCTTTGACATGACAGATGGCATTCATGTCATGTAATCTTAATTCACAGACCACTGGGTCTTTTTCCCAAAACTTCTGGGGATCTACATCGATATTCTGCTCGAGTAGTTTCTTGATTCCTTCAAGAGTGGGAATTTTCTGAGACTCAAGTTTATTCTGGAAATGCTTGAGGTTATGCTCATGGATGAAACTAGCTTCTTCATCTTCACTAGTTTCTTCTTCTTCTTCAGAAGATTCTTCAACAAGCAATTCTTCTTGTTGCTTGATTTGGAGTATGGTTTCAAATTTGGGTTTGTAGGGGGTAAGATCACCACTATTCTGTTGCGATCTCTGATATTGAGTAGTAAAACCGGGACCTACCACACTTTTTGCTTGTGTGAGTCGGTCTGCCCAGAACACCCGTTCTCCTTTTCTGAAGCCTATCGCTTCTTCATCCTGAATGAATCGTTGTTGGAGAATAAAATCATTTCCCAACAAGAAATCAGATCCTTGGCCTTCAGATTGCCAAACATTCTGGATGATAAATGTTCCTCCACCAATGGTGATATGAACATTTTTTGCTACTTTCTTCATGGTGAGATGGCTTCCATCAAATGTAACACCAGTAGCATTTTTTCTTATCTTCTTTCCAGAGTTCTCTGGAATTGCAAATCTCTTTGCAACAGTAAAACCTGATCCATTATCTACAAAAGCATGTAGATGATATTTCCTGTGATCAGGGAATTTGAGTCCAATCTCTATGTAGTTGCTGTATCTGCTTGTAGAGACGGCCTTCGACTGATGGAGCTCATTTTTCTTGTTCCTTTGGAATGAATGGTTTACATTCTTCTGGAACATTTTCCTGTGGGTGATTATCAAAACTATAAGGTTTTGTATCATCCCAGTCTGTAGGAATTATTCTTTGCTTCTGGATCACTGAACCAGACGGAGGATCATATCTAACTTTATAATCAAACTTGCCAGATGGTTGGCCAAGTAGATCCCATGTTTCAGTATCCGTGGTTATCTCTTGTCGTTCTAAGAGATGAACAGATTCTGGTGGTTTCACCAGTCTACTTTTTCTGGTATTTCAACCAGTTCAATATCTTCATCAATGTTTTCTTCACCGATGATTTCTTCCTTTATTTCTAGGAAGATGGAGGAGAAGGTTCCATAATTTTTTGGAACAAAGTTTCTGCCTCTTTTTCTTCTTCTTTCTCTTTTTGTTCAGAGAAATATTCTTCATATTCTTGTTCAACCAATTGGCTGACAAGGCCATTCTTGGTTTTTCTTCTTGCTTCAGCTATGAAGCATTCTTTGTGATAAGTCTTCTTAGACTCTTCACAAAACATAGGGAGACCATTCTTTTCGTGACAAAAACAGTAGTCACAAAAATGTACCAGGGTTCACCTGATAAGAAGACATTAATGCTTCTGTCTTGCTTTCTTCCCAATTTTTGATTCTTAAGACATTCATTTGTCTGGATTCGAAGTACTCTACTTCAGAATCTATCTCAGACTATTCTGATGAAGTTTCTTCTTCAGACCAGGCAGAGTAAACTGACCTATCGTCTTCTTCATCATCAGAATAGACTATTTCGTAGCCTTTCATGTTTGCTACTTCTACTATTTGCTCATATTCTTCAAAGAGAGCTTTAGTAGATCTTTTGCCCTTTTCCGGGCATTCATTGGCATAGTGCCCTTCAGCTTTACATAACCAACATCTGCAGGCTTTCTTGCTGGGTTGTTGTTTATGCTGATGGGTAGTATTCTTCTTTTTCTTGAAGAATTTCTTTTTAGGATCTTCATCCTTCTGTTTCTTGTAATTGGAACTTCTTTGAATTTCCAATCTTTTTTGATTACTCTTTTTGAATTTTTTAGAGTAATATTTTCTTTCTTCTTTTCTGTGGAATTGGATTCATGACATCCCCAGTTGTGGGCATATCCTATTCCATAATAGAAATTTTCAACTCCTTTGAGTTGCTTCTTAGCCATCTTAGCTCTAAGATTGGCTTTGCATTGCTCTTCAGTAATTGCCGGATTCTGTCGGCAATTCCTCCAACTGAAAATCTTTCAATTGGTTTTCAGCTATGCTTTCTCTCACAGCTGTTCTCCATGGTTCATGGAGTTTTCTGTGCAACAGATTAACTAGATCAGTATTTTCTAGTTCACTAATTGTACAGTAGTATTCCTGAAACTCATTCAGGTATTCTTCGAAATATCTCATGTCACAAATTTTGAGAGCATAGATATTCGACTTTGCCGTTTCTTTGGCTTTTTCACTCAAATTTGAGAGATCTCCACAGAACTGATCGTACAGGGGTACTGCAAAATCATACGGAGATTTTGAATTTTTGATTTCTTCAAGCCAGTCTCTTCCTCTGGCAGTTTCTTTGAAGGATAGGTAGTACTTTTTTGCCACTCCAGTAAGAGTAGTTTCATAGTACACCTGCAAATCTGGTGCTTCAAATTTGCCAAGGGTAAGTGCAGAAGCCATCATCAGGCTATCTACCCATTGGTCAATGGTCTTTCTTTTGTCTAGACTCTTGTCTAGATTCAACCAGATGCCGTAGTTCGTGATAGGAACTCTTGGCAGATTGTCTTCTGGGACAAATCTTTGGGAATTTCTTTCCCCTTTTTTACCCGTGGGGGCTTTCTGTACTGGGAGTTTTAGTTTCCCTTTTTCTCTACTAATGAAAGTTCTGGAGCTTTCTCCTTCTTCCATTTCAATATCTTGATAAGGAAAGACTTTTCTTGTCTTTCTGATTTTGAATTCTTTCATTTCTTCGATTAGTTTTTCTAATCGTTCAGGATTTTCACAATTCTTAGCTTCTTCATAAAGATCATAGAGCCTCTCAGCTCTGAGCATATGGACTGGTCTGTTTAGATCAGCTTCCAGATCTTCTTCTGATATTGGCTCTTCAATAGTGGGTTTTGTACCACTGACACTAGCTTCTCTAGTGCTGTAGCTTCTTCTCAGAAGACTGCTGTTTATCCTGAGGTTCTCAGGACAGACATCACTTTTCCTGTGATTGTCGAAGTTGAGGCTGATTTCTCCAGTTCTTCTACTCTCGTAGATTTTTGCTTTTGCTCTTTCCGGTTGCTTTTTTGGACCGGATAATTTCCATTCAAGAGGAAATGTTACTTCATTCCAAGTAACTTTGTGGATCTGCTGTGAATGGTTCTTCTGATTGGTGAGGAATCCAGTAGTAAGACCTGGGATATTTGTTATCCTTGTCTTAGGGGCTACTGTAGTACTCATCAATTTATAGTATATTCTGTATACTATTGCGAGTTCTTGCATATCTTCTTTCAGATATGCCATCTGTCTTGACTCTCAGTCTGAGACAGTGAGCTGCATCTTTCAAGCTGGTGGTGAAGTTGGGGAAGCAGTTGAAATACGCTACTTGGTCGCATAAGGATGCTTCGAGTGTTCCCAACAGACTAGCTTGGAAGTCTGTTAACCTGTTGTCCTGTAGAACACATAGGACTGAACAGTTTTCCTTCCGAGCAAGCAGATTTATGCCTACTTGGACTGCTCCAATATGCATAAATTGATATTTTTTTGCTTGTGCCCTGGCAACTTCTGCTGGAGTGATTAGTAGAAGATCAGTCTCTCCACCTGCTGTTGCTGGGGTTGTAATCTCCAGTAGTTTGAAATAATGGCTATCCATTAAATCAAATTTTCCTCTTTTGTAGATTTGTTTAAAATCTAACTTTGGGATTGAGGAATTTTTTACTTCTTGTTCAATCTCATTGAACTCAAATTCTTCAGCATTTAGGAGTTGTACTCCTTTCTTTTTCCCAAAGATGCTTAACATCTTCATTTCTCTTTTTTCTGTTTTCTCCGGGTTTTCATACCGGATACTAGTCTGACTAGTAGATGGTTCCAGAAAAATCATGTTTGGAACACGATTTGTGTCTGGTTTTTCTAATGGTTTGAATCCATTAGTTTTCTTTTTTACTGTAGGCATTTTCTTGTCCTTCAGTATATTTTTCATAGAATCCAGCGTTTTTTGCTGTTCATTGATTTTTCTACTGACAACTGTCAGCTTTTCTTCTTCCGTTTTTGGAAGTTCCTTGATATAATCCAGTTTGTTTTCCAATCTTTCCAATTGGTGGATTATAGCAGGTAGTTTTTCTAGATGCGTTTGACATCTAGATACTTCTAGTAACAGCTTCTGATATTTCTCATCAGAAGATTTCAGTAGAGAATTTATTTTCTCTAATAACAATTCTGACATTGTCCCCATTAAGGAGGGGTTCTCCTTGAGCTATTTTACAAGCTCTGATACCAGTGATGTGCGGATCTAACCAATGCTCAAATAATCCAGAGGTTTTTGTTCTATTTCTAGAACATATAAGAGATTATCAATATCTTCCTCTAGTTTATAGATTCTGGTTTGGAGTTTATAAATAATATCCCAGTAGTTGGGAGTATTTCTGTTGAGATTATCTCTAAAGAGTTTCAATTTTCTCAACTTTTCTCTTTCTATTTTTAATTCTTTGCTAGTATTTTTACAAATAGCAAGTAATTCTAATCTGTCAACAATCGAAATTATGAATAGTAAAATAACTATTTACCTTCGAGTATAGAGGATGAGGTTATACCTGCAAATGTTTAGACAAACAAATCCAAAGTATGGGCCCACTACGCTCCGTCAAATTTTATTTTTACAGAGGAAAGAGAAAACTATTAAGGAAAGTAAAAAACTCACTAAAGACAAAATGTCCTTAAGTGTAAACTTTTGTCCTTAAATGTGTAAAACCAAAAGTGGAGGAGTTATTTGTGTTTTGGACTTCTACTAGGGGGGTCTTTGTAGTTTGCTATAAGAAAAATGTAAACATTCATGCATGAAAGTTCAAACAATATTTTTGAATCATGTGATTCATGTGTAATAAAATAAATTATAAGTTTATGGTTATGTAATAATAAAACGAAACATCATGGTTCTTAGCCTTTATAACGGTTTGTGGGTCAATAAACTACTTAATTGCTGGTTCTATTTTCTTATAAAAAAAAACTCAATTTTATTTTTGAAAAGAAATAAAAATAAAATTGGATTACTTGTGTAACAAACTAACAATTGCAAGTACTGCCAAGTAATTTATGTGCTTAACGTATGTCGAATACTCATGATGATAATATTCATTATGTTCAGACTCGGTTAAAGTTCATCATATGATTCACTACAAGTGGCTGACGAAATGGAGTAAATTTTGAGGCTCGATCTAGACAAGCACATTTAAGTTCAGATATGATCGTTGTCTTCTGTTTTGGAGGCGATGAGGCTCGATCTAGACAAGCACATTTAAGTTCAGATATGATCGTTGTCTTCTGTTTTGGAGCTGAAACTACATTTTGTATTAACAATGCATGTGGACTGTGGTGGCAGTGAGTTTAGTTGCTTTGCTACTGATCGATATGTATTACTCACTGGTATATCAAATGGAGGAACCTCAAAATGCAATGGGCTTCTCCCACCTGGTTCCATGGGCCTGCCTCTCATTGGAGCTGAGACCCTCCATTTCAATGTTTCATCATTCCCAGCTATTCCCTAGATGTTCATCCATTCATTAACAAGAAACTTCGCAAGTAAAACATACTTCAAATTGTAGGATTTTTTTCATATTTTTGAGCACATAGCCAATTTATAAAGTATATACATCTATATTTTAGAATTTTAGATTTGGAAAAGTTTTTTTTTCTTATAAATGGGAATTTTTTATAAAATATGACCTGATTGGGAATTTGCCTTATTCTAATAATCCTTAATTGGTCTCTGATCATGGTTTCACTTAGTTCATACTTGATCATTTTAAATTTTCAATTACGCATAACTATATAGTTTTAGAGATGTTCTTGTCTTTTCCTTTGTAGATACGGCGCCATATTACGGATTAGTTTGGCGTGGAGACCAGTTATAGTCTCAGTTGATCCTGAATTCAATATTTACATATTTCAGCAAGAAGGGAGATTAGTTGAATTAGAGTATACTTGGACACATTTTCCAAGATATTCATGCTCGAAGGAGATTCTCGAATAAATGTAGCAGGTCTTGTTCACAAGTACATCAGGAGCATCTTCCTGAATCACTTTGGTGATGGAGGCGGAAGGAAAAGTTAGTCAAAATAAGACAGTATTGAGAGAATGAATTTTCTTGTATATTATTACACTCATTCTGTGGTGTATATAAAAGGGTTACAATTGTACTACAACGTACTATAACTGTTGTGTACTCCTGTACTACACAACACATACAAGGTAAGTAATTACAATATATTCCCTTGTAGTCTATTGCTAATAGGGAACAATGACTCACACTAACACTCCCCCTCAAGCGCATATACATCAACCATGCCCAACTTGCTTAGTGAGTCATAAAACACCTTCCTGGAAACTCCTTTGGTAAGTACATCTGCAAGTTGCTCTTCAGTTGGAACAAAAGGAAAGCTAATGATTTTGGCATCTAGCTTCTCCTTTATAAAGTGACGATCAACCTCCACATGCTTAGTACGATCATGCTGTACTGGATTCTGTGATGTGTCAATAGCTGCCTTATTGTCACAATACAACTGCATGGAATTTTTGAGTATGAAACCCAGATCACGTAACAGATTTCTCAGCCACAACAATTCACACACTCCGTGAGCCATACCTCTATACTCGGCCTCAGCACTAGAACGTGCCACAACTTTCTGTTTCTTACTCTTCCATGTAACCAAATTATCTCCCACAAATGTAAAGTAACCTGATGTCGACCTCCTGTCCGTGATATTTCCAGCCCAATCTGCATCTGTGAAGCCACAAACCTCAAGAATGTTGTTGTGTTTAGAAAATAGTACTCCCCTACCTGGAGCTGACTTCAAGTACTTCAGAATTCGCATAACAGCATCCATGTGACTCTCACTCGGATTATGCATGAACTGACTCACCACACTCACTGCATACGCAACGTCTGGTCTGGTATGAGCCAAATAAATCAAGCGCCCAACTAACCTCTGATAGCGAGCTCGATCAGTAGGTACCTGATCTGGATACTCAGGTAAACCATGGTTCTGCTCAATAGGAGTGTTAATAGGTTTGGAATCTAATAAACCTGTCTCTGTTAGCAAGTCAAGAACATACTTCCTCTGGCACAGGTAGATTCCTTCTCTCCCCCTGGCTACCTCAATTCCTAAGAAGTACTTAAGCTCACCCAAGTCCTTCATCTCAAACTCATAAGCTAGCTGTCTCTGCAGTCTATCCATCTCAACCGTGTCATTACCAGTGATTACCATATCATCCACATAGATAATTAGAGCTGTTACCTTTCCCTGTTGATGCTTGAGAAACAAGGTATGGTCTGAGTTGCTCTGCCTGTAACCAACCTTCCGCATGAACTGTGAAAATCTTCCAAACCAAGCACGAGGTGACTGTTTAAGACCATACAGAGATTTTCTCAATTTGCATACAAACTCACTAGGAGAAGCAACTACATACCCTGGTGGGAGACTCATATATACTTCCTCGGCTAACTCTCCATGAAGAAATGCATTTTTGACATCAAACTGTCGGAGTGGCCAATTTAAACTAGCAGCAAACGAGAGCAGAACCCGAATAGTATTCATCTTGGCAACAGGAGCAAAAGTTTCATCATAGTCTATACCATACGTCTGAGTAAATCCCTTTGCTACAAGACGTGCTTTGTATCGATTCACTGATCCATCTGCATTATGCTTCACGGTAAAAACCCACCGACAGCCTACAGCCTTCTTGCCTTGTGGTGGAGGGACAAGTTGCCAAGTACTGTTCTTCTGCAACGCCTCCATCTCTTCATCCATAGCCTTCCTCCACTTTGGATCCCCCAACGCATCCTGCACTTTGTTAGGTACTGATACAACAGATATTTGATTCACAAATGATTCATATGACTTAGACAATCTCCTAGTGGACATATAGTTGGCTACTGGATATGTTGATTTGGTAGTAAGAGTAGGTTCATATCTTTTGGCTGATTGACCTCTAGTGGACCTAGGTGGTAACACATATGGCTCAACATTAGACTCACTACTACTAGTATCAGTGGATGGACATACCTCAAATGGGTGATCTTCAGTACCAGGAATCTGTGGGTCAGGGGTAGAAGCGATGGCAGGAGGGGCAGTTGTGTCTTCAACCTCATTTTGAGTGATGGGAACTGGTGCTTTTGCTGCTGGAGGCAGGCTAATAGTTTCAACCGGATCTGTCAAAATACCTCCTGACTGTGTGGCTTCTCCTTCGCCCTCTGATTCCTCCCCCTCTCCATGATATAGCTCTTCAAAATATGAATTCTCCCCCTGAAGAGCTGTATCTGAAGAGGAGAAATAACTCATGTCTTCAAAGAAAGTAACATCCATAGTGACATAATACTTTCTGGTGGGTGGATGATAGCACTTGTACCCCTTCTGATGACCACCGTAGCCAACAAACACACACTTAAGGGCCCTGGCATCCAACTTAGACCTATGATTTTTGGGTACATGAACAAAGGCAACACAACCAAAAACACGAGCCGGAAGATTGTGAAAGGATGGTAAGGAGACATGCGAGGCGAGAATCTCAAATGGAATTTTGCCCTGAAGGACACTGGATGGAAGACGATTGATAAGATGAGAGGAAGCATGTATAGCATCACCCCAAAGATACTTAGGCATATGAGCACTAAAAAGAAGGGCACGAGCCATATCAAGTAAATGACGGTTTTTCCGTTCGGACACTCCATTCTGTTCTGGTGTTTGTGGGCACGTGGTTTGGTGAACAATCCCATGGATTTGAAAAAACTCTTGGAACACATGATTAACATACTCCCCCCCATTGTCAGAATGAAGGACTTTAATGGTGCTATGATATTGTGTCTGAACAAGATTACGAAAGTTGAAAAGCAGGAAAGACTTCATCTTTGGTTTTAAGAAGAGCAACCCATGACAATCTTGTACAATCATCAATAAACAACACAAAATAACGCATACCCGATACAGTAGGCTCTCTAGAAGGTCCCCAAACATCAGAATGAATCAACTCAAAAGGAATAACACTTTTATTAGAAAGACTAGGAGAATAAGTAGCACGATGACTCTTGGCCAAAACACATGTTTCACAATGTAAAACTGACTCATCCACACCAATAAACAGAGTAGGATGGTTTTCTTCATGAGACTAAAAGAGGGATGCCCTAAACGGCGATGCCACAACCAAATCTCACTTAGCTTATCAGAAGTCGAAGTCAAAGCGGCTCGGGACTGTGCACCTGGTTTCTCTCCGGCGTATGTCTGATCCAGATGGAACAACCAGCCCCTCAGATACCCCCGACCGACTATCTCCCTGGTGAGAAGATCCTGAAAAATCACATATATAGGATAAAAGGTTACAGAGCATTTAGACTCAGTGTTCAATTGTGGGACAGATATCAAGTGATGAGATAAGTCAGGCACATATAACACATTATGAAGTTCTAAAGTGGGAGTAAGACGCACTGACCCTGACCCTAACACAGGAAAAGCCTCACCATTGGCATTGGTTACATAGGACACGGATGGGGAAGACAATTCAGTAAAATATGATTTGTCATAAGTCATATGATCTGAGGCACCAGAATCAATAATCCATGTATCTAAACCAACAAAGTTAGAAATCTGTAACACCATACCAATTTTACCTCGACCAGCTATAGAGGCTGTAGGGGTAGCTCCACCTGCTGTATGATGATCTTGGCCAGCCACTCCATAGAAATCCGGTTCTTGGACCAAGTGAACTGCAGCCGCTTTCCCCTTAAGGCGATAACCGATACCAAGTCAAAATAAGACAGTATTGAGAGAATGAATTTTCTTGTATATTATTACACCCATTCTGTGGTGTATATAAGGGTTACAATTGTACTACAACGTACTATAACTGTTGTGTACTAGGAGATTCTCGAATAAATGTAGCAGGTCTTGTTCACAAGTACAACAGGAGCATCTTCCTGAATCACTTTGGTGCTAGAGGCGGAAGGAAAAGTTGCTGGTTGAAAACTTGAAATAGAAGAGTTTGTCAGCAAAACTCTATGTTCCTGGTCAAAGCAGGCATTTGTTGAATTGAAGCATGCTGCCTCAGTTGTAAATTCAAAACCTCTAGTGATTATCTGTGCTTCTTGGAGTACTCGTCTTTACTAACATACATATCTTTTCTCACCATTACAGTTGATTCTTAATTGTAGCGCAAAACATATGATCAGTTATGATGCTGCAAATTCAATTCATAACCCGAGCGAGAAATATATCAAAATCATTGAAGGTCTTATGCCCTTGCCATTGAATGTCCCTGGTACTGCATATTATAATTGTACAAAAGGTAATATGTACATATATTACATCAAAATGTTACTTATAGATTATAACATGTCAAATGTAGGGGTTTATGGTATAATTTGCCAGTTTATTCTTCTCCAAACTGGAGGAAATATATAGAAGTACAAATTGCCTATAGCTAAGTGTGAAAGTAAATACAATAAGTCATGAACTACGGCTACATTAATTACATAAGATTTGCAATATGGCTGCATTGACTACACAAGATTTGCAGCAGTCAAGATTTGCTGCTGCCTTGTTCTTCATGTCAGGATTTGCTGCTGCACTTGTTCTTCAAGTTGATATCAACAACATGGCTCACAAGTCAACATAACATGCACCCTCAGATCATCTGTTTCATTCAGTTGAAATATCACAGAAATTAATGTATAACTATTGGCCTTCATTTAGTACCATAAGGCGGTAACAGCCCTATTGAGGGATATGTTATACTCAGCAAGGAGATTTCCTTGTCAACTCAGCAAGGACATGGAAAAGGAGAAGTTTTTGTCAGAGGATTTTGTTATTCAGTTGGTATTTATGGGCTTATTTGCTACCTTTGAGACTATTTCAACAGCATTGGCCTTAGCTTTCAGTTTGCTGGCTCAGCATCCTTCAGCTTTACATGGTTAACTGTAATCAATTAATTAAGTGGACAAAGTTTGAGAGTTTGTTTAGTTACATTTTCATGACTCATCTATTTAGAACGGTACTAATGTTGGATATATATCGTTAGGCTGAGCTTGAAGCAATTCTGAACAAAACAGAAGATCCAAATTCCTCACTCACAAGGGACGAATATAAACCATGACTTTCACTTTTCAGGCTAGTGTAACTGTCAACATGTTGCTTTTACCTTGCGCAATAGTATTCCACAAGTCTTATAACTTGCTGGCTTTTGGAAAGCATAAGTTATCAATGAAACTCTTAGGCTGTTAAAAATTGTACCCGGCTTATTACAAAAGCTTTGAAAGATATCCCAGTAAAGGGTACGTCCTCGACACCTAAATAACTAATTGGGCCCTTCCTTTCAAACTAGGAAAAGGTTTTTCACTAAAATGTTGCAAGTAATTAATTTGCAGGATTTACAATTCCAGAAGGTTGGATGATTGTGCTTGTCAGCTCTGCACTTCACTTGAGTTCCAACTTCAAGGATCCAATTGAGTTCAATCCATGGTGTTGGAACTTGGAAGGCGAGTGTCCTTGGCAATAGTTGTATCACTAGCCACTTTCTCAAATAACCTCAGCTTCAGTAGCATTAGTAACAGTTAAAAAAACTCTCTGGCAGCTATTATGGTTTTATTGATGTTTCTTTGAAATTTATCAGGACCTTGATTCACATGTCATATCCAAGAACTTCATGCCTTTTGGAGGAGGAATTAATCAATGAGATTATGTGCAGGTGCTGAGTACAGTAGAGTTTTCTTGGCCACCTTTCTTCATGTATTGATCATCACCACATACAGGTAATCTTACATGTCATTTCTTATTCGTATGTGTGTCTGCAGTCTGCACCAAGTTTTTTGATGGAGAATTTGAATATCTGTTTTACATAGGTGGACAATAATCAAAGGGGTTCGCATTGCTAGAACTCCTATGTTGGGATTTGGGGATGGCATTCAGATGAAGTTGTCAGAGAAAAAAATACTATTCTCATCACTATTGTAGTTCCTTTTGTTTTTGAAAGTGATGAAATAATTATGTATCAAGTTAAAACTTATGCATGAGAATGTAAGATATGTTATGAATAACTGAAGCAATTATCAAGCTGTTGAAGGACAAAGCCTAAGTTTTGGTGATTAATCTGAAACTAAACCGAAAACTAGAACTTCTGAAAATTCTTGGTTCTGCCCTGACTATAACCGTGAAGAAAATAAATGAATGAACATGCAATATATCAACACACAAAGGGATGTCATTGTATGCGTGCCGGGAAAGCAGTGTTAGAGGTGAATCCCTTGTTAAAGATCTAGTAAAGAGATGATCACAAAATGGCAAGTCCAATGAGAATCAATAGGAAGAACATCGGTTGTTCCATTGCCAAGGTGAGAGCTCTGAACTGTGAAGGGCTGATTTATGTTGAATTGTCAGACAGGATAGGTAGCTTTCTATAAAGTCCATTCCATTCGGCTCTAGATTATTATTACAATTTGGGGATTGCAGATGTCACTCCCTTTGTTATATTTGAATGATAATGGGAAAGTCGAAAAAACATTGATAATCTGGTAATTTTCACAATGCCAGTTTACAGGTCCTGTTCAGTCTAGATTAAGCTTCTAAAGAAGGCTTATTTCAGTGGAATTTACACTCTTTTTCAGCTACAAAAGTTGGATGTCGAGCTGTTTGCAGCTCCCTTAAATGTTTCAACATTGAATGAGCTGATAACAATCCAGTATAGTATGCAATGAAATCTAACAGCCAAGACAGCTTCATCAACAGCATACATTTCTTTGCCGCAAACTACTTCAAAAATATATCCCGCTTCCTCATTAATCAAAAGGTCTGTTGCACTCATATCCTTCTCAAACTTCCAATCTCTGGTTGTATAGACCCCATCCATGGCTTAAAAATCTTTTCTCTAATGGTTCCATGACACAATACTTATCAAAGTCTCTCTGTATCAACAAAAATTATATGATTGCAGTTTTTAGGAAATAGAAATGGAAGATGGGAGATATAACTGAAAAGTGAGAAGTGAACGGGACTTCTCCATACAATTGTACATTTAGGAAAAATATGCGATAACTCCATGCACTTTTGGAGTCTCATTATGGAAAATTTGTACAGGTAAATAGACTTTTTTTTTTTGAGAGGAAGAGGTCAGCCCTTTATTAAAAATGAATCAATTATAAATTACAAGCTTCAGCTGCCACTGCAGCTGAGAGGAACGAAGGAACAGAAAAATAAAAGCAATCTTGGGAGAGAGAGCAAGCATGAGTTGCTAGTTTATGAGCAACAGAGTTACCCTTTCGCCCAATATATGCCACCTTCAACACTGATGAGGCCTCCAACTGTGAAACTAAGTCATCATACAATCTTCCTAATACCGAAGTATTAGTAACAGTAGCATCCATCAATTGACGCTGAACATTTAGTGCATCCGTTTCCAGAATAACAGGTAGGAAAGAATGGTCCATCGCAAACTCCACAGCCTTCTTGCAAGCCAACAGTTCCCCATGTTCTGGAGAAATCAAGCCAGACACCGGACAAGCTCCTCCTGCTAACATTGCTCCAGTCTCATTACGTATAACAAAACCGACGCCACCCCGACGAGTGACATGATTGAATGATCCGTCCACATTAATTTTCAGTACACCCAATGGGGGGGCAGACCAACGCACTACCTTATACCGTTGACTCGCTCTAGTCGTTTCTTTCAAATTATGGAACCTAAACTCTTGCAATCGGGACATAGAACTTAGGATCACATCACAGCTCGTTCCCTTTTTCTGACTCCAGATTCTCTCATTTCGCTCCTTCCAAACACCATATAGGAGAAATATCAGAGTTCCAAAGTCAAGCACCGACAATTCTTGAGCACACGAGCTCAACCATAGATCCAAGCTACTATTCTGAAGGTGAGGTCCATAACACACCTGTTTCAAAACAGCATTAGACCGAAGTACCGATCGAGTAAAGCTACACTCTCGACACAAATGTAGCGTAGATTCTAGTTCCACTTCACACAATGCACACAAGGTCGACTCCAGTTGTACTCTTCTTGATTCAAGTTTGGCAAGGGAAGGCAAAATATCCAAACAAACTCTCCACATATGAAGTTTCGCCTTATTTGGAACATTAACCTTCCATAATTTCTTCCAGAAGACACTCCCCAAAGAAGAGATCATAGGATTATGGGCAGCAGAAGAAGAGAAAGAGAACCTGTACGCAGATTTCACGGAATACCTCCCATCCTTTGTCAGCTTCCAGACCAGCCTATCCGCAACCACTCGTCTACTCAGAGGTATGGAAGAAATCAACTCCACGTCCTGAGGCGGAAACAGGCTCTGAAGACGGGAAACATCCCAAACTCCGGTGTGCAAAAGCAAGTCACTAACCTTACTGACCGCGTTTTGAGCTAACGCTGAAGGTGTAGGTCGCCCAGTAGATGACCCCAGCAACCAAGTATCAGTAAAAATTCGAATGTCTTTTCCGTCGCCAATCTGCCAGCAACAACATTCCTCCAGCAACTCACGAGTAGAAAAAATGCTCCGCCAGGAATAGGAGGGGGAGCCATGTGCCATAGCCTCCCAAAACGATGTCGCAGGATAATACTTCGCCTTATATATCCTGGCAATTAAAGAGGAGGGGTTGGTAAGTATTCGCCATGCCTGTTTCGCTAGCATGGCCCGATTAAAATCTGTCAAACTACGAAACCCTAATCCACCTTCCTCCTTAGAATTGCACAATGCAGTCCAGGTCTTCCAGTGAATTTTCCGCTTATCAAGAGTACTTCCCCACCAAAAGCGTGCACACATCTGTTCCAAATCATCACAAAAATTCTTTGTCAACTGGAATACACTCATCGCATATGTTGGTAGCGCTGAAGCCACCACACGAATTAGAATATCCTTTCCAGCCCCACTTAGCATCTTCCCTTGCCAAATTGATAACTTCTTCGCCAATTTATCCTTGATATACTGGAACGTAGCCGTCTTCTTCCGACCCACATAAGTGGGAAGCCCAAGATATTTTTCATGGACCTCAACCATCTGCATCCCCAAAAAATTAGCTAATTCCTCCCGCCTATCATCTGAAACATTCTTACTGAAAGCGACCGAACTTTTATCAAAGTTAACAAGCTGCCCGGAAGCCCTACCATAAGTCTCTATAACATCTTGAAGTTCATAACAATTTTCCAAAGTTGATTGAGCGTAAATCATACTATCATCTGCGAATAACAAGTGATTGATTGATGGAGCAGTGGCACAAACCTCTATCCCCGGTAACAAACCCAACTCCTGCTTCTGTTTCAGCAGAGCAGAAAAGCCTTCAGCCCCAAGGAGGAATAAATAAGGGGATAGCGGATCGCCCTGACGTAAACCCCTACTCGGTATCACATGGCCCCTTGGCTTCCCTCTAATCAAAAAGGAGTACCTGACCGAAGAAACACAATGCATCACCATATTGATCCAGTCTTGAGCAAATCCAAAACGGGCCATAATCATCTTCAAAAAAACCCATTCCATCCGGTCATAAGCCTTGCTTAGATCCAGTTTCACAGCCATAAACCCCTCCGTGCCCTCCCTCTTGTTGTGCACAAAATGGGCAATTTCATTAGCCACTAGAATATTGTCCGTGATTAGACGTCCTGGAACAAAAGCACTTTGAAAAGGTGAAATCACCTGAGGCAGAATGACCTTTAACCTGTTTGCGATCACCTTCGAACATATTTTATAAATCACATTGCACAGCGCAATTGGACGAAGGTCAGACATATGTTCCGGGTTATCAACCTTTGGAATAAGGCATATATGAGTAAAGTTAATCTGCCGAAGTAACTGGCCTGTTTGAAGGAAGCTCTTTACCGCCTCAAAGACATCTGTTCCAATTATTTCCCAATAATGTTGGAAGAATAAAGGTGGCATCCCATCCGGACCCGGGGATTTAGTTGGGTACATCTGGAAGAGTGCCTGACGAACCTCCTCCACTGTATAAGGTGCACAGAGCTGGTTATTCATCTCCTGGTTCACTGAAGGTCGAATAGCGGCCAAAGTAGTGTGGACCGCGTCAAAATCTATCTCCGAAGCTTGGAACATCTTTGAAAAATAGGTAGTAACCACATTCTCAACCCCAGCATCATCGTCAACCCATTGACCATTCTCATCATAAAGACCATGCAGCAAGTTCTTTCGCTTTCTGTTCTCAGATTTACGATGAAAAAATCCTGTGTTCCTGTCACCTTCTTTGAGCCAAGTAACCTTAGACCGTTGTTTCCAGAACGACTCCTCCTGATACAACAATATTTGAAGCCTATCCATCAAATCTTTCTTCTCCCGCTGTACCCAATCAGAAATAGGCACATCTAGGAGTTCCTCCAACCTAGATCGAATACCGAGCATCTGGATTTGACGGCCCCGGAACACTTGCTTCTGCCACTTATCAAGTTGAATCCGAGTATGCATTATCTTTTTCGCAACACAAAACATCGGAGTCCCCATAACGTCCGTACCCCAAGCTTCCTCAACCACCCCCTCACAATCCGGATGCTGTATCCAGAACGCCTCAAACTTGAAGCGATGATGCTTCGGTCGAGATGCCAGAGGGATTGTACTAGCCTTCAATAGGATGGGTACATGATCAGAGTCCGATGGAGACAGATGGAAAAGTTTTGAATGACCAAACAAATCATACCAAGAGGGTGTACACACCGCCCTATCCAACCTCAATTGTGTTTCCGAGTTCCACCATGTTGCCATAGCCCCATGAAAACCAAGATCCAACAGATCCCCATAACCTAGGGCTTCCCGAAACCCTCGCATCTGCCTCTCCGCTCGCACAGGTCCATCAATCTTCTCCCCATTGTTAAGTATTTCATTAAAATCTCCCACTACAACCCACGGTAATGAATCTAGGTCAGCAAGATCACGCAGTAGCTTCCACGACCTATCTCTTTCCCCTGTTCTGGCATACCCATAGAATCCAGTCACTCTCCACGAGGGAGTACCCGCTGCCCCAACAATCACCGCATCCATATGATGGGCTGATGTCGTGCCCATTCTTAGATTTACCTCATCATTCCATAACAGTCCAAGGCCGCCAGACAAACCCTCACTGAGCACCATCTCCGCATTCACAAATCCCAACGCTCTCTGCAACCGGTCAAAGTCCTCCTTTCGGCTGATTTTCGTTTCACACAGGAACACAATCTGAGGCCTATTTTGTGATATAAGATCCTTCAGAGCTCTTGTTGTCGCATCATTGCAAATTCCTCTGCAGTTCCAGCTAAGTACATCCACGTCCATGGATGCAGATTTTTCTTTCTATGACCTAGAAAGTAAACCCTAGCACAAGAGCGGCTAGGTTAGAAGAGGTAGGGGAAATAGACTTGGAAAGACTTGTGTGGTATTTGGTAAAAGGAAGATATCAAAAATACATATACATAACACACATGACTTCACAGAGGAAACCCTCTTTGAAGAATTTAGTTGATGATTTATGAGTCATGAATTTTTTTTTTTTTTAATTATCCCACAGTGCTAATTTGTTCTTTTACCCACATAGGGAATTCTCAGATGTCATAAAGACATAGTGGACTTCGAAATTTACGATTACCAGTCAGCCTGACCTAAAGACCTTTCTAATGGTTCTGAATGCTGATGATACATCTTGATGGTGAAAAATAACTTCGAACCTATCAAACCTGGTGAGCAAGGATGTAATACAATACCAGAGTAGCAGGAGCTCAACATTTTTCAGCTGGTGCAAACAAACCACTTTAAGCAATGGTGCAAGTTTGATAAACCTTTCTGAGCAGCCAAACTGCTTAAAGAGCACCCTTGCGGACTGCAGTAACTACCAGTTAAACCTCTTAATATCATGATGTTCAAAAAAAAAAGAGAGAGAGAGACATCCTCTTAGTACCTTATCTCTAAGTTTATTCAACACATGTGATAATTAATAAACCAAAATGCTGGAACAATTACTACTACTCATGATAGAGATCCTTACTTGAGTCATAGTTTATCCAGGCTGATGTATTGTCATGGTCGATTCTGAAAAGAAAATGCAAAGATGAGTTGAGAAGTGCATGACTTGCAATAATGAGATGAAATGTCTTCAACAATTCTTCTAACACCCGTTACAATGTTTTCATTTTCAAATAAACAAATGGAATAACTGAGTAAAATTTTGATTGAAGAAATATGAACAACAGAATTCACTAACATTTCTTACAAGATCTTTCAGCAAATAAATGGCTGCTCATTTCAGCATTTAAGTTTATAACAAAGCAGGAAACTATACCTGCAGCCTAAGGGAAGTGATGTTAATCTATCAACCAACGGCAACTGAACAAACTGCACAAAATGCACATTAAATTATCTCATTAATTAACACAAGGCTGCTAAGCTTTTTCACTGCAATAGAAGTTGCACAGGAGCCCAAGCAAATCACACACCTGTGAACAGTAAAGGTTCTCAATGGAGTTGGCAAGTGAGGAAGGTCTTGGAATACTGAAAATTCAACCGGCAGAACATTCCTCTCAGAGTTAACATACTCCAAAGCCTCGTTTTCAATCAATCAGGTTTATTACCAAGGAATGCTAATAGTGAAAAACAAAAGGGAGCGTATCTCCAATATGTTGATTACCTCCAATCCCTCTGCGGATATTGCGCAATTTTGTCCAGTGAGTGAAAGGTTTGATATCCTCAGCAATGCGAAGAATTTACCCTACTATAGGCAGCATGCTTTGTTATCTTGTTTTCATCCATCAGCGATCTCACAGCTGCTGCTTCATCCCATAGTCCGGCATCAGCATACATATTGTACAACAATACATACGGACCTGAGCTTTCAGGTTCAAGTCTTGTTAATGCTTCAGCTGCAACTTTTGCCAACTCTACATTGTTATGCACTCTACAAGCACCTAATAATGCTCCCCACACAGCCTTATCAGGTTCAAATGCCATACTATTGATCAAATCGTGAGCCTCCTCAAGCTGCCCATGCCGACCAATGATGTCGACAAGGGAGGCATAGTGTTCGATACGTGGCTCAATGCCAAATTCACTAATCATGGATTTAAATTGACTCCGGCCTTCTTCAACTAATCCTGCATGAGCACATGCATTTAAAACTGCAATAAATGTTATATATGTAGGTTGCACCTTTGACCTCTTCATCAAACAAAAAAGTCCTAAAGCCTCTGCAGCAAAACCATGAGATGCATAGCCCCCAATCATTGCATTCCAGGAGATCACATCTTTCTGCTGCTTCATCTCATCAAAAATTGTTTCTGCCTCTTTGATAGCACCACATCGTGAATACATAGTTATAAGAGAGTTGTTTATTGGCAAATCTGCAATAACTGTCTTCATGACCAGCTGATGAATCTGCATGCCTAGATGCAGATCCGCTAACCCAGTACTCACACTAAGAACTGATGATAAAGTGTGTCTATCAGGTTTCTCTCCTTCTAGTTGCATCTGAGAGAAAAGCTTAACTCCACCCATAAAGTCCTCATTTTTCTCATACCCTGCTATCATGGAGTTCCAAGATATTTAGACCTTGTGGCGGCATCCTCTCAAAAAAATCATGAGCCAGTTTTAAACGCCCAACCTGGGCATACCCTAAGATCATTGCATTCCATGACAGTGTATCAGGATTTGGCATTCTACGAAAGAGATTGGCAGCCTCTTCCATATCTGACATATGAACATAGCCGCTGATCATGGTATTCCACGAAAAGGTATCTCGTTCTATCATTTGGTCAAAAAGTTCTCTAGCAGAAACAATATTTCCTGTTTTCACATAGCACATAATCATAGAATTCCACGATACATTCCTCTCAAACCTCCCACTGTCCTCATTCCCCTTCTCACGACGAAATGGTATTTGATCAAAAAGGCGCCGAGCCTCTTCAACCCTTCCTCTCTGACCATAACCAGCAACCAACGTATTAAGCATCCACCAAATCTTCCACCCCCTCCTCATCCCTCTTCCCACATTCACCAACAATCCTCGCAGCTTCATCCAGCTCACCATTCTGAATAAGCCCCGACACGAGTGCACTAAGGAAGCCCCATCCCTCTGCGGCATTCTCTCGAAAAACTCAATCGCACGCGCAACATGGCCATTCTGTAGAAACCCGGTAACCATTGCATTCCAAGAAACAACACTCCTCTGCGGCATGGCATCGAAAAGCCGCAATGCCTCCCCCATCCTCCCATTCTTGGCGTACCCACTGATCATCGTGTTCCAAGAAACACAGTCCCTCACCGGCATCTGATCAAACAAAGTCCTGCCCTCCTCAACATGCCGACGACTTCCGCGGCACGAAACGTACCCGGATATCATCAAATTCCAGGACACAACATCTCTGTCAGGCATTTCGTCGAACAGCTTCCGGGCCTTGGCCATCTCTCGGCGTTTCACATACCCGGTTATCATTGAATTCCAAGTAACGATATTCCGTCGCTTCATCTTGTCAAAGGCTTCCCTGGCTTGCTCTATCTGACCAGTTCGGATCAAATGGGAGATCCTTCTGTTCAGTGAAAAAAGGTCTACGTCTTTGGCATGACTGCCGGGTTTTGAAGTTGAGGCAAAACAAGAGTGCTGTGGGGATGCGTGATTATTGGGTAATGGGATGGTGAGTAGACGAAGAATAATACGAGCTCGGGGCATGAGTTTATATATGAAACCATTTGCATTACCCAGAATCATCATTCTCCCAATGACCAGACAGTTATTCGGTTAAAGCTTTTAAAAGATGAGGAATATATAGTTTGCCCGCGCGCGTCCCAAACTAATACTTACCCGCACTATTGTGACTTAATTACAACACTTAATTTTACAATTCAATTTAGTCATTATTACCAAATATTTATACCGTTAAACATGAGGGTATTTTAGGTCATTCATCCAAAAAACAAAATTTCTTCATTTACTTATTTCTTTTTTTTTAAGGATCCTTAACCTAAAGCATCAAGGCCAAATTTATCTCATTTACCCCAGTAACAAATTTGTATTCCCAGTTACCCCGTCCAGCACCCAGAGCCCAGGCCGCCTAGCTCAATTGACTAGATGAAAATCCAAATGGCTTTGAGGCGCCTAGCGCCTAGCACCTAGGCGGCCGCCTGGGGCGTTTTTCAGAACCATGATTGGGGGGCAATAAACGTTTATTGCCTCTCTATTTTGGGGGGGGGGGGGGGGGGGGGGGGGGCCGGGCAATAAATGTTATGGGGGGTAATAAACATTTCCGGTGAGATTTTCAAGAAAGGTCATGTGGGTGGCGGCCGGTGACTGGATTCCACTGGATTTCGGCTGTAAGCGACAGGGGTGGACTCTCTCTCTCTCTCTCTCTCTCTCTCTCTCTCTCTCTCTCTCTCTCTCTCTCTCTCTCTCTCTCTCTCTCAGTACTAAAGGGGTGAGGGTAAAATGGTATTAAAAAATAGAAACAAAAAAATCTTAATGGGGTATTAAGGGAATACCTCCTTAGAGTGTTTTTTTTTTTTTAACCAAGGTGTCTCATGGACATATCATTAATAAAAGAGAGTAAGGCCAGAATGACAATTACATATCCATCCGCTACCATCTACAGATAGGCAAGAAGTTGTGATGCAAACAAACACTACATTGATACATAGGCTAGGATCATTCATTAAACAAACTCATGCTCACTTATTAAAAGTAAGCCTATTCAACTATGAAACAAAACATAGTAAAATAGGCAAAGTCATAATAGAAAAGTTAAATCTTTGCCTTGCCTGTAGCATTAGGGCTAGAAGGCTTTCCAGAGTAGAGCAGACTCATTACTTCCTCAGCAGGTATTGTATTGGATTTGGATGAATTCTTATTCTTTGAGCCCAAGGGACGTCCCCTCTTCTTTTTTACAGCCACCGGTACCCGTTCCTCCACCACCTTGGGCTCTTTCGGCATCATCACCTCCATGGGAACAAGCATGCCTCCCGGAGTTTCAACAAGCTGAAGGGATTTAGCTGTAAATTTGGTAGCACTCAGGAACTCTAACCTTCTTTGTCACAATGTCCTTTGCCAACCCATCCATATTCATGTTAACAAAGAATTTTGGTTTCTTTGGAGAGGAGAAAGGGGATGTCAGTCTGCTTCGCTTAAGATCCTTTGTATTCTCATCAAAGGGGATCAGAGCAAGAGAAGCCTTACTGCTAGAAGAGGTGCCATCAGTCCCATGATTTCTGATAACCACCGGCTTGCGTGGTTTGGTACCTTCAGTCGACCCAAAGAGGTTACGCGCTATGGAAGGCAAGATCAGAGTTTGAATGCCTGTGAACTTGAAAGCTCCATTCACAAACCTATTGTCAGCAAATCCCATGAATGAGTTTGGAATTTGCAACCTCTGTGCTTCCCCATTATCCTTCTTGTCGGGTGACATCGCGTGGCAAAACCCTTGAGCATGATATATAAGATTGCATTTGCGACACTTACCAATCAGATTCTCATAATAGAATGAGATTTCTTCCACAACCCCCTCAGCAAGTTTTAGGGTTTTCTTAGGAAAGAAGGGTTTGGAGATTTCATGACTTACATGGACGCGAACCTTACCTGTGCAACTTCTGATCAATCTCTTGGTATGTACCTGCAATGGAAGCCACATTCTTGATCATCCTTGTATTCTCCAAGGCCGATGGAATGTTACTGATGCGAACCCAGAAGAAAAGTGATTCCATCTTAACAGAAAGCAGCGGGGCAAGACCATCATAGGTTTGCATCACCACCGGCAATCTATTAAAGTACCACGGTCCTCCTTTCAGGACCTTATTCTTGTCTTTGCGCAGGTCAAAAGTGAAGACAAATCTGTCTGGTTTTCGATCTTGCACCTTGAAGCCACCATTAAGTACCCAAACACGTCGGAAATGGCGTGGTAGGTCTGGGAAGCTAACTTTTTTCGTTGTCAGGGGATGGGCGAGCAAGAAAGATTGTGTTCCACGTTGAATTTTTCCTCCCTCCAGATGAGAGATGTCTACCACGTCAGATCCCGCCAGGGCGAGAGACGCAGCGAAGTTTGCCATAACCTCATCAATGGAAGCCATGTAGTAGTCAGATTGCCAAAGAAGGCGTTAGGGTTTTGTTTCGTGCTTTGGGAGCGACCCTCCTTAGAGTGTTTTGGGTAAGAGGAAATTAAAAAAACTTAATGGTAAGTGGGAAAAAAATATCTAGAAATGGGGTAAATTGACAAAAACCCTTATTTTAAGGGTTTTTGTCCATTTACCCCATTTTTAGAGATTTTTTTCCCACTTACCCCATTAAGTTTTTTTTATTCCCTCTTACCCAAAACACTCTAAGGAGGTCTTCCTTAATACCCCATTAAGATTTTTTTTTTTTGTTTTTAAATTTTTTTTAATACCATTTTACCCTCACCCCTTTGTTACTTAGAGAGAGAGAGAAAAAAATGGAAGAGAGAGAAACTATAGGAGACTTCGCCGGAGCCCACTCACCAGCTGCCCGAGTCTGGTCACCCGCCGCCTGATTCAGGCCAACTTTCGCCGGAATCCGGTCACCTGCTGCCTCCCACAGGAATTTGCTGAAAATCTCACCGGAAATGTTTTGTTGACCCCAATAGACATCTATTGCCCCCTAATAGAGAGGTAATAGAGGTCTATTGCCTCAATAGTCTATTGCCTCCCAATAGACGTCTATTGCCCCCCAATAGACGTCTATTGCCCCCCAATAGACGACTATCAGCCATATATTGCCCCCAATAGACGATTATCAGTCATGTATTGCCCTCCAATAAACGTCTATTGCTCCCCAATAGGACCTTCAGTCACCAGAATAGGAACTAATCTCCCTAATTTTAGACAAATAAAACTTTGATTACAGGAAAAAAATAAGGAGATTATATCAATTCAAAACGTATATTGCCCCCCAATAGCCGTCTATTGCCCCCCAATAGATGTCTATTGGGAGACAATATAACATTTTTTTTTATTTTTTCTTTCCTTTTAGGCTTTCTATTTTGCTATCGAAGTAGAACAATTTACCAAAAAAAAAAAATCATTCACCAATAGAGAAGCAGTGGCAAATGAAATTACCCATTACTAATGAACTCTCAAGAATTCAACCAATTACCAATGAAAAAGTAGAAGCAGAAAGAGCTTAACCAAACCAAAGCAAGCAAGAACCAACCCAGAAAGCCAAAATCTCAATTTCACATCCACAACCAAATTCCAAATCACCATCCCCAAAAAATCCCCACCTGTGTAACAAACCACCTAAACTGATAAGCAGCCACAACGACAAACCCCACGGGCACTCTGGCAGACGCTGCCGAGATCTATCATCCCCGTCCGCCGTTTTATCAATCGAGCTCTCGTTGCTCCTCTCCTTCAGCAACCAGATCACCTTAGGCATCAATTCCACCACCAAAACATCACCAGATTTCTCGCTGTAATCGGAATGAGCATCTGAGATTCCAGAAACGCCCGGTTGGCGGCGGCGGCTAGGTGAGCTTCGCTGATGTTAGATTAAGGTTTCGAGGGGAGAGGCTCCAGTAAGGCTTTGATGAAGACGTTGCTGCTCTGTGACGACGGGCACCGACAGTTGTCCCTTCAAAACTCTTGTCTCCGACATGCTGCGGTGTCGACGGAGCTTCAGGTCTCTGAAAGACTCGCTCCGGCGAGGATGGGAATTTGAGGAACCGGACGTGGTGTTTGCAGAGAGATAGAAGAGAGAGAGCGATCTGAAATCCGAGGGGGGGGGGGGAGAGAGAGAGTTTTGCTTGAAATTGGGTAAGTGGGAATAAAAATTTGTTGTTGGAGTAAGTGAGACACTTTTAGCTGATTTTGGTGCTTTGGGTCAAGAACCCTTATTTTAATTGTAGATCGAGCATGGTCAAGTTTGAAGCTCAATCAAATTGAGAGTATCTTACAAACAATAAATATGAGCATGGTTGAGAGAGAGGGATAAAGACATAAAGAGAAAAAAAAATTATTTTTGTTCTATCTTGACTAAAATATTCTCCTAATAATATATATATATATATATATATATATATATAGACACACACAAGTCTTTAACAAATAAAATAGACAGAATAACTAAAGTGAAAGTGAATTAAGTTATAGTGATAAAAATAAATATTATTTTTATAAATAATATTTTTTTTTTAAGTAAGTGATGAAAATGTGAAATGAGGTAAAGTTATAATTCTGCCTATTTACTAATTACTACGAAAGAAAGTAGAAAATGACAAATTTTAAGAGAGCGAAAGTGTGTAATACCACCTGCTGTATATTAAACCTCAACGCTTCCTATGCTGAGCCAAAATGGGAAGTCTCGGCAGTGCACAGCTATCTTTTTCAGTAGCACTGCCATGGCGCCATCCGCCCCCACAGTCAAAATCCTCACTCCAAATCCAATGCGCTCTGACCAAACAAGGGCAACGCTTCCTGACCAAGCTCGCAGCCAATGCCGGCGACCCATCCGTCGCCAACAAATTGATCTCCAAGTTCCTGTCGAGCTCTCCCAAGTCCACTGCTCTCACCACTCTCTCTTATCTTCTCTCTCCTCACACCACGCACCCTCACCTCTCTTCCCTCGCCCTCCCCGTAAGTCATAATCGAATCCTGTGCACTTTTCGCAATTGGGTTTGTTTTTTACTTTTCAATTCGACTAAGTTTTTGAGTCGGGTTTTTGCAGTTGTACTACAAAATCACAGAGGCGTCTTGGTTTGAGTGGAATCCAAAGTTGGTAGCTGCCCTGGTTGCGTTGCTAGATAAACAAGGACTACACAGCCAATCAGAAGCTTTAATCTCCGAGACCGTTTCGAAATTAGGCACCAGAGAACGAGAGCTTGCTCAGTTTCATTGCCAATTGGTGGAGTCGCACTCTAAGTTAAGCTCAAAGCGTGGGTTTGATAGGGCCTATACTTACCTCTATCAGCTTCTTCAGAATTCTAGCTCTGTTTATGTAAAACGCAGAGCGTTTGAATCGATGGTTGGTGGTTTATGCGCCATGGATAGGCCTCGTGAAGCGGACGATTTGATTGAGGAGATGAGAGTTAAGGGACTGAAGGCGTCGGTTTTCGAGTTCAGGTCTGTGGTTTATGGCTATGGAAGGTTGGGAATGTTTGAAGAAATGCTGAAGATTGTGGACCAAATGGAGAAGCAGGGGTTTGGTGATGATACTATTTGCTCTAACATGATTCTTTCATCATATGGAGCTCATAATGAGCTGGCTGCGATGGCAATGTGGCTTCGAAAAATGAAAGAATCGAGTGTTCCTTTCTCGATTAGGACTTACAATTCGGTGTTGAATTCGTGCCCTACGATTATGGCAATGCTGCAGGAACCGAAAGCTGTTCCGTGTTTCAGTTGAAGAACTGACTGGATTTTGGATGGTGATGAGGCTTTGGTGGTTAAAGAGTTGGTTGGATCGGCAGTTGTGGATGAGGCGATGATGTGGGATTCTACAGAGGCCAAGTTTGGATTTGCATGGCATGCATTTGGGTTCAGCTTACTTGGTAATGCTAGAATGGTTTGAGGCAATGCGATACAGGTTTGACTGTGGGGAGTATGTGGTTCCAGCAGAGGTTGTCATTGTTTGCGGATTGGGAAAGCATAGCAGTGTTAGAGGTGAATCCCCGGTTAAAGATCTGGTTAAAGAGATGATGCATCGAAGGGAAAGTCCGATGAGAATTGACAGGAAGAACGTGGGGTGTTTCATTGCCAAGGGAAGAGCTGTGAAGGACTGGTTATGCTAAACTGTCGGATAGGATAGGTAGCTTGTCTATATGAATTCTTTCTTATTGACACGAGATTATGATATCGACTCCAAGTCAAAAACATGCTGATAACCACGGTAATTTAGCGCCCCTTTTCAAGTGGTTGTTTGCAAGCCTATTGGACTATACGCCTTTTTAAGGGGGAAGTCCAGATTCAAGCTTCTAAGAAATCAGATTTGTGTAATTTAAATTCATTTCGGCTACAAACTTAGACATTGAGCTGGCTTGTACCTCCCTCAAATGTTTAACGCAGCTGATATTAATACAGTTGTGCCATGTATATACAATGACATCCTAGAAGCATACAAAGTTAACATCTATATTTTCTAAGAGACCAAATAGGCAGAGCCTATACTATTTTCGAATCCCTGCACCCGCTTGAAATTGTTGCTCAGCATACAGACTGTCGCATTGAGGAAATGAGACAGCACATTGTTGATATTCAAGGAAGAAGGTTTACAGCCTCAGGCCTACTTTGATATCGAAGGACACTATCTATAACTCAAGCACTAAACTGTCTACTAAGGTCTGGGATTCTTGAGTTAATCCTTGCCATTTGGATCCAGCCAGTAGCCTGCACGAAGATTACAAAAGGAAATTTTCATCACCAAAGATCATCATAGCAGAAGATGTCAAAAATTAATTTCCTGACAATAGATCTCTCAGACCTTCCAGAATCCTATAACACAACCACAGGAGAATGAAATTGAAACCATAGTTACAGGTTATCATAGATATGACTAGAGCAATCCAAAAGTACAGGTCATGACATTGGGTAGCAATCTGAAAAACCAAAAAAAAAAAAAAAACCAGATAAGAGAAAAATAAAGTTTGCATTGAGTGGAGAAAGCCGTGATCCACAAGACATAACAAACTCCTCCAATATGATGTTAGATAATTGTTAGAATAAAACAATTTATCAGCTGTTTATCTCAAGTCCCCGAAAACTAATGATAGTATTTCCCACTATTTCATATTTAAAGCAAGTATCAATGTAGATAAAAGATATCTGGTTGTTTTACTACAAGCCTTGCATAAACATGGAAAGTTTTCTATTTGTGCAGGACATCCTAATCCCATGCTTTACATTATGATAACATCCACTAATGAATTATTCCGTATCAAAAGCTTGTCAACAACAAATCAAGATCAACCCTAATTCCTCCATTGAATGTACTTTAGGCAAAAAGTCCACATGTTGGTCTAAAATATTTCAGGTTAAACACAATAGGGGGAGAAAAGAAAAAGCACACAACATGAACTACTTTCTTCACATTTTCGTATCAATAATTAGCATAGGAATTAATAAAGGACTTCGTATCAATAATTTTTAATTCATATCAATAAAGGGCTTTTCAGTTGATGAAGACATAATAGAGCATACCTGAACCAAATTCAGTACAAGACTGACTTCTGAAAAATCCTTGAAGCCAAACACCATAACAGAATTGTTGCTGGGTTTTTTTGAGGCTGTTTCAGGAAATACTTGATGCCCCTAGTACCTGACCTTTGAGAGATAGAGGCAAAATTTGTGTTGATTCAACTCTAGGACAGGACAAATTCACAATCAAAACCATGGCATCCACCAGATATACATCTTTCCGAGATTTTTGTGGGAGACTGCTTCAGCTATTAATCGACGAGCCTGACCTTCTACAGCCAAGGGCAAAGATGGTGCTGCTCCGACACCGACAACTACTCCTTGCAATCTTGCCTCAATGTTACTGATGGCTAGCTGCGATGTTCATAAAAAATTAAAAATTTAAAAAAAAAAATTTAAAAAAAAAAAATTTAAAAAAACACTGTTTAGTGGTTTCATCGAAACAAACACTTACCAGACCACCTTAAAATTAAAAATTTTCAGGAAGGACGAGGGCGCTTAGTTCCAAACTTTCTACACAGAGAGAATATGAGACCTAGGTCCCTAGCTCAATTCAATATTAATGCTAGTACAACTTATCCGTTATTTCTAAACATAGAATGCATTAGCATCGGTACTTCTAATATAGAATCCCAACCTTTCAAATACCTTATTCATAAGGAACAAGTTTGTTATTTTGTAAGACGATTAATGAAACGTATGAATTTCATATCAGAGTTCAACACAAGTGGCTACCGAAAACACCAGCAGCCTACAAAAATTATTAATTGCTTCTCCAACACAACTTATTAAAATGTTATTAGATGCATGAAATGTTATCTTTGAGAGATCAAGAAATATGACGTTAGGAAAATTTTCCCTGAGAAAGTCTCAATTTGCTTCAATTATTATTTTGATAAGACAAATTGCTTCAATTTGGAAATAATCAATGACATTTTTACCTTCATATTCTAAAACATAGTAGTGAAGGTAAGACGGTCAAAACAATGATAAAGAGATAGTCCAAACCTGTGCGTGTGGATTCTGAACTTCTACTCTACTAGATTTGTGTGATTTTGTCCATTCTACAAGAGGATCATGGACAAAAGTCTCAAGAACACTCATCAATGTCTCCCGATGCATCCTCAGTACTGAAAGTGTGATTTCACAGATCCTCAAAAAGATTCCCTCATAACCAGTGATGCCCAAGCCATCAATCATATTCTGCCAGTTCCATAACAGTCTCCATGAAAATTAAATACCATGTAGTAAAGGAAAAGAATGTAATAACTGGGTATGATTTATAACGATCCGTGGCTCATAAAGTATTAATTGAACTCACATTAGAATACTCTACTTCATCGAAAGACATGCATATCATATAATTTTGAAAATCCTTTTTTTATCCATTTGCTTCTCTCACCTGAGTCAATCTGAAAGGCACCAGTTCAGGCTTCTCCAACTGCAAGCCTTTATCGAATAAGCAACTGAAATCAACATGAACACAATCACCTGTTGTAGAATCAAAAAGAATGTTTTCCCCGTGTCGGTCACCAAGCCCCACAATATGTCCAACCATGGACCAAACTGCAGTAGTGTGTGCATAAGCAATCCGTGCCCTAAACCAAGCAGCTGGCTCAGAAAAAGTGGTCAAGAACCACTTGTGGAAAACTGGAGGGAACATTGGAAGAATTTTGTCCTTCAACATCTCATCTTCTGGTATTTTACCCTTGCATTGATCATATAAGCGCTTGATCTTTGAATTTGTATCAATACCAAAGTTTCCGCAGTTCATATATATGTCTTGAAGTATATGCCGAAGTCCACGTGTGTGGGGCACCCATTCTATCATGCCACAATCCTCTGTCAAAGGAATTACTGCAAAGGTGCGAATGTAGAGCTTCCTCCGACGGCTTGCTGGGTATTTAGACAACAAACGGTTTATCATTGCTGTGAACTCCATCATCCGGGCATCTTTCCTGAGGTCATCCTTGGGTTTGCAGAGGAACGGACGTTCAATGCCGTCGCTGCCCAATAGAACAATCTAAAATGCCAAAAGAGAAAAGAATTAAATATTAGAAAGATGATGTGCCATGTAGCATCAACAATCAGACATTTACAGGATATGAACAAGACAAGAGAGCAACAACTCAGATAACTCCCTCAAACTCTCCAAGTTTATAATTTTGGGCTTCACCCCAAGCTAATTTCAGATACAAATGGAGTCATAAATTGACCCGTCACATCTATTTCCAGGTAATCATTAGTGAGAATTGCTATTCTAATATCAACTTCGGAAAACATGGGGGATTTCATCACTAGTTAATGATTAAAACAGTCATTCCATGTACATTAAGGAGGAAAAACCAACATAAGTAATTTGTTAATATGATCCATCCTGGGTTACGGCATGCCACAGGTTAACATAAGATAACTGTGGACACAACCTTATGATAGGATACAAGTTCAGAACATGTTAGGTGACTTGAAAATCCAGTAGAACTTACTTTCTTAGGTCGCTGAAGGGAAGAAAGAATCTCAGCCTCATCACGTATTCCTGATATTGTAGGAAGATCAGTCGCAGAAAAGATATCAGACTTAAGTGAGTCAGTGAGCTTCCCATCGTATGTCGGTAGGCTAACAGTTAGAGATTGCTGAATTGGCATGATAATTCCCAGCGGCATCATCCTCTTTAAGAGACTAAATTCAGTAGAGACATTGATTGTTTTCGCCTTTGTCTGACAAGCATGGAAGCACAACTTGATAAAATGATCAATCAGACTGGCAAACTGAGAAAACAGATTGCTTCCACCAGTTCCTTGGCTGAACCCTTTCCGTGCCTCCTGTAGAATTTCAGCAGCTGCATCCCTCCTCGATGGAACAGTGGATTTTGAAACCGCTGCCATAATCCACAGGGCTTGTTGTGGGTATTGCCGGAGAACTGATGTGATGATGCTTTTGACCAATCGAACTACTTCCTCATTCTGGTGGCAGATTCTTGAAACCAACTGTGGTAGTACTGTTAGCCACTGATATGTTGGCAAGTCCTTCAAACACCCTCGCATGCATCTCATCACCTGCCAATATAAGAATAAGAGAACATAAAAAGGAATAATAGAATGAACGAAGCAGACATTAATTAGCAAAAAACTAAAGTTCAGCTTCAACATATGAGTTACCATCATGTGGACATTTTTGAGATCCTTATTGGATGATGTGCCACTCCTTTCATACATAGTCCCAAAGTCAAACCATAGGGTTAACAACCTTGGAAGTGCCTGAAAGAGATTCTTGTGGCCCCGATGAAGCCCTTTTGCATAGAATATCAGTATGTCAGGCACATATGCCCACCAAGCCTTCTCTGTATTTAAATTTGAAGAACCAACAATAGCACTATTTGATGGTAATTTCCTAGGACCCAGTTCAAGATTTACGCTTCCTGGCATCAGCTAGTACTTCCTCATAATATTTAGCCATGTAAAAATATCCTTTCTCCCACTTGGGCTGCAGTTCCCTCACCCTGCTATATAGACTTATGACATCTTCTTTCTTCTGCTTCTGCCCAGTGTAATGGATCCACCTAGAATAGAGGAGAAGTGTCTTTGCAATATCTCGATTTTCATTCCAAGCTTGAGTATTATAACTAAAGGGGGCAGGTTTGGCGGAACCAGTGAAAGACTGGTAATTGATGCAATTGCATTGGAGCCTACAATCCCTTCAGGCATGTTCAAGAGGCACTGTTGCAACTGTGCAATTGCACCATCAGATCGCCTGGTGCTCCAGAGAAGTTTAGCCTTCTCCATGTGAACGTTAGGTGCATTGGTAGCTTGGGCTTCCAGAATAGCCTGATTTGCTGTCTCATAATGACCAGCCATGCGACAGAGCTTTGCATATTGAAGCCAGCAGTTCCCAACTTGAGCCTCAAGACCACTGTTAGCAAATAACCAATCTTCGGAAAGCCAAAAGTGGCTCTCTTGCCCAGAGTGATGGCTGAGTAAATCTGAGACGGTTTTCCCAGTTCTCCCTCACTTTTGAGAATTTAGGATCATCAAATGCAAACGATTTCTCCAAGAAAGAAGCATCACCAAGAAGAGTATAAAAATCCTCAAGCTCTCGTAGCAGGTGAAGTTCACGACAAATGGGTAAGCCCGCACATAAGAATCCATGCCTGCAGCAGAAAGGGGAGCAATTAGAGCTTGCTTGGAGAGGGCAATTTTTTCTTCAACTGAGAACTGATCCTTCTTCATCATTGCCTGCAGAATTTTTGCAACATCCATATCAAATGACGCATTACTTTCAGAACTGCTACAAAGTAAACCTTCTTGATCAGCTCCACTAAGGTACTCATCCATCAAATCCCACCTGCCAAGTCTCCATGCTGCCTGCACACCTTGCATGCACCATGTTTTCTTGTATTGGGGAATCCTACACATTAAACCATCCACATGAGTCACCATAGCCTGAAGGTGACACATGTTTAATAAACAGTTAAGCACATCAGACTGCTTTTGAACTGATGTTGGTTCCATCTGCAAAGCTTGTTCGCAAGAAGTTAAAACCTCTGCCCAGTTCCCGGCTTTTTTGTTTATCAAGAGCTGGTCTTGTAATTCCAAAGATTTACGTAAAAATGCAAATCCAGAAAGACCATCAGGCTCATCCAGGCAGCTGTATATTTCCATCAGATATGAAACATCTGCATCATCAAATGAACCACTTCGCTCAGATGCAGGGTTGAAAGAACCTGACTTTCCCCTCACGTACAATCAAAATACATGAAGGATCTTGCATAAGCCTGACACCTGAAGGAGGCCCTGGCAAGGGTCTCCTTTGGAACTGCAGACAAGAGTTTTGAAACATGTTCACACTGTAGACGAAGTTGGTCCTGATTGGTAGTATTCTGAGTTTGATGCCTGGTCTTGGATATTTGTTGCTTAGAAGCTAATAATTGAAAAGAACGGAATAGTTCTTGTGTAACGTCATCCACCCATTGACCAAGATTATCAAGGAGAATGAACACAGCTTGAACACAAACTTCATTTTTCCGACCATTGACACCATGCACTGCATCCTCACTGTTATGAGATGCAGCAGCAACATCAAGAACATATAGGATTTCTTCTGTTATGCCATAGCGTGCCTCCTCTGTGCCATGACAGACAGCATTAAGAACTAAATATGGAAGCAGATAAATTGCTGTTTGCATATCCTGGCGCACTATACCTCGACAAGCATTGAAAATTCTTGCACGAGAACCAGTAGCATGTGCAGTCAGCTTTCTTATCCAGAAGAATATCCATCTTCTGAATGACATAGATGGACGGTAAATTGGGCCAACAAATACAGGATCAGCAACATTAGGAAGTTGAAATCTAGAGGACAAATAGGGGCAATTATTTCTTTCACATAATTGGAGAACCGGTCCCACAATCTCTGACCCCTTCTAGTCATCTCATTTGTACCATCAGTAGTCATCATTCCAGAAGCAGAACCCATCAGAGGCTCTTTGTCCTTTGGAGCCAACATAGAAGCAGCAGCATTCTCATGTAATGAGGCCTCACAACCAGCAATCTTTAGCAGTTCCTGTATGGCCACTACAGCTGAATCTTGAATTATAGTGTCAGGTGCAGCTCTAAAGGCCCGTGCAAGTTGCTTTTGAATCAACTCATAGATAAGGTCATCATCAGAGCGTTGGCATGAAAAGGCCTTCACTTTAGCAGGGTCAACTGCACCCAGGGCCCCAAGGCAGTCAGCACACACCAACTTTAGCCGCTGTCCAACTGCTCTCCTTGATTCTTCAGCACATCCTTTAAGTAGAGATCTGATTAAAGAGCTCAAAATTTCCATATCCGCACCACCTTCAGCAGTTATTAGAGATGTAACCCCTTCCCGTTCCAGGTTCAGCAACTTTTTCAACTCACACACAACCATGTATCTCACATTTAAGCTGTCATGATTCAGACCATCAACAACATCCCGCAATCGATCCCTCAAAGTCATTGACCCTCTGGCTTCTTGTATAGCCTTGTTCACTTTTATTAAGGCTGGAATACTGGGCAATGGAGGGAACTCACGAATATGCTGCTTTAGAATATCCCTGTTATTTAGCACAAGTTCTTCTAAAATTTTTACCACTTTATCCAGATGTACTGGACTTTCTTCATCTCTCTCAAGAAAGGGAATAAGGGCAGCAAAAACTTGTGAAATTACATGTTTAGTGCTAGCCGGTGATACTTTCACCAGCTGCACAATGAAAAAATGCAACACTGAGAGACCCTCACTCTGGAGGCTGTCTTTATCAATAGCATGCATGAGAAGAACCATTAGTTTAGGCACATAAGTACTAAGATGACGACCCATCATTTTAATTAGCATCTCAATTCGTTGCAAGGCTTGTTTCTGCAATGAAAATTCTTCTGCATGGAGCATCTTTCTATCGATACTGTTAAGAAGGTGGGCAAAATGATTCCTCAAAAAGTTTGGTAGATCTTCACCTTCATCCAAAACTCTAGCAACCTCTTTTATCGTCTCAGGTACTCTTGCTAACCTGTAAGCAGACATGAAATGTCAATACTTTGGTAGGATCTGTTGCAGCACAGCAAAACACACATATAACATACAAGCCACATACATAATTTCACAGGTGGGCAACCTGAAGAAATAAAAACATAATAGGTACCAAAAGGAATTGCGTAGTGGATATCCACTCAGAGAAGCAACTAAAACATATGGAAAAGGTGCACCTCAAGCCCAGGTGGCAAGTAGAGCTTCATACCTTCCGCTTATCTCATCTGAATCACCTCCATCCAGAAAGCATATGAGTTCATCTAAAAGATTATTTAATGCAGCAGCAAAGATTTCTCTTTTGTTAGAACTGATTTGTGTATGGTAAAACTGTACAGCAGCATCTAATTCTCGCACATCTGGTTGATGGAGAGCAAAAGCTAGCACTTTTGGCACCCATAGAACTATAAGACCTGCAACATCGGTGTTTAACCACTTGGCCAGTTCATATAAGGTGTCAACTGCTTGATCATCATCCTGCTGAGACACTACAAGCTTCGGAAGAACTACGGGAACCATTTCTTGACAAGTTCTTCTATTTCAATACCAAGAACTGATTCTGCAAACTCTTGGACCATAGTCGGACGGCTAGAGAGGCTGGAAGACAGATAGTCAAATAGCTCATTTCGAACATGAACAACTTTCAGAAGGATTACTTGGAAACCTCCTTTAAGATGAAAACAGCAAGCTTTGTGTATCAACTTCGCTGCAATCATTCTCACTGTCGTGTGTGGATTATCAAGTTGACCAACCAACAAAAGAAGAGAAAACAAGAATAATTGACTCTGAATATCAACTGCAATCATTATTTCAGCTGTTGATTCCAAAAGAGTCTCAATGATTTGGAGGTCTTCAGTTTCTGAAAAGGAGCTGTTGATTATGTTCAAAAACCCTTCTTCTCTACCATTACTTGACATGCCCTCATCAGGAAATAAGCAACTCAAAACTCAAAATTGAATCCTCAAACGAATGAACTAATCTGAGTGCAGAATGCTTCTCTTATAGCCTTCTTGGTATTAATGAGTAGATATTTAACACATGTAATCCATTCAAATCTTGACTCCAACAGATTCTCTATGCCCCCATGTACAAGAACTCGGCGGATATTTTTCACACAAGCCACTTGAATCTCTTCAGATGACTCATCATTAAGAAGCTGAAAATATATAGACTGAAGATGGAGAAAATTACAGTCCAATTCTCTGGGCTTGTCAGGTAGATTTATGATATTTGAATATGACTCAGTATTGTGTTGAACACTTCGGTCACACTTTGAACACCAGAATCCTTGCAGTAAATAATCCACTGTTTGACTGTGTCTCTCACTTTTCATTTTTAAAAATAGTTTACACTGACTTCTATTTATGTCATCTCCATTGCTATGAGATCCGTAAAGACATGACAAAAAACCAAGAGAAAAGGGAATGATATTCTTAACCTTCTCACTTCTCTGTCGCCCCAAGAGCCTGCAAGTGTGAGGGACAAAACGACTCAATGGAAGTTTTTATTATTTCATGAACATAGAGCACAGTTCAATTTTAGTACTCAAGAATATTACGCTAAGTATGGTGCCAACCAAAACCACAAATGCATCAACTATCATTACCCTCTACTACTGCCCCAAGAAGTTAATTAAAAAAGTTAAGAAAATGCAATTTGTGTACAAGTTAAGAGAAGATTAAAAAAAAAATTAAAATATAATAAGTAAATAAATAATCCAAGTTTCCCTCCATGTGGCCAGCCATGACAACTCCTTTGGATTCATGATATAATTTTTCCTAATAGAAAAGAAGTTTCAGAGCTTTTATTAGTTTTGTAAATTAATCCTTCTTAGAAGATCCCTTTTCAATTACAAGTGCTACCAATACACTCATAAAAAGAAAATATTAATCACAAGTGCTACCAACAACATATCTAATATTCATAAAATAACTCGGTTTAAAATGTTTTCTTACTCAAGCCTTCTGAATATGTGAGAAAGTCCACTGAGGCCAGACCACATGACAATCACGGGCATAGAAGTTATAGCTTCAATTATAACTTTGTCACATTCATCATTGAGACTCAAATCCAATACTTCAAGTTGAGTTTCAATTCTTGTGCTATGACCAAGTTTGCATGCAACTTGAACTGAGATGCATTTTGTTTTCCACAATTGATGGCAGTCAGTAACTACATGAGAATGGGTCCATGGAAGCTTTAGAAGGACATGTATAAGATCAGCATCGACAAGCGTACTGTCCATACACTTCATGATTAAGCAATCTGCATAAGAATCAAAAGAAATACTTTACATACGAAGGTTAAAGGAATTTTGTTTGCTAATTACATATGACTAACATACATAGCTGTCTATATAGGACACAAAGATCAAAAATCTGCTCTGAAGCTGAGCCTAACCCAATCAAGCAATCAGAACAAGATTGGAGCTAAATATACCTGATTTCTAAAGAAATAAGAATCAGTCTATATTAGCGACTTGTAAATTTGAATAGCAATATATGCATAAAACTCCGGTATTCAACGGCCAAACTTCCAGAAAATGTATTAATGACAAAAGAGCAGACTCGAGAAAATAAAAGGCAATAAATAGCATTAAAAAGAAGAAAGAAAAATATTCATTCCCTTCGCCTGGGAGAGCCATAGAGGGCGTCATAAGAGATTATCAACCTTCTCGATAGAATTTAAGAACCAAAATACAACATATCAGCATCTCAAAGGCAAGATTTTTTTAATCTAAATGAAAGTAGGTCTATCTCCTTACTTTGCAACCGCAACATACAGTGAATTCCTTCCAGGTAGATGGAAATATCAAGTTCAAATGTACTTCCTTGCTTTGCCTACATGATGTAATTCCCATTTAGTGGCAAGTGAAATGAGTAAGTCAATCCACCAATTTAAGCCAGCATACCTGTTGGCATATCCAAGGTATCCATGTATACATCTGATGAAAGATGCATAGTGACAGATTGGTCTCAGGATATCTACAGAACGCAATGCAAAGAATGCTAAGAGCCATTAACGCGAGATCAGGTCTTAAGGAATTAGGACAGACACCAGGAGATTTTAAACATTCAGCAAAAGAAAGGAGTGATTTATGCATCTGATTTGCATAGTCTTCTGTCTCACAAGGAACTATATGAGCACACTGCCATTCCAACTGAATATTAGAATCAGGATTGATGATTTTTTCATCAACCTTTTGGCGTTTAGTGTTGAAAGAATCCACATCCTCAATAGGTCTTTTTTCTCCAACCTGTGAGTTTTC
Organism: Rosa lucieae; assembly: GCA_024704745.1. Taxonomy (NCBI): domain Eukaryota; kingdom Viridiplantae; phylum Streptophyta; class Magnoliopsida; order Rosales; family Rosaceae; genus Rosa; species Rosa lucieae. Next base: position 40,513,768 of record CM045497.1, read on the forward strand.
AATTGATTTATCACTTAATGTGGATAAACTCTGGCAGGAATTATCTGTAATTCTTCCTCCAACAAGATCAGGACCAAGTATAGAGAGAGCTACATGTAAGCAATCTATCAATGAAAAGCAGGGATCTGGACATGAAAGTACATATAGGAGAATTTCTGGCCTCCAGATATGAGGGGGGCAAATCTTCGCAATCCGTATGTATGTGTTGCACAATGCAACCTGAAAATAAAATGTTTAGGTCCACGGAACAAATCAATCTTTACATCTGTTAGCAATCAAGGGGGCAAGAATGGCTCACAAGAGTAACCAAGTTGGTCAGAATGAACGAAAAATAGATGGAACATTAATATTAACCTTAAGCTCCTGGCTTCGGGTTCTCCTCATTGAATGAGGAAATACATTGACAAAATGTGCAGCTGTTAGCTTGACTACACCCTCAGGGCAATTAGAGTGCAATGCCTCTAGGCAACCACCCATGGACGAATCATAAACCGTGTTTCTGCAGTGCAATACCAATATAGAGATTAATTAGATGTAGAGATTTCACTAGACAAGAAAATGAAATGTTCTAGAAAAATGTGTTATGCTGCAATGAATAAAAAAGGTAATAATTGCCTATAAATTTGTTGACTCTTTGAATCATGTTTTATAAACCACACAAAATTTGCAACGTTCATCCGTATCTGATATCTGTCACAGCTTATCATGCCCATTATCTTCAATTACAAGTCTTCACGGATCATAATCATTTTGACCTTAAATTCATTTCTACCCAGTCTAATACTCTAATGCATGATCATGGACTTGGATCCCAAACTACAGAATGCACACTACATATCCATCAAATTGTGTATAAACCCAACTCTAAGACAAGACTCGTAGTTTGTGATGAAAAAAGAGGTTCTCTGGAAACTCCATAAGACACTCAAAACTACTTAAAATGATGCAGCTGCAATGCATAATTATAGAGAAAGAGCTTATGAAAGCATCCTACAACTATATGAGAATTTGTCTTGTGGGGATGTGGGGATGTGGGGAAATGCGAGTATTTCGTTGTAATCCAATCACGAAGGTGATAGAATGTAATCAATGTAACCTTCCACAAAAGCCAACCACATACACTAGGGATACAAAAAGATAATGAATAACAACTGTTATAGGAAGAAAATAGTTGCTTCATCTGGGCATTCCTGGGGCTAAATTTCACTCCACATTCATATTGAACTATACATTTTGAGCATCCAGAGACAGACCTAAATGCAGGAGTCCCCTCTTTGTCCTCGCTTAATATAGATGATATCGACTGGACTATGTTATGATAAGGAATGACGTCACATTTTATCACAGATCCAACGATGCGTGCAAATTCAAAAAATGCCTTGCATAAAAGTCAAATAGTTAGATATTTGAGTGGCAGTGCTACAGAATTATAAAATAATTCTTGTATCAGCTATTGAACGCATCAGCATCTTAGATATATTTCTTTCAAGTTCCATCATCATGCATACAAGTGAAATTATATACCACAACGCCAGCATAAAGTAATTGCTACTCACCATGTGCAAATCAGCATCCCCATAACAAAAAAGGGACCATGCAGCCATAACAAATGGCATATTGATGAGTCCATCCACATATAGAGTTCCTTCAGTTAAGCATTTTCCAAGAAGCTTAATCATCCAAGTTGCGAAAGGTTGCCACCTTGCTTTTCCTGTAAGGTTAATCAAGATCCCAGTGCCATCAACAGGTTTGATACTATGTGGGAGATCACCAAGATGTGAAGGATCATCAAAAATTGCATTGAAGGACTCGCAGAAACACTTTAAAGTCACTCTAGTTGATTCTGAAAAACTTGATATGTCTGCAGAGACTGATGCGACACACAAAAGATCTGAATAAAGACAGACATATATTAGCTTTCTTGTATGCGTATGTAGATCAATCAGGCAAAATTACAGTTCAATTAAGCTTTACATATCTTAAACAATGACAATTATTGAAACTATCCCACAATCGCATCAGTGTAGGCAAATAAACCTCCTTACCTTGAACAACGAGCATGGAATCTACAAAAAACTGACGATATGCATCCTGAGCTCCACTACGAAGTAAGGTTAAAAGCGATCCAAGCGTATCAAATATCACTCCATGCCTAGAACTGAACAAACTGCTATTAGTACAACCCTAACAAAATCCATAGCAATAACCACAATCAGAGAATGAGCTATTTTTTCAATTTTTCCACACCTTTAAAAAAAATCACCAAATGCATTTTCACAGTGAATCAAAAACAATCGGAGCCTGAAAATCAAACAGTGACCGTTTCGAATCCCTTACCGCAACGCCGGCTCTGCAAAGAAAGGCAGAATACGACCGATCATAGGAAGAATCGCGGCAGCCTTGCCATGGTAAAAGACTCCGGGAAAATGCTTCACCGTGTAACCGATGAACCTCAATACAGCTATCACTTCTCTCTCATCCGCTGCAACCAAACAAAAAAATTGCGTTCACATTTCAAAGAGAAATTGACTTGTTGAGCTTGAAATTAGGTTTAGGTTTTAAGAAAGAGGGAGCGTACCGGAGGGAGAGGGGACGACGTAAGCTTGAAGAAGGTTGGGAAGGACGGCGCGGAATCGGATCTCCAAAGCGACGTCGTGTGAGTTGTTAGGAGGAGTGGATGAGGAGGCTGCTATGCGTTCTCGGAGCTCGTGGAGTAGGCTACTCAGGTTGGCCATTCTCTCATGCCCTTTCCCTTTCCCTTTCACTCTCTCTGTGTTTCTCTTCCCTCCCAATTTTCGAAGTGAGCTGCAATCTGTCAGTATAAAAAAAAGGTAGAAGCGTACCTTCCACTTCACTGGCCGCGCTTTCCATTGGGCTTGGCCTACTGGGTTGGATTTAACCCGGGTTTGAGCCCAAAACCAAACATTTATTTCAACAGAAAATTAATTTTACCAAAAGACAGACCACATCATTATATTATATACACGCGGTTTCTATTTGTTCATCAAACCATGTATATCCATACTATTATTAAGAGAAGAGAGTTTGTCAGCTAAAACAGAAAAATTTTACCAAAATATCCCTCAAATATTAAAAAACATTTGAACTGAAATATTTGAGAAAAACAAAATGGTCAATTCAGAAATAAAAGAAAAACAAAAGAAATTTAACAAAAAAAAAATTAAAAATAAAATATGTGCAATAATTTTCTCCATATTCTGTGGAATAACTTCCCACGTAATTATCCACACCCATAGGGTGTGTTTGGAGTCTAGTATAATATAATTGATGTGGTTTGACCATTATGCTGAAAATTTTCTCCATGGGCTGTGACACAAGGTAAATGTATAGGGTGCGTTTACTAAACTTGAATGAGATTGGGAAGGATTAAGATTGAAAAAAAAGTGGAGGAAAAGATGAAATGAGGGTGAAGAATAACCACTCTCATTAGGTGTATACAAACATTTAAAATAAAAATAGGAATGCATGAGGGAGGTATTGATAAAATATGGATATGTATTTCTTTTTTTTTGTGAAAAATATTATTTTGTAAGATAACCTAACGGTATTTTTGGGTTATTAAAAACATATGAGGGCGTTATGGTCTGATAAATTGATTAATGGGGAATCATTTTCATTCCCCTTTTGGGTTAGGGAACATAAGATTGAGAATGAATGGAAGTGATTCTCCTTTCTCCCAATTTTCTAGATAAATAAAGAGTTTTTATCACCACTAGGGTCAAAACTTTCTTGCATCGGACTACCCAACTTTTAAAAGTGATTAAAATAATACTTAAATTTTTAAAAGTAAATCAACTTGATACCCAATTTTCAAAAGCGATCAAAATGGTACCTAAGGTTTTAAAAACAAATCAATTTGATACTTCGGTTTAATTTTTTGGAACTTTTTGTTAAAATTGATCACGTGTGGTGTAGTGTTTTGTGAGGGTTATAATAATATTTTACACAAAAAACTATTTTTCAATTATTTTTTATTTTACTTTGTTAATTCTCTTCTTCTTCCATCTCTACCCTCTCTCTCTCTTCCCATTTTTATTTGTTTCTTTAGAAGTTGGGAAACATCCGAACATTATTTGTTTCTATGATCGATGGTAGAATTGAAATTGAATGGAACATTTTTTTTAATTCTATAGAAGAAGAAGATTGGGTTATAGATGATTGATGGCCCTCTGACCACAAATCACTTCAATTTTTGGGCTTGATTTTGCATTTGATTTAACAAAGAAGTTAAAAAAAAATCAAACTGAGGTATCAAGTTGATTTGTTTTTAAAACTTTAGATATCATTTTTATTACTTTTGAAAGTTGAGTATCAAGTTGATTTGTTTTTAAAAAATTAGGTATCATTTTTATCACTTTTGAAAGTTGAGTATCAAGTTGATTTGTTTTTAAAAAATTAGGTATCATTTTGATTACTTTTGTAAGTTGAGTATCATTTTGTCCGGTGTAACAAAGTTTTGACCCTAATAGTGATCTACTAGACAATTTTCATTCCCCTTTGAGTTAGGAACATAAGATTGAGAATGAATGGGAGTGATTCTCCCTTCTCCCCATTTTCATTCTAGATAAATAAACTTATAAACACCTACGTTTCACATGGCATAGTGGTACAATTTTTTTTTCTTTTTCCAAAAACAAAATATGGAAACAATTTTACAGTTTTTTACTTCATTCCTAGTTGTAGAATAGGGTTTCAAATTTAGTATATAAGTAAAGGGAAAATCGTCCGTACAGTACATGACATTTTCCCCATTCTAAACTTCAGTACCTCACGTTCAGAAAATATCAGAACTGTACCTGAGGTTTCGACCGCGACCGAAGATCGGTATCTAGTGTCGTTACCTCCGTTACAAAAACCGACAACTGAAGGATATTTTCATCTTTTCATATTTTAATCTATTATTTTTTTATCTAATTCATTTTTTTTCTATTTTCTTTTTCTCTCTCCCTATCATCCCCCCCCCCCCCCCACTCTCTCTCTCGGCCCCATTCAAACCCAGAACCCTCCCCTGCAATCTACATCATGTCTCCTCTTCTTCCTCCCTAAATCTCTCATTGATAAGAGCCCTTTCCAGTTGCTCCACCCTCTGCGACAATGATCCCAGCAGCCGAGTTTGCCGGTGAACCAGCTCTGTCACCAGACCCACCATGTTCTCTAGTAGCTCCTTTTTTTTCTTGCTCTGCATTGAATTAGAGTTGAACCCAACTTTAAACTGACTTGCTCAAGGACTTGGCTTTGTCTGGGTTTCGGGAAATCGAAGTGATCGACATGGAAATCTTCTCAGATTGTTTTCCTTTAACCACTTTGGTGGTGTTATGTGTTGAAATTTGATACGGGTGTTGTTTGAATCACAAAGTTTGGGGATGGGTTCGTGTGGTTGTGGTTGTGGTGGTGGTGATGGTGATGGTGGCTGATGAATGATGGCTTTCCAATTCCTCCGCCGCCTCCTATCGAAGCCAGCCACTCCCACCTCTCGAGCAACTCTGCTGGAGTGTTGTTGCTGTGATGGTGATGGTGATGGTGGCTCACCGACTCTGCTGGAGTGTTGTTGTGCTGCTGCGCCACCTTGAAATTGCTGGTGCCCGACCACCACTTGAACCTTCCCCCCGCCGCCGCCTGAGCCCTTCCCACCTACTACCCTCCTGACCCTTTCACTTGGCATTCATGTATAAAAAATAAATAAATAAATAAAATAAAAAGTTTTTTTTTTTAATTATTATATGAGAAGAAAAAAAGAGGTTATTAAAAAAAAGGGTAAATTGGTCATTTAATGATCAAAATATGCCAACTGTCAGTTTTTGTAACAGAGGTAACAGCACCAGGTACCGATCTTCGGTTGGGGTCAGAACCTCAGGTACCGTTCTGATATTTTCTGAACGTGAGGTACTGAAGTTTAGAATGGGGAAAATGTCAGGTACTGTACGGACGATTTTCCCATAAGTAAATGTTAATAAAGAAAGAACTACTAGAACTAAAAACCAGTTTTCTCCGACTTGCATTATCATGGCCCAGCATACAGCTTCTGGTTTTTTTGTTAAAAGCGAAGAGCTGGGTGCAACTGTTCTATTGGAAGCAGCTTCAGTTGCAACAGCTAGTCATTGCCCTGCACAATTAGCATATCAAGAGAAGCTTGACAGGTGTAGGTGAAATAACTAAACAAACGCTAATTAGACAAAAAGAAGTTAAAGAAATAGATATAATTACATATACAAAAAGCATATTACATATATGAGGATAAATATGAAAGTAGCAATAATTCTAATTAGCAATACTGCCATCTGCAAAATCAAACAGAACTTTTACTCCATTTTGCTTTAGTTCAAGATCGTAGACAACTAACTTGAGATCAATCCATCAAACCGTGTCGATGGATATCATCCTCTCCCTGCATGAACTGAGCTCCCTACTCTGTGGTTCTGCAAATCGCCAAGGGGTCTAGGGCATATGTATATGCTAGTCCGGGAGGTCAGACTTTGGATTTCCTCGTTCCTCACTCAGCTTGTGGTTGCTGTGAAATTAGAGGGAGGCAGAGTGGTGGCCGTGGGAGGCATGCCACGGACGTTTATGTCAATGGGCCGCAAACGATACTCAATGTCAAGCTCCTGGAGGATCCGTACTATCTCTTCAAGTAAAAGGGCTCTCCTTGCCCACTTTTCTCCCATGTCTTGGAAGTTCATTCTATGTGACAGCCAAATGGCAAACCTCATCCTATTTAATTCTTCCACTTCCTTTAATATGAACATTGGTGCAGGATACCAGTGCTCCTTCTTATTTTCAATGTAACTGTAATTGCAACCGTAGGAAATGATTTGTTAACCAGACGTTGAAATACATCACATTCTGAATATAGGAAGTAGCATAAGATCTTTTCACATACCTTATCATTCTTTGCTTCATAACAGCAATCTTATCTGCTGGAGTGGCTATATGGACACAGAACTCAACAGCATCTCCTGAGTCCGGACTACGATAGAAGTTATTGATGGGCTTAGTTGCAAGGGTACTGTTTGGGTACACGATTTTTACGTTGTCATACCTTAGAAAAACTGTAGTTAAGATATTCATCTCCTCTACAACCATCTGAGAGACATTGATAAAACAATTTTTAGACCACAGAAATAAAAATGTACAAAATTTAATAGAATGTGACACATGCAGAGATGGAAATGTACCTGAACTCCTTCAATTTCACATCGATCTCCCACGTCAAAGGGGTGCATCACGAATAGAAATATGACTGCTTCAAAGACTGTCTTGCATGAGTTACCAAAAACAAAGGCCACAATCACAAGCTGAGAAGTTGCATAAACAATATTGGCTCTGGTGACAATATCCAGCACAAGCAGCCATATAATTATAATAATAATGCTAACTAATACGTCCACCACGCGTCGAAGTCTGTTCACCGCTGTTTTGGTGTCAGTTAGAGTCAAAGCAAGTGCTCTCCGTTCTCTAAAGCAATTGACCTGGAAGAATAAGAGGAGCACATTAACAATCTAATGACCAATATACAAATAAAAGGACAACCATCCATTAGTCAGTGTTTTGAACAGATGGGGCTTTTAAAATTCTGAGTTCATGAGTTCTTATTTACAGTAATATAAGAAATTGTTGCCTATGATTACATGCTGTTAGGTTTCTCAGTTTTTGGTTGATGAACTCAATTCCTTTTTCCTTGCCTACATCTAAATAACCAAACCTTAAAACGTAACAATTCTGTCCAGTAGACAACTTGCCAGTTGATGCTTACCACCCAATTTTTCAAGGAAGTTTTGCTGATTCTCTTGCTGTCAGAGGCCCCTTCAAAGAGACTCATGGTCTTTAAAGCCTCGTCTTCTTGCATGAAACGCAACAAATCCTCCAGGTAGATGTGCCTGCCAGAGAATGAATAGAATGAATATGGTTAAAAGATAGAAATTCATTAACATATAGCTAAAAGAAAAATGCATGTAATCAAATGAAAAATTAGATATTTTGTGATTCGACTTCTATAGGTTGCAGAAAACATATCGCTATATTCTATTTTGTCATTCTTGGTTGACTGGCAGTATCCTGTTTTCATTTTTATTTTCTCTGTTTATTTCCTTGTGGATTAGGAAGGAGCATCTCCTCCTTTCTCATTCTCAATGAAAAAATGTCACCCAAAACTCCCATCCAAACTTGGCATCCTTCCGCAATACCCATGTCAGCTGAAGTTGTCAACCAAGAACTTGTTCACATGAAAGGTGAACGAATAACATCAACATTATATTATCCATAAAGGTTCTAGAGAGAAAATTGGCATGGAACAGAAACTGTGAAACAATTTGAACTTTAGACTTGCACAAATGTACACTTACTGGCAATTCTAAGTTTTAAAGTATGTTCATGGTAACAAACAGATGATGCATAACAGTGTAACACAAAAAATCCAAGTGCAAGTATGTAAGGGTGTTAAAAATCAGATACAAATCAAATTTCAATATAACATTACATCAACATGTTTTAATTTTCTGCTCATAAATATTGACATTGAAACCTGAAAGTAGAATTTTTGAGCGCAGGTATTTTCAACTTTGATCAATGAAAGAAACAGATATGAACAACATAACACAGTCAAGCCAAGTTAAGAATGCAGATAGATGCACACAAAACCAAAGGGAATAAATGGAAACATACTTGGAGCCAGGCCTAGCCACATTGCGAAATATCTTTTTCGCGGCAGCCTTTGCCTCAACTTCACTTTTGATCTTAGTATCACCCTCACCCTCATCCTTGGTTGAATCCAGAATCTGCTCATCCAGTGTGGTAAGATGCCCATATTTTACTATATTCATTAGCCTCTTCATATTCCAAGCAGACACATTCTTTGGATTGAGCCTATGCAAGTGATCAATGGTGATCCCAACCTCCCCTGACTTCTTGGAAAGTGGCTTTGAAAACATGCCACTCTTCCCCACAAGCCCTCCACTTGCAGCAATCAACCGCCCACTTCTACCAGAGCCGCCATTCCCAACCGCCTTCCCAGTTGTCCCAGAAGGAAATGCACTTGCCCTGAGGTCAGGAGGCATATTAGCCCCAGCGTTCTGTAGCTTCCTAACCTCATCAGCAAGTCTCTCCTCTTCATCCTCTGCATTTTTTATCTCAATCCAAGGCCGCCCCGACAGTGTTTGGATCACATACTGATTAAAAAGCGCATCCTGAATCCGATCAAAATACGATCTAACATGGAAAGACGAAGCAAGCACTTTTACAACCAGGGTCTTCACCAACCAAATCAAACCCCAATCAAGAGACAAAGCAACACTTTAGTCACATACTCAAGGATTCTACCATTGGTTTCCTTCTCAACCTTCCTGATCAGCAAGAAATGCCAACCCGTCAAAACAAGGCCAAGCCAAATACAGTTCTGAACAGGCTTCCTGATCCCATAAACAAAATACAACACCCTCTTCCTCAAAATGAAGTTCCTCTCCACAAAGAACACCATAATTTTTATCATCCAACCCGAAACCAGCCTCCCACAAATCGAAACCAAAATCAGCACCTCCCATTTCCACAGCTTCAATTTCCACAGATTCATCTCCCTCAAAACTCTTATAGAAAGAGTGCAAGCCAATGCCCCAATAATCAAAACCAAACTCAGCCACTGGAGCAGAGTCAGCGCATTGAACTTCGCCCTCTTGTACTCATCAGGCAAATCCTCATCCAAAAACGGGTCGTCCTCCTCATCGTCACCTCCGCCCCGGCCCAACATCCCAGACCTCATCATACCCGATTTCGGGACCCGACCCGCGCCATCGTCCCACCCCTCGGGCGGGTCCATCAATCTAGACCTCGTCTTCAGCCTCAACAAATCGGACCTGCTCTTAAACGACGCGTTCGACGAGCACCTCACGACGTCGGCGCCGCCGTCACTCAGTCGACTGCTACGACGTCGTTCCTCGTCGTCGGGGTCCTTGCGCCGCCGCCGAACAGACTCGGTCTCGGCGACGTCCGACGCCGGCGACTGGAACGACTGGAACGACACCTTGATCTCCCTCGACGTGCGTGGTTCCTCGGAGACTCCGCCAGCGGCGGCAAATCCTGCGGCCGTAGCTCGGCCATCTCCAAATCCATGTCCAACGACGAGTCGCCGGAGGCTCTCTGCTTGTGCAGGAACCTCCCTATCAGCTTCGACGGCGGATCCTCCTCCTCCTCATCCTCAGTCTTCGCCGCCGTCTTCTTCTTCTGAGCAAACTCAAAACCCCCGCCGGCGCCGGCATTGCTCCCGTCGTCCTTCCAGAAATCAATACTGGACTCCCTCCAAATCCCGGCGCCGCGTTTCGCGGGGTCGGCTTCTGTAGTGGTGGTGGAGGAAGCGCCGCCCTCGTCGATCTTGACGATGACCTCGCGGCGGTCGTAGGAATCGACGGCGCTCATTGCGTGCTGTTCGTTGTGGTGATCCAGTAGAATGGGGAGCTTCTCGTGGCTGCCGTGGTCTGCTTCGGCAGAGATGTGTTTACCGGAGCCAAGAGATTTGAAGGATTTCTTGAGTGAGAAATCCATCCCAGGCTGACAGCTATAGCAACTCCGGGAATAAAATATTCACTGTTATTATATATAATATTATAATATAAAAGGGTAACGTCAGGAAGTCGCTGGTGTTTGGAATCTGAGATATGATAAAGAACAAGGTCTGGTTTGAATGTTTTTAATTTAAAGGGAATTAGGTTGACGCGTGTACAGTGGGAAGGAAGCTGGACAGTGGAGAGTGAAAGTGAGTGAAACGGCAATACAGAACTTTGCTGCGCCGAGTATTGGCGTATGGCTGGGTATTAAGAAAAGATGGGTTGGGCCGCAATTCATGGGTTAGGTTTTTTTCAAATTTATTTTGTTTTGATCCACTAGGTTATGAACCTCAATTCCTTGTTTAATTACTGATTTTGCCATTTTTGTTCAAAGAACACACGGTGAACTAGCTTCATTTGAACTAAATACCGAGCTTCATCACGAAAATTGAGCTCATTTTTGAAGTCCAATAATAATTCAAATTGAATGTGTCAAATAACTTAAATGGTCCACTGTACTGTAATCATCTGCTTGTTGTTGAAAGTGATTTTACTCTGGTCATTAAGTGTATTCTCCTCCGTGACTCTGTAGATTATAGGATCGCTTGTACTGTCACTGACAAGGTTTTTTGACAATATCTCATTTTTCTATGTTTCACGGGAAGCAAACTTCTTCGCCAATGCTATTGCTGCTATAAGCTGCTACTCGTTTTCTCCTAAAATGTGGATTAAAAGTCTGCCCTTTATTATCGTTTCACCCTTTAACTTGGATTAGTTTTGTTTTGGTTGCTCTAGGGGTTTCTTATTGTAATTTTCTTTTTCTCTTCAAAAAAAAAAAACTTGGGCGAGTGTAGGGTCCATGCAAGTTAGTTAGTTCGTTCGTTAAAATTAATCGTATACTCATACTCTATCAATTGAAAATTATATATGAGCGAGGTTATAGTCTAAGTTTGGACAATAGACTTCATGCTTGTTTGTACCCCATTAATAAGTTTTCCGAGTGCACTTTATGACCCCATACCATAGGTCTCATTTACTTAAGTGACGTGGTTTTCCATCTGATGTGCACATTAGTCTAGATTCAAAATATGTTTTTTCAACCCTTTGGCCAATTTTTGCTCTTCTTCCAAAATCTTGAGTCCTATTATATTAAAATGTGTTCATTGTCCAAAAAATTATCCATATATATATGGTTGCAATTTCTTTTAAGTCACGTATATATAGTCATAGTGTACAAAATTTTCCTTTTGAAAATGACTCAATCAGTTGTCACAATGCAAAGAGATCTAGTGAATAATAAAATTTAAAAACTCCAAAAGCGTAATAATATCTCACTGTGACGTTACATTAGAATCAATATATTTTAGGAATAAATCTGATTTATTTATGAACTCGAATATGTTCAATTTGAATCTTTTCCAATATTTATTCAATAAATGCAGCTGAAAAATTCGAAGTATGGCATAATCCCAAGATTCACGAGAGAGGTGTGTCCTAAATAAGTCAAGACCCAAGAATGATGTAATTCCAGCGCTCGAGTAAGGGCATTCTAGTAAACAGCAGTGCCGTGCCTAGATATTCGCGCTCTAAACTCCGTGTTTTCCCCACCTCTTGCGCGATTGCGTGGCGCAATTCGATTAAAGCTCCCAAAAAGTGGCAGAAAATAACCGAACTTTACCTGCTGTTACAAACTCCAGAACCAAAACGGAGCTTCCAATCACACATCACACTACGTGGCAAACATCGACCGGTCTGTTCCCATGCAAGCCAACCCCTCCCCGTCACATTAATGCCGGAGCCGTAAATGCGAAAGCTACGTGTCCCCAGCTGTATGAGCTTTTTGTTTTGGAATTTTCGTGTTGGTTATGATGAGCTTGTTGGAGGACTTGGATACAGACATTGACGCTAGGCGTCACAGCATTGGCCCAAAAGAATGTCGTTGGGGCTTTCTGTTTTTTATTTGATTGTTTTGATTTTCTGGTATGATACGGGAGGTTGCGTGCCAGATTTGAGAGGTGTGGACTATTAGATAGTGTCCGTTCTTATTGCAGCTTTGAAGTCAACTAGTTACCGGCCGAAAGAGAAAGCAAGAGTTGCATTGTCTGTTTAATATTGTCACTATGTTAGTGGAACTCGGGAAGGATCCATCTATCAACTGCTTTGTGATTTTAAGCCCTGTTTGGTTGGTGGAAAGGAAATGAATCATTTTCCTTTCCATTGGGAAAGTGAATCCTGAGGGAGGGGGGAGGAACCAATTTCCTCCACTTTTTCCTTTCCTTTTGGGAACCAATTTTCCTTCCTTGGCTGTCCCAAACGCAGGAAATGAAACCCAATGTCTAGATTCTGGGAAACAAACATGGCCTTAGGTAAAAGTAGGTGCTCACCAAGGACTTTGTTCCCTTTTGATGGGTAAACTAGAGTTAGGCTATATGGGTTTTGTGGGAATTTAATATCTCACCAGGCCCGTACACTTTTATGAAATGCTCAAGCCCAATCTTTAGGCCCATTGATCATGATCCCACTTGCTAGACGGCTAGACCCATTTGATGATATTTTTTTATGACAGACCCATTTGATGATGTAAGCGGTTCAAGAGTAGAATAAAAAAAGCAGTTCAAGACCTAAGTCAGAGATTTCTAAACTGGATAATTCTTAGGTTCACCCGTAACTCTATAAGAGTGAATCGTTCATCCCATTTGTGAGTCACGAATTCTAGACCTCCATTTCCTCATGACCTGATTGGTAGCTCCACTGTGTAGGCTGATCCCAAAGGCTTTTAATTAATGTGAATCTGAGTATAATAGTGAAGAAGGTATAGATTTAGTTGTCAAAATTTTCTCATAAATATAGCATACTGTATAGATGGCTAGATGCTTAGTTACCAAGACAAATAACTGCCCTATAACATAAGTCATTTGTAACTCTCTAGCAACGTCCTTCTTTAACAATAATCTTCAACATTTTGTTTCAGGTACTCTTGCTCATGACTCCAACTATTATATAAATTCTAGCACTCACTGCAGGCCGGCAATCATTCAAAACAACCATCTATGATCTGCCTTCTAATCCGTACCTTTACTGTCTAGAGAAGCTCAAGCTGTCAACATATCTGCTGCAACATGGCTGGCAGCGCGTGTTCAGGCACGGTAGCAACCCCCATACTTCATATCGGGCCAGACTGGTACCGGTGTCGATGCGACATGGTGGACGTAGCAGGCTGTTGGTCTTCTCTTGACTACACTAGTAGTCCCAGTTGTCCAAGTACTAGAGTTTCTGACGCCACTGCCACTCGCAATATCAGAATAGTGGGCCCTGCATGCTGCAACATGGTGGACGTAGCAGGCTGTTGGTCTTCTCTTGACTACACTAGTAGTCCCAGTTGTCCAAGTACTAGAGTTTCTGACGCCACTGCCACTCGCAATATCAGAATAGTGGGCCCTGCATGCTGCAACTCATATATTCCTTGCACTTGATGGCTTTTGCTTCAAGTCAATGTTCGTTTCTGTGCTAGAGTACTCAACTAATGTTGCTGCAGATTGGCCAACGTGATAAAATACTGAATCTTCTTGCAGGAAAAGAGTTGATCTTTTCTTTTCTCAGGTAGTCATATATAGTTGCATGACTTGCATGGGCATGTATATATCCCAATCATTTCAAACGCAGATCCCTTTTCATCAACGTATATATGAAACGATCTTGCTCTTATGTTGTTGAAGGGAGAACTATGGTTTAGGGCAACAAGCGCGCCACCAGGGAAACGAGGATCAAAATAAGAGGTAGCCTTGAGAATATAGACAAGGTAATAAGCTAAGTTGCCAGAACGCGTAGGCCACCATAGTGACAGAGAACAAGGGTTTAGGGCAACAAGCGCGCCAGGGAAAGGAGGATCAAAATAAGAGGTAGCCTTGGGAATAGACAAGGTAACAAGCTAAGTTGCCAGAACGCGTAGGCCACCATAGTGACAGAGAACAAGGGTTTAGGGCAACAAGTGCGCCACCGGGGAAAGGAGGATCAAAATAAGAGGTAGCCTTGAGAATAGACAAGGTAACAAGCTAAGTTGCCATTGCTTTTGTACATGAACTCCGTCCCAGATTTTGTAGCAAACTGGTTGCAATGGCTATCCTCGAGAGCTCGTGTTAACAAGTGAAGAAACTAATACCAGGGCATGCATATGCATAAGGTGCTGGTTCATTATTATTTGGTGCCAAAATAGCAAAATGATTTCAAACAGAAAATGATCCGTGCATTTAATTTTGACAATTGAAAGACATTCGGTACTTCCACCCGTTTTTAGGGTTTTTACGAAAGAGTGATTCTTGCGTGGGGCAGCCGCACCGCCACGTGGTGCGGCAGGCCAATCATTCCCCTAGCAGGGGGGTATTTTGGGTATTTCACATTTAAAAACCAGGGACAATTTCGGAACAAAAACTCAAATTTCTGAAATTTGATTGGGCAGCCGCACCGTACACGTGGTGCGGCTACCCGCACCTAAGAATTGGCCTTTACGAAATCTGCAGAATGAAGATCGACTAAACCATTAATGACTAACGTCTCACGACAATAAAACGTATGGGCTATTTGAACATTGAGATTCAGATCACTAGGTATAATTAGATAATAATGACTTGTAATAACTTAATCCCAAGAAATCCAACGTACCATAACCTAACTAATTACAAACCCTGGATTTCGGTGAAACAAAAACTCATGACACTATTTCATTGTGAAGCCGCAGCATATTTGCAAAGTTACAATGCTCAGGCAGAACAATACCCTTAGTTACATGGTGGTGATAAGTGCTATGATATAGAATTAGAAACGAAAGAAACAAAAACAAGAATGGTCGGCTGGTAAAAAATTGACTAAGTTACAATGCTCAGGCAGAACAATACCCTTAGTTACATGGTGGTGATAAGTGCTATGATATAGAATTAGAAACGAAAGAAACAAAAACAAGAATGGTCGGCTGGTAAAAAATTGACTATCAAATCTGAACAAGGAAAGACGTAGATATGGGGGTGTAACACTGTACATGATATGTGAAAAGTCGATGGGGAATTCCCCATGCTGCAGTCCTTTGCTTATGTAATAAATATCTATGTCCCTTGATTAGTGATGACCTCGTCTAAGGACGGACAGAAATCCTCCAGATGACTTGCGTCGTTCTTCTCCTTCATCACCAATCTGTCAAAAAAAAACTCATGTAATAAGCATCACCTGAGAGGAGTTTCAAAGCTTTTGATCATGTTATTTAGACATACTTTCTCAATGGCTTAAAGCTAACACATAAAGCAACGTCGTGTACCCACAACCAGATTACCTCCTTGGCTAATGGCTGCAGCATCTCTATGATTTCTGAGAAGTCGGGTCTTAATGCTGGATCTTGTTGCCAGCATTTCTCAAGTAACTCAGTAAGCTTTGGATGAGTTTGCTTTGGAATGGTTGGCCGTAAGCCCTGGAAATCATGAAATGCAAATGTAACTAACTCAATTGCACTATAGACTTGTCAATCAAAATCATCACTCGTCCCCTCAGCAGGCACTGTATTACAAAATTCTCAAGAAAACTAGGCTCAACACAAAATGAGCAGAATGTTCATGCTAGCAAAACTGAATGTACAATTTGGGGAGTCAACAGTATACCTTTTGGACCACTCCAACAGCAGCTTGTAGTGGGGTCAAGTATTCATATGGAAGCTGCAAATTGAAACAGAATACAATCTTAAAAATGAATTAAAGAATAAAGGACAATGGTAATATAATTGCTTCCACAAGCAATACCTTTCCAGTCAGCAACTCCCATAACACAAGTGCAAAGCTAAATACATCAGCTTTGTGATCATATGGCTTGTGTTCTATTACCTTCAATGCAAAAGAACTGTTGTAAGGAAATGACAAGATAAGAAACCAATCAGAGTTCAGGTAATGGGAGAACATGGATACAGATACATGATAGGAAAACACAAAACATGCATCGGAGAAACAGAAGCACAGTTCTTAAACAGCAAACTATCACAAAGAAGAGAAATATTATACAGTAAAAGTCAATACAAAGGAAGATCTTAATACTCGAGTGGAAATATTAGTAACAATAATGGTTTCCAAATTTCCATCACATGAGATGCCAATGTAATAATTGATTTATGACTAATCCTTCATCTAGTGAAAGACTACTGTCTTAGAAGTCAGTGTCATGTCATTTGAAGAAGCCAATTATGGCTCTCTCTCACACACACCCCCCCAGTTTAGGGCAGGCAGTACGTACCTCTGGAGCCATCCACCTATATGTCCCAGTTTCTGCAGTCATTACTCCTGATTGAGACTTGACCCTGGCAACCCCAAAATCAGCAACCTTGACAACCTGTAAGGTGAAGCACATATTAGGAATGTTTCTAAAACTATTAGAACCTGCATTAACACTGAGAATAACTTTATTGACATGAAAAAATGTCGCTGGGTCTCTTACTTCATTTTCATCCATCAAGAGATTGGCAGCTTTTAAATCCCTGTGGATTATGTTATTCTGGTGCAAGTAGGTCATTCCCTTGGCAACATCAATTGCTACCTTGAGCAAGGATGGGAGCTTAAAAACACCCTTTTGTTTATGTAAGTAGTCATACACACTTCCACCAGACATATATTCTGTATAATACAACTATGTATATAAGAAAAGGCAAATATTTAATACGATAAGGCATGTACTAAGATTTTCATTTGAATTACGAAAAAAGAATTATAAAATCTTTGGAACTCACCTGTTACAATACACAGGCTTGGGAGCTTGGTACATGCACCAATGAATTGTACAACATTCTTATGTCGAACTTTCCTACAAGTTTCAAAAACTACTTTGTTAAACTAGCAATAGAACAAGATATTCTGGAATGACATTACAGTAGAATGTGACCCCTCCCACCCCCATCTTCATAAACAAGACAAGGAGCTGTGCAGTGAATGATGAATTAAAACTTAAAAGAGTGTTAAATAACAATCCAAAACATCTAAAATAAAGGTTGAGTAGGAGGCATCGAATATTTTAAGTGAGTTTCCTAAACCACACTATCTTCACTTTGTTTCTTATAGAAAGTCCAATTACAAGAAAACAATGGCCATAGATTATCACTCTTCAAAATTCAATTGACATTATTTGGAGCCTAATATCTCGCTAACGAGTAAACTTAGTCCTAGTATTTTCTCTTGTGGTTATTTACTTCCTGGGAAATAACTCAGGTCCACTAAAATGATAGTGCACATGGAGATCAATATGAGTTGACATACCTCATAATAAAGACTTCCTGGGCAAAATCTTTTTGCATGTCTGAACTTACGCATTCAGGTTTGAGGACTTTAATCGCCACTTCTTGACTACAGTAAGTACCTTTGTATCTGACAAAATCCAAAGAGTCAATAAATTGCCACTCAACAGTGCAAGCATAGCTGGGAGGGACAAAAAAGCATAAAATACTGTGAACTTACAGATCACCACAGGACCCAGATGCAACTTTGTTTCCAAATTTCAACTGTCTAGGATCAATTTCCCATACATCAGTCCCATCATTGGGTATAATCAGTTGATTAGGTTCAGATTTGATCACTACTTGATCATGTTCACTACCAGAAGATGACGATCGATGTATTGGCCATGGTCCCTGCTCAGAAACATGATGCATTTCTCATAAGATTGCAATTTGACAAGTTGGCATTACTTACTGTCCCCTGCCCTACTGGATATTGCATAAATGAAATAAGTAACAAAGAATCACCTCAATCTTCAAAACTTCCTTTTCCAAAGCAGTCTTGAGCTGCTCCGTTTCCTGTTTCAGCACCATTTCTGTCACTCAGTTGCTTGTTCTAAATAAGATAAAAATTGCTATTTGTATGCAGGTCAGAAATGCCTGAAACGATAATGATTCCTCCTTAAAAAATTGTTCCAACTAAAAAACATGTTTAACATGCAAAGATAAAAGGACAACTTGAAATATTTACCATAATAGACTGGTTTTCTCTCAATTCTATGCTCCCGAAGTATAATGAGTATTCTACTTATGAAAAAAAAATATAATGGGTATTCTAGCAGTGATTAGTTGAATAATCTAAGTTCTATATGTATGTACCTCGTAAGGCCAGCCGTCAACAACAAAGACATCCAAGGAGTAACCATCCAGCGTGGAAAATGCATGTGCTTCTTGGATATTCAGCCCAAGCTCTGCAAGCAAGGAAGTCAACTGCAAAATGTATTGTGAGAGCCATGACCATGAAAATTAAAAGATATTGTGATTGATAGATACATTCTTCACCTATGAATTATGTATTTTATGTGCAAGATTCGTTGAGTACTGCGTATCTTAGCAGTATGCAAAGTTCCCAAGATCAAAGTAGATTGACTGCATAAGCTTAGTAGATATATGTCTACTGAAAGAGAAATTGAAAAAATCATTTAATGGTTACTTGTTTGCTTTCAGATAAAGACCAATCAAATACCTGACTGAGAAGTTTTGGCTTGTCATCTGTTGAGAAAGTGATTTCATGCATGGGCCTACATCATTGTAAACCAAATTAATACTCATCACAATTCATAAGCAATTGCAGTCAGTTTGCTTCACTAGTGTCGTAAATATTATCAGTATAGAATGCAGTTGAAATTGAAATTGAAATTGAAAAATTAAATTTAAGGCAAAGATAAGTTAATTTAATCAAGATGGAATCAAGCAGTGCATCAGGATCTCAAAAAATTTATTTTTGGAATCGATATCAAGTAAATCCATGGCTAACAAGTAACAACAACAAAATCGCCAATCTAAAACCAATGAAATGGATACATAATTGCAGTATTATCACACTTACTAAAGATGCATTCCAAGAGCCTTTCATTGAAACTAACTTAAACATAGGATAGAGAACGCAATTTAGTCAAGCACATGAGCCAAACTGAAACTCTTTTTTTCTTTTTTTTTCCTAAGAAAAAAAAGGAAGAAGAAGAAGAGAGATACAATAAATAAAATATATTCCAAGAAGACAGAAATAGCTACTTACCGACTCAACTGTGTGTTGGCATGTACAGAATGTTCATCATCTTGATCATGAGATTTATTTGATTCAAGTGCAAGGGCTTCAAGGTTGGGCGATGAGCCAAATGCCGGAGGTGGATGTATACTGGCATTTGAGAAGGCATTAGTAATGCTTAACAATAATCAGGCAGTGAAATGAACTTTGGCATTAGTAATGAGTACCAAATCAAGTTTACCTTTGTCTGCTAGATAACTTTGAACTTTGGGCAGCATCTTTACCCAGAGAATCTGAATTGACAGAATCAGCCGAATTCCCATTTGAAGTTGGATGAACCTATGTAATATAATGATCCAGAATATGTGCAACAAAGTTAAAGAATGATAAATGGGGACAACTATGAGAGAGAAATTACAGCAGATGATAAGACTTGAGACTTTTGTCTGGAAAAGGCGGCTTTATTACTAAGGTCATTTGACTTCTTAAAATTCTACACTTTTGGAGGTGGCAAATTTTCCACACACCATGTAAATAAAGCATGCAATTCTTGGATGAATTTGTCAAGGGTAATCACTGTGTGACTAGACCTCATGGAGAAAACAATCGCAATACAAGTCTTAATCATTTCATCAAGCAAGTCATATTACACCAAAGCAATCCTTAATTACAAATTCTAACATGTTTGAATGTAACATGAAGATAAATTAAATATATATAATATGTATGTAATGACAAATCTGGCCTGATCCACATCCAACATCAAGCCTAACCAAGAAAAGATTGCACTAAATCCCTGGTGAAAATAACGACATACAAGCCACAGAAACTGACAAGAACAAACAGCTGGCAATAAGCATCAAAAACATGTCAATAGCAAAAGAATTTTCCATCTGGAGAACACCGATTCGCTTAGCCAGATTACAATCAGCTAACCTGTACGAGCCGGATTTCGATGGCTGGTCTTTGAGCAGGATCATGAGCCAAATGCAGCAACCTTTTATGCATAAGAACATCTTCTGCCCTCTCCACATTCACATCCAACGCATACCTGCAAATACACACATGCCACAATTGTTTCAACATTAAAAACGAACTTTCAATGCATGAGAGACACTGATCTAGTCCAATTAAAACTCCAGATTTCAAAGTTCAAACCGACTCCACAGTAATGTTCTTGAAATCGCTACATCTGCTTGATTTCTACTCTTTTTGGCCAAAACTAGCAAAAAAACACATGCCATAACGTGAAGAACAAGATCACTACCAAATAGCGAAACTGAAGCGAAGAAAAAAGAATTTCCATATCCAAAATTCACAAACTAATCTGTGAGATCAACCAGAACCTCACACATGCATATCACATCATACAGTAAAAGGTTAAAAAAATTAAAAATAAAAGTACGAGAGAGAGAGAGAGAGTTAGGTAAAAGGTAAAGGTAAAGGTAAAGGTACCGAGTGGGAAGGCGATTGAAGTGAGCCCAAAGCTCATCGTCGAAGCCAGGGAGAATAGCCTCGTCGTTTTGAGAATCCTTGAGGCGGCGAAGAACCTCATTGTAGACCTGAAGCTTCTGGCGCTGTTGCCGGGAGTGGGACTGAGCCGGAGACGACGTGTCGTGCACTGCTTTACTCCAGCAGCTCTCGTTGTCGTCCATCACCATTGAGAAGGACGCCGGAAATTGAAGCGAGTAGAAAGCAGAGAATGCGAGAGAGATCGTTTTTACGTGAAACGACGGAGGGAGGTCTGGGTTTATATAGCCGCGGATTTGAGAGAGAGAGAGAGAGAGAGAGAGGGTTCAAACTGACATAGAATTATATAAGGAAGGATTTGGGGAAATAAAAAATGACGACTGAGATAAAATGGGATTTTTTTATATGATGAGAGAGTGTCTGGATTTCGCAGAAAGTTTAACGGCTTAGTGCGCACCATTGGCGTTGAATCATGCCGATGTGGATTCTACCCATACTAATCCTCCTTGCCATTTTTTTGGCTATTTTTGCTTTTATGGTATTTTAATTCTATTTTTTTATTATCTCAATTAACTATCAAATTTCTCATAATCTTGGGTAGGTACTAAGTATTTTGAATACCGTTTTGGATAGCCACCTGTTATGTATCTTTTATTTAATTATCAATAAATTCAGGTAAGACCATTGAGTTAGATCTTATTCCGCTTCCTTTAAAATATATATATATTTTTTTTTAAAAAAAAAACCATCAAATTTCTCATATATTTTTCTTTTATGGGAAATATTCAGAGGGTCCTGGTTCATCTTTATGGCATTGAAAAAATTATGAAACCTTGGTCATACAATTTAGATAAGAGAGATTTGCTCTTAATTGAACTTAAGATGCACAAGTCGTTGTAGGTGCGCTTCTTATAAAGTAATAATAGCCCATAATTTATTGCACTTTTTGGATGATATTAAGTTTCTTTACTAAAATGCTCTAATGTACTTAGAAACTATAAAAAGGTTGCACAAGTGCTAGCTAGCTATGTCGTGTAGCATCGGAGGATGTGCATTTGGCACGAAGAAGTTTCAATGAGGTTAGTTAACTATTTTCAGGCTGATATATTATGTTGTAGTGGATATCTAACTTCACCCTTTTATTTTATTTGATCCCATTCAATAAAGCATTGTTTCATTTTCAAAAGACAAAGAAAGAACACACACGAAAAAAACTCAAGTGAGATGTTCCACTATTCCGTAGAAATATTCCTCATAAAAGAGATGTTCCACTATTTAGTATTATTATGATTAGAGGTGTGCAAAACATGGTACAAACCGGCCAAAACCGACCAATGAATATGGTTTGGTTGAAGTTTTTTAACTTTAAAAATTGAAAATCGGTTAAATACTGAATCAAACCATTTATGAACTTGGGTTGGTTTGGTTTTTCTTGTGCTTAAACTGTGGAACCCGAACCAACAGGTATGTTTGAAGTATAAAAGAAATTATATATATATATATATATATACACACATAATAAATATATATTCATTTATCCGATTTGTTCTAAATAAGTTCTAAATTTCCAGTTATAACTTTATTATCAAATTATATCCTACCATATTGAATTCAAGGCCCAAATGCCTAAAATCTTAGAATAGAATCACTACAATTTTTTTGATCCTCTCACATCACATCACATCTCTGATCTCTCAATCTCTCATTCTTTGACATTAACTATTATATTAAGCTAGTACTAATGGCTAAGTCGTTAAATAAGTGAATCAATTCGAATCTAATTTAGATTTTAGTTTTTGAATATATGTTTTGGATTTTAATTATTTAATTTTAAATTTAGATAATCTAACATAATTTTAATTATATAGTTGAAAACTGTCTAACCGACCGAACCAAACCATATTTAATTTTATTGAATTGTGTCGGATATTTTTTTAATTTTTTTTTTTTTATGGCCGGTTCTTCAAAATGACTAAATCGCTCACTTTGGCATAGAGACAAGTTAGAGTCAAAATCGATCCAATCCAATATGTGTGCAGCCCTAATTATGATTTTATACAAAATCCAAAAAAAAAACACTTGAAAATCGAGTCTTAAGATTTGGATTACTATTTTAATTAATTAATTAATCCCTATGAATCCGTGATGCCGATGCCACCTTCTTGTTGGCCAATAAGCTAATCCGAAATCCATCCCCGTCTCCACTCAACTCTACCCCACAATCACCCAAAAGCAGAAACAAAAGTGGCATATGCGGGACGCGCCCACAGCTTTGGATAAGCTCGTTGCAGAAAGACCATTTTGCCCCCGCTGGGCGTCCTATGATCACCGACCTGACTGATGCCGTACCGCTGACCACCTCAGGAGTAGGACCAACATTTTGGCTCCTAATTGCTTGGAGGAGGGGACCATCTTCTGTAGAAATAAACAGTCCCCCACCGCGAGGGTAAAAACGTAGTTCTGGTTCCCGTCAGCCGCTGAGATTCATATGAAAAACGTGAGGGGCAGAGGAATAAAGGTGTTTGTTTCGGTTGGCGCAGGCTTTTGAGGTGGAGGATGAACAGAGCGGAGTACTATAGGGAGAGTGATAAGAAGCGTGACACTTCAATTGCGTGCACCCTTTTCCCTTTTTACTTTTCTTGCAACATAGACGGAAGCTAGGACGGTGACGTTTACTTGCTTTATAGTAAGAATCCGAATCACCCTCATCGATGGTTAGCTTTTGGGATGATCCTGCCACTTGGCTTAGGCTGTATCACCCGATTGTGTTCGTATAGGACCCGATTATTTATTGAGTTCTCTGTACATATATTACTTTTATCATTCAGACTACTTTATACAATTCTAAATCGTGTTAATTTATGCTCGTAAAAAGTCTATCTGTAATATTTATTAAGTCACATTTAAAATATTATTTTATTGTAGTCGTGAACAGTTTATATGGAATCACGAGATTTTAATATGAATATGATAAAACACAACTAAATGTAGTACTACGCTCGTTTTTGAGAAGATATTTGTTGTACTATACATATGAAGAATGGAAAATTTGTGCATTTGTGCGGAGCCTAGAAAGAGACAAAAAATGTTAAACACCTTAGTTGGTATAATATACAGGTTGATAATCTACGTCCCATAAGCTAAACATGCAAATCGTGGATGGGATTAGTGTCGAATAATCGAATATAATAGTTGATTCAAAGACCAAAGACGTTGTTAGGTGCATAAGTAGCTTCGTCGAACCAAGAAAAATAAACTAATTACAACACCGTGTCCTCAGTAAGCCTGATTAGGATTAGATTTTGAATTAAGAATCACGTGGGATGAGGAAACCCGGCATCGCTCGACCACGTGGCGGGGGAGGACGGGCACGACTCACGAGGTAGCTGTTGACCTGCGGAGGATTCGCATCCTCAGTGGAATAAACCGCCGCGTTCAAATCGGTTAGGTCACCGGGGAAGCTAATCTGAAACAAACGACGTGGAAGACACATGGATTTCCACGTGGAGGGGGAGGGCTGACCGGAAAGGAAAGGTGACCCTTGGAGGCACTGAAGGGGCAGAAAATGAGAGGAAGAAGATGAGGATTGAGAAATGGCGAGTAGTCTGCGCTCGAGGAAGAATGGATCGAATTCGAAGATTTGACTAGGAAATGTGGGAGGATCATCAAAGTCCAACCCCATGTTTATGGCCTAAGTATATAAAAGGTTATCCGGACTGAGCAACTGTTTGGGGTTTGTCTATCTATTAAAGATTGAGTATAGTTCATCGGAATAAACTCAGTAGAAGACGATAGGGTTTGGTCAGGTCATGGGGTGGGTCCAAATGTTGAGCTTGGAGTTGAGAACTGTCTGTATAAACCAAAGGGATATCCCTCTTGTTTAGGTGGAGATAACATTGAATATGAAACCCTAGCTAGCTCACAGCAATGCAGCATATATATGCTGACAGCCTAACAAATGCCCTACACTTTATTTCTTATATATATGGGAAATAAAAACAGATTTGGCTATGGCTATGTTAAAGCATCTTCCATGGAATATACAATACGTTATATTTAGTTTTGATGACTTATCGAATGATGTTTTTGGTTATTTTTAACTCACTACACATGTATGTCAGATAGATAAGGATTATATCAACTATCTACTTTTTAGTATATATATAGTGAATCACGTTTTCTTTTTCTACCACAATAATTTTTACTTATTATTTTAAATCAATGGATATACCAAATGTCACTATCTAGCATATAGACGACTAGAAGAGTAGAAGTACCCGTGTATCTAGCATATAGACGACTATTAGAAGAGTAGAAGTACCCGTGTATGTGATTTTTTAATTTGTAAGTTTTACTAACGAAATATCTTCACCTATTTGTCTAAGATAAGAACGTACATCTGCAATGCAATCGCATAGAAAGCAAACATCCATATTTCAATTATTAAACCGGCCAGCATAGTCATGAAGAAATAAATTAGCAATGAAAAGCAAATAGAATAACCAGTAATGCACTTTTCGCTAGTTGGTGCTTGATATAATACATTGTTTTAGTTGAGATTCTTGTTATTATCTCAGGAAGTTCTCTTAATGCTTATTGTAATCTGGGGTTTAGGCACCATGTCCTCCCATGTATTCTATAGTTTCATTAATCAAGACTTGAGGGCAGCCGCACCGGCCATTCTTTAAAATAAATAAAAAATAAAAATAAAAAAGAGACACAAAATGTAATTGTTACTATTACATGGAAAATCAAATTAGAATCAATCTTATTTGTCATTGAACATGTGCAAGTATGTATTTGATTAAAATTATACAAGGGAACAATGCAAACAATGAGAGTGTATTAGTTTTGTGATTAGTTTAATTATATTTTTTATGAATAGTTGCCAAAATAAGAGAGTGGGTAGTTTCAATGAACCTAGACAACTTTTAGAATATTCATTGAATGAGGACAACATCTTAGCTCTGCAGAAAACCATGTTTGTCTCCTTTCCTGTGTTTTCGTTGATCATTTCATTAGTTCTAGCCTGTAGGTTTTGCTTCTTCGTAATAGAGTTATATTTCCGGTATATCATCACAATTGTAAAGCGAATAGAGTAGCTAGTAATGCACTCTTCGCTAGTTGGTGCTTGATAGAATACATTGTTTTAGTTGAGGCTCTTGTTATTATCTCAGGAAGTTCTCTTGATGCTTATTGTAATATGGGTTTTAGGCACCATGTCCCTCCATGTATTATATAGTTTCATTAATCAAGGCTTGAGGGCAGCTGCACCAGCCATTCTTTAAAAAAAAAAAAAAAAGACACAAAATGTAATTGTTACTCTTACATGGAAAATCAAATTAGAATCAATCTTATTTGTCATTGAACATGTGCAAGTGTGTATTTGATTAAAATTATACAAGGGAACAATGCAAACAATGAGTGTAATGCTGACGGAGCTTTTGTGGCAGATTCAAGAAGGGCAGCCTTTGGTCTGGTCATCCATAATGAGAGTGGGAACTTTCTGGCAGCTACAGCTGCCCCTTTGAGGCAAATGTCATCTCCCTTTCACACGGAAGTAATGGCTATGTTGGAGAGCATGCGTCTTGCAGAAACTCTTCATTATAAGAGTGTCATATTTGAATATGATTGCTTGCTTTTGGTACAAGCTTTAGCCAAAGACGAACCTGACCTGTCTAGCTTGGGTTTGCTACTTGGAGACGTAAGGGACTTGTTGCGCATTATCTGGAATTTAAGGTTTGCTATACACCTCGTGAAGCTAATGCATGTAGTAGCACATAAGCTAGCAAAACATGCTTGTCAAGCATTAGAAAGTCAAGTGTGGTTTGTTGTTGCTCCCGAATTTATAAGGGATGCCCTTTCTAAGTGATTGTAATCACTAATGTTTTTAATGAAATTTACCTTCCAAAAAAAAATGAGTGTATTAGTTTAATTATATTTTTTATGAATAGTTGCCAAAACAAGAGAGTGGGTAGTTTCAATGAACCTAGACAACTTTTAGAATATTCATTGAACGAGGACAACATCTTAGCTCTACAGAAAACCCTATTTGTCTCCTTTCCTGTGTTTTCGTTGATCATTTCATTAGTTCTAGCTTGTAGGTTTTGCTTGTTCTTGCACTTTATTTTGTTTGAGTTGAAAAACTGTAGAATATACAATTTACAGTGCAACTGAATTTGGGTGTGTGATATGTTCATGTCAATGAAGATCGATGATCGATAGAAGACCTCACTGCACTCAAAAACAACTTTATTTATTTATTTATTTATTATTATTATTATTATTTTATTTATTAATTATTATTATTATTGTTTTTAAAGATTAGGCTACATATTTTGTTCACCTAGCCTCCATTTAACTAGATAATTTGTGTCACTCAATTTTGAATAAATTTTAAAGAATGTGATATAGAACGCAATTTATTTATCTATCTGCTAGCTCAATCTATAATAAATGAGAAATTTTAAATACACACTCCTATTAACTTAATACACATTTATATTATTTTATGGATTAAATTATGTTTAGTCCCTGTACTTTGCCTCCAATATCATTTCGGTCCCTGACATTTTAATTTAATCTATAAAGTCCATGATCTCACAATTTCCTTTCAATTAGTCCACTCCGTCCAATTGCTCCGTTAATTGGCTGACGTGGCACGACTTTAAATGCCAATTAACTCTGCGCCACGTAAGCACAGTGGATGGTAAAATGTCAAGAATAGCCCTCCCCTTTTAACTTTTATTTTTATTTTTTATTCTACTCTATTTTCTTCTTGCTGTAACATGTTCTTCCTCACACCGAATCCAAGGGAGCTTTCTAATCTTAGGGAGAGGGAGGAGCGTTGTCGCCATGGTCAAATTTTTGAAGCCAAACAAGGTCGTGATCCTCCTTCAGGGTCCCTACGGCGGTCGCAAGGGCCGTGATCCTCTGCCACGGTCTACACTCTTGACGTCGATCTTGAGGCTTCACCCCGACTTGCTCACCAGCAAGGAAAAGAAAGTCACCGCCTTGAAGGAGACCAAGAAGAGGTTTGAGGAGAGGTTCAAGATCGGAAAGAACAGTGGTCTGAATGTGGATTTGACTGGAAGGAGGTCTGAGGTGACCTTGCAGTTGAGGATAGAGATTCTGGTGTTTTGGTTGGGGTCCTCACGGCCACCGAAGATTTCAATTTTCGAATCAATTTTACATTCGGAGGTCAATTTCTCTATCAATTTTACATTTGGTTCGGCTTTGGTTCCCAATTTCTTCGATTTCTCGAAAATATGGGGCGTTTCATTGCTCTAATTCGTCCGATTCTGCTCCAAATCTTCATAAAGCTTGATTTTTTCAGCTACAATTCAACTTCTGTAAGTAAAATTTCTGATAAATTTTGAACCTTTTAGTTGTTTTTTGTATTTCTGTGAGTGAAATAAGCATTCAATTTGTTGTTGTGGTGTGATTTTGGGTCAGTTTCCGTGATTGTTAGTGTAGTTTGGTTTTGTTTGTTTGTTTTATGACGATGATGAAAGTATTGTAAAGAGTGATGGATGATTCATGTGATCATAATTCAAGAACAGTCGCTTCTTGGTATTCAATTTTCAGTCTTCAATCGCCTCGAACTCAAGCAGATGAAGCAGCAAAGCATAGACGTCCTCAAGGCTTATGAAGATTTCTAGGTTCGATTTCAGCTTTCGACTTTTTGATTTTGGATTCTTCAAGCTTGGTCAGTTTCTGCCTTGCGCCCTTGGTTCGATTTCTAGGTTCAACTTTCTTCAAGCTTGGTTTGAATTGCATATGTTTTTCATTGTATATGAGATGAAAATTGTATATGGCATTTGTTTTGCCTTTGTCTTATATCTTTTTTGCAAAGTGTGTTAATTTGCATCTGTTTTGCAGAGTGTGTTAATTTGTTCAGTCTTGTCTTGTTATTTCTATATGTTTGTTTGTATCAGTTGGCTTCAGTAGTTGCTTTGAAATGATGAAATCATAGTTGCATTCAAGCATCTGTTTAGGTATGCTAGCCTGCAGTTGGCGGTTTGGAGTGAAAAATTGAATATCTTTGGAGTTATTTTTTGGTGAAGACTGGGGAAAAATGCATGGGGGATATATTGGACAATTTACAGGTCAAGTGGCATGCAAACTGCTGAGCTGGTGTGGCTTGCAGTGCCACATCAGCAAGTTAACGGCCCGAATTGACGGAGTGTACCAATCAGACGAAAATTGTACGTTAGGGACTTTTCAGATTAATTGAGAATGTCAGGGACTGAAACGAAAAAAGGTTCATAGTACAGGGACTAAACATAATTTAATCCTTATTTTATATTTCTAATAAGATTTTATAGGTTAGTTAAATTGCCAAAACAAACATTTATGTATTAAAAGAAATAAAAAATAGTCTAATTTTCCATATAATATGGAAAAACTACTAATTGTTTTAGGGAATCGATATTTGAGAGAAAATTGTTATGTATTCTCATTGATAATAGGGGCCTTTTTATATAGAGGATTACAATGCATAGAATCTGAATTGTACAAGGAAAGGTAATCATACAATGAATGGACTAAGATATTCTCCGAGATTATCTCTAATTAAAACCCTATTACCACTAGGTCAAGTAACTTAGAGTTTGGGCCAGACACAATTTGGATTTACTTAAACACTCCCCCTTGTGTCTCCCAAATGAGGTGCTTCGTTGTCTCATTAAAAACCTTATCGAGTAACAAAAACCTAGTGGGACAAAAATAACCTCGATCGAAGGGAAAAAAGAGCACAACACACCCTTCACGTTTCAAGATCAACATGTAGACATCTCCCCCTGATGACGACGATCATGGGAGTTCAGATAACTTCCGCAAGCCAATGCTTGCAACATGTTTCTCGAACGTGGATTTGGGTAATGACTTAGTAAACAAGTTGCCACATTGTCCTCAGATAGAACCTGGTTTACTTTGATCCTGAGGAGCTTTTGTTGTTGCTAATTGTAGAAGAATTTAAGCGATATGTGCTTGGTGTTGTCGCCTTTGATGTAGCCTTGTTTCATTTTCTCAATGCAAGCAGCATTATCCTCACAAATTCTAGTAGGCTCATCGGATTCCAAACCACAATTACTTCGAACATGCGCAACTATGGATCTAAGCCATATACATTCACGAACTGCTTCGTGAAGAGCAATAATCTCTGCATGATTCGAAGAAGTTGCGCCTAAAGTCTGTTTAGTAGACCTCTAAGATATTGCGGTCTTATCCATGGTGAATACATAACTAGTTTGGGAACGACATTTGTGCGGGTTAGAGAGATACCCAACGTCAGCAAAACCTTCCAAAACGCTTATGTCGTTTTGGGATGGGGAGAGAGAACGTAGACCACTGTTGGTGGCGTTCTTGACATATGATGGGTCCAAATCTATCGTCTCTCTGTAGGGATAGAACAAACCCATATTAATCGTACCACTTAGGTACTGAAAGATATCTTTAACATCAGTCCAATGGTGTTGTGTTAGCGCAGAGCTATATCTAGTTAACAAGTTCACGACAAATGACATGTCCGGTCTTGTGCATTGTGCTAAGTACAATAATGCGCCTATTGCACTTAGATAGGGCACTTTTGCCTCTAGCACATCTTTATTGTCTTCTTTTGGACGGAATTGATTTTTCTTTGGATCAAGACTACGGACGACCATTGGAGTTCTTGAAGGCTTAACTTTGTTAGTATTGAAACACCTAAGCATCTTTTGGGTATAAGCTGATTGATGAATCAGGGTCCCATCTTCACGGTGCTCAAGTTCCAAACCGAGGCAAAACCGTGTTTTCCCAAGATCTTTCATCTCAAACTTGGATTTCAAGTGTTTAGCGGTTTCCCTCAACTCTTTAAGGGTGCCAATTATGTTCATGTCATCGACATAAACCGCTACTATTGCAAATCTGAAACTTGTTCTTTTTATGAACACACATGGGCATAGTTCATTGTTAACATATCCCTTCCCAATCAAGCAGTCACTTAGACGGTTATACCACATCCGTCCTCCAGATTGCTTCAATCCATATAGTGAGCGTTTCAATCTTATTGCAAACACGCTCCGTGGTTTAGAGCCACTTGATTTAGGTAACTGAAGTTCATCTGGGACCTTCATGTATTTACTTAATAAGCTAGTTCTTAATTAATAAACGCTAATGAGTGTAGTCACTTGGTGTATTTGCTTGTCCTAGTTTTTATCATAACTTTTTCTTTAGTGAGCATTGAATGTCTAATGAGTGGTCTATTCCTATGTATCATCGTGGTACTGGCACAACTTCTTGTTTGTCTTCAATGGCAGTGGAATGATATGTAGTAGCCATTCTGTCTTGCGTATTAATGACAACCATTTATCGATTAATTCCAAAAAAAAAAAAACGTAAAATAAGCTTGTAGAAACCAACTACATTTAATATATATATATATATATATGGGTTAATTACAGTTTACCTCCCTGAGGTTTGTGGGTGATATCATTTCGTCCCCTCTACTTTCAATTTTGATTTTTTACCCCCTAAACTTTCCAATTTCAATCAGCCGTGTCCAATTTCTACTATTCCGTCCAAATTGGACGATAAGTTTGACTTTTGAGGGCTAAAATGGTCATTTCAACATAAAAAATTAAAAAATAATTTTTTTTTCTTTCTGTTTTTTAGTTATTTTTTTTTTGTTTCTTAGTTTTTTTTTTATAATTTTTTTTTATTTTGTCTTCAACCTATACACCACAAGTTATAATAGGTTTATAAAAACAAAAAAAATACTCTAGGTGGTTGAAAGCCGCTCGTTGGTCTACGACATTTGTGATATATCTTCGATAAAGTGAAGAATTTTAGGATATATCCCCAATAAAATGAAGAAATATTTGTAAAAAATAATTTTACACTTTATCTGTAAATAAATGTCTGTATATCCCCAATAAAGTGAAAAAATATATGTGTAAAATCATTTTTGGTCTTCGATATTTGTGATATATCTCCAATAAATTGAAGAATTTTAGGATATATCCCCAATAAAGTGAAGAAATATCTGTGTAAAATCAATTTTTACAGATATTTATTTACAGATAAAGTGTAAAATTATTTTTTACAGTTATTTCTTCACTTTATTGGGAATATATCCTTAATTCTTCACTTTATTGAAGATATGTCACAAATATCGTAGACCAGCGAGAGGCTTTCAACTACCTAGAGTATTTTTCCTATTATAACTTGTGGCGTATAGGTTGAAGACAAAATAAAATAAAATAAAATTTAAAAAAAAAGAAGGAAAAAAAAACCAAAAAACATAAAATACAATTTTTTTTTTTATGTTGAAATGACCATTTTAGCCCTCAAAAGTCAAACTTAACGTCCAATTTGGACGGAATAGTAGAAATTGGACACGGCTGATTGAAATTGGAAAGTTTAGGGGGTAAAAGTCAAAATTGAAAGTAGAGGAGGTGAAATGATATCACTCCTAAACCTCAGGGGGGTAGACTGTAATTAACCCTATATATATTAATTATAAATTAATGCTAAGTGAATCACTTTTATAGATACCATATGCATCTCACTTTATGTAGCTGCCAATGTAGCACAAAAATCAACTAATCAGATAACTTCATTAGATGCTGTCATATCATTGTCACATCAGGTGAGATGCGAGTAATACACAAAGAAGTGGTTCACCTAACATTATTCTTAATTATATATTTTCAGTTCAGTTTGATTTTTTTTTTATCTGGACATTTTTTAAGTACTAACTGAAAACCGTATTGCAAGCAACAGTTCAACTTGGCGCAGTTTAGCAGTTTTCGGTTCTAAAAAATCTCCACTCCAAGGTCTATGCTAACGGTTTGAATGTTGCTTTTCTTGAATTCAGAAAACAATACCTAAAGTGAAAAATGCAAATGAGAAAAAAGAAAAAAGAACAAAAAATGCTTTTAATGGAAGGATGGTATTATCTCATGAGATGATGATCATATTTATTCCTCATAGTTGTTTAATCTGTTGCTACTTTAAACCACGGAACATGGTTGTTGGAAATCACATCACATCTTAATCTTTCCCATAGAAAGCAACTAATCACGGGAGTTTCATGACTGGAAGAGGATGGGGAAAACATAAATAATATAAAAATAAAAAAGTGGACTTCTGCCGGCATATTCAGCTACGCAAAATGGGATGATGCCGGAATATTTCAAAGTTATCGTTTGCTTGAATAATTTGTGTTTGGATGATCGTAAATTAATCTTAGCCGTTCATTACAAATTTAACAAACATGATTTCATAGTTTTTAATCGCACAAAATCTTGCTCCTATGAAAGACTAACATGGATTTTTTACTTGAAAATTTGTATGGATTAATCTTAGCTGTTCATTACAAGTTTAACAAATATGAATTCATAGTTTTGAATCCCAAAAACCTTGTTCTTATGAAAGACTAGAATGTAAGAAAAGAATCCTTTAGTGTCATTCTATTCTTACCCAAAGAAAGAAGAATTAATGAGTCCATATTGTTGGAAACTAGCTAACGGTTATATTACAGAGGCACCGATGTTCAAGAGGCTCTTAAGACCCTATTTTAAGTGTGGGAAATTTTAATTACTTCAATTCTTCAAGCAAGTGCTTGCTGACATTTCCAAACTTCATGAATCAGTACTGTAAATCAATATATCATTACGTACAGATAACATATCCAGAATTTCCAAAGTGGCCACCGAATATTTGGAGCCATGATGATATGATCATCCACTTATGAAAAGCCCGACAGTGGCACTTTCTTTCAGCACTAGAGGTATCAAACCTCAACTCGTTGGGATATACCCTTGAAAAAGAGACCAATGACAACCTGGAGTTTATATCATTAACAACATAGGCGCAATGAATCTAAATATAATTACAGTGAAATACAACAGTGCTCCAAATCCAACTTACGCCAAATAATCACAGGACTTACTTGGCCAGATAACAGATTTGGAGTGAAGTACTACAGCACCTTGCTTAACTCTAATACATAGTCAATAGTTTACAGTTACATTTATACAAAACCAAATAAACAACCACAAGCATTCAACATACATAGATGTATCGAATTTTACATTGAGTTTATGTAGGACTACTCCATTGTTTGCAGCATCAACCATCACCATCACCATCACCACTGTTCAAGCTCGTCCATCTCATGACGATCATGCATGTAGAAAACTCATCTTCTGTAGCAGACTACTCCACCGCTTCTGCAACGTTTTCTGCCTCCACCATTTCTTCATCGCCACTCTCATAGTCACCTTCTTGAAGCCACTGTTCAAGCTCATCCATCTCATCATAGTCATGCATATGAAAGTCGTCCCCGGTATCCCACTGCTCTGCCCCCAGCTCCTCACCATGGCATGACACATGCAAGAACGGTCTACTACGAGCTAAAGCATCTACTGTATCTCTATTTACACAACCTGTAACCCCCAACCACCTTAGCCTTGGAAAATATGGTTTCTTCAGCCACCGAAATGCAACCACAGTAATGCCACCACAGTTAAACAGATCCAACAACCGCAAGCAATTACCATGCCACCTTTCCTCGTCTACCAGCATTGAAGCTAATACCACTACAGATGTGTCACCTATGAGTGGGCATTGTCGCATTCGTAGTTCCAATAACGGAATCCTACTTCTTGCAAGTAATAAAACTCCATTGTCAGAGAGATTCGGAAGATTTGATAGGTCCAATTCTTGCAACGCCAATTTAGAAGAGCCATCAAATAGAGCAGAGATGCATTTATCAGTCAGTTTCTTGCAGCCTCTAACAGACAATGTAATTAGTGAACTTATAACCCTTGGTCTTAAGTATGATAATCCCAGATCACTGATATCGGAGCCATCCAATAATAAGGTCTTCAAATTATGAAGATTGCCTATGGCTCGGAGGGCTTCATTCCCAAGGTTTCTGCAATCTCTCAAATCAAGAACTTTTAGATCCTTGTTAGAAGCCAAATTAGTGACTGCATGGTTGGTTAAAAGTGTACACCGTCTCAAGCTAACGTGTGTTAAAGAAAGGGAAGTTGCAGAGATGTCATGAAAAACCAGATCAGTTAACTGAGTCCCATGAGACACCCTAAGCTTGTAGAGCGTAAAGCAAGAATGCAAGATTGTTTTGAAACCTGTGTCTGTAACACGACAGAAGCCACTGAGAAATATACTTTCCATCTTTTCACACTTGTCGGCTAATAAAAGGAGCCCCAGATCATTTACTCGTTTGAAATATGTGAAGAGAAACTCCTGGCTCCGAACCAATGATAAATGCTTCAACTTTCCATGCTGATTTATCAGTTGAAGGCCAGAGTTGGTAAGGTCAAATGTAACTCTTGGTTCAATGAGGGGTGCATCCCGAAGATCCAAATGGGTCAAGGAGGTGAGACCTTTAGATATAGTACCAACCATGGCATCAGTTATGTAGTCGACGGAAAGGGACAATTTATGAATATTAGGCAATATGGAAGGCTGAATACGATTTGCTGACTGCGGTAATTTGAAATTTGGGCTAAGTAGTTCAGTCACCATTACAGATGAAACGTAGCCAATCTCAAGAGAAGTGAGTTTCTCAGAGGCCAAAGCCCAAACTCGAGCAAAGTCATGACGCAGTGAAAACGAGACATCAAACATCAGGACCAATGCCTAAAAAAACAATCCAGATGCACATTAGATGAATGACATCAACAAATCATGAGATACCGTACACATACTATATGGAGACATTGTCAGTGAAGAAACATGTATAAGCTGAAGCATGTACCGCTATTATGTTAAGATGCAAGCCAGATTGTAGACCATGCACTTATGTATCTAGATGAATAGGGAGGAACCAAACCACATTAACAAACTCAACCATTTAAATAAACCCATTAGTTCATCCAAACACTAAACACTGAAGACAACTTTAGCAACTTTTTGTATATATTCAAAGGGCAATTATGTTCTTAGCATTGTTGAATACAAAGATTAAAACTTCACCTTTCATTTAAGAACTACCTAATCAAAATAGGAAACCGTCATAGAAACACAAACCTAATGGGTTACCAAGATCAACCACGCACCGCCAATTTTTACTTAAACCTCTGTTTATTGAACATTTTGCTTAATGGGGTTATCATCATTCAATTGATCCTTACTTCTAAATGAGTGCAACCACTGAGTAACTCCTCCAAATCAGAAATATGAATAGCTCGCCCTCTTTTTTCAGCGACTGACCCCAAGCAGAGAGACCTGAATGGGCATTATTACATACCCAAAACCAATAACAACAAAAATTCTTCACCTTTCACCTTTCCACAATCATAATTCACAACACACAGCAGATCAGAACAAACAAACAAAAAAAAAGACCAACCTCAAATCCTTGCACCGGCCTCCGATCTCCGAGAGCAATTTGCCGCTAAAATCCGCGCAGTTGAGCATGCAAAGCTCCTGCAGGGAAGGCTGCAGCAGAATCTGGATGGCCGAATCGTCGAGCCGGCCGCAGTTCACCTTCATCGTCTTCAGCCAAGGGTTTGGCGGCAACAGAGGCCTCAACAATTCCATAGAAGGCGCAGTTTCCTAAACACAACCCCAAAAAAAAAAAAAAAATCAATTTTTGTTTTTGTTGTTTTTTGAAAAAGAGCAAAATTGAAATGAAGAATGAAAAACGAACGCACGAGGAGATGGAAGGAGGGGATGAAGGAGAGGATGTGTTGAGCGCAGGCCTTGAAGACGGTGCAGGTGGAAGCGACGGAGCAGATGGAGGACACGTCGAGCTTCGTCAGGATGGTGGCGAGTAGGGCCGCCGGTAGCTGATCCAGGCTCTCCATTACGGTGGCGATTTCGTTCGTCAGCGACATTTTTTTTTTTTTTTTTTTCAGGGGATCTGGAGGAGAGACGACCTTCAACTGCAGACGCTTGGCGTCTGAGATTAGAAAGTAGAAACACACACGACTGCCACGAGTGAAAGAGAAAACAAAACGTTTTGTTTTGTTTTTTTTTCTTTCTAGCCCTCTCTCTCTCTAACTTGGTACTACAAGTCTACAAGTGCTTCTCCGTAATTTTTTTTTTTTTTTTTTTTGGAGAAGAAAAAAAAGTAGTAGTTTCAAACAACAAGTGTTAAAAGGCACCACATTTTTGTGTCTAATTTTGTTTTTTATGAAAGAAAAAATCATTGATATAAGCAACGCTTCAACAAGCTTGGAATTTAATATGGCCTCATCATATATCTTACTCAATCATAGCAAGTGAAAAGGAGTACAACACCTTTTATATAAACAAGACATATCATCAACTAAAATTCATGTTCATGTCGTTTATATCAACAAGGCATATCATCAACTAATACATTTTAGTTTGAACTTCCTGTTGTGATATATGGAATAAGACTTTGAGGAATGCTCACCTAAGAAACAGTTTCAAGGACATGTTTGAAATTCAAATTGTGAGGGAAAAATGAATCGTAGCATGTATTAAGTTCTAAGACTGAAATTATAACAATTTAAAACTATGCATTTATTTTCAGCTATCAGACTCACTTGTCTTTTACAGTCGCTAACAAAAACTGTCCCTTAGGTTAGTAGGTCTGTAAAACTTTTCCCCTTTCTTTTTTGAAATAAGAAGTTTTTCCTATTATGTTTCAAAAAGATTACTCCTAATCCTATTAAAATTCCTCTCGTATTTTGGAAAGAAAGAACAAGCCCTATATATAGAGGCCTTTGGTCCTGTTATTCTCATATTCTCAACAAGTTTTGGTTTATAATTTTTGTTAATATTTGTTCTCAAAAGATGAGTTCTTCAAATAATTCACAAGTGTATGGAGCCGCGGATGCCAACAAGTTGACATCTTCAACAACCCCAAAAGACAAAGGATGCAAACTGCCTCCACCAAAGCAAGTTACGTGCCCGCCAGCCCCGAAGCGTCCACCTCCAACAAGCATGCACAACGATTCTTTTAGCCCACTTAATTTGAACACAAAATGGTGATAAACTGTTGATCAAGAGAGAACTGTTTAATTAAGAGTCTAAGAAAAGTAGTTTTGATGTTGTTTGTTCATCTATTATTTTATGTTTATGTACTTTTTATAATAATTTGAATGTATGGTGCTATGGAAGTACTTATGTATTCTCGTAGATGTTTTTATTATAGGTGCTTTGTCTTTTTTAAAGTTCTTATTGATAGTGATGTGAGATAAATGTTAAAAGCAATATTCATAACTTGGGACACATATTGTTCAATGTTCAACATGATCGTGCCTTTTCTGGCTTTTCATAATCCTTATAGAGAAGAATACCAGTGCTTTTTCTCCTTATTTATTTAAGCTAGCTAGCAATATGTACGAAGTAGATCACTATCTTTCGACCCCATCGAAGCCAATGTAGAGCACTATTGACAAGACAACCAAAATCTTTATGCTGAAACTAGGAAGGAAAAGCATCAGCGACCCGCTTACACTCTTCCAACGTCCCCTAACTAGGAAAAGCAATATTCTTAGTTTCAATGAGAAATAAAAATCTCTTTTAGCAGTGAATTCGCTAATACAATGCTTTTGTTTTTGCTATTTTATTTTTATGTGGAGGGATGAAAATTAGTGTGAGAAAGATAAGAAAGGAGTGGATGGAGAATAAAAACCTCATTTATCAGGATGGGTTTTTTTATTTTATTATTATGATTTTTTATTTATCAGGATGGGTTCATCTCAAAAATAGAGGCCACAATCCTTATTTTTATCAGAGTTGTGATGGTGTATGAATTTCAATAAACCCATCGGACGTACAGCAAGAACTGCCTGAAGATAGTTCCAACTTGACTCTGGATTGGGAAAATCCTCCCGGTTGGCCGGTGTTCGCAATAGTATAACACATATTATATCGACAAGACATATCATCAACATCAATTTTTGTTGATGTCTTTTGCATGAACAAGACAAATCATCAACTAATACATTTTAATTTGATCCTGTTGTGATATGGAACAAGATTTTGAGGAATGCTCACTTAAGAGACAGTTTCAAGGGCTTGTTTTAAATTCAAATTAACTGTAAGGGAAAAATGAATCATAGCCACATGTATTAAATTCAAGTCAGTTGGTGAAAATTGACTATCAAATCTGAACAAGGAAAGATGTAGATATGGGGGTGTAACACTATACATGATATGTGAAAAGTTGATGGGGATAATTCCCCATGCTGCAGTCCTTTGCTTATGTAATAAATATCTATGTGCCTTGATTAGTGATGACCTCGAATAAGGACGGACAGAAATCCTCCAGATGACTTGCGTCGTTCTTCTCCTTCATCACCAATCTGTCAAAAAAACTCAAGTAAGCATCACCTGAGAGGAGTTTCAAAGCTTTCGATCATGTTATTTAGACATACTTTCGCAATGGCTTAAAGCCAACACATAAAGCAATGTCGTGAACCCATAACCAGATTACCTTCTTGGCTAATGGTTGCAGCATCTCTATGATTTCTGAGAAGTCGGGTCTTAATGTTGGATCTTGTTGCCAGCATTTCTCAAGTAACTCAGTAAGCTTTGGATGAGTTTGCTTTGGAATGGTTGGCCGTAAGCCCTGGAAATCATGAAATGCAAATGTAACTAACTCAATTGCACTATCGACTTGTCAATCAAAATCATCACTCGTCCCCTCAGCAAGCACTGTATTACAAAATTCTCAAGAAAACTAGGCTCAACACAAGATGAGTGAATGTTCATGCTAGCAAAACTGAATGTACAATTTGGGGGGTCAACAGTATACCTTTTGGACCACTCCAAGTATTCATATGGAAGCTGCAAATTGAAACAGAATACAATCTTAAAAACGAATTAAAGAATAAAGGACAATGGTAATATAATTGCTTCCAGTCAGCAACTCCCATAACACAATTGCAAAGCTAAATACATCAGCTTTGTGATCATATGGCTTGCGTTCTATATTACCTTCAATGCAAAAGAACAACAAAAAATTATGTATTTATTCACAGGAGATCAGTGACTCTTACATTCTCTAAAAAATTGTCCCTCATGTTAGTAGGTCTGTTAAAACTTTTTCCTTTTCCTTTTTGGAATAAGAAATTTTTCCTATTATGTTTCGAAAAGATTACTCCTAATCCTATTAAAATTCCTCTCGTATTTTGGAAAGAAAGAACAAGCCCTATATATAGAGGCCATTGGTCCTGTTATTCTCATATTCTCAACAAGTTTTGGTTTAGAATTTTAGTTAATATTTGTTCTCAAAAGATGAGTTCTTCAAATAATTTACAAGTGTATGGATCCGCGGATGCCAACAAGTCAACATCTTCAACAACCCCAAAAGACAAAGAATCCAAACTCCCTCCATCAGAGCAAGTTACATGCCCACCTGCCCCGAAGCGTCCACCTCCAACAAGTGTGCATAATGATTCTTTTAGCCCACTTAATTTGAACACGAAATGGCGATAAACTGTTGATCAAGAGAGAACTGTTCAAGTAGTTGAAATATAGTTAAAGTCTAAGAAAAATAGTTTTTATATTGTTTATTAATTTTAGGGAAAATGATCATTTACCCAATTTTAGACTAAAAATTGCCCACTTGCTCCACCAACTCTTTTTTAACCCCATTTACCCACAAAACTCTAAGGGATTATTTCCCCTTTACCCAATTAATTCTTTTTTCTTTTTTTTTGAGACTTTTTTTGCCCTCTCCTTCTTTCTCACTTAGAGAGAGAAGTCACCTTCCACCTGCTGTGCTCCGGTGACCAGTGGCCGGCGCGGGCTCCGGCGACCGGTGACCGGATTCCG
Organism: Rosa lucieae; assembly: GCA_024704745.1. NCBI lineage: Eukaryota > Viridiplantae > Streptophyta > Magnoliopsida > Rosales > Rosaceae > Rosa > Rosa lucieae. The sequence continues at coordinate 40,554,557 of CM045497.1, forward strand.
GCGACCGGTGACCAAATTCCGGCGATAGGTGACCAGATTCCGGCGACCGATGACCTGATTCCGGGAACCGGTAACCGAAATCCGGCGACCGATGACTGGAATCTGAAATCCGGCTATACTACTGCCCCCCAGTAATCATATTATTGCCCCCCAGTAACAATATTATTGCCCCCCAAAAATCATAGCTTCAACCAATCACAGAGTGCCATGTCACCTTTGTTGTGTCATCCAACCAATCATAAAGCTCCAAAATAAGTCCATAATTTTTGATATATTTTTGCCGAAATATCCATGAATTAATTCTGATTTTCTTCTTCTTATTTTCGGCCAAAATTCTTTAGGAATTGTAGGATGAACCTAGACTTGTTTTGGACTTCTTCTTTCCTTAAAATTCTCCATTGAAAATCTCCATGCATATCCTTCCTTGTTTGGCGTCAATCACCTTGATTTTCCACGTTATTTCCTTGTTTCTCTCTTGGCTTTTTACGGCAACACGTAATTAACTCCTCCAAAAAATATCTTTTTCCCCTTAAAAATGTCCCTTGATTTCCTCCAATCGAAATCTCCAATCACTCTCCTTGATTTTCACGTTGGCTCCTTTTTTTTCTCTCCCCCCAATAATCATATATTACCCTCCAATAATCATATTATTGCCCTAATCTATTGACTCTATGTTATTCCCCCAATAATCTATTGACTCTATGGTTATTATTTGTGGGAATTATGTTTTTGATAGCTGATACGTTATTTTGTGTTTATAGTGTGGAAATGTAGTGTACTATGTTGGTCTATTGGGGGGGTAATAGAAATATTATTGCCCCCCAGTAATGTTGGGTTGCCGGATTCGGTTTTTGGTGAATGACTGCGTTGCCGGATTCGGTTTTTTGGTGAATAAATCGGTGAGGGGGGAGGAGAGAGAGAATAGATCGGAGAGAGAGAGAGAGAGAGAGAGTGGAGGTGGAGATCGGGGGGGGGGGGGGGGGGGGGGAGGAGAGAGAGAGAGAGTTTGGGAAGGAGAGGAGACTGATAGGGATGGATGGGTTTTAATTTAATATAGGGGCACAATTGTCAAAAGATGTTAGATTTGGGTAAATGGGTTAAAAAAACTTTTAGTGGAGTAAGTGGGCAATATTTATGCTGAAATTGGGTAAGTGGTCACGACCCCTTAATTTTATGTTTATGTATTTCTTATTATAATTTTGATATACGGTGGTATGTAAGTACTTATGTATTCTCGCATATGTTTTTATTACCGCTGCCTTGTCTTTTTAACTTCTTATTGGTAGTGATGTGAGATAAATATTGTTCAAAGCAATATTCATAACTTGGGGACATATTGTTCAATGTTCAACATGATTGTGCCTTTTCTGGCTTTTCATAATCCTTATAGAGAAGAATACCAGTATTTCTCCTCCATTATTTAAGCTAGCTAGCGAATATGTACAAAGTAGATCACTACCTTTCGACCCCATCGAAGCCAATGTAGAGCACCATTGACAAGACAACCAAAATATATACGCTGAAAGTAGGAAGGAAAAGCATCAGCGCTTACACTCTTCCAACATCCCCTAACTAGGGACCAGATCTCAACTTCACATGAACTATTTGATGAAATAGTACTTCTCAAAACCTCAAGTCATTGTTGACCGAATGATAGCCAAATCCATAATTTACTTCATAACCGCCACGTGCCTTGGGGAAGACAACAATAGGGAATAGGCCTCACAAACTTTCTAATAGAAGGGTTCCAAATTAGTATGGTTTCATCATGAACAAGGCATAGCTGCCCATTACAAGTCCCAACCACATCGACATACCCATGTAAACGTACAAGTCCCAATGCTTTCTATCACTAAGGTTTAAGTCCTCCATATTAATAATGCAAGGTCAATACAAAAGGTAGAAAACAAGTTCACACAAAGCACTAAATCAATTTCGTATCACGGTAATGGTAGTGGCTCTAATATATCATCATCTATCATCGACATGCGTCAGTTAAAAGAGTAAATCTTCTTTCTATCAGCAGCATAGTTGGTTTCGGGCCCAACTATGAACTATGGACTACCCTGACGGGCTAATACTTTGTTTTGTTTCAGGTGTCGAAAGGCACTTGGGTGCCCCATGCAATTTTGACATCCTTGGTGGATTGACATGAAATTTAGGCTCGGGCTCAACTCTGGATTGGTCTAATGAGTAGTTACTTTTTTAGGGTTTCGCATTTGAAATTCTGGAGGATTAATTTATATCGACTTAATTTTGGTCAGGTTAATAATCAAGGGGACGAGTTTCATATGGTGGCCAACTATGTTATGGTTTGGAGTCGAGAATAACTTGAGTCTTATTTTAGGGGTTTTGATTATTTTCTTTCTCTACAAATTGGTGGAGTTTATTCTCTATTATTACAATGTGTTTCAGTTGGATTATTGTATTGTAAGAGCATCTCCAACAGTACTTGCTATAAACATAGCTAAATATAGCTAAAAATTGCTAAAAGTTAAATATAGCTATCCAATTTGAGAGTTGTCCTCCAACAAGGATAGCTTTTCTTGAGTTAATTTAAAATTTTAAAAAAAGATAACTAAAACAACGGCTACCTACAAGGCTACAACGTCTGTTCTATAAACAAAGACGTATATTCATGTTCAACCATCTTCCATCTTCAACTTCACTTTCAATACTGATAATTTCTTTCTTTAGTTATGACTCGTTTTTTACGTAATATGATGATGAACGACGAATCCTCTGATGACGAGGATGAAGCAATTATGCTTGCTCTTGTTGAACAATCAATGAAGGAAGACAAGTCCCGCCGCCGACGCGGTTCTGTTGAAGGTAATTCTCATCTGCTATATACGAGACTATCTGTTGTGATTGGCTGAGATGTGTGAGTTCGTTAACCGCCGCCTACGTGTTTAGAGCACAATTCTTCAGAGCAATGGTGGTCATGGCCAATCTTTGGGTTTGGGTTTTATTTATAAATTCGTATAGTTACACAACCATTTTGGGTTTGGTAATGGTTGCCATGGTTTTTATATATATAGATGTAGACACACACACACTTGCAATCATATATATTTAAACTTCAGTTCTTGATCATTTCAAAAGTCAAATTTTTCGGAGTTTCCTCTTATTCAATTAACGAGTCTTCTTATACTCATAGTTATCACTTTCCTTTAGTTTCTTCTAGTTTAATCTATATCCTATATGTTTCCTTAATTTACTTGTACTTCTGATGGCTCTGAATACGCTTAATTACCATCCAAACTTATATATATATATATATATATATATATATATATATCCCATCTGTTTTCTTTTCTTCAATTGACTTTGATTTAAGTTTGATTTTTTTTGTAGGTCACAGTACTGTCCCGCGTGATAGAATTGATGGTCATAATAGACTTTATGCAGATTACTTTGCTGATCAACCTATCTTTAAGAGTCATATATTTAGACGAAGATTTCGTATGAAACGACCTCTTTTTTTGCAAATTCATGCCGCAGTAGAAAATTCTTTGTCTATATCAAGAAAAAAAAAAAACAGGAAAAAAAATCGTATACAGATACTCACATCTACAAGAATAGTTCCAAAGTTGACAAGTCCTTAAATTCACTAAGTTGATACTCGAAATTAATTTTCTTTTCTGGGTTTTGAAAAACCAAATAGAAATACTAGAGTCTAAAGGTAAAAGCAATAGAGCATTATAGTAAACTACATACTTTCATAAAGGTAAAGCAAATGAATCAAGATTACATGGAAACTATTCATAAACAAGAAAATAAATATGAAAAGGAAATAAAAAATTTGAATGTGCATAACCAGTACTGCAAAATTAAGCACTAATACTATGAGAATGACAAATGACAACCAAGTGCAAATCTCATTATTTTGCAAACTACATACTTTCACTTGGACGGGCTCTTCTTGCCATGATTTCTGCCTGACGGTCTCTAAAATATTCAGCTTGCATTTCCGGCAGAGTTGTGATATCTATCAACATTATTTTATCATCCTCTCGTTGTTGTTTCGCTTGCTCCTTTTTTTCCTTGAGGATATAGAGCTTTTCTTCTTGAGAAAGACTCAATTGGAAACGTTCTTCTTTCCTATGTTCAGTTTCTCTTTTGAATGCCCTGAATTGTTCCAATTGTGAAGCCACATTCTCTTTTACCTTTTCTTTCTTTAACAAGTCCTTAGCTTGTTTTTGTCCTATTGGCCGCTCCATGAAAGGAGGTTCAGAAGTTGCACCATTGCCTTCATCTAAAACTATTGGAGATGAAGCATTTTGAAGAGACGCTTCAGGATTTACAGACTTCCTTTTTCTAGTAGTTGCAATTGTAGCTTTCTTGGCACTGAACGATATCCACTTTTGCTCATACTTCAAGATATTCCAGTTATGTTCTTGCAAAAATGCAACTTTTTCTGTGTCTCTGTACATCTTTTTCGCACGTTGGAGCTGTAAAAATGTTATTGCAAAACGAAAGTCACATAAAGTTATTCACTTTTTAGGGGGGAAAAAAAACAAAAGTCATTCACTTTGATTACCTTGTCTTGTTCAGTCTCACCACTTTGTGGTCGATTCAGAATCTGTTCATAGTATCCACAAAACTTATTAACAGCCGCTTGAATTGCCGACCAACGGTGTTGTAGAGAACTAGCATCCCGGTTAGTTTCAAAAGTCTTGTTTTTGTGATAGTATTCTGCAATTCTAGCCCAATATGCAGTACTTTTTTGATCATTTCCTTTCACTGGATCTAAGCCAATGTTGAGCCATGCAGATACCAGAAGAATGTCTTCTTGAACTAAGTAATTCGTAGATCTATTTTTGCTCTTTGCAGAGGGTTTATTTTGAGAAGGTATTTCAGATGTCATAGCAGGTGCTTCAGAAGACACGCAACCATCGATATTGAGGCCATCGTTGTGGATAAAAAAAGAGTCATTAAGTTCTGAATCTGTGTTGAGGAGATCGGTAAAGTATGTAGCATTTTCAGAACCCATCTGCACATAACAATTTCAGTGTAGGAAATTGAGAATGTGTCAGCCATATATGTTCCATTATAAAAGCTTTTCTAGTATAGGTGGGAGTGCCATCCAAAGTTAAACAAAAAGGACCACGGTCAGATTAATAGATAGTAATGCCTGAGGGAATAATATCCTTCCACCCCAAAGGAAAAAAAAAAAGACTGAGGGAATAAATTAAGCCAAGAAGAAGGCAGCACAATACGATCTAATCTTTCATGGATTCTGGACACATGCTCTTGATTTTTTTACCCCAAGCATAAAGACTGCCAGTAAAGGGCATAGACACTAAAAGCACTATTATTCAATAACACAATCAAGTTAATGAATCTTCCAATTAACTTAAAGTAGCAAACGTTTCTCAAGTGGGATCACATAAAACAATCAAACTTCCCTTGTCGTCCTATTTTCAAATTCAATTTTCTCAGCAACCACCGATTGCCATGCTCTCCATTTCACACACCGATCCCCTAACCCCAAACTCCAACCCTGAATCTCTTTACCGATGAAAACCAATACATAAACATAAGCACAGACATACCGACCTTTTACAGATTCAAACACAATCAGAACAAACACAATTACACACACACACCACCTAGCTTCTCGATTCCAAACAAACAAACACTGTAACATAACTTCAGTAAGATGAGTTCAATTTAATAATCCTTATGAATACAAGATTTATTTTTCAATCAATCGATAACATAACAGAACATCTAGCACGTGTAACATAAGATAGAGGAATCAGATAAGATAAAGTCTTACTAGTCTATGAAGAACTGAGATCTCTAATGGCAGATATTGCCAATTGTTCAGATGCCCTTCGAAAACTACACGCAAAATTTACAAATTCATAATTCATCTTAAATAGAGGAAGAGAGAACTCAAGAGCCCAAAAATTAGAACGTTGGAAATCAAAAATTGGAACGTTGGAACTGAAGAATTGGAACGTTGAAGATTTTACGTGAAGTTATTTTCTCTCTCCTCTCTAGCTATATTTAGCTAGGGTTTTTAGCTAAAGCTAAATTTAGCTTTCAAATAGTAGGGGTTTTGATTATTTTCTTTCTCTACAAATTGGTGAAGTTTATTCTCTATTATTACAAGTGTTTAAGTTGAATTATCGTAACCTAAGTACCTCAATTGCTAGCATTGACGAGCAGCATAGCCGGATTTTCAAGGACGAGCATAGGTGGAGTTTATTTTCACCTACGTTCTTAGGTTGAGTTCTGCTCCAGTGGATGTTGATGATGCCTCCATTAAAATTATTGTAAATTTGTAACCATTAAGTTAAAAAAAGAAAAAAATAAAAAAAGAGACTAAAATAAGCTGTCATTACCATAGCACAGAGGATTTGTGGGTAAAACATTTAGGCGGGAAAATCACTCCCTCCGAAAATTGAGGCGTTACCAACCCTACTCAATTTCACAGCCCTCTCTCTGATCATCTCAATATGGCTGGGGTTCGGCGGTCCAGCTGGCGACGGAAGATGTAGAGATGCTGGTTTTGGACGAAGAAGACAAGGATCCATTGAAGGTTGAGATTGCGATGGGAGCCAGCCTCCATCATCAACTTTTTGACGGTGAAGATCCTCTTAATTTGGGTCTCAGAGTGAGATTGATTTTGATCTTGATTTTTTATGTTTGATTTTTTTTCTTTTTCTTTTTTGTGCAGGTGTTTGAACCAGTGATTGGGGAAGCTTACTAAAGTATCAGCGGAAGAGATCGAGATGGGTTTGATAACCCCTAAAGATTCACTTGCTCAGCTTCACATTGCGTTTTTGGTCCTTCATTATTTGTGTACTGATGAGCTTGCTTTACTATTTGCTATGAAATTGTGTACAGAACACAACACTGTTTCTGTTTTGCTTAGAATGTGTGACCAGATGTTCATCTGGATTGTGGGTGAATGTAAAAGTCAATGCGTTTTGTTATTCAAGTGCTTTACATTTTGTTGTGTTTGGCCTTTTCACTAATAATTATCTGATAATTTGTCTATATGTGGAATAATGATGTAATGAAGCAAAGAAGAAGATATTATGTCTTTGGTTTCTTTTGCTTGTTAAGAGAGATATTATTTAAGCAAAACAGAAACAATACATATGGTATTCTTCTCTATAAGGATTATAGTGTAAGCGCGGATGCTTTTCCTTCCTACTTTCAGCATAAAGATTTTGGTTGTCTTGTCAATGGTGCTCTACATTGGCTTCGATGGGGTCGAAAGATAGTGATCTACTTCGTACATATTGACTAGTTAGCTTAAATAAAGGAGGAGAAAAAATACTGGTATTCTTCTCAATAACGATTATGAAAAGCCAGAAAATTAAGGCACAATCATGTTGAACATGAACAATATGTCCCAAGTTATGAATATTGCTTTTGACATTTATCTCACATCACTACCAATAAGAAGTTAAAAAGACAAAACAGCAGTAATAAAAACATCTACGAGAATACATAAGTACTTCCCTACCACCATATATCAAAATTATTATAAAAAGTACATCAACATAAAATATAGATGAACAAACAATATCAAAACTATTTTTCTTAAACTCTTAGTATATTTTAACTACTTGAACAGTTCTCTCTTGATCAACAGTTTATCGCCATTTTGTGTTCAAATTAAGTGGGCTAAAAGAATCGTTATGCACACTTGTTGGAGGTGGACGCTTCGGGGCTGGCGGACATGTAACTTGCTCTCGTGGAGGCAGTTTGGATCCTTTGTCTTTTGGGGTTGTTGAAGATGTCGACTTGTTGGCATCCGCGGCTCCATACACTTGTGAATTATTTGAAGAACTCATCTTTTGAGAACAAATATTAACTAAAATTCTAAACCAAAACTTGCTGAGAATATGAGAATAACAGGACCAAAGGCCTCTATATATAGGGCTTGTTCTTTCTTTCCAAAATACGAGAGGAATTTTAATAGGATTAGGAGTAATCTTTTCAAAACATAATAGGAAAACTTTCTTATTCCAAAAAAGAAAAGGGAAAAGTTTTCACAGATCTACTGACCTAAGAACAGTTTTGGAAGGACCAACTGCCAACACTACTGCATGACCCTAATAAATAGGTTTATTAACAGAAAGGTAAATATGCAAACCCTAGGAAATAATAAATGACTCTGACTGCTCCAACATGAGGATGGACAGAACACTCGCTTGAATAACCGAGTACTTGACTTGCGAACACCGGCCAACCAGGGGATTTTCCGAATTCAGAGTCAAGTTGGAACTATCTTTGGCCAATTCTGGCTGTCCGAAGGGTCCAGAAACATTGTTTACCCAGACTTAAATGAAGCAAGAGTGTATAGTTGAACTTTGCCATATTGCTTGTTTCAACTTTCAACAAGTTACTATGGGATTTGTTATCCCGCGTTTGGTTATCTTATAATCATGCCTTTTTATTTGATATTCCTTTTACTGCCTTTTTGTACGGAAAATGCAAGACTTGCCGAATTTGCTTACTTTGTCCATAGCATATGCAGTTTCAAATAAATGAGGTTTATTGTAGCTCAATTTGCTCTTTCTTTCCTTTCTTTCTTCTTCTTCTTCTTCTTTTTTTTTTGTTTTTTTTTGGATAATTAGCCACTCGGGTGAAATCCATCATTAACTGTTCCTTGCTGTCATGACAGGATGACCACTCATCAAGCAAAGTTGCTGGAGAACGTGACGCTGCTAACACTATTAAAACTGATGCTATTCCTGCTCTCACGAAACTTCAGAAGGTAATGTTTGCTATCCTTTGTGGCTAATAATTTCAAAAATGCATGCTTAATCATTAGCGGTTTGGTAGCAATTTACCATTGAGCTTTATTCATACTTTTATTCTTGCATACTTTGGCGTTGATACGGAAAAATGATGGTGAGGAATGCAAAGTGAAGGCGTTAGTTTTTATTCGACAGGTTCAGCAACGGAGGTGGACTTCACAGTGGAGGAAGAAGATGTACGGCTTGGGTCAGTCGAGTGAAAGTGTATGGGCAGGTTCAGGGGAAACTAGTTGATTCTGATTAGTCCGTTTTACAGTTTTACGTATCAATGCTTTCTATCACTACTTTACAATTCCTCCACATTAATAATTTTAATGCAAGTTTAATCCAAAATGTAGAAAACAAGTCCACAAAAAGCACTGAATCAATTTGATATCAAGGTAATGGAAATGGTTCTGCATATATCATCATATTTCATCAACTCGAGTAGTTTAAAGACTAAAACTTCTATCAACTGCATAATCCACAAAGCTATGGAGTGGCACCACACCATCACCATACTTCTCAAACCCATCTAACTCCTGCTTAGCTTGGGATCTAAGCTTCTCTGCTACCTCAATAGCCTTTTCAACCCCATAAACTTTCACATAGCTCTTCCCTTTCTTCTCCTTCTTCTCATTCTCATCCTTACCATTCTTCTTCTCTTCAAGAATATCATCAACCACTTGGTACAAAACCCCAACAGCTCTCCCGTACCTCCTCAGTCTGTCTACCTCCTCATCTTCGGCACCAGCTAGCAGTCCTCCGCAGACAGCAGAACACTCACCCATTTCCCCAAACTTCTTCTCCTGCACGAATTCAACCGCATTAGGCCCTCCTTCCAGGTCAAGGAACTGACCAGCCGCCATGCCGGTGGACCCAACAGTTCTGGCAATCTCCGTGATCACACGCAGAAGTCGGGCCTCCGGCACAAGATCTGAAGGCGTGTTTGACACAATGTGCTGAAATCCTAAAGGAAACAGAGCATCACCAGCAAGAATTGCCATGTCTTCGCCGTAGACTGTGTGGTTAGAAGGCTGCCCGCGACGAGACGGGTCGTCATCCATGCAAGGAAGATCATCGTGTATGAGTGAAGCTGCATGCACCTATCAATTTCATTCAGACACCTTCCAATCACAGAATTCCAAGAACAAAATCCACAGCCCATTTTGAAACTAAACAAATAATGCACCCCATAAACACAACCCAAATAGCCAAACAGGGTTTTAAGCATAATAACATCCTTCAATTCAGTTCCTTTCTAGGCCAAACAACAATTTCAAAGCACCCAAATATAATTCTAAGCAAGAAATTTCCAATCACTAAGTTCAATCTAATTACTTTCTAAAAATAGAAAACCGATCCTTACCATTTCGAGAGCACAGGCGGTGGGGAACGCGGCGAGGCGGTCACCGCCGAAGAGCTCACAGGCGGCGACGCACATGACCGGAGAAGCCCTCTTGGCGCCGTCGGCGAGAACAGAGTAGCGCATGGACTCGTAGATCAGCTCAGGATACCGAACCGGAACCGCCTCGTTAAGCTTGTGGTTGATATCGGCGATCAGCGTCGTCCAGTAGGTTTTCAAATCGAACCGGGTAGACTTTGATCGGGTCGAAACCGATGAAGCCGCGCAACACCGAATTCGGAAAGTAAGCTTTTTCGGTATGTGGAAATGCGCCGGAGTCGAAACCACTGAGAACGCCATTACAGATTTCTGAAATCTCTGATAGTAGAAGAAAGCGCTGAAGCAGATATAGGAGATTAGAGAAACGTGATTGGGTAGATCGAGCACCTATTTCTTACGGTGGTCCAACGATTTTTGATTGGTCGTTTCCTTTTTTACTGTTATGTCGAGAATACTCTCGTTGAGCACATTTATTTAGATTGATCCCCGTTTTGAAAAAAACTAAAAAAAGGCCTGTTTGGAACTGCTTTGCTTTTAAAAAAAGGGTAATTTTAGCAAACAGTACACCAAGTAAAGGCCACTAATAATTCTTATACACAAAGTTTCAAACCAAACATTTCGGTACACGAAATTTAAAACTCGACCCACTATCAGTACACGACGTCAATTTTTGACACCAAAATGTCCATTATGCCCTCAGTTCTTTTTTTTTTAATAATTTTTTTTTTCTGTTATTTTTTTTTTCCTTCGTTTTATCTCTTTCTTCTTCCTTCTTCCGAGCTCACTCCCTAGCTTCCAACGCCGCCTTCCTCACCTGGCATAACAGAAAAAAAATTTCTCGAGTCATTTATAAACCAAGGGAAGAAAAAAAATTATTAAAAAAAAAAGAACTGAGGGCATAATGGACATTTTGGTGTCAAAAATTGACGTCGTGTACTGATAGTGGGTCGAGTTTCAAATTTCGTGTACTGAATGTTTGGTTTGAAACTTTGTGTATAAGAATTAGGGGTAATTCCCGTTTGCCCAAAATTCTTAGGTATTGTTCCCAAATGCACCAAACCTTCCGTATCTTACTATTTGCTTAGGAAAAGACTAAAAAGGGTTTGTTCCTATGCTAATTTGAATTTTTAGAGCTTTTGCCTCCCTTAGAGACTTTATTAAAAAACAAAGACGAAAACAAGACTAGCCTTCAACATGCCCAATTTTCTCCTAACGGCTTCCTGCCTAACGGATACTTTAACAGGCGGAATCACTGCTGCTTGTCTTAATCTTAGTTTTAAAACTGGTTTCGTCTGTTTAGCAAAAACTTTTCAATTTTCAAAAGGCAAATAGGAAATGGATGGTGATGTTTGTAGATGGTATGCAGGAATGAGAAATAACTATAGATAGAACAAAGACGTAAAAAAGTTTAATAAAGCTTTTTGACAAACCGGGTGGGTATCTCTTATTTATTCAACAGTAATACATGCTAATAATTCAGAGCCTCATCCTCAGGTAAACAGCAAAAGCTGTTTAGCTAGTCATGAGAATGAGATCAGATACTTACTTGTAATGAAAGCACACTATTGCTGAATGAGAAACACACTGCTACTATGGCTTTCGTACTTCTTGAGTGAAGACTCTTCTCTCAATTTTCTGATGCCTTACAAATGAAACTTCAAACTCTTTATATAGAGAGCGGAACTCAAACTAGAATTCAAAACATAAAAATATACAGGACAGCTCCGTGACCAACTTTTGCTTTTCTGAGTGCTCCTGCTGGTGGAGGTCGGGAAGAGAAAAACAAAAGCATAGGTGAAAGTGAATTGCTTTCCGTCATTTCTTTTTGAAAAGTAGCATTAACTTTTCTCAAAGTCAAAAGGTGCTACAGTATTCTGCTTTTGGACAATTCACCTGTTTTTCACCCGTGATGCTACATGTTCTCGTCTGTTTCTGAATGGTAGCCAAAAACAAAGGAGCTGTTGTCTGCTTGGGCCATTCTAACAGTAGTAGCATTGTCTTCAACGTCAGTATCGACATACATCTTATAGTGGTTGTCAATTTCAAGCTTTTCCACCCACCGCATGCATGCCATAGTTGAATCTATCTCTTTTCTGGTGAGAGATAGGAATAGGTCACTGCTGACTACGTCAGGATGATCGTATGCAGTGATAATTATTTTTTCTCCTGCTGCCAGGAAGGTGTTGCTGATGTCTTCAGAGATGATCTTCTTCATGTATTCCAGAGCCATAGCCTTCATCCAAGGAATGCTTGAATTTGGTTGACCATTGTATGCTACACAGGCTGGTTGAAGATATTTCCTTTGAATGATTCTAACATAATGATATGGAGGAATATATTCAACTTCTCCGTTTGCCTTCTGACTCCATTCTGGGGGAGTAGATCTGAACTTCAGACGAAGTGTACAGTCATTTCTCCTGATGTTTTTGACTGTGTTGACAATAATGGGTGGCAAACCTTTGAGATCATCATTAGTTTTAGTCCACAGATTATGGACAAAACCATTCTCAACAAGCCAAAGCTTGTGTTCTTGAGGATGTTCACTCTGAACATTTACCAGGTATCTTCCAACATATGGTCCTGCAACAATGAAGAGGGTTGGAGGAACTAGGTCTTCTGAATTGTGTCTTCCTATCAGATTGTGGAATTCATGCCAATCTGATTCATTGAGTGCCATGATAGGGACTTTAGCACTTTCTGGACTTTCTAGGAAGGATATTTTTTCTTTTCTTACAGCACTCTGCTGTGTATGGATTTCTTCAGTCTGTGGTCTGGCATTCTCATAGAGTTCTTCGGCTAGAGCAAAGAGTGCCGGGAACATTAGACCACTGCTTCTTTCTTGAAAGGCAAATAAAAGATTATCCAGGATTGCCTTCTGGTGATAAGCTAGTCTCCTGCCAGTTCTGAACACAGGAGTATCAAAAGTTCTTAATTCATAATTAAAAACATTTATAACTCCACTAGGAGTTGGTCTGCTTTTTGGCAAAGCAGCAGCCATCAACGGTCTTGATGAGCCTTTACCGTCTGCCGTTTGAGACGGGCTAGCCAATCCTTTACCCTGGGATTGATCAGTTGAGGCCAAGCCTTTTGAGCTTAGCAGAAACCTTTTAAGGATTTTCTCCTTGGTTTCTTTTGGTTCTTCTTCAGGTTCCTGTTCTTTCCCAGGCCTTTTACTTCTGGGATTACGACCTTCGTCGTCTTCTCTTTGGCTGAACATTGCCAATTCTCTGGTCAATGCGTCTGGAAGATAGTTCTTGTTTCCTGCAATTAATTCAACAGTATAATCATATTGGTTAAGAAACAATTGCCAGTTTGCTAATCTTCCTCTGTCAGCAGCTTTATCAAGTTTAAAATTTTTGAAATTCTTTACTCTGGCACAATCGGTGCGAACAGTAAAGGGTTTTCCAAGAAAAGCTGGAGAATTTAAAATCGTTTTCTTGACAGCCAAAATTTCTTTTTCCCCTGTGGGATAATTCAGTTCTGCAGGGCTGAACTTGCCACTACAAAATTTGCAAATTTTTTCAATGTTGGTTCCAGGCGCTTTCGCCAAAACAACACCGGACCAGTAATTATCACTCGCATCAGTCTGGAGGATAATCTCATCATTCTCTTCTGGTTGTTGAAGAGGAGGGAGGTTTTTGCAGAGATTTTTTATCTGCTTCACTATCTTTTCATCATCTTCTGTAAAGTTCCATTTTTTCTTGGAACTAGTCTTGGGGGATAACATTGCTGTTAATCCTGATATTTTAGGGATGAAATCTCTCCCATAATTTATGATACCAAGGAATCTTTCTAGACTCTTAGCATCAGGAATCTTGTCTGGGAACTTCCAGATCTTTTCAAGAATATGGGGTTGGAGTTTTATCACTCCATTCTTGATGTTTATCCCTAGGAAATCAACTTCATCAAGGATAAAGAAGATTTTTTTCTCTCCTAGGATAATTCCATGCTGAACTATCAGCTTTGCTACCTCATGGAGGTGTTTCATGTGTTCTTCTCTGGTTTTGGAGAAGACCAGGATGTCATCTATGTAGACGACGCAGAACTCCGCCACATGCTTGAAGATGTTGTCCATCTTTCTTTGGAAGATTGAGGGAGCTTGCTTTAGACCAAAAGGCATTACCAGCCACTCGTAATGACCTTGTGGTGTTCCAAATGCAGTGAGAGGGATACTCTCTGGATGCATCTTGACCTGCCAGAAACCCGACTTTGCATCGAATTTCGAAAAGACTTTAGCTCCTCTGAGCTGGTTGATCAGGACTCTGACTTGAGCGATCTGATATCCGTCTTTGACAGTCTTCTTATTGACATCTCTGTAGTCAATAACCATTCTAGCTTTTCCTCGTAGATTCTCTGCATGATTTCTCACATAGAATGCTGGAGCATGATGAGGGCTAGTGGAAGGTTGGATTAATCTCTTTTTCAGGAGATCTTCAATATCACTTCTGAATTCTTTTTGATCTTCCTCTTTGTACTGAGGAATGGCTTTGACATGGCAGATAGCGTTCATGTCATGCAATCTTAATTCACAGACCACTGGGTCTTTTTCCCAAAACTTTTGAGGATTTGTATCCACATTCTGCTCTAGTAGTTTCTTGATTTTTTCAAGAGTGGGAATTTGCTGAGACTCAAGCTTGTTCTGAAAGTGCTTGAGGTTATGCTCATGGATGAAACTAGCTTCTTCATCTTCACTAGTTTCTTCTTCTTCTTCTTCTGAAGATTCTTCAACAAGCAATTCTTCTTGTTGTTTGATTTGGAGTATGGGCTCAAATTTGGGTTTGTAGGGGGTAAGATCACCACTATTCTGTTGCGATCTCTGATAATGAGTAGTAAAACCGGGACCTACCACACTGAATGCATGTGTGAGTCGGTCTGCCCAGAACACCCGTTCTCCTTTTCTGAAGCCTATCGCTTCTTCATCCTGAATGAATCGTTGTTGGAGAATAAAATCATTTCCCAACAAGAAATCAGATCCTTGGCCTTCAGATTGCCAAACATTCTGGATGATAAATGTTCCTCCACCAATGGTGATATGAACATTTTTTGCTACTTTCTTCATGGTGAGATGGCTTCCATCAAATGTAACACCAGTAGCTGACTTCTTTTTATCTTCTTTCCAGAGTTCGTCTGGAATTGCAAATCTCTTTGCAACCGTAAAGCCCGATCCGTTATCTACAAAGGCATGTAGATGATATTTCCTGTGATAAGGGAATTTTAGTCCAATCTCTATGTAGTTGCTGTATTACTTGTAGAGACGACTTTCGATTGCTGGAAGCTCATTTTTGAGCTTGTTCCTTTGGAATGAATGGTTTACATTCTTCTGGAACATTTTCCTGAGTGGGAGATTCAGCAGAACTTGCTGATTTTGTATTATCCCAATCTGTAGGAATTATCTCTTTGTTGTCTGAATCTTTGAACCAGGACGGAGGATCATATCTGACTTTATAATCAAACTTGCCCGATGGTTGGCCAAGTAGATCCCATGTGTCCGTAGCCTCTTGTCTTTCCAAGAGATGAACAGTTTCTGGTGGTTTTACCAGTTCAACATTTTCTGGTATTTCAACCAGTTCAATATCCTCATCGATTTTTTCTTCATCGATGATTTCTTCCTTTTTCGAGGAAGATGGTTGTTCCATGGTTTCCTGGAACAGAGTTTCTACTTCTTTTGCCTTTTGTTCGGCAAAATATTCTTCATATTCTTGTTCAACCAGCTGGCTGACAAGACCATTCTTGGTTTTTCTTCTTGCTTCAGCTATGAAGCATTCTTTATGATAAGTCTTCTTAGACTCTTCACAGAACATAGGAAGGCCATTCTTTTCGTGACAAAGCAGTAGTCACAAACGAATGAACCAGGGTTCACCTGATAGGAAGACATGAAGGATTCTGTCTTGCTTTCTTCCCAGTTTTTGATTTTCAAAACATTCATTTGTCTGGATTCGAAGTACTCTACTTCAGAATCAATCTCAGACTCTTCTGATGAAGTTTCGTCTTCAGACTCTTCAGTCCAGGCAGAGTAGACTGACCTGTTGTCTTCTTCATCATCAGAATAGGCTATTTCGTAGCCTTTCATATTTGCTACTTCTACTATTTGCTCATATTCTTCAAAAAGAGCCTTAGTAGATCTTTTACCCTTTTCTGGGCATTCATTCGCATAGTGTCCTTCAGCTTTACACAACCAACATCTGCAAGCTTTCTTGCTAGGTTGTTTATGCTGAGAAGTATTCTTCTTTTTCTTGAAGAATTTCTTTTCTGGACCTTCTTTTTGTTGCTTCTGGTAATTGGAACTTCTCTTGAACTTCCAATTCTTCTTCTGATTACTCTTTTTGAATTTTTTAGAGTAATATTTTTCTTTTTTCTTTTTCCTATGGAATTTGGATTCATGACATCCCCAGTTTGTGGGCATATCTAATATTCCATAGCAGAAATTTTCAACTCCTTTGAGTTGCTTCTTGGCCATCTTAGCTCTAAGATTGGCTTTGCATTGCTCCTTCAGTAGTTGCCGGATTCTGTCGGCAATTCCTCCAACTGAAAATCTTTCAATTGGTTTTTCAGCTATGCTTTCTCTCACAGCTGTTCTCCATGGTTCAGGGAGCTTTCTGTGCAACAGGTTGACTAGATCAGTATTCTCTAGTTCACCTATGGTACAATAATATTCCTGAAACTCATTCAGGTATTCTTCGAAATATCTCATGTCACAGATTTTGAGAGCATAGATATTCGATTTTGCCGTTTCTTTAGCTTTATCACTCAGATTTGAGAGATCCCCACAGAACTGATCGTACAGGGGTACTGCAAAATCATACGGAGATTTTGAATTTTTTATCTCTTCAAGCCAGTCTCTTCCTCTGGCGGTTTCTTTGAAAGATAGGTAGTACTTTTTTGCCACTCCAGTGAGAGTAGTTTCATAGTACACCTGCAAATCTGGTGCTTCAAATTTTCCAAGGGTAAGTGCAGAAGCCATCATCAGGCTGTCTACCCATTGGTCAATAGTTTTTCTTTTGTCTAGACTCTTGTCTAGATTCAACCAGATTCCGTAGTTGGTGATAGGAATTCTGGGTAGATTGTCCTCTGGGACAAATCTTTGGGAATTTCTTTCTCCCTTTTTACCCGTGGGGGCTTTCTGGAATGGGAGTTTTGTTTCCCTTGTTTCCTTTTTTATGAAAGTTCTGGAGCTCTCTCCATCTTCCATATCAATATCTTGATAAGGAAAGACTTTTCTTGTCTTTCTGAATTTGAATTCTTTCATTTCTTCGATTAGTTTTTCTAATCGTTCAGGATTTTCACAATTCTCAGCTTCTTCATAAAGATCATAGAGTCTCTTGGCTCTGAGCATATGGACTGGTCTGTTTAGATCAGCTTCCAGATCTTCTTCTGATATTGGCTCTTCTATAGTGGGTTTTGTACCACTGACACTAGCTTCTCTGGTGCTGTAGCTTCTTCTCAGAAGATTGCTGTTTATCCTGAGGTTCTCAGGACAGACATCACTTTTTCTGTGATTGTCGAAGTTGAGGCTGATTTCTCCAGTTCTTCTACTCTCGTAGATCTTTGCTTTTGCTCTTTCCGGTTGCTTTTTTGGACCGGATAATTTCCATTCAAGAGGAAATGTTACTTCATTCCAAGTAACTTTGTGGATCTGCTGTGAATGGTTCTTCTGATTGGTGAGGAATCCAGTAGTAAGACCTGGGATATTTGTAATCCTTGTCTTAGGGGCTACTGTAGTACTCATCAATTTATAGTATATCCTGTATACTATTGCTAGTTCTTGCATATCTTCTTTCATGGATATGCCATCTGTCTTGACTCTCAGTCTGAGACAATGAGCTGCATCTTTCAAGCTGGTGGTGAAGTTGGGGAAGCAGTTGAAATATGCCACTTGGTCGCATAAGGATGCTTCAAGTGTTCCCAACAGACTAGCTTGGAAGTCTGTTAACCTGTTGTCCTGTAGTACACATAGGACAGAACAGTTTATACCTTCTCGAGCAAGCAGATTTATGCCTACTTGGACTGCTCCAATATGCATAAATTGATATTTTTTTGCTTGTGCTCTGGCAACTTCTGCTGGAGTGATCAGTAGAAGATCAGTCTCTCCACCTGCGGTTGCTGGGGTTGTAATCTCCAGTAGTTTAAAATAATGGCTGTCCATTAAATCAAACTTTCCTCTTTTATAGATCTGTTTGAAATCTAACTTGGGGATTGAGGAATTTTTTACTTCTTGTTCAATCTCATTGAACTCAAATTCTTCAACATTTAGGAGTTGAACTCCTTTCTTTTTTCCAAAGATGCTTAACATCTTCATTTCTCTTTTTTCCGGGTTTTCATACCGGATACTAGTCTGACTAGTAGATGGTTCCAGAAAAATCATGTTAGGAACACGATTTGTATCTGGTTTTTCTAATGGTTTAAATCCATTAGTCTTCTTCTTTACTGTAGGCAATTTCTTTTCCTTCAGTATAGAGTCCAGCGTTTTTTGCTGTTCTTTGATTTTTCTACTAACACTCGTTAGTTTTTCTTCTTCCGTTTTTGGAATATAATCTAGTTTGTTTTCCAATCTTTCCAATTGGTGGATTATAGCAGGAAATTTTTCTAGAGTCGACTGACATCTAGATATTTCTAGCAACAGCTTCTGATATTTCTCATCAGAAGATTTCAGTAGAGAATTTATTTTTTCTAATAACAATTCTGACATTGTCCCCATTAAGGAGGGGTTCTCCTTGAGCTATTTTACAAGCTCTGATACCAGTGATGTGCGGATCTAACCAATGCTCAAATAATCTAGAGGTTTTTGTTCCTCTTCAAGAACATATACCAGATTATCAATCTCTTGCTCTATTTTATAGATTCTAGTCTGTAGTCTATAAATGATATCCCAATAGTTAGGTGACTTCCTATCAAGATTATCTCTATAAGTTTCTAGTTTTCTTAATTTTTCTCTTTCCTTTTGCAGTTCTTTGCTTGTAGTTTTGCAGATGGCTACTAATTCGAGTCTGTCAACAATCGAAATTATGGATAGTAAAGTGTACTGTTTACCTTTAGGATAGAGGATGAATTCGTATCATGCTTCTGTTTGAACAAAATAAAAGTATGGGCCCACCACGTTTTTAAAAAGAAGAACAGAACATACTATGCAAAAGATATCTTAAAGGATATGATCGGGAGAGAAAAAGGAAGAGTTGGGTGAGAGGGAAAGAAAAGGACAGAAGTCTAGGTAGAGAGGAACAAAAATAGTTTAGTGGGGTTTTTGGGAAGTATTCTTTCAGAAACCGGGTGTATAAGCATTATCCCTAAGAATTATTAGTGGTCTTTACTTGGTGTACTGTTTGCGAAATTTTCCCTTAAAAAAATTAATTTTTGTTTAAAATTTTATATTTTAATGTATTTGGTAAATAAATAAAAAACAGTTTTAATTAAAAGTTATAGGTCACTAACAACAGATTTTAGAAGCAGCTCAAATGTTGCTTTTAGAAGATGCTGTGATAAAAACACACTATGCAATTATTTTATGTATAGACAGTATTTTTAAAAATATTATTTACCAAACAGAAAACTGTTTTAATTGACTGATTATTTTCACAACAACAGCAACTTTCATTTACCAAACATAAAACTGTTTCTATCCCAAACGAGGCCACCAACTTTTTTGTTTTGTTTTGTTTTTTTTAAGTCAAACCAATCCCTACTACCTAGGCTTATAGAACCCTCACTCTCTCACTTCCGATCTGAGTTTCCCTACTGATGGCGTCCGTACAGTTCCGTACACTGCTGGTGGTCTCGGCGATGTTGAGGGCGGTTCTGATCGTGTACGGGGAGTGGCAGGATACCCACATGGAGGTGAGGTACACTGACATCGATTACGTGGTGTTTTCGGACGCAGCTTCACTAGTGGCTTCTGGTAAATCCCCATTTGAGAGATCCACCTACAGGTACTCTCCTCTGCTCGCGTTTTTGCTCCTACCCAATTCGATTCTTCATCGCTCTTGGGGTAAATTCATCTTCTCAGCTGCAGGTACAGTACTTTTTTTTCTCTTTTGTTTGCTTCGTGGGTTTTGTTGTTTTGGCCGGAATTTGAATTGACGTGGTTTTTGGGTTATGGAATTGTGTAGATTTGCTTGTGGGTTTGTTTATACGGACCATATTGAAGCTTCGCGGGGTGCCGGAGAATCTGTCTATGATTTCTGTGATGGCTTGGCTGTTTAATCCGTTTACGTTTACGATTGGGACTCGTGGAAACTGTGAGCCCATTGTTTGTGCTTTGATTCTTTGGGTCTTTATATGTCTCATGAACGGTGTAAGTTTCTTTCTTTGTATCATTTCTCCTTCTGTTTTCGGCATTACTGTTATGATCGTAATGAACAAATGCGTTGTATGAAAATGAGATTATCGGTTACCTGTATGCACCTTAGCAGAAAGTTACAAAAGAGTGAATGCCTATGAGATTTTTTTAGATTCTGTTATGTGTTATTCTGTCCGGTGAGTTGTCTGTTCTGTAATGTAGCTTACTAGCATACACTCTACACTTCAATTGTTGCTTTCTGTAATTAATCTAATGTTTTGATGACATCTACACCATATCCGAGGTTGTTCTCTTTTGAGATGGAGATGCTAGACATACATAACCATTAACTGTCTTTGAATTTTTCTTTTAAGAAATAAAATTATGATAACAATATGCCCATGTCCTTCCTATTCAAAATGAAAATTCTTTTGCATTTAGTGGGTACGATCTCTGCAGTGAAAACCAAGTAGAATTCTGCTATAAATACTTTTTTTTTTTTTTTTTTGTGTCTTAGAAATGGTTCCTGTGCCTATCACCCATATGTTTCTAACTCTATGGTTTGTTTCTTCGTAACAGGACGTGTGTTACAAGCGGCATTTTGGTATGGACTTGTTGTCCACTTCCGAGTCTACCCCATTATCTATGCACTCCCTATTCTTCTGATTCTTGATCCTCATGTGTTTCGACCTGGTCAGAAACCTAGCCTTCAACGCTGGGATCATCAACAAGAATCACCTCAAAGCAGCTTTAAATCGAGACTTGCCTATCTGCTTCGGCCATGGTTAATTGTGAGAAGTGCATTTACACGAGATAGGATACTTTTTTCTCTCATATCTGGGGCCATATTCTTCCTTTTCACCGGTCTTTTCTATCATCTATATGGGTGGCATTTCCTGCACGAGTCGCTGCTATATCATCTTACTCGTACTGATCCAAGGCACAATTTTTCCATTTATTTTTATCACATCTACCTTCAATATGAGCATAAAATCTCGGTACTGGAGAAGCTCATCTCATTTTTGCCTCAGTTGATAGTTCAGCTTGTTCTCATTCTGAGTTTCGCACAAGACCTTCCTTTCTGCTGCTTTGTGCAGACAGTGGCATTTGTGGCATTCAACAAGGTTTTTCCCTTTCCTTTATCTCTGTCACTCATTTTTGTTTATAAATTGCTAGCTCAAGTTAATGAAGTTTTACATATATTATGCAAAATTGATTGGGCTGTCTTATGTGGAATTGTTGATTTTGGATTCTTACTTTCTCAGTGATTATAATCAGTGAAAATTCTCTTAAAATTTGTAGTCTTCAACATACGGGATTGGTCTATAATAAAGTATTTCATCACCAAGGGAAACTAATACTTTTACCCCATTGTTGACAGGTAATGACTGCACAATACTTTGTCTGGTTTTTCTGCCTCTTGCCCCTGTCACTTGCTTGGAGCAATATGAGGCTTAAATGGAAAGGCTTATCTTGCATAGCATTGTGGGTAGGTGGTCAACTTCATTGGTTGTGGTGGGGTTATATGCATGAGTTCAAGGGACGGAATGTCTTTCTTCAGCTGTGGGTGGCCGGCATCATGTTCCTATCTGCAAACACATATGTTTTGGTTTCACTCATCAATCATCACAGATGTTCTCCTGTTTTCACACGATTGGATAAAACTCTCAAGGGTGCGAAGAAATTGAAGTGATTAAAAAGCTTGATGGCCAGGTTCACATGCTTTTGGCAGTTTAATGCTGTGTTTCTACCACTGCCTTTGGCAATCACATATTGGCTGTTTTTTGGAATTTTGCTCTTCTTTTGTCTTGGATTTGCAACTCCAGTACAGGTTTAGGCATTTAACAAGCCTTATAAGCTGTTTATCGGTGACCCATTTGCTCATTGGGCCTTGCACTTAATTTAATATAGCTTTAAATTCTTAAAGAAAGAATCATGAACACGAAAATTTTAAATTATTGCAGAAAATTTTCACATCCAAGTATAAAAGAGGAAGCCTTTCCTACAGAATTGTTGGCAAATTGCCAACGTAAGTGCAAATCAAATAGGAAGCTTTTCTTCCTGATTTTCTAGAACTCATCAATCTAATCATAAATCTCTGTAAAAATGCATTACTTGAATAGAATTTCCAGTGATATATTCTGGTAGCAAGTGTTTTTACCTGGTGCTTCACAGCATCACCCATGCAGAATAGTTGGGTGTGCGTACCAAAAACTTGGCTCAATAATATTACAATGTTCTACAACAACTTTTTCCCCAGACTTTTCAACAGACGCCTCATTCTTGTTCATCGTTATAACATCTCCCTTATCCCAGAAAATGGATGAACCTTGGCGAAACATAACTTGTAACTTGTTGTAGTCAATACCAAATTGCTTAAGCAGTCTATCTTTGTCGCCTGCTTGAGTACCCTTAAGAAAATTCTGAGCTTCACTTTTGCCTTTTCCAGACATAACAAGCTCCCAAAAACAAGTATTGTATTGATTGTTGATATGGCAGTCAACTTGCCTCCATGCCAGATAATCTCGAAGAATATCAGATGACGGATAGCATACAGCACGCCCATCAAAATAAGGAGGGCACTTCAACTCTTTCTGAGGGAAGAAACCACTCCACTTCGTCACATATGAGGAAGTGAAGAATGACACAATGACAGATACCATCTCACTTGCTTGCCTTTGACAGAACTGAGAATTCTTCTTGAAAACAAAGCTGTATTCATCGCTCACGCCATAGGAGAAAATAATGTCTGGAAATTCTTTCACCACAGCAACGGCACATGAATTCATAAGGTTGAGAGCTTGCTCATCATTCGGCTTCACAAACTCATGAACTTCAGTAAACCTGTGAAAGTGGCAACCATCGATTCTAATAACAATCCACGTTGATGGCATCAATTTGTTCCCAAACTGGAAGGACCTGAGATAATCGGGTTCAACTTTTCCAATGTCCCTTGTAAATATACCGAGCTCATTCCTAAGACTCGCATGCTCGTTCCAAAAACTTCGCCCAGCTATATTCTTCGAATGAAGTATTCTTAACTTTTTCCTAAGCCTCTCCACAGGAGAACCATTCTCATTGTGCTTCACAACGTCCATCACCTCAGTTTTCAAAATGCAGGATCCTTGACGGAATATAGCATCCAATTTTTGATAGTTGATGTCAAACTTTTCAAAAAGAAGGCTGTTTTTCTCTTCTTTACTGGCTCCCTTCAGTAACTCCAGTGCTTCGCTTTCCGTCTTCCCATCTTTTACAAGCTCCCACAGGCAAGTACCGTGCAGGTTGCTTGTATGACAACTACTCTGTCTCCACAGAAGATACGATTGAAGAACCTCAATCGTAGCGCAGGCTATAACCCGTGAGCGAAACGAAGGAGGGTATCTCAGCTCCTTACTAGGGAAGAATTCCCTCCATTTCGAGACATACACCGAGGTGAAGAAGGATACAACAATGGACTCTACTTTGCTGGCACGCCTCTGGTGGAACTTGGACGTCTTCTTGAAGACAAAGCTGAACTCGTCACTGAACCCATAAGAGAACACTATGTCCGGAAACTCCTCCGACACTGAAACTGCACATGAATTCATCAAGTTGAGTGCTACCTCATCATTTGGTTTCTCAAACTCATGCACTTCAGAAAACGTTCGAAAATCACGGCCGTCGATGCGAACGACGATCAAGTTGGGCAGGAAAACCTCGTCTTCAAACTCGTAGGACTTGACGTACTCGTATTTGCTGTTTGCCATCTTGTCTACATAAATGGGGGAAGAGGCTTCCTTGGATCGCGAGTCTCAGAGGACTTTTATCAAACACCTAATATGCACAACAGCACAATTCAATGTTTTGCTTCCTCACCGTAAAATTCCACAACTAAGCTGTAGAGGATTCTACCCAATTTGGGTCCAATGAGAATGGCTGATTTCGTTTCAACCTTTCCCAGGATGGTGGATTGGTGGGTAGAGACCAAGAAAAAATATTCGATCCCTTTTTTTGGAAATCTTTTTGTGTTGCGGATTTGCCTTTTGTCGTTAGGCGTCGGAAGACTCGAGCTTTCTTCCCTTTTCGATGTGGGAGAGACCTGTATAAGCATCGATGTGGGAGACCTGTATAAGCATGGTCCGTTATTGATTTAAGAGAAAATATTTCAAACAGTACCCGAACTTAGGCCGACTCATAACTTCAGTATCCGACTATACAAAACTATCACTTTGGTACCCCAAGTTTAAAGCCCGACACAACAATAGTACACGCCGTCCATGACGGCGTTAACTAGCTAACCACGTGGCATATTTTGAGGGGTAATTCAGTCCAACTTTTTTTTTTTTTTTTTTTTTTAAATTAAAAAAAAATTTGAGACCAATTTTTTGGTCTCACCACTTGTCCCTACGTGAGCTCTGACCAAGATGACCAAGAGCGAAGAAGCCATTACAGCGGACCTCCAAGGCCTCTCCAACAAGGAGATCGGGAGACCAAAAAGAGAGAGAGAGAGCTAGTTGCTCTTTGACCCGGACACCAGCCGCGACCTGAGAAAGAAATCCGACTGGAGGGACGATGTTCGGCCACCCCATGATGGCGCACAACCACCATTCCCTTCGTTTGTGCGTCGCCTACGTCCCTGTCCATGATAGTTTTGCATAGTCGGGTACTGAAGTTAGGAGTCGGCCTAAGTTCGGGTACTGTTTGAAATATTTTCTCTTGATTTAACCGTAACCAGACGCCTATAGGAATAGGTTCGAAATTTCGATCAATGGAAATGTCTATACTCATATTTGTGGAAATTTGATTGAGGTATCAAATATTAGTATTTAAAAACTGTTTTAGGGAAACGATATTTGAGAGAGAATTGAGTCGTAGTTTCATTGATAATAGAGGCCTATTTATATAGAGGATTACAAGGTATAGAATCAGAGTTTTACAAGGAAACGTAAAATTACAATTGATTGGATATCTCCAAGATTCTCCGATATTATCTCTAATTCTAACCCTATTACCACTAGGTCAACTAACCTAGAGTTTGGGCCAGACAATATTTTGGATTTACTTAAACACTCTCCCTTGTGTCGCCCAAACGTGGTGCTCCTCTCGTTGCCTCATTAGAAACCTTGCTGAGAAACAAAAACTCAGTGAGACAAAAATAACCTCGGTCGAAGGGGAAAAAGAACACAACACACCCTTCACGTTTTGAGACCATACATGTAGACACCTCCCCCTGATGTCTGCATCTCCCACTGACGACTACGGTCATTGGAGTTCGGATAACTTCCGCAAACGATGCTACCAACATGTTTCCCGAAAGTGGAATTTAGGCAATGACTTAGTAAGCAAGCCTGCCGCACTGTCCTCAAATTGAACCTAGTTCACTTTAATCTTGAGGAAAGTCTGTTGTTGCTGATTATCCTTGGTGTTATCGCTTTAGATGTAGCCTTACTTCATTCATTCAAAACAAGCAGCATTATCCTGAATGCTTGTAGGCTCATCTGTGCTAGACTTCAAACCACAATTATTCGAACATGCGTAATTGTGATGCCCAGGAAATTCGTATTTTTTTCCGAGGATTTTCCGGAATTAATTTTATGGTTGTTGGACGGTTTCGTGGCTCGTGGACGAAGCGGAAGCGTTTCGGACGAATAAATTATTTGAAAAGTATGACTTTAGGGGGGGTTCAAGGTTGACTTTTGATGCGTTGGTATTCTCCCAAAATTTCCTTCACGAAAGTTGTAGAGCGCGTCGATACGAGTTCGTGGACATGTGGAACGCGAGAATCGGAGTTCGTATGAGAAAGTTATGAGCGTTTGAAGTTTTGGGAAAGTTCTATAAATAGGAGTTTCCATTTTCGGAAACTTACTATTTCCATTTTTGCATTTTCCTTTTCCGGAAACCAGAAACGCTCCGTTCTCTCTCATCACCCGTGCTCGACCCGACCCGAACCCGGTGATCCGACCCGGTTTTTCCCGGGAGCTCCGGCCATCTCTGGCGACGAGACTTTCCAGATCAGTTCGCCTCCTCCGTGCGCTCCTCCCGGTGGTGTTCTCTAGCGCCGATTCTCGGTGGTGGTGGCGATAGAAGGCGGTGCAGATTGGAGTTTTCGGACCCAGTCGGAAATCCTTGTTCCGACGTCGGCAAGGCTTCGAGTCTTCTTGGTTGAGCTCAGAGAAGCCTCGTCGATCGATCCTTGGTGGTTGTTTGGATCGATTCACGTGAAACCTTGTTCAACTCAGTTGGGATTACTGTTCAAGGCTTGTGAGGTAGTTTTCGATCCCTTAGGCTTGTTTTCTGACTTCGATCTAGTTATGAAAGTTCACAAGCATGCTTAGATGAAGCTTTTTGATGTTAGGAGTTTTGTGAAATATTGAGTTTTGGCCGGCGGCGGTGTGCCACCGCCTGTGGCGGAGTTCCGGTGGTGTTCCGGCCATGTATGGGACTGTTTCTGGTATTATATGTCTTCTACTCGTCGATACGAGCGTTTCGATATATAATATGCAAATTTTGGAGTTCGTATGGAATTGTTATGATTTTTGCAGTTTCATACCGATCGATTTATTCGATCCGTGAGGATTCGAGCGTCCGATCGACTTGTGGTTTGGTCACATCGATCGTGGACGTATTCCGGAGACTTTGGGAGGTCTCGGATGTGGTTTTGCCTCAATTGGCGCCACTTTGGGGATTTTAGTTCAAAACAGGGGTTTCGAACTAAAATCAAATGTGAATCGTTACTAAGTTGGAACCGTATGTGATTAGGTACTTGACGAAGTATTTGGACGAGTTGTTGGTGATAGTTTTGGTTCGGTTCTATATTGAAGACGCAGCAGGAGTTCGAGGTGAGTAATCTCACGAAGTTCATTCACGAACGGGTTGACCCTATTGTTTTATGAGTTATTTAGTTAACTGCAAACTATAGTTGGTATTAGTGGCATTCCTGAGTGAATGACCACTTATATATATATATATTTATGTGGAATATGTATATTCTTGTGGGTTGGTGAGTGAATTGAAGCAATAGGTATTGATAGGTTTCATTATATTGTTTTGGGGCTTGACTTTTCGGGAAACATTTTGTGGGAATTGGGAATTTCTATTGTTTTGAAAAGTGTCAAGATTTGGGGTGAGTTGCTTTGATGTGATTTGAATGTTTTGATCTAACGACCGGGGGTCGGAAGATCTGAGAGTCGTAGGTTGTGATTTCTCCTTTTTGTTTGATTTAAGGTTTTGATCTGACGACCGGGGAGGTCTGATGATTGGAGGTCACGGGGTGACATCTCCTTTTGTATGAGTTGAGTAACTTTTGGGTCCGGAGTTACCATTTTAAAAGGTTTTGATCTGACGACCGGGGAGGTCTGAGGATTTGGGGTTGCTGGGAGTAACCTCAGGCATATATATCGGGACTTCACACCTTTGGCCGGGTTTGTGGATACGATCAGTTAGAGCTCTAGTCTGTTGCCATAGTACATCATGGGGGGTAGCGGGGAGCTATCTGATGCTCATGAGTACGTGTTTTTAAAAGGGAGTTTCAGAGATTCTTTCTTTTAAATGTCCTGGGAGGACTTGTGTATCATATTTAATTGTCAGAGTTTCAATTATTATGATTTTGTCACGGGGTGACTTGTGTTGATTTGAGAATGTGTTTTAAAAGGGAGTTTCGGGGATTCTTTCTTTTAAATGTCCTGGGAGGACTTGTTTATCATATTTAATTGTCAGAGTTTCAATTATTATGATTTTGTCACGGGGTGACTTGTGTTTATTTGAGAATGTGTTTTTAAAAGGGAGTTTCGGGGATTCTTTCTTTTAATTGTCCTGGGAGGACTTGTGTATCATATTTAATTGTCAGAGTTTCAATTTATATGATTTGGTCACGGTGTGACCCTTATTGTGATTTTTGGGAAATGCAGATTGAATTGTCAGAGTTTTCAATTATATGGCTTGTCACCGGGTGACTTGTATGTTTCTTTTGGGAAAAGAATGTGCTTTTTAGGAAAACAGGTGTGTGTTTTTTTCGAGTTGATGGGTTTCCTCGTTAGGCGAGTTTGTTAGGCGAGTTGTGCATGTGTGGTCTTGAGTTACTCATACGGGCTTGCAAAAGCTTACCTGGTTTGTTGTGTGGCAACCCGGTACACCATTCAAACGGTGTAGGGGTTAATCCTGCAGGTTAGGATAATCGTACTGAAGCTGAGGTAGCGCCTTTGCAGCTTTACGGTAGGAAGCAAATTTTGTGACTTTACCTTTATTTGGACTTCCGTTGTAGTGAGCTCTGAGGAGCATTTTCGTTTATCTTGTTGTTGACAATTTAATTCGTAAGCTTGTGTAATATATAACTCTTTGGAGCGAGTGTATATTAACTTTGAGGGTTCAGGGCATCAATATGTGTGTAAGTTTAAGAAAAAAAAAGATTTCAGGTATTTTGTATTGATGACTGGACGTTCACGCATATATAATTATGGGGTTATATATATCGATTTTCATGTGTGTAAAATCAGGGGCGTGACAGTAATTATGGATCCAATCCATATACATTCACGAACCACTTCATGAAGAGTAACAATCTCAGCATTGTTCGAAGATATAGCAACTACAGTCTTTTATGTAGACCTCGTAGATATCATAGTCTTTACCCATGGTGGACACTTAACCAGTTTGGGAACGAGCTTTGTGTGGGTTAGAGAGATATCCAATATCAGCAAAACCTTCCAAAACACATGTCGTTTTAGGATGGGGATAGAGGACGCAGGCCAGTGTTGGCGGCGTTCTTGGTGTGTGATGGGTCCGAATCCATCATCTCTCTGTAGGGATAGAACAAACCCATATCAATTGTACATCTCAAGTACCGAAAGATATCTTTTACACAAATCAAATGGCGACGCGTTGGCGTAAAACTATACCTTAGCTAAGAAGTTCACTACAAATGAGATGTCTGGTCTTGTGCATTGAGCTAAGTACAATAATGTGCCTATTGTACTCAAGTAAGGCACTTCTGCCCCTAGCACATCTTCGTCCTCATCCTTCAGACGAAGAGGATCCTTTTTAGGATTAAGAATGCGGACTATCATGAGGGTGCTTGAAGGTTTGACCTTGTCAAAATGCCTAAGCATCTATCAACACGATGCTCAAGTTCCAAACTGAGACATAATCGTGTTCTCCCAAAATCCTTCATCTCAAACTTGGATTGCAAGTGCTCAGCAGTTTCCCTTAACTCTTTAAGGGCATCCAATGAAGATCATGTCTAACAAGAACCGCGATAGAATCCAAAACTTGTTATGGAAACTCGTGGGCATATCCCTTCCCAATCAAGTAGTCACTTTAGTG
Source organism: Rosa lucieae (assembly GCA_024704745.1). Classification (NCBI taxonomy): domain Eukaryota; kingdom Viridiplantae; phylum Streptophyta; class Magnoliopsida; order Rosales; family Rosaceae; genus Rosa; species Rosa lucieae. Next base: position 40,584,297 of record CM045497.1, read on the forward strand.
AGCGTTTGTTGAGGAAAAATTGCACACAGTGAGCGAAAATATCACCCAACATAATTTCACTCGTATTCATTAAAAAAAAATAGAGTTTTAATTAGTTCGGGTTCGACCAATTCAAGACAGAATGTGTCCTTTAATTACAATCCTCATTACAGGGAAACACCCTTCGATTCCTATTATGAAGAAGTCAATTGTAGGGATGTGTGTGTCTGTTTGTTTTTGTGGCTACACCCGGATATCTGAATGGGTTGCCTACGTACCCTTGGAGAGGGATCAAGCCATTCGTAGTTCAAGAATTCCAATGGGTGCATGACCCATTGGAAGGCATGGCTTTTTGGTATAGGAATAGTGTTTGGACGAATTTGGTGTGAGTGAACCAGGGATTCGATTTGTTTTGGATTTGTTTGGGAAGGCTGTGACGTTTCCTAGTGTTTGGTGAAATTTGACTGATGAGGTCAGGGATTCGAATTGAATGAACCAGGGAGTCAAGGATTTTGTTTGGACTTGCGGTTGCATCTAGTGAGTCGCTAGATTGCCTACATATCCCCCAGGAGGGATCAAACCGATGTAGTTCTTGAGGAATTAGTATTTCTGGTGTTGGGATAATTTGACTGGAGTCAGTGATTCAATTTAGGACTGGCTGAATTTGACTGGTGGTGTCAGAGATTCTATTTGAAATTATTGTTGCATCTAGTGGGTCGCTAGATTGCCTACATACCCTGTAAAAGGGATCAAACCGTTGTAGTTCAGATATTGTATTTCTGGTTCTGTACCAACTTTTGTGTTTGACGGATGTATATATTTCTTGAATCCATCAAGTGTATTTCTTTTGCAGAGATTCAAATCGTAGAGTGTCTGTCAATCTGATTTGGGCACCTAGTATGCCGAATTCGTAATGGGTCGTGGAATGGGCTTTTGTGTTGTCAACGAACTTGGCCAGACCCAAACATCGAAATAAACCATTTAGAAATGGGCTTCAAGATGTGCAGGTGGCTGATTCTGCAAGCCCATGGATGGACACCCATTAATTTATATCCACACCCAATTTGAGCCTAATGTCTTGGGCCATCTGGTAAAGGCCCTGCAGTAGGCGTACTCCCCATCTCAGGTAACACGAATAAGCTTTGTCTCTTCTTTGGAGAATATCCCCAGCGTGATTATCTGTCTAAGATGGAGATCGAACTGGAGATGGAAACCGGCTGTCAGAGTTCGAAACAGAGGAGTTGTGCTAGTGACATAGATGGATTGAACTCAAAGTCCAGATCCTACGTTGGATTCCATGCATTCGAGAGTGGGTAATAGCTTGGAGCTTCTCACCTACCCTTTGTAGCTCCAATTTCTTGTTTGTTTACTGACTGGGTTTGATTAAACATTGCTATCCAGATTTTCTGCTACGGGTTCAGAGCGATACTTTGAGCAATTGATGCCACAACTTGTACGAACCCATCTTACTACTTCTTTTCTGATTATCAATTGTCTGGGCTCAGTTGTAATTCAAAGCTGGAGCATCTTGTTTGATTGAGAGATGAGCACGTACGTAGCTATTGTATTTCTTGGTCTAACCTGTATTTGAAATCAACCTGCAACAAACTTGTTTAATTATATATATATATATGTGTGTGTGTGTGTATTTGAAAGCATTGATCTGCATGTTTTGACAAGCTCCCATTCAATTATATATAATCAAAACTATTTGTCATTATTTGCAGGTCTTGACCATTTCTCCACAATCAATACTTTGGAAAGGTAGGCTTATTTATTAATCTTTGTAGTCTTCATTCACCACCGCTTCAAAGATTGACGTTGCTGCCATATTGATTCCAGAAAATAGAAATTTGATTAATTATACTCTGCTTCCCCTTTGACATGCCATGTCTCTGCATGTTTGAATAATCAAACTTGGACCTTTGTCTTTTTGTTCATCACCACCGTTTGCAATCAATTATGCATATTTAAAAGCTCTTATGTTTAAAGCCCTTTGTCTTCTTGCTGCATGTTCAAGTTCTTGTCTTCATTAAACAATTGAAACTTGACTTCATTTTGTCTTCCTACTGATCATTCCACCGCATCAAAATGGCTGCTCCATTAATTAAATTTGCCACCATGTTTTGCTTTGATTGTCACCACCGTTCACCACCGCAATTGACACGAAAGCTTCTGCATATGTAGGGTCAATTGAGTCTACACCGCCAAGCCCCGGAGATCAATTTCAAAGAGGTAATTAAGTACTACAAAGACCAGCAATCTCGCTAACTCTCTTCTTTTATTTCTCTGACTTTCTTCTTTTATTTCTTTTTGTATGCAGGTTACAAAGGCGAAACATTAAGGGTGATGATTTGTATTTCTCTGCTTGGCATGTCGGATTGGTAGCTTAGGATTTGTACTTCTTTTTGGAAGTGGTGGTGGAAAAGTTGTGATATGATGGAAGGAGAAAAGCAAGGCAGTAGGGGAAACTTTTTATGTATTGCTGAGTTTTGAAGGAGGTGAATGTGGCGTCTTGTGGTGGAAGAAGGGAAGCAAGGCAGGAAGCTTTTTATGTATTTCTGAGTTTGAAGGCAGTGAATGTATTGCATAGGTTGTGACACCAGAACTCGGTCGTTTATGAACGATCCTATGTCCCAATGTTAAAACCGTAGCAGCTATGTTGTAATAAGACTTCAGCCGTTCATGAATGACCATGTCAGTCTTAATGCATGAGAAGATCGCCCGGCCATTCTTGAGCGACCATGGTTGTCTCAAAAGGGTTGATTGTTCATGAAAAACCCCCTTTTGCTTGAAGCCAATCTGTTAATTCCCTGCCGAAGCAAACAAGAGCAGCATGATGCAGTGTATACCTGAACTTCTCCCTTCAAGCTACTCCCGTATCTCTTCACGTTGGTGTCTTTATATAATAACATAGTTGCCTCTCAGAGCTATCTTTCCTCAAAACTTGTAATTTAAATTTTGAATGACAAGATTTGAATCCGGATAACAAGCTTATCTTGCACTTTGAATAGTTTGACCAGCAGTGAGTCCATAGTTGCTTCACGTTTGGACTTTTTCAAAGCTAGTAAACTTTGAATAGCAGTTCGTCTCTCTTTGCTTCATTTGAAATCGTCAAAGTTTACTTTGAATGGCAATATCTCTTGGTTTTCCGTTCGAAATAGTCAAAGGTATAATAACTCGTACCATATTCTGGAGATAATCAAGCTAACCGAATTTGAAAGCTATTGGACTTTTTCATTGTTGCATTAGACCTATATTTGCATTTTGGGTTCGTGAAATTTTTGATTTCAACAGCGTTTCAATCTTATTGCAAACGCGCTCCGTAGTCTAGAGCCACTTGACTTGGGTAAATGAAGTTCACCATGAACCTTCATGTAAATTCCGTATCTAGATCCCTATAGAGATACATAGTGACCACATTCGTAGGCTGCATGTTCAGTTATTCAAAAACTACCAAACTGACAGGGTAATGGAGTGTAATGACATGCATTACGAGAGAATATGACTTATCATAGTTTATTCTAGGGGAAGCCTTGCGCCATAAGGAGAGATTACCATATCTTTTTCTCATCACGCTTTCTAACGAAGACCCATTAGTCAACAGGTTTTATATTAGGAGGTGTTGGCATCACTGGCTCAAAAACCTTCCTCTTCATTAGAGAATCCAACTTAACATGGATCGCATCTTTCCATTTAGGCCAGATTTCTCACCGTTGGCATTCATTCATCAACTGAGCGTGGTTCAATATCATCGAACTCAAAAAACTCATGCGCAACGAAATGCGCAACTACATCATTAATTATGATGGAGTTTCTATCCCACGTCTCATGTACACTAGTGTAATTTTCATAGAGCTCTATATTCTCATGAATAGGTTCTGACGTTGAGGTGTCCCCCAACGATAACCATAATCCGAAAGATTCTTATGAGACTGATTTTGAGTCTTGATGATCAAAGGATTGAAATGTGCCAAAGTATCATTTGAACCCACGGGCCTCCCATGCATCCTAGCTGGGCCCATGACCTGTAACACCAGAGTGCCACTCTCTTTGGCGTTGGCGCCATGCCTACCTTTGTGTAGGGTGGCGTTACGTCCTCTCGTAGGGACGTACTTCTTTGCAGGCATATTTGCAGCAGATGTGTGATATCGTCACTTTAGTAGGGATCGAGATGAGACATAGTGGGGAAAAACTACGACAATTCCTGTCGTTCCTGTTGAACATCTGTATTCTTATCTCCTTCTAATGACGGGAAGACTGTCTCATCAAAGTGACGTCCGCAAATCTAGCGGTAAGGAGATCGCCTTGCAAGGGCATTAAGTGGCAGACGATTGTTGGAGTCTCAAATCCAACTGAGTTGCCCATTCATCTATAAGGACTCATCATAAAGTGTTGTGGCGGCGCAATTGGCACATAAATGGCACACTCAAATATGCATAAGTACGATTTGTACCCAGTCACTAGCTGTAATGCAGAGGTAGATTGAGTGGCAGTAGGTCGTAGACTAATTAGCATAGCTGCATGCGATCTTGCATCACCCCAAGCAGATATAAGTAGATTGATGTGCATTACCAATGTCCAGACTACCATCGTACTCGTTTCCGCGAGACTATTTGGGTGTGTACATGAGAATATGATGTCCAACATCAGTCCCATTGCAATAACCATCGAAAGTCTTCGAAGTAAACTCTCTAGCAATGTCAAATTCAATTGACTGGATAGGATGATCCGAGGAGTGAGTCCGTTGTCATATGATGTTTGCTAAGAGTGTAGCATAAGTAGCATTACAAGTGGACAGTGACACAACACATGACCAGAGTGTTTGCGTGTCAACCAACATCATGAGATATTTAAACATCCGCAAGTTGGTTGAACTAGTCCACAGAATCCCCATAGATTCTATGTAAGAACAGAATGAGTATTTTTATATCCTTTTCATAGGACGGTCTCAGTCCTAATTTCCCTAAGGAACATGCTTTGTAAACGAGCGAGAGGCTTTAGAAGCAACCAATGAGGATTTTGGTTGGGCCTGAGCGTTTGAAACACTATTTGAAGCAAAGTTGGTAATTGTGGCATCACTTGGGGCGCCATCACCATGATGGACGCCATCCATGGCGTTATGGATAGGGACTGTGCCCGCCCTAGGCTGGTGGTGGACGGAGGCAATGCCATAGGCAGCAGCGTCGGTCACACTTTTGATTCATGCTTCGTTTCGCTCAAAAAAATGATGTCCATGTGAAGTTTTTAGTAGACGGATCATCATATCATGACTAGGATGACCTATCCTGTCGTGACGAAGCCAGTATGTGTCTAAAACCAAGAGATCTTCTCTCATAACTTTATTGGATTTAATAGCTCGAATAGTGACATAAAGTCCACTAGAGAGACACATAAACTTCTCTAAGATGCGCCTTTATTCGTAATCAGTAGAGGTATTGCAAAGGAAACTCATTGCATTTCTGCATGAAATCCGTTGGCGATTCATATGTGCGATTTGCCCTACTAGTGTAGAGAGTTTCTGTGACAGTAATCAAGGTGCCATTTGGCAAGGGGAACTTGGACTATTCCATGTCCTTGAATTAATACTGAAGGCCCACCCATCGTAGTCACAAAGAAGTATGCTCAGAATCAAAATGGAGTCATAATGAAAAGAACTCGAAATTTTATTCATAAGCCAACAGAGTTACATAATTGTCTCTTTGACCAAAGAAAATCTAATCCAAAATGCTAGCTAATGCAAAACAATGGTAGTCGTCTAATTTCTTTCGTTAATTCCAAAATAAATGTGACCAGGTGAGGAAAGAGATGTCGGTGGAGCAAGGCTCGCTTAAGTACCACTAATCTCAGAACCTTCCTAGACATCACACTTACTTTGGGGTGAGCCTACTTTGAAGAAAGACTAAACCATTGCCATCTAATACAAAAATATATGGCAATTGCCTATTACATCTCTTGGAAAATAAAAAGACTTAAACAGAATTGGCGATCTATTGATCCCAGCTAGATTTGTAGTCTTCAACCCTTCACTCTAGATCATCTTCTTAATCTTCTTGTTCCACATAATGAGCTTCTCTTGCTTCACAATATGCTTTGTAGGCGGTGATAATTTTTTCACGAGCTCTACAAATGTGTGCCCAATGACCGGATACTCCAGATTCGAGAACATACATCTCTTTGCTCAGACTCCATTGATTGAGGCACTTTGAAAGAGTCATTTAGATGGCACTTAGTGTTGGTGAAGCCACCAACATGACCAGAGGCGTTGCCTCCCTCTCTCTTTCCACGTTTACCTCTTCGGTTCCGTGTTCGCCTATTTTGGCGGTTACCTTTCCAAGTAGAGCGATTATATGGACCAGAATGTCTAAAAGTATCCCTAATATTACGGTTTCGCTCTTGGCGCCCTCTCTTAGAGGCGCGACTATAATTGGATTTCGGAATATGCTCTGTTTCCACGGATTTCGAATTATAGTTCTTCACAAGGATGTTGTCTTGGTTTTCAGCGACATTAATAGCTCCAATAAGCTCATGAAACCTTGTGATCCGTCCTGCAGTAACATTGATTCTATAGTTCTTAGCAACCATCAATGCAGAGACGGGAAAAGTAGAGAGAGTCTTCTCAATCAACTTCGCATTTGTGATCTCTTTACCACAAAATTTTGTTAAGGATTTAATGCGAAGTGCTTCCGAGTTATAGTTAAGAACCGACTTGAAATCACAGAAGCGTAGGTTATGCCATCTCACTTCTAGGTCAGGAAGCAGGGAGTCACGGAAGTTGCCAAATCTTTCTTTGAGTGAGACCCACAGCCTTCTGGGGTCTTCTTCATTCATACACTCGAACTGGAGTGAATCATCCATATGACGAGTCATTAGGATGATGGCTTTCGCCTTATTTGCCTCTATGGCTGCTCTATTTGCTTCCAAAGCTTGAGCTTGCTCAACAGTTAGCACGTCCTGGCTAGGCTCGAGAATCATATCCAGGATTCCATCGGCCTTGATATGCTGGCAGATATCACGAACCCACCTGTGATATCCAGAGCCAGTTGTTCCCAATTGAGCAAAATCCAATTTGTTCAGGTTACTCATCCTGAAAAAGAACAAGAAAAAGGGTTAGTTTCGGAGCGTAAAAAGCTACCACGAAAACATATAAAATTTCTTAGCGTAATCGCTTCAAAGAAAATAGGAATTTTCGAGCGTAGTCGCTTCCAAGAAATTCAATTCCAAGAGGGGTTGGATTAGATCGAAACAATGACGTAAGTGGTCGATCATAAATTCTCTACAAACTCTAAGTTTGGAGATCTCAACAAGCTCCAAGCTTGGAGTGAGCACGAACCCCGATATTTTGGCTTAATTAGGTCTCCCCTATGATGAAGAAAGGGGGGTAGAAGAAGGGAGTTTGCAAGTCCTCGATAAAAAGAAGAGAAATTAAATTAAAAAACGGGAACTTTTAGAAAAAAAGACCTCGAAATAGGTCGCCGGAAAATTTGACCGGAAAAAATCGTAGGAAAAAGTGGCCGGAAAGTCACGGGAAAAGTCTTTGGCGGTCATTGACCGACGTTGGCTGCTGACGTGGCAGTGGGGTCCGCTGCTGAATTGGCACGTGCTGCTGACGTGGTTTAGTCAGTAGGCCACGGCTTGGGCTGCATCTTGGGCTGGGCTTGGGCTGCCTCCTCCTTTTTTTTTTCTTTTCTGCCTGTTTTCTACAGGAACTTTTGGTTGCCGGTTCAGTAACTTCTAGACCAGTTTTTGGTCCTTTTCTTCATGTTCCTGAATCGTCAGGTTGAGAGGTGTGTGCTGACAAAACTAGTTTTTCAGATATTTTAGATATCACTTTTTGTTTTTGTTTTTTTGAGAGGAATAGTCAACCATTTTATTAATAATAAACATAAGAAAAATTACAACTTATAGATGTAGAAACTACATCAAAATATAAAATAGCAAGAGAAATACTAGATGCAATAAAGCATTGGAAATAAAACCTAGCAAGGGTACGAAAGAATGCAATTAAGCATTTGATGAGGCACTAGACAGAGTCCAGGCTATGTAAAACGGTACCAATATTATGGTCGACCATACTTCCATGCAAAGAAATACGTCGAATAGAGGGTAACCTTCTATCATGGTAACCGCCAGTAGTGTGACCGACCTTGCCTACTCCTCGCAAAATAATGCGCTGAATAGAGGACAATCTTCTACCTAAGTAACCAAAGAAGCAATTCCAACATGCAAATAAATTTAGGGTCCAAAAAGAGTCTCCTGGATCCCAAATGCAAACCCTAACAGCTTCGGGCTCATTCACTAGCTGCCAAGCCCTAAGAAGGAAGACCCAGCCCAAAGCCCTACTTGACCAACTCAACAGAAGAGGCCCAGGCCCACCAAGATCTACTATAGGCACTCAACGCCTTTCTGGGCACCAACCTTGACCACGGCTTCAACAGTTGCTCCACCGCCCGTCGTCAGAGAAGGCACAACCAGGTCCCACCAACGCGACTCCACCCGCCTCCACCAGATGTAGCGCCGGTCCAGCCCAAAGCCCATGTGCTGCTCCACTCTGATCGCAGCTGTAACAGTGGATCGAAAAACTGCCCCTCACTCGCCACCAGTCCAGGGACGCACACCATCGACTTGAGCCATGCCGGAGATGTCCAAAGACGCCCAACTCTCGGGGCCTTCCTGATCCGAGAAGGCAATGTAGCCATGGCTACTCCCCATTGAACAAAGACACGATCAGAGATGGTCTGAAGGGAAGAAATTGCCACAAGCCAAAATCGAGCCACCAACTTCTGCCACAATGCAACCAGATCTGAACCACTTTCCTCTGATTTCAGTCGAGATAGGATTGGACAAAGATGACGAACTCTCTGTGCCAACCCAGTCCAGATCTGCACCGCAACCGCTTCCCTCCTCAGAAAAGAACCAGCATGATCAAATAGTGCCTGAGAAAAAGAGGTCGTCGCCTGCAAGATTGGGAACCACGACCTATCAGGCGACATGGTATGAGCTGTGCGCCAAGGTATCGACGTCGAGAATGACGCTGAAATTTTGCTCCATCGTTGATGGAGTAAGGTACAGAGAGGCCAAGAGCAGCATTCTCCCAACCCTAGCAGAGCGCTAGGGATTTTTTTAAATTCCCTATTTTAGATATCACTTAAATATTGGTATTCCATCAAATAAAATGAGATCCATGTTTGGGACCTGAAAATCTCAAAATTTGAGGTCCGTTTTTTTTTTGCTGCTTAAGAGTTTTGGAAGGAAAATTAAGCGAAATGTCGAATTTATCCATTTAAGTGGGCCCACTCGATCAGTTGGTCACTGCTAGATCTTGACTTGACAGCTGATATGGATGGCTCATTGGACACAATTGATTTAAATTGCAAGTACAAAGGTGTTGCTGATGAAATTGAAAGGAGAGGGAATAACATGATATTTTTTTTTGAATTAGCCCGAGGGGCGATAATATCATTCATCTCAAGCAATTAGAATAGGTCATTACATACCATTCCGTTGCCATTTAAGGGCGTAGACAGACAAGAAGATAGTGGTGGTACCCAAAGTGGTACATAGAAATAGACTTACTCATTATACAATCAAATATGTAGAGGTAGCGGGGATCCTCCATTAGTACTACGCCGGAGGCGCTAGAGATCTAGGTTCCGTATACAAGGAAATTTATTGTAATTAGACAAGAAAGCTAATAACATAGGGTTGGGCCAAGGCAAAGCCCTAGTCCAAATTAAAGGCCCAATAGGGTAGCTCAAAGAGGAGAGGCCCAAAACCCTAAGGCCCAACAGGATTTGGAGCAAGGCCCAACACATCATCATCCTCATGCGTATGCTCGTGCAGCACCGCCTGCCACCACTAGTTCTCCATATCATGTCGCGCCGATCCACTGCCTCATCCAAGTTGCATCGACCAGACTCAAAATACGACGCACCACCGCACCTCTCCAGAATCGAAAGCCGCTGCCCGGATCATCCCGGTCTTCACCGCTGCATAACTCCTCAGAACCACGCCGCTGCTCATCCTGTCAAAACCTTGCCGCCACCCAGATCTACAAAGCCCACGTCGAAGGCTGCCATCCTTGCACAACATAACCACATCTAGAGATTTTATCTAGAACTCACCACCGCCACTCGTCCAAACCTTGATTTCAAAGCCTCTCTCTAGACCTCCCCGAGCAAGTATGATGCAGGAGCATATATGGCAATATCAAATGCATTATTTATCATTTAATATAGATTTGTAATCATTGATAGTTATTATTTAGACATTTTTAGGGCATCTTTTTTGCATATAATTTAGGATTATCACTTTTAATTATCTTTCCAATTTAGTTTAAATCTATTTATGGGTATTGTAATCGTTGTCATATAGTTTATAGTTTATGAATAATATCAGTTTATTTACAACGTGGATTTGCCCTTCTTTACGAGTTTGTTAAGTGATTGTTGTTGGAGGCCTGTGTTCGATACATTTTCCCCATCAAAGTAGCATTCAAACTCCCATCCAGCAGCAGCCCATCGTCTACCTCACCGATCCAGATCACCGCCGGACGAGTAGAACTTCTCAAAACCTAGATCTAGGGTATACTCCGGTTTTGTTGGACCTCCTCAGAGAGAGAGGCAATAATAGTGATCCCCTGCAATAAAACATGGGACAAACATGATATTGAGTGCAAATTGTGTATTTTTATATATCCATTTGAAATTGGAACGAAAAAAGTAAAGTGCGAAGAAAGTAAAATTTTGACAAAGAAAGCAATTTTATGAAATTGGAAACACTGTCGTTCAAAATTTATTTTTTCTGCCTTGTGCCTGCAGTTAATAACAACAATTAATTCTAAGTGAGAAACATTTAAGAAACCGAATATTCGGAGCAAGATTCTACTTTTTCTTGGGATTAGTTTTGAACCGCGACGTTGAGGTCAATCTCGTAGTAAAGAGTACGTACTATTGTTGTTGATGTTGTACTCGGAAGGCTTCAGTGAAGTAGATGGTTGCGACAACAATGAGGCCAACAATGAGAATGATGATCGTGATGAGAATGATCATGCCTACAAAGCCAAATTTACCGTCAGAATGAGCTGCGGACATTGCTGATAACTGAACTCTTGTGCTAAACAAAAGAAGCTAAGTAGTAGAGATACCTTACCACTCATCATGAATGTGTATTTATAATAAATACGTAAGAAGCAGCTCCATTTGGATTAGAATCCTAGACCAAAAGGTTCCAGTTAAAACAAACAAGTGAAGTGCTGGTAACTGTATTTACGTTTTCATACATGTATGTGTCCTCCCAGTCTACCACTTATCTTTGCCAAGTCCTGGAGAAAACCTTCTTTTTTGGTTGTTTTACAGTTATCAACTGGGAATATATGTTAGTAGTACTCACCAAAAGAATAAGTTACCACTAGATGAATGTAGTTCCAGATGAAAACAAAAAATGTAGAGAGATTGGAAGGTGGTAATTAATTAAAGAACATTAATTAGAGGTGACTATTAATTAATAATCCTCGGAGCAGAACAGAAACAAGTATACAACCACATATGAAAATATGACTAAATGAAGAATAACAATCCGGCCAACAGGCTGGGTATATTTAATAACAAGTACTGATGTAACACTGGTAGCAAGGTACATGATTAAACATTTATATGCCAATAGTATAGGTTCTGCCCAGACATCACGAAGAACTGCATGTGCATGCAGATCAAGGAAGGATGGTTTTGTCTTTCAGGAGGGTTGGGATGGTGGGCAATCCAGTTCCAGTCTTAGGGAGCTCGGGGAGATGAGGCAGTTGAGGTAAAGTTGGCATTTCCGGCTTAGGTAGTGTTGGTAACTCAGGCTTTGGAAAACTTGGGAAATTCGGAAGGGATGGGAGCTCGGGCTTTGGCAATGATGGCAGCTCCTCCTGCTTTGGCAATGGTGGAAGCTCGGGCAATGTTGGGAGATGGGGTTGTTCAGCTAACTTGAGGCCTTCAGGCTTTGGCAAAGTTGGTACATGGGGCAATGGTGGCAACTCGGGCTTAGGCAATGATGGCAATTCAGGCTTGGGCAAATGTGGCAGCTCGGGCTTCGGCAGTTGTGGAAGCTCCGGCTTTGGCAATGGTGGCAGCTCGGGCTTCGGCAGCTGTGGCAGTTCAGGCTTTGGCAAGGTTGGAAGATGGGGCAATTCAGGCTTTGGAAGCTCAGGCACCTCAGGCAAGTGAGTCTCGAGAAGACAGCGAGCTCCTTGGACCAGTGTTTTGGAGCTCATAAGCGAGAAGGTGAAAAGCAAAAGTGGGAAGACAAAGGCTAGGAAGCGACGAGAGGCCATGTTCGGAGCTAAAGGTGAGTAAAGGATAAATGTAGGATGAATGAAAGTTGATTTTGCTTGGGAATCAAAACCAAGTATATATAGATGGAGGAATTACGGATAAGGTACGTGAAAAACTTTTGAGGTCTTAAAGTTTGGTCAACCAATCTTTTCAAAAAAAAAAAAAAAAAAAGGTTGGGTTAACCAATACGAAAATTGGTGTTGTTAGTTCAACTTCTGTTAGAGATGTAATTGATGAGGGGCATAAGCATTCTTGATTATAGGAAGGTAGCCCCACACCCACCCAAACAAATACCCTCTCGTGCAATGGAGGTTAGGCCACCAACCTACTCCATAAGCATCTTATCTCTTCTCTTCTCTTCTTATCAAAAAAACGTCCAGATAAGTTTGTTCAATGCCTTCACCATCTTTACCTACATACACTTCTACACACATTCATAATCAAAAAAAATTTATGCACCGGCACTGCAAGTGACCTAACACATATTAGATGATCTCAACCCTTTATATTTGTAGTCAACTTTTTTTAATAACAAAAAAATACACTTGATGTTATCCAACTATCAATTCCTGTTTATTTTTTATAATTTTCTGATGCAGTAATTATTTTAGTAAAATGTTTTACATACTAAGTTTTTGAATTATTGACAAACTAAAAGCCATACACATGACATCATTTCAAACTATATAAAATTATGAACAACATAAATTGATGATAGAATTCAATGATAACTTTTTTTTGAATGATATTGAGGAGAATACAACTCAATTTGTTTTTTAAGAATAGATAATTTCATTACTTATCTATGGCCAAAAGACACGTACATCAAATGCTGTCTCATACCAAAATTATAAATGATACAAGTTGCCAAGCAAAAGACAAGTGACCCTCACTATTAACAAATATGCTCACTTATTGAGCCTAACAACAAAGAAACAAAATTCTCACTACTAACCTCCCTTTGAACAGTAACCTAGTCGCCTAGAGACCTCAATTGGTGTATAACTTGAGAAACTAAGCTGAAAGTAGTAGAAGACCATACTTCTAGTATTAGGCAAGAAGACCAGGAAAGTTTAAAACTTTCTTTTGCCCTTGTCTCTAGGGCTAGAAACAATACCAATAGTAGAAGATACTTTGAGAGCACCGAGAAAACAGGAGAGAAAGCTAGGGTTTGGAAAGAGCGAAGGAGAGATTGACGCTCGTCCGGCGGTGCCTCCTCATCGACCGTGGCTTCCCGCCTCAGCGACGTATAGCAGGTGTTGCTGGACGGGAGATGGGGGTTTTGTCTTCTCTTCGTTGGTCAGGGCTTTGCATGCTTCTTCTCTACTCTCAAGCAGAGGCGCAGGCGTGGAGGGGGGATTTGGCGGCAGCGCAAGCTTGGAGCAAGGGGCCAGAGGCCAGAGGCCAGATCGTGGCGGCGTCATGCCATGGATCGTATGGCGCTGGTCTCTGTTCGGAGGTTGGTCGCTCAGCGATGTTTTCAGAGGTGGGTTCAGGCTCCCAGGTGGATGGACACAGATGGGTGGAGCGATTTCGTTCCGAGGTGGAAGGACACGGTGATTCCCTTCTTGTTTCTAGGTGGTTTGGTTTGGAGTGAATTTGTTTCCAGATCTAGATCCGGCCGACGACAGGCAGGTGTATCAATGCGGCTTGCGGTATTGATTGGGTATATCTGGGGAGGTGAGCTCGAACGGCAAGTTTTGTGGAGGTGGTCTGCCGGTGGGGAAATTGGAGAGAGGGAAGTTGCTTGTAATAGCTTTGGTCTGGTCTTGTTTTGCGTTTTATTTTTTGTTAGGCTTTTGGTTAGTCTTTTCTGGTAAGTAGTATGTCCCTACTCTTTTGAGCTAGGGTTGGGTCAAATTGAGGTGCCATGGATTTGGTGTCATTCCTGGGGACAAGTTGGTTTAGTTTCGGTTTTATGTTATGGTCAATGTGCTGACAAACGATCATTGCACGTGGTCGGGTATCATTGGGACATGGTGTGGAAAAGGGCGTTGGTTTTTATGGCGGTTGTCTATGAGGTGTAATCGAGATTCTCCGGATTCTCTGTAGCCCGAGAGGTTGGGCGATATAGGTGGTTAGGGGTGGTTAGGTGGTTTCGGCTCAAGGAGGTCATTCTGGATGACGGACCTGTAACTGGTTTAGATTTTAGGGAGGAGAGTGGGGAGTTCTTGTCCACCACCGGTCATTCCCATGTTATGTAATTTTGGTTATCAATAAAGATTTCTTATTCTCAAAAAAAAAAAAAAAAAAACAATACCAATAGCTGTAAGATCTTCATGAAGAGGTTTGACGTCGTCATACTTTTGAAAGCAAACCAGGGCTCGATCAAAACACCAACCCCCACCTCGGAGTACCTTGTTGCGATCACACACTGATTCAAAGGAGAACAAGAATAAATCTCCAACCCGTTCATGAACCCTAAATTCTGCCTTAGGATCAACCGGTTGCGGGAAAGAGGTTTTCCAATCATAAAAGGTTGGGAGGACTTGCGAACGAGGCCACCACCAATCTTTCCTAGGTCAGGAGCGCTGCCTCCTTCAGCAAGGGCAAGGGTAGCAGCAAAGCTTGCTGTGATAGCATCAATGGAAGTCATTGGATGGAGAGAAGTTGAGAAGAGAGTGATAGCTGGAAACTAGGGAAGGAGGCACTGTTGAAGCCTAGGTTGAGAGGAAAACTCTCCTAGGTTTTTTTTGTTTTGATTTTTGTCAGTAAACCTGTTTTAAAATATGCTTTGTCCCACTATTCTCTATCACTTGATCTGAATCCAATAAGAGATTACAACTCAATTAGGACAAAAGATTTGAACTTTATTTCACAACTAATATGATTAATCCTTTGTTCACATCCAAAAAACTCGTTCAAATATATTGCATTTTTTTTTGTAGAAACGTCAATAAACTAATAATATTACAACTAAAAATGTAAAATAGGTATTTTATGAGTCAAACTCAAGACTTTTGTATTGATTTTTGTCAGTAACTCTCGAGCTCCAAAAAACTCGGTCGGCTTGGTCTAAGGTTTGCGACATCCTCCTCGTCCGGCTGCACTCATGGTCGGTGTCAGTCAGCCACGTCGTTAATGGGTTGCTGCCGGACGGGTGTTTGATCACTATTTGCCTGAGTCTTGTGGGATGTGGTTTGGCTTGAGGTCTAGCTTGATGGTCTGACGATGGGCATCGGATGAAATCTTGAGTGCGGTGGGTGGCAGCATGGTGTGGGTCGGTTTCGTCGGGGCACCTCTAGGATCGGCTACATCTTGGGAGGCTGGGTTCGAAGTGGCTTGACTTCGTCGGTGCGGTGGTGAGTCCGACAGGGAATTGAGCCGACGAGGTCTAACTCTGGATTGGTGGTGAGGTCTGGAGTTGGATTGAGGCGGCGAAGTCCGGCGTTGGTTTGCAGTGGCGAAGTCTAGCGCTAGGTAGCGGCGGTCAACAAACAATGTAGCTGGAGATTGAATTTGGGCTCGGGTCAGGCTTTCTTGTTGGGCCTAAGTCGGGCCTTCTCTTGGGCTGTGGGGGCTGTTAGTTTTGGGCTGGGTTTTTGATCTAGGTCCTCTATTTTAGTTTAGTCCTTTTGATTAAAATAATTCCCTACTTTGTCAGGGAGCTAGGCTTCTAGTTTTTATTGAGCGTTATTAAGTCTAGTTTACTCGGCCTATTTACTATGTAGTAGTTAATAGTTTATAGGCTTCCTTTCGGAGCATGGAACCGTCAAATGATTGGACCTAATCTATGTATCACTGTGCTACTACCACATACTCTTTATCTATCCCTTGATGGTAGAGGGAGGATATGTAATAACCCTTTCTGGCTTTCGATGAATGATAGTCACCCTATTTGGGTTTGTTCAAAATAAAAATAACACTTAGACTAAATGATACTACCGATGATAAAGAAGAAATCACTCTTTTCAACACTAAGGATAATCTTTCATAATAATGAGTCTGTAATCAATAGTCACACTTCAATAATCGTGTGGCAGAAACCCATATATGCCATATACAAATATTATCTTTAGCTAAATTCAATTTACTATGTAGAACGAAAATCATTTTTTAAATTCACCAAAGACACCTTTATACTCTTCAATTTGATCAATGTAATTCAAATCGTCAATTTTCGTTGTTAAGTGACATGATTCATTTTGTTAAGAATAATCTTTTGAGTTTTGACTAATGATGTAAGAAATGTGGAATTTTTGTTCAAGCGTTAAAAGTTAGGGGAATAATATTCACACTCTATTATTTCTTTTTTTAATATCTTAACATCATTTTACAATCCTTCTTAACATCATTTTACAACTATATTTCATTTTTTTGTTATCTTAAAAAAAAAAGTATAAATACTAAAGAAAACTATAGATTGTGAAATTTTTTTTTTGTCAACTTATAGATTGTGGATTGAGAATTGTAAATTAAAGAGTAAATTTCACAATTCAAAATAGCAGAAAAAATATGGATTTGTTGAAGGATATCGACATAATGTGTGCCTCTACAAACTAGGGTTTAGAGTTGTAATAGGAATGTGTTCTAGGTATTCAATTGTAATTAGATTCTATTACCTTTTTGGGTACCTTGTAACTCCCTATATAAGGGCTCCTATTATCAATGATAAAGACACAATTCTATTCTCCTACAACACGTTATCAGCACGAGTTCTAACCTAGCCCAAGAGAAAAAAAAAGAAAAACATTAAAAACCAAAATCTGCCGCAAGCTTTGCAGCCTCCTACCGAAAACCCTAGCCTCCCTAACGCATAGCTGCTACCCATACAGTCCACCTAGTACTATGCCCAGCTTTGCTGCCCCCTGCAGCCTTGCACCTAGCCCGTGCTAGCCTCCTGCAGAACCCTCCCCGGCAGCTTCCAGCCCACCTGCCGCAGCCTCCAGCCCACGCGCTGCGTCCCTGTAAGCCCGGCTGCGCCCTGCCTGCGCCCTGCCTGCTTGCGTGCGTCCATCCCTGCCTGCGTCCCTGCAAGCCCGCGCGCTGCAACCCGCAAAACTGCCTCGAGTTCCTGCCTGCTGCTCCCTGCTGCCCTGCAGACTGCTGCCTAACGCAAAGCACCTGCTGCCGCTGCCTGCTGCTGCCGAACCAATCACACTTCCCTGCCGCCCCTTCCTGCTGCTACTCACCGTACGGTCACGTGTTCTCAAACCCAAAAACAGAAGAAGAAGAAGACGCGTATAAGGAGGAGAAGGAGTGGGCCCCGAAGAAGAAAAGAAAAAAAAAACAAACTGCAGATATCAAAACTGGGCCGAGAGGAAAGAAAAAAAGGGAGATGTAGGCCTGGGCCGAAAAAAAAAAGAAAAAAAAGAAAAAAAAAGGGGGCAGCTCACCAACTGCCAATTTCCAACCAAATTACAGCAATTCTAATTTAGCTACACACCTGCATCAACACACGTGTGTATAAAGAATTGTGAAGCAAAACTTCAAATTATCAAGTAAGTTTTTACGATTAAAGTTCCTGCTTTCTTGTATTTAAATTCCTTTTATTTTCTGCATAATATTGGAATATATGTTGCCAAATGATTTTGAGTATTTAACAAAGCGGAATTGTGGGGATTCACGCTTAACGAACTAAGAGTGTTCGTATGAACTAAGAGTGTTCATAATTAAACGAACTAAGAGTGTTCGTGTGAACTAAGAGCGTTCACAATGCTTGGACTAAGAGCGTCCGTAAGCATCAAATTGTGACCATATTAAAACATCATTGCTTGGTCTAATCCAAAAGAGATTCTTGGAAATTGATTTCTTGGTAGCATAGCTCGGAAATCTTATCGTTTTAGTTTTCGTGGAAGTTTAACTTCGAAACTAATATATCTTCTCTTCTTATTTTCAGGATGTCGAATGAACCTAGACTCGACTTTCCCATGCTTGACTCGGATTACCACAGTTGGGTAACCGATGTTGAGAATCATCTCACTTCCAAGGGAATATTACCCATAATCCAGACTCCTAACCCGGATATTGATGCATCAGTCAAAGGACCAGTTGCAAGCTATTAATGTCCATTGGAAGTGCAAGAAGTAATTTAATTCCTTGTCTCTAAAACAAGTCATGCGCATGGAAAGCTGTCAAGTCATCTTTGGTCATAGTGAGAGTCCTATTGAAACTTGAATTTCAATTAAGTTGTGTCTTTCATATATATCATGTAATATTGGCCTTGTGGGGAATTAATGTGATTGAAAGTTTATCAACAGTGCATACTCTGTTCTTTGGTGAGTGATTCCCAAACCCTATCATCTGGTTGAGTGATTCCCAGATTAAACCCCATTACACTAGCACCCCATATACACCTGCATCAAGTGGTATCAGAGCGGGTTTTCCGCTGACCAATCCTATTGTTGGTGTGTGTGTTTTCTTTCTGGCCTTCATGGTGAGGGGGCGTGGCAATCGTAGACGAACAGCTCCAATTGATGACGTTTATCAACGTGATGAGATAGATGAGTTGAGACAATCCAATGAGAATTTGCACCAAATGATGGAAGAGATCTTGAGGCGGATCCCCACTCTAGAGGGTGGAAATCATGTTAGTGGTGGCATTCCGCAGCCATTCAATATCCCAGAAGAACAAGAACATGGAGGCTCTGACGACTCAAGTTCCGGTACGACTACGTCCGAACAAGTGCAATTGCAATCTGCTTGGGCAATGGAGCGCCTTGCAAAGGCATTAGAAAATGCTGATAAAAGTATTCGCGTTGATGTGTCTGATTTCCATGGTAAGCTAGATCCCGAATCCTACTGTGATTGGGTTGCCTTTTTAGAGACCTTCTTCCAATGGAAGGATATGTCTGAAGATCGGAAGGTGAAGTTTGTAGCCACAAAGCTCCAAGGTACTGCTCTAACTTGGTGGCAAGAATATCAGCAACGTCGGGAACGGAAGGGACTACAACGTGTCAATACCTGGGCTGAAATGAAATTGAAACTTGATGACATGTTTTTGCCCCATGATTTCAACCAAACTCTGTATCTTAAATTTCATCATCTTCGTCAAAGGCAAGACCAAAGTGTGGTTGATTACACAGAAGAGTTCTATAAGCTTTTGAGACGTCTGCAATTGCAAGAAACTGATGATCAACTAGTTGCAAGGTATCGAAGTGGCTTGAAACAAGAAATATATGATGAGATTATTTTGCATCATCTGCGCACGCTGGAAGAGTGTTATCAGATGGCTTTAAAAGCAGAGGAGAAATTGAGGAGAGTAACTTTAAAGCGTTTTGTGAAGACTCCAGGGAGCGGAACTTCAAACGAGAAATCAAGAGCACCAAGAACCTTTAATCAGTCGTCTTTTGGAGATAGAAGGAATGAACGTGCTAGTAGCTCGCGAGGTCATGAGAAGAGAGATGTCAGTTGTTTTCGGTGCGGTTTGGAAGGTCACATGGCCTATGAATGTCCAAAGAAAAACAAAGAAGCTCGTCTAAACATGATCAATGAAGAGTATGATGACTTGCCAATTTATGACACTGATGGAGAGGGAGAAATTCATGAAGAAGTGTGCGAACCAGATAGTGGAGCTGAGAGCCTTGTTATAAGACGAGTTTTGGCGGCACCTAAGTCAAAAGGGGAAGATCATTGGCTGCGAACAAATATTTTCCATACTCATTGTACAGCTTATGGTAAGAAGTGTGTGGTTTTAATTGATTCAGGAAGCTGTGAAAATATGGTGGCAAGAGGGATGGTTGAGAAGCTACAACTAAAATGTGAAAAGCACCCGAGACCTTACAAAATTTCATGGTTCAAAAGGGGTGGTGAAGTTCCAGTTAAGGAAAGATGCTTAGTGAGATTCTCTATTGGTAATTATCAAGATGAAATTTGGTGTGATGTACTTCCCATGGATGCATGTCACATTCTACTTGGACGGCCATGGCAATTTGATCGGAAGGTTCATCATGATGGCTACAACAACACATACTCTCTCAATCTCAAAGGGATCAGATATGTTTTAACTCCATCTAAAGAAGCAGTACCTAAGGAGGCACCTATCAATCTTTTGTCAATGAAAGAATTTGCAGAAGCATGTGGAGAGAGTGGGATTGCCTATGCTATCATGGCTTATCCTAGCACTATTGAGGAAGAGAGTTTGAAAGTACCGCAAGGTATTCGGAATTTACTAGAGGAGTTTTCAGATGTTGTTCCTGAAGAGTTACCGTTTGGCCTACCACCTATGAGAGATATTCAACATAGAATTGATTTGGTTCCCGGTGCCACTCTACCTAATTTACCACATTATAGGATGAGTCCAAAGGAACATGCAGAGCTGCAACGACAAGTGGAGGAGCTTTTGAAGAAAGGATATATCAAAGAAAGTATTAGTCCTTGTGCTGTTCCTGCTCTTCTCACACCAAAGAAAGATGGCACGTGGAGGATGTGCATAGATAGTCGAGCAATTAACAAAATTACAATGAAGTACAGGTTTCCCATCCCCCGACTTGAGGACATGTTTGATATGCTTCATGGGGCACAAGTATTCTCCAAGATTGATCTCCGTAGTGGCTACCATCAAATAAGAATTCAAGCTGGTGACGAATGGAAAACTGCTTTTAAGACTAAGGATGGGCTTTACGAGTGGCTTGTCATGCCATTTGGGTTATCCAACGCTCCAAGCACCTTCATGAGATTAATGAGTCAGGTATTGAAACCTCTTGTCGGCAAATCTGTGGTTGTTTATTTTGATGATATTCTCATATTCAGCAGTAATTTGAATGTACACTTGCATCATGTTCGCCAAGTGTTAGAGATTTTGAGGAAGGAGAAATTGTATGCCAATATGAAGAAGTGTTCTTTCATGAAAAATAATGTAGCATTTTTGGGCTATATAGTTTGTTCAGAAGGAATTAAAGTTGATGATGAGAAAATTAAAGCAATTGTTGAATGGCCACTTCCCAAGTCCATTTCTGAGGTACGAAGTTTTCATGGGCTAGCCACGTTCTATCGACGTTTTATTCAGAATTTCAGTGCCATAATTGCTCCTCTCACAGATTGTATGAAAGCTGGTCCATTCACTTGGACAAAGTCTGCTGAAGAAAGCTTTAACTTAATTAAACAAAAGCTTACTGAAGCACCAATCCTAGCATTGCCGAATTTTGAAGAAGTGTTTGAGGTGGAATGTGATGCATCTCATGTGGGAATTGGGGCTGTCCTAAGTCAGAATAGGCGTCCAATCGCTTTCTTCAGCGAGAAATTAAATGATGCCAAGAAGCGTTATTCCACTTATGATGTGGAGTTTTATGCAATAGTGCAATCCTTGAGGTTTTGGCGACATTATTTAATCCATAAGGAGTTTGTACTGTATTCTGATCATGAGGCACTTCGTTTTCTCAGTGCTCAAAAGAAGCTCAATGCAAGACATGCTAAATGGGTCTGTTTTCTCCAGGAATATACATTTGTTATTAAGCATAAGTCTGGTGCAAAGAACAAAGCAGCTGATGCACTTAGCCGCCGGGTATGTTTGCTTAACACTTTGGCTTATGAAGTTGTTGGGTTTGATTTGCTTCCACAATACTATAATTCTGATCCATTCTTTAGCAAAGTTTTGGTTGAGTGTGACGTTGGCCAAAGTAGGGAGTTCATGTTGATGAATGGCTATTTATTTAGAGGCAATCAACTTTGTATTCCAGAAGGATCTCTAAGACTTCAAATCATCAGTGAGTTACATGGGGGAGGCCTAGGTGGGCATTTTGGAAGAGACAAAACTTTGGCATTAGTTCAAGAAAGGTACTACTGGCCAAAGATGAGGCGTGATGTTGAGAGGTATGTTAATCGATGTATGATTTGCCAGCAAGCAAAAGGGGGAAAGCAAAATAGTGGGCTCTATCAACCACTTCCTATTCCTAGCCAGCCTTGGGAAGACATTAGCATGGACTTTGTATTGGGTTTGCCAAGAACACAGAGGGGAAATGATGCAATTTATGTGGTTGTGGACCGGTTTTCAAAGATGGCTCATTTTATTCCATGTAAAAATACCACAGATGCCTCACACACAACTCATCTTTTCTTCAAAGAAGTTGTTCGATTGCATGGCGTTCCCAAGACCATAACCTCAGATAGTGATACCAGGTTCATGAGTCATTTTTGGAGAACTTTATGGAAGCTTATGGCCACCAAGCTTCAATTTTCCAGTACTTGTCACCCACAAACTGATGGACAAACTGAAGTGGTGAATCGTACATTGGGAAATCTCCTGAGGTGTCTTGCTAGTGATAGTCCACGTCAATGGGAATTTGTGATTCCCCATGCTGAGTTTGCTTATAACAGTTCCAAGAACCGCTCCACTCAAAAGACTCCATTTGAGATTGTATATGGAAGAAATCCAAGTCATATATTGGATCGTGTTCCTGTCCCTAACATTGGCAAGAGTAGCATGGAGGCTGAAGAGCTTAGTAGTCACATCCGTGAGCTTCACGAACAAGTTCGAATGAATCTTGAAGGGGCTTATGACAATTACAAAAGAGACGCTGATGCACGTAGACGACATGTTGAATTCCAAGAAGGTGATTTGGTGATGGCTTATTTGAGGAAGGAAAGATTTCCAACTGGTACTTATCACAAACTAAAGAAGAAGAAGATTGGTCCTTGTCGAGTCTTAAAGAAACTTAGACCTAATGCTTACAAACTTGAACTACCAGCAAGCATGAACATCAGTCCAGTTTTCAACATCTCAGATCTTTATCCGTTTTATGGTGAACCAGATTCAACTACTATAGCTCTTCAAGACATTGACATCTCATCTACACCTAAGGAGACTACCTTACTGGAGGTTCTTGATAGCAGGGCCATTTCGACTCGTCGAGATACTTACACACAGTATTTAGTTCATTGGAAGAATCTGCCCAAGTCTGAAGCCATATGGATTAGTGAAAAAGACTTACGTGAGCTTGATCAAGTTACATGGGAACGAGTGGTCCATTCCAAACTCGAGGACGAGTTTTCTCTGGGAAGGGGAGATTGATGCATCAGTCAAAGGACCAGCTGCAAGCTAATTAATGTCCATTGGAAGTGCAAGAAGTAATTTAATTCCTTGTCTCTAAAACAAGTCATGCGCATGGAAAGCTGTCAAGTCATCTTTGGTCATAGTGAGAGTCCTATTGAAACTTGAATTTCAATTAAGTTGTGTCTTTCACATATATCATGTAATATTGGCCTTGTGGGGATATTGAGTTCAACCGAACATCTACAAAGCATGCTCAAGCAGTTATCTTGATGCGACGCCATATGGACAAGGCACTCAGATTGGAGTATATGTCGATCAAGGATGCAAGAGAGCTATGGGTAGCGCTAGAAGAGCGCTTTGGCAATGTCCAAGATTCCCTCCTCCCTGACTTGAAGGGCAATGGAACAATCTGCGCTTTGCTGACTTCAAGTCTGTTACTGAATATAATTCAGAGGCTCTTCGCTTACAATCCATGTTGAGATTCTGTGGGCAACCTGTCACAGAGCAAGAGTTAATTAAGAAAACTCTCTCCACCTTCCCCGTTTCAGCCATTGTGGTATCAAAGCAATACCGTACTGAAGTCAATGCTGGACGGATCACGAGGTTCCATCAGCTTATCAATATTATATCTGTAGCTGAGAAACATGATAACATACTCGTGAGGAATTATAATTCAAGGCCTATTGGAACTAAGAGCGTTCATGAGGCGAATTATAATGCACCCAAAGGAGAGCGCAAGGAGCGGTACCCTAAGAATGGGGGACATGAGGGACGTATGGGCCCATATAACCGCCCTAACCAGGAAGGAAACCTCAAGTTTGGTGCGGATACACGTGGTGGTAATGCCACACGTGGGAGAGGGGGTCGTGGTATCCCTAGCCGTAATGGTGGCTCAATGGGTCGTGGTGGTGGCACCAACCCTCCTAGGGAACGCCCGCAACGTGCACAACGTGCACCTCAATTAAAGGGAGGCAACCGCAATGATGAGTGTCATCGATGTGGATCAATTGAGCATTGGTTCAAGCAATGCAAGGCAAGTGAGGAACTAGCTGCAAGCTACAGGGCATATAGGGACCTGAGAGAGCAAGAAGTGTACCTTGCAGAAGAAGAAGAAGATGGTGGAGATGTCAATCTCACCATAGAGGACTTCAAAGCTGAAGATGAAGTGCACATGGATGCACCAGACTTTGATTAGATTAGTCCTTTTTATTTTTCCAAGAACTTTTGTAATGGCAATTTTCCTTAGTCAATAAATGACAATTGTATTAACTCTTTCTTATGTGGCGGACCCAATAAAATGTGATGTCTAGGAAAGTCATTGAGATTATTGGTACTTAAGAGAGCCTTGCTCCACCAACATCTCTCTCTACTTTCCTGGTCATATTTAATTGGAGTTACCAAATGGATAGAGTGACTACAATGTGTCTTACTTTGATTTTATTTTGGATTAGACTTTGGAAACTTTGATGTAATCATTGGCTATTAATAAAGTGTCAATTCTTTTACTTAATGTCTTGGACATACCTTAATTCGAACTTTATAGAGCCAATGGTTTTCATGTGGAAACACATTATGAGAATGGACAGAGTTCCTTTGCATCATAATGACTACGGACATAAACGAGTATTAGAGAACCTTATGTGTCCCTCTAGTGGGTTGTATGCAACCACTATTTGAGTTATTGAATCCAACTATGTCATGAGAGACGACTTATGGGATTTTGGCACATATAGGCTTTGACTGATGATCCTGTATTAAAGACTTACACGGACATCCATTTTCAGAACAAAGAAAAGTAAGAACCAAGAATTGGTTCGAGGAGCTGCACATGTGCCTCATGGTGCCATGATTGTGCAAAGACAGGCCATACATGGCCAGTGCCGCCTACCCCCTGCGGCAAATACATGGCATTGACGCCATAAACTCCTCTCTCTACTTCTCAAGTCTATTGTGACACTATGGCTTCACCAAAACCTTTATTGGTTGATTATAAAGCCCATGTTTCGTTCTGTAAAGCCTGTTATTTAGGATTGAGACCATCCTATGCAAAGGAGATTGAGGAAATAATTCCATTCTCACAAAGAATCTAAGGGAATTCTATGGATTTGATCAACCAACTTGCGGACCATATAGATGTTTTATGGTGTTGGTTGATACGCAAACACACTGGTCACGTGTTGTGCCATTATCCACTTGTAATGCTGCTTGTACTACACTCCTAGCACATAACATATGGCTACGGGCTCACTACCCAGATCATCCGATTCAGTCAATTTGACTTGATAATGCTAGAGAGTTTACATCGACAGTTTTCGATGATTATTGCATATCATTGGGTATTGATATCAAGTATCATATTCCCATGTACACACCCAATTGGTCTCGCAGAAAAGCCACCATTAAACGACTACAATGGTAGCCCGGACATTGGTAATGCGCACCAATATTTCCGCTTGGGTTATGCAATAACGCATGCAGCTATGCTAATTCGTTTACGACTCATAGCAGCCACTCAACTTTTATTTGCGTTACAGCTAGTGACTGGTTCGAGTTTAATATCTCGTATTTATGCATATTTGAGTGTGCGGTTCATGTGCCAATTGCGTCGCCACAGCGCATCAACATGAGTCATTGCAACGAATGCATATATATATTTGTTGGACATGAGTCTCCAACTATAAGTCCGCTATGTAGAACCCTTGACAGGCGATCTCTATTTCGCTGGATTTGCGAATTGTCACTTTGATGAGACAGTCTTCCCGTCGTTAGGGGGAGATTAGAACGTCAATGTTCAATAGAAACGACAGGAATTGTCGTGGTCTGTCTATGTCTCATCTTGATCCCCTAAAAGTGACGAGATCACATATACCTGCTGAAACATGCCTGCAAGGATTGATGTCCCCACAAGAGGACATGGTGCCACCCAGAGAAGATGGGTACTGCACCACTACCATGGATGGTAGTATGGTGACGCCACAAAGGTGGCATAATGGCGTCATAGGCCATGGGTTCCGCTAGAGAGAGTAGAGACCCATAGGTTCATGGATTCTGCCCTAAGAAGAGAGCGAGTTTGGCACAACTTGATCCATTGATCATTGATACTCAAATCCGTCTCATGAGAATATTTTGGATTGTGGTTATGTCCAAGAGACATCGTTGGGGAACGCCTCAATGTTAGAACCAATTCCTGAAAATATAGAGATCTCTACGAACTACACTAGTGTACATGAGGACGTGGAATTATTGAGACCAATGACATCGAACCTTACTCTGTTGAAGAATGCCAACGTAGAGAAAATTGGCCTAAATGGAAAGATGCGATCCAGGTTGAATTGGATTCACTAACGAAGAGGAAGGATTTTGTGCCTGAGATGCCAACACCTCCTAACATAAAACCTATTGACATTAATAGGTCTTCGTTAGATAGCGTGATGAGAAAAAGAGATGGTAATCTCACCTTATGGCGCAAGGTTTCTCACAACGCCCTGGAATCGACTACGAGAAGACATATTCTCTCGTAATGGATGTCATTGCACTCTACTACCTTATCAGTTTGGTAGTTTCCAAATAACTGAACATGCAGTTTACGAATGTGGTCACTACGTATCTTTATGGGGACCTAGATATGGAACATAATGAAGGTTCTTGTGGACTTCATTTACCCAAGTCAAGTGGCTTTAGACCACGGAGCGCTTTTGCAATGAGGTTGAAATGCTCACTAAAATGACTACTTGATTGGGAAGCGATATGATGAACTATGCCCACGCGTTTCCATGACAAGTTCCGGATTTGCAATTGTCGCGGTTTATGTTGATAAACATAATTGGAACCCTTGAGAGTTAAGGGAAACCGCTGAACACCTGAAATCCGAGTTTGAGAGGAATGACCTTGGGAGAACACGGTTTTGTCTAGATTCAGATATTGTATACCGTGTCAAGAGACATTTTTGATAAAGTCAAAGATGCACCATGGTCGTCCGTAGTCTTGGCCCTAAAAGGGACCCGTTTCGTCCCAGGGATGATGACGAAGACGGGTTAATAGCAGAAGTGCTTATTTATGTACAATAGGCGCATTATTGTACTTAGCACAATACAAGACCGGACACCTCAATTATTATGAACTTGTTGGCTAGATATAGCCCCGCGCCAACGCAACTCCATTAGAATGGTATAAAGACAATCTTTCGATATTTGAGAGGTACGATTGATATGGGCTTGTTCTATCCCTACAGAGAAAAGAGATGACGGAAGTGTAGGATCGGACTCCACAAGGCAAAATGCCACCTTCCGTGCTCCTCCTCCCCTCCATCAAAAATGACAACAAGCACTTCTAAATATTGAAGTGAACCAAATCCGATAAGAGGATAATGTAGCGGACTTATTTACTAAGTCGTTACCAAAATCCACCTTCGAGAAACATGTGAAGAGCATCGGATTGAGAAAGTTATCCGAACTCCCATGATTGTAGCAATCAGGGGGAGATATTGACATCAGGGGAGTCATGATGTCTACATGTTCGATCTCGAAGAGTGAAGGAACGTGTTGTGCTCTTTTGTCCTTCGACCAGGGTTATTTTTGTCCCACAGGGTTTTTTGTTACCTGCAAGGTTTTTAACGAGGCAACAATCAAAGCGTCATCACCAAGTTTGAGCGGCACAAGGGGGAGTGTTGAAGGATATCGACATAATGTGTGCCTCTACAACTAGGGTTTAGAGTTGTATGAATGTGTTCTAGGTATTCAATTGTAATCAGATTCTATTACCTTTTTTGGTACCTTGTAACTCCCTATATAAGGGCTCCTATTATCAATGATAAAGACACAATTCTATTCTCCTACAACAGGATTTACTGTTAATATTGTTCGAGAAACAAATATAATTACGGTTTTGAACTAAAAAAGTTTAGACAAAGAATTGTAGGGCTTTACTCCGTAGGGAGCCCTTCCAGAAATTCTCGAGGGCTTTAGGGAGTGGTGGCCATGACTCAATCAAGGCCTTTTTTCTTTTGGTCTGAGGCTCAATCGAGGTCTAAGTTTAGCATCTCTGACAACGAAGCACACTACCAGAAAAATAGGGGCATGTTTAATCAGGGCCGTATACTCTCCTGCCTGCTTCATATTGTAACTACAAGATTAGCCGACTAGCCAGCTGTTAGTATTGATCATAAGCTGCAGTCACAGCAGATCACACCTCATGAAGGCAAAGAAAACGCGATCCATAGCTTCAGTCACTCTGTTATAGCTCCTTCTAGAAAACCATAGCAATTCTGTTAGTCCTTCTAGAATTATGTAAATGATTCTCTCCGAATCTTTAGGAATTAAGTTACAGATATTTGTCACACACACACACGATCAGTTGTAACAGATTTTATGAATGAAAGAATGAAAATATCTCTTTGAGCTTTCTCTCTCTTTTCAATTCTCTCTGGTTTTCTTCAGTTAGCTCCTTTTCAATCTTTGGTGTCATCTTCTTCAATAACAGCTTCTGCGCGTAATGTCATTGCTTTCACTTTGTCCTCAGGAATAGCTTCCCTACAATTCTAAAGAGTACGTGATGCATTCATCAATCGTCTCCCCAGTCATGAATCACCTACCTTTTAGTATTTACTTGATTTAAAACGTATTCCAAGATTGTATATAATGTGCTATGTTAGCTAGAGAGATACATGGCAGTTGATGTGTTATTTAACAGGTGGTTATAAGAAAAGCGCACATTAACATACTATGCGATCAATTGATGAGGTTCCTCAACCATTATTCATGATTATGATCTGAAATTCCTTGACTACTCTGAAAAAGAACGATAACAACTTGTTGGCATTGCAGCAACAGCCTTGGAAGCAGAATCAAGATTTAGCCTTTGGATCACAGTACACTCCTTGGCTGCACTAGAGTCTGATGAGGATGAAGTTGATGCCTCTAATACTACAAGGACAGGGCTTAACCACAAAGCTTTAAGTAGCTAGTTCTGTCACCACCACCGACATCAACAATGGGATTGTGATGGTCACTTACGTGAGAGAAATGCTTTTAACATTAGGCGATGGCCACTAGAGGGGCTACTCAACTATACAACTTCCTTTACCATAGTTCCCTCCCTTAACTCCTCCACTTACAAATCACAGGCCTGTTGGTATAGGACGAGACCAGCCCCACAAAATATGAATAAACCTTCCATAAGCTATAAATTAAAGGTACGTAAGTTAACAGTCAGCTGTGTCTTTGATTTAACTTGAACAATAACAGCTTTGATGCATGATTTGATCTGCTTCTTCAATAACAGCGTCTACAATTATTGCATTACCTTTGTTCGTGGTAATAGCTTCCCTCCATTAATTATCTAGAAAGCAGTTGAGCAGCAAGTAAGAGGTAGAGTTGGAGAGATCACACTAGCATAGTGAAATAATAGCTGAGTATGTAATAAGTACACTTCGATCAAGCGATGAGGTTATCAAACATTAATTAATAATTATACATATATGACATAAAGCCATAAATTAAAACATATACCAGTCCACCATCCACCTCAACTATTGTCTCAGCGTCACACTAAAGCTCACCTCTAAACAACATTCAATCACTGCAATCCTTGTATCATAGGTTGCCGCTTCATTAGTTGGTAAGCATTCTGTGTGAAGAATTAGCCCAAAATAACCGAACATGAACCAAACGAAGCATTAACCATGGATAAATCAAGGTTTATCGTATTGCGGTGTTTATTGTTCTCCTCCATCACTTTTCAGCGGTTCTTATCCTTCAATTATTTGTATTAAAGTTTGCTCGGTTCAGGCCAAACAATATTATCATCCCGTCAGAGGCAGCCATGACTGAAACGAGGCCTAAGAGGGGGTTTAGAAATAGTATCCCTTCTTTGGTTGCAGTTCTATGTAAGAGTTTAATTTCTGTACTTAAATTACTTTTGTTTCTTAATTTCAGATTTCATTAGGACAATTTGTATGCAATACAAGTGTAATCATATTCGCCTCAACAGAAGGATCAAACATTGCACTGACCATTGTAAGGGCACCCACAGAGGTGCACCCTTCTACAAAAATTGGCGTATGCCACTTAAAGCGCCGCGCACACGGTATTCTTTAGTAAAAGGCGAAAGAATAGTTCGCTATGTGCTCAACGCATGGCTCCGTGTTTTTTCTTTTAACTGCCTGCTTCAATTTATAGATGTGACTCTGATACTAGCAAGCTGACCGTCACCTTTTAAATGTGGGATTGGTCATGTGTACCATTTAACTTACTAACCTCATAAGCTATGATTCTTGTGCAATTTTCTGCCTGATTAATTCGCTTCCAGTCAGGACTGGGTTAGAAAGAGATCAGCACAGCTATCCTTGTTGTTAACCATACGAGAAAAAAAAACACAAAGAAAGACCAGTAGGTTTTTTTTTTTTTTTTGGCATAAACCGGTAGGTAACTTGAACAATTGAGACAAACCACAAGTTTTCAAGTTTTCAAGTTTTCAAGTTTTCATACATTATGGAAAACCCTGAATAACAGATTGGACAGCATCAACAGGTTTGACAGTGTCGCCAGCTTCCCAAGAACATATGGCCATTCCTTCAATCTCCTTTCTCTGCGAGTTAGTATGGGCCATCAACCTCACATCTATTAGCTAGCGTGTCTAGTTTGATCTCATCGTCATCAATAATAGCATCCACAATTATCAGCTTCACTTTGTCCCCAGGAATTACTTCCCTGAAATGTTTCAGTATACGAATGCACTCCTCGTCTCTCCAATGATGCAGAACCCACTACAATTCACATAAGTAAAAATCAAACACTACCCTTTACTATACACGAGCGTTACATGTCCGTTTGAGCATCAAGAAAAAAACTACAAGCCTGGGGGAACATATTTTCTGAACTTATTAGCAGCATACGATGCATGTACAGTTCCCGGCCAAGCTAATAATTGATCATATTCTGCTAATGATGCTAATGAAAACTGGTTGAAAACACATCTATTAACAGCATCATCAACTAAATGATCATAATTAGAATATACGTGAGGTTCCTAGCTAGCTTTGATTATTAACCAAAGGTCAGGACAGCAAATGAAACTATAAAATTGGATAAACGGTGATCATATCCAAGCCAAACTATATACTGATCATTATTATTGCAGCATCAGGCCCCCAACATTCTCAACTCGATCATTCTACTTAGCAACAGACACAACAGCAGGAAGATCAAAGTTAATTCCTCGATTAATCCAAGGACAAGCCTTACAACCACATAAAGAAACTTCGTAACTCCATTTCCTAGTGCAATTAATTTAAAGAAAAACCACCCAAAGCATTTGAAATCTTGCCGGTCCCATATTTTTTGGATCATTTAGCAGAGATACAGATCGCTACGTTCACAAATATTTTTGAGTCCACAAATTGAACTGGATTTGGTAGGGTGCTCCAAACCTTGCTGTAGTGCAGCGCAAGGATGACACGTGTGAGCCCCTATAGCAAGCTACAGTGATGGACCCACCCCTTCAAAAAATTAATTTAATATCGTGTGAACCATTGATCCACGTATCAGATATTAAACTGATAAGAACAGATACTACACTTGATCTTAGCCAAAAGGCCGAGAAAGGTATGACTATTTCAATTGCGGGCATTGTTTTTTATACTCCCATTCACCTCCTTGAGTTTCACTTCTATGATGTGGGACTCAACAGCTACTACTAGAGAATAGCTGGCTGACCATTAGACACAAAGACAATATATAACACCCATGTCTCTCAGGGTTAACACCTCCGGCATTAAAAAACTAGGCCAAGAATGACAAAACAACTGACTATCTAAGTTCTTATCCCACATATTAGCCTTTTGTTAATCAAGAGAGGATCCATGGCTTTAACCATCTTCTTTCATCTGCAAATAATCAAACCGAAGGAAGGAACAGCTGAGCAACTGTGTTTAGCTGTTTAGATTTTAGATTTATTTCAACGGTAAGAATGTCAACTTTCTCCGAGCTATGCTTGTGTTATGGTATATAATCCATTTTCCTGCATATAGTCATCATGACAGTCAACTACAATAGTCATGAGGGCAAAGTTCAATGTCCCTTAGAGATAGTACTGGAATTGAAGCTGGACAAATTTAGGTGCCTTGTTCATATATTTGCAAAAGCAGCACACACCTGACAAGCCCTTTTTGTTTCTTAGTTCCTATATAGAGCAGAGGAATCTTTTTATGCAGTTCTGTTTTAGGTGCTCAACTGCTCATTGAGGAAGAGTTAATTCTGTGGTGCTCCAATTTTGTTACAGCAGCTGCACGTTCCTATGAAAGTGAGAGCCTGCTAGCTACTGCACATACATTTTATTTTCTTGTGACTTGAAGCAGTTAATAACTCCATCTACATATTGATCCTTGAATAACCGTGTCCTCATCTACAATTATTTGGTCTTTCTATTCTGACCAGAAAAAGTCGTACGCACTCCATTCTTTTCTGTTTACAGGCCTATGAAAAGTGATCAATAGAAAAACTATATGAGCTAGCTGAGCCAGAATGACAAACTAGTCTCAGCTTGTTTAGATTTTAGAACTCTTACATGTCCATGTAAAAATGGAAAGAGGGGAACCAAAACTGCATGACAGTAAAATTTTGATACAGAATAGAAAGGGGATTCCTGAATGCACGCATAAGTACAGACGTACAGTTAAAAGGGAACACTATCATGACGTTTCTGATAGGTTGAGACAGTAAAGCATATTTTCAGGTTTCTGGAAGATATGGAACAGCTACAATCTCTTGAGCTGACTCACTTTCAGTGTTTGAATCAACCTAGTTATATAGGATAAAATTAGACTTAAGATGACGAGCTCCCAAATTAGATGCCAAATAATGCTAGATCAATATGCTTCAGTTTCTAAATGAATGTTTAGCATTAAGAGTATCCCTATTTCCAGATATGCTTCAGTTGCTAGGAAGCAATTTGATGTCCCATTGTCCAGATATGCATCAGTCGAATATAGTTATCTAGGTGGACAACGACTCAGACGCAGTGGAATAGCAATTTCATGCAAATGTTGAAGTGTATAACCATTAATTAGTTGTTTCACTTAATAGCTCCTCAACCTTAGAAAAGAACTACCTTAAAACTTTGCCAGGATCTGTATGAACACTCGAGCTCCAAAACTCGTAGCACAGCTCTTCTTTTAGGACTCACTAGAGATGGCATGCCTAGTTAAGCTTGTAGCGCGCTTGCGGAAATGAATTCCAATCCAATAACAGTGTGCCATTAGAAGGCTCAACAAGAACAGTTTTAGTGCAATAATTATGCAAATCAAGAACCAAAGTAGTTGCTCTTACATGTGAAGTTAGGCTTGGTTGCAACTTTAAACCATCCACAAGCTAAACTTACATATCTAAACTGTTGAAGAACATTAAAGAAATAACTTGATGTTCTAGAAAGCTATCTCAGAAAATAAATCAAATGTTAATATAAACTGAATGATTGAGTAAACTAACTTGGTTGACTGGTGTTGGAATCCATTTTGATCTTCTCCTAGATCCACACTATATCTTCTCCAGTTTGCTTGATGGGACAAATCAGAATGAGAATATTGCTGTGTTCTAGCAGGGACCAAAAGATGAAGGTTCCAGTTTTATAAACTGATTTTGGTGCAGTTGCATGACAGTTCCTTCCATCAAGGAACTGTCTAAATAACTGCTTGTCCTAATCCGTTTTGTCTTAATCATCATACTTTTGAATTTAATTCATAACAGATAGGTACTTACATATACATACATATTATTAACTCGATTAAGTTAATACACATATACATATACACATGTAAGTAAACCATATTGTACTCTAATTTGAGTTCAGAAAAGCTTGCTACTGGTGTCTGATATGAACAATATATAAGACTAGTTCACATATGTTATTGCTGATATTACAATCTCCCACTGAACTAGGATTATATTATATCCAAATTTCAGCAAGCCCTTTCCTTTAATGTGCACTTGAACTCAATTTACTATCTGCCTTCAAAATCCTGTCAATTAAGCTCCACCACATTGAATCATAAAAGAGTAATGAATTGACAAATCATTAATCTTTTATAACCACAATATGGTAAACTGAATTACTGGATTACCACTAGTATGATCATGCTTGCCATATATATTAATCGATTTGCAAGTCTAAATGATCCTGATGGAATTAATTTGCTGCATGCTTGCTGATATAAAGTCAGCTATACTTAAATGTATATACACAATGAATTATGCAGTAATGCAGCTTTGAATAAAGTGATTTTATTCAAGATTATATGAAGACTGAAATAATCAACTGTTTGCAATACTAATTTACTATATTACTTGATAGTTTCATAGCAGATTGCATTGTTAATTATGAAAACTACCTAAAACTCCCATATTTCCCACATGATCAATAAACACTGAGACTGGCAGTGCCTTGGTCAGTGGATCTGCAAGCTGTTCCCTTGTACCAATCTTTGTCACCTCTATCTCATTGTCTCTCACACTTTCTCTTACTGAGAAATATTTCACATCTATGTTTTGAACCAGATGTCCTTCTGTTGTTCTTAGAGAAAAACAGCTGCTGCATTGTCACAATATATAACCAATGGCCTTTCAATTGTGTCTACTACTTTCATTCTGGAAATGAAATTCCTTAACCACAAAGCATGGGCAGTTGCCTCATATATGGCAATATATTCTGCTTGAAAGGTGGAAGTAGCGGTCAGTGATTGCTTACTGGTTTTCCATGAAACTGCTCCTCCTGCAAGCATGAAAATGTAGCCTGATGTTGATTTTAAATCATCCAAATCTTGCTTGTATGAGGCATCCGTATAACACTCTACTTTTAATTCTTGATCTTCGATCCTTCTGTACACCATCATGTGATCTCTAGTATTTTTCAAGTACCTCAACACCTTTTTCCCTGCAATCCAATGCTCATGGCCAGCATTTGATTGATATCTAGACAACATATTCACTGCAAAGCTTATATCTGGCCTGGTACAAACTTGTGCATACATAAGACTTCCAACCAATTTTGCATAGGGTACATCCTCCATACTTTTCCTTTCTAACATATTTTGAGGACACTGCCCTTTGTGCAGTTTATCACCTTTAGAAATAGGTGCACTCCCTGACCTGCATTTCTCCATCCCAAACCTCTGCATAATTTTATCTATGTAATTCTTTTGTGACAATCCCAACATGCATTGTTTTCTATTTCTGCTAATTTCTATTCCAAGCACATAGTGAGCTTCCCCCATATCTTTCATGTCAAAGTTTTTCATCAGAAATTCTTTTGTGGCTTTAAGCAAACCAACATTGCTGCTAGCTAACAGGATGTCATCTACATATAAAATTAAAAATATGAAATGACTCCCACTAACCTTGCAGTATACACATTCATCCAACTTGTTTTCTTCAAAACCAAAATTTGAAATCACAGCATCAAATTTTAAATACCATTGCCTGGATGCTTGCTTCAATCCATAAATTGACTTGTTAAGCTTGCAGACTTTTTTCTCATCTTTTATAAAGCCTTCTGGTTGAAGCATGTAGATATGCTCCTGCAAATCTCCATTCAGAAAAGCAGTTTTAACATCCATTTGATGTAATTCTAGGTCGAAATGTGCCACCAATGCCATTATCACTCTAAAGGCATCTTTGGTTGAGACTGGTGAAAAAGTCTCATTGTAGTCTATCCCTTCTTTCTGATTGTACCCTTTTGCCACAAGTCTAGCCTTGTACCTCTCATCTCTATTCTGCCATTTGCATCTCTTTTGGTCTTGTAAACCCATTTGCATCCAATTGGCTTTAAATCTGCAGTTTTGTCAACCAGTGTCCAAACCCCATTTTGTGACATGCTTTTAAGTTCATCCTCCATAGCAAGCTTCCATTTGTGACTATTATCAGATTGCATAGCCTCTTTTAATGAGGTTGGATCATTTTCTTCCCCCAAATCAAAGTCAACTGCAGTCAAGAACAAGTGATAATCACTTGATATTGCAGATTTTCTTGCTCTTTCTGACCTCCTCAAAACTGGTTGTTCTTGAATGATTGGTTCTGGCATTTCTACATTTTCCTGGGGATGATCATCTTCAATAACTGGTTCTACCTCATTGACTGCTTGAGTTTGATTTTCATGATTGATTCTTGGAATACATCTACTGCAAGAGATTGCAGTATTTCTGGAAATATAAACCAGCTTTCCATGTGATGAAATTGTTGTCCCACATCATTATCCATAATCATATCTTCACTTTGATCAAACATTTCATCAAAGAATGTTGCTCTATGTGTCTCAAAAATTCTGTTATGCCTTGTATGACAGTAAAACTTGAATCCCTTAGACTTTTCTGCATAACCAATGAAGTATGCACTGATTGATTTGGACTCAAGCTTGTCATTTTCTCCATTGTAAATTCTTGCTTCTGCCCTGCAGCCCCAAACATGAAGATGGTTGAGGCTTGGTTTGTAACCACACCAATTTTCAAATGGAGTGTTGTTGACAGCCTTGCTTGGTGTTCTATTGCAGATATAGTTAGCTGTTTTCAAAGCCTCTCCCCACAAGAACCTTGGTAATCCTGATCTGCAGAACATGCTTCTAACCATGTTCATTAATGTTCTATTTCTTCTTTCAGATACACCATTCTGGTGTGGTGTATATGGGGTGGTATATTGAGCAACAATGCCGCATTGTTCTAGATATGCAGCGAAAGGTCCTTTATGTTGCCCTTTTTCTGAATATTTTCCATAGTACTCACCTCCTCGATCTGACCTTATGACTTTAATAAGTCTTTCTGTTTGTCTCTCTACTTCAGTTTTGAAGATTTTGAAAACATCAATCACTTGTGATTTTTCAGAAATTAAATACACAAAGCAATATCTTGAAAAATCATCAATGAAGGTCACAAAATATGAATTTCCACAAATGGTATTGACAGGAAATGGACCACAAACATCTGTGTGAATTAATTCAAGCAAGGTTGCAGACCTTTTGGAACTGAAATTTCTTTGACTTGTCATTTTTCCTTTCAAACAGTCCACACAAGTTTCAAAATCACTAAAGTCTAATGCAGGTAAAATTTCTTGTTTCACTAATTCGTGAAGCCTTTGTTTTGAAACATGTCCTAGCCTTCTGTGCCAAAGAAAAGAAGATACATGCTGTTTGTGCTTTCTTTTAACACCAACAGTTTTTGAAATATTGAAAACTTGATGTTTTTCAAAAGCTGCATTTATGCAATTGACATGCCAGTAACCATCTATCAAAGTAGCATCACCAAAACAAGATGAATTTTCATAGAAATACATAGACCTATTATTGCTTGAAAAGCTGAAAGCATCATCCATTACAAATAGAGAACCAGATATTAGGTTTCTCTTTATTGAAGGAATATAATACACATTATCTAATACTAGTAAATACTTATTCCTAAATACTAATTTGACACTTCCTACAGCTTGAACTGCCACCCTTTGGCCACTTGCAGTGCATACCCTTGTTTCATTCTTCTTTGGGATTGTTTGGCTTGATAATCCCTGCAAAGAATTAACAATATGTATGGGTGAACCAGTGTCAAACCACCATGAAGTTTTACTAACAGATGCATGAGACTCTAAAGCAAAATTGATTTTAACAAAAAAGTACCTTTCTTGTTCAGCCAATTTTTGAAACCCTCACAGTCCTTCTTGAAATGACCAGTTTTCTTGCAAAAGAAACATTTCATTGGACCATTTTTGCTGAGAGACTTGTTTTTGTTCAGATCAGTCTTCACACCAGATTTTGAAGAACTAGCCTTAAAGTTCTTGTTGCCAAAGTTTTTCTTAGACTTTGGCTTGGCAATGTAGTTGATGCTTACTGCCTTTCCCCTTTTGATCACTTCATCTTCCTCCTGCACACAAATGGAAATCAGTTCATTAAGACTCCATTTTTCTTTCTGTGTGTTATAGAGGCTCTTGAGATGGCTATATTGATCAGGGAATGAATTCAGCAACATATGCACCAGAAAAGGATCATCAATGTTCATATTCAGGCCTTTCAGCTTTCCTGCAATGTCAATTCCTTTCATAATGTACTCTCTTATGCTTCCATGTCCATTGTATTTCATCCCAGTCAGTGCATTCATGAGTGTGCTAATTTCAGCCTTGTCAGAGACCCTATACTTCTCAGCAATTGAATTGAAGTAGACTTGTGCAAACTCAGAATCTGGTATGCCTCCCTTGACTGCATCAGTCATACTCTTCTTGATGCAAATTAGTGCCATTCTGTTGTGCTTGTGCCATTGTTGATACCTGTCTCTTGCTTCCTTAGATGCTGTTGCAGGCAACTCAGCGGGTGGGTCTTCCTTAAGCACATGGTCAAAGTCCAGAATGCCCAGGTTGAGTTCTATATCTCCCTTCCATTTCTTGAAGTTCAGTCCATTGAGCAATTCAATTTGATTGATGCTCATAGGAAAATGCATTGCTGGAATGAATTTTCAACTTAAATCAGTCATTCATATCTGTATTTGCATATATAATACAGTTCCAGTTTCACTTTATACCAGAAAATTTATATATATGCACATCCCAATGTTAATTCTCTTGAAAAACATTTAATGAATATCATATAAGCAGATGAATGTGCATGTTTCATTTTCAAGAAATTGGTATCATTTGTGATACACATATCTTTAACGAAATGCATGAAGATCTGTAATCTGTCAATATGTTTGATAAGAAAATTTAGTTTCAGGATGTCTAACTGCTTTGGAAGTTAGATCTTATTCTAAATCTTCAAGTTTTCTTGATGATTCTTTCTGAGAAGTATGTCTAAGTATATATATGCCAACTAATTTGTTAGTATTGTACACATATATCAGATCATATGTAAAAGAATGCTCATTAATTTACTGCATACATCAATGTAAACATGGCTACTGTGGCAGCATTATGTATTATACTGAAATATGCAGATATGATCTTGAACTCATATGTATAATTATTAGAAGCACATATATAGTTAGAAATCAAGGAAATGACAGTAATAGTATTGCATTCAATATAAATATGATACAGAATAATCAACATGGTTTGATGAATTTCTGCAGTGCTATTGATATGCATGTAAATATTCATGAACAGCATTTCAAAATAATGCCCCAGATCATTTAACTTATCAAAATTAAACAAACATTGATTTAAAAAATCTGAGTATAGATGCTCTGATACCAATTGTTGAAGAACATTAAAGAAATAACTTGATGTCCTAGAAAGCTATCTCAGAAAATAAATCAAATGTTAATATAAACTGAATGATTGAGTAAACTAACTTGGTTGACTGGTGTTGGAATCCATTTTGATCTTCTCCTAGATCCACACTATATCTTCTCCAGTTTGCTTGATGGGACAAATCAGAATGAGAATATTGCTGTGTTCTAGCAGGGACCAAAAGATGAAGGTTCCAGTTTTATAAACTGATTTTGGTGCAGTTGCATGACAGTTCCTTCCATCAAGGAACTGTCTAAATAACTGCTTGTCCTAATCCGTTTTGTCTTAATCATCATACTTTTGAATTTAATTCATAACAGATAGGTACTTACATATACATACATATTATTAACTCGATTAAGTTAATACACATATACATATACACATGTAAGTAAACCATATTGTACTCTAATTTGAGTTCAGAAAAGCTTGCTACTGGTGTCTGATATGAACAATATATAAGACTAGTTCACATATGTTATTGCTGATATTACATAAACTAGATATCCTTAGAAGACCAGAACTGCATATTAAACTAAACAAATATCGCAAATATAATGTCATAATAGAATGAGTAATGACTGTAATGCTAGGTGAAATAGATACGTTTTCTCTTGCTTATCACATAAAATAATGAATAACCAAACCCTGGAGTCTTCCATAAGTGAATAACCTGAAGGATGTGAACTTGCACAGTGTGATACATAAACTTTTAGAAGCAGAGTCAAATGTTCATCACTCTTGCAAAGCGACCAACATTCAAAACAAAATCAATGAAAGTTGATTTTCCACCTAATACAGAAAAGACTTTGGATCTTATAACAAATGGCCAAAAACTCAACAGCAGCATACTTATCTTGAATAGATAAAGTGGTCAAATAACCAATAACAGTTATCCAGTGTTGAAGTTAAGTGCTTGCCAACCAAACTTTACCACAGAAAGCTGAAAAGTTAAAAGTTTTCTTTATTAATCATTGGTAAATTGAAAACTAATAGAAGGTGAACATTTTTATACATACACTTTTAAAAGAAATACAGAAAGGAGTAGTCTGTTGAGTTTTCATTTCTATTCCCAAGTTGAACTGCCCCAAGTGCAAAGATTGTTTTAATCCAAGTCTTTGCTCTCTCTGTGGATTGTATCTAACCATTAATTTCATTAATTATCTTTCTGCAGGAAACAAATATAGCCAACTAACTTCGAACCTTGATTTGACACTCCAATTTCATGTGAGGGCTACACAAGGACCGAAAATCAGTGAACTTGTATATCTGGTTGCATTAATACATGAGTACTCCCTTGAAGGTCCAATTAATTTATAGAATTGGACGACGGTTAGTGTCTGTTCTGCATGACTCTGGAACGTTATTGCTAAGAAGCGGATTTCAGGGTACCTCCATAGCAGAGCTGGTCACTGGCTACAGGTTTCTTTCCTACCGGACCGGAGGAGGCCGAGAATGTAATGTCAAAAGGACCAACGACGATGAAAAAGGAGTAGGAGCGCTATGCTCAAAATAGAATGAGAATGATTACGAGATAGAATGGATCTCTGTTATGAACAACAATGACTAGCCATATGTTAATATCTGTAATCAAGAACAATATATCTCATCTCTTCACATATTCAGAACAACAATATACTAAACATAATGCAACAAGAGCAAGGGAAAATCAACTTTGTGGTAAGCAGCCCCACTATAGTAACTTGAACTGGACTTGGTAGGGTGAGCCAAGCCTTGCGGTAGTGAAAGGCCAGGATCACATGCGTAAGCCCCATTGCGCCCCAATAGCAGGCTACTGTGGTAACCACTCTCCCATCTTCAAAGATATGCTCATGTTTATCTGGTGTGGAGGACTATTTGTATAGGCTTCTTGGTTTCATTTAACATCACATAGGTGATAGGTGACACCAACAGTTACTAAATTCTTGTTGAACTTTATACATTCATTCCAATCCAGAATTGCTTATGCAACAGAACTCAGCACGTCATAATTAGACTGCTGATTGTCTTCGCCGATATGGGATCTGATGTGATTTTAACATCAAGCATTATACTGTTAAAACAACAGACGAACCTTCGCAAGGGATTATAGATTTTACTTCAATGTATTAAACACACAAGCATTGATAACTTCAATCTGAGGGGCACCCACAGAGGTGCACCCTTCCAAAAATAGGCGTATGCCATTTAAAGCGCCGCGCACACGGTATTCTTTAGTAAAAGGCGAAAGAATAGTTCGCTCTGTGCTCAACGCATGGCTCCGTGAGCATGTGACAGTTATGCTGCTTCAATTTATACCTCTCGTACTTGACAGCTTCTCTTCTACAGGCAATGTGGGATAAGTAGGCCCCAAACTTATTACTCCTGCTTTCAGTTCTTCACAGACTACAATTACCAATTTCAGGGAAGTAAGTAAGGATCTTAATTATTGATGTAGTAATTACACATCAACTACATATAAGTACTTGTTTGTAAGTTTAGTTGTGTATATACACATGCTTGTAGAAATTGAATGTTGTGATCCAAGATCAACTGATGTGATTGATGCAAGCCTGCAACTTTACTTGATCGACGTAATTCCTTGAGCTTGTTGATAGCACCACGAGACTACGTTTCCCTGAGTGGTTTTCTTGATTGCACTCTGGATATAATCTCTACATTACACAGATAGTGATAGCCCAAGTGCCCAACCACGAGAACCTTTTGAAAGTTTGTCAGTGGTGGCCATGACGCAATCAAGGCCTTTTTTCTTTTGGTCTGAGGCTCAATCAAGGCCTAAGTTTACCGTCTTTGACAACGAAGCACACTACCAGAAAAATAGGGCATGTTTAATCAGGGCCGTACGCTCTCCTGCCTGCTTCACTTTGTAACTGCAAGATTAGCCAACTAGCTAGCTACTTTTCTAGTCCAAGACATGTTGGACTCATAGTTTTAGTTCAAGGCTCAACTTACGAATCTCACAGTATATACATCCCTCACTTAACAATTCACTTCCCATCAGAATTAGGATTGAAAGAGATCAGCACAAACTGTATTATTGTCCACACAAAAACTACAAAGAGATACCAGCAAGCATAACTTGAACAATACAATAATACACGAAATTCAGGACTTCAAATCCCACAAGTTTTCGAACATTATGGAAAAGCCTGGATAACAGATTGGACAGCATTAATAGGTGTGACCGTGTGTCGGCTAAAGCCAGCTTCCCCAAGAACATATCCCCATTCCTTCAAGGTCCTCTCTTTGCCAGTGCTAGTATGAGCCATCATCACCATGTCTAGCATCAATCTCACATCGGTTAGCTCGTCTTTGATCTCATCTTCTTCAATAACAGCTTCCAGAATTATCACCTTCCCTTTGTCCTCAGGAATTGCTTCCTTACATTTCTTCAGTATACGGATGCACTCCTCATCTCCCCAGTCATGAAGAACCGACTAAATACACATAAGAATAATCAAAATTTAAACAAATAATTAATGCTAGATGCCACCGATATTTTCTAAACCGCATTACCAGATCACACAGATGATGTAGCATAGGCATTTATGTTATTACCAGCGTAAGTATCTTTAATTTAAAGAATCACACAAAAGGTAAGTTAATGATGGATAAAAAAAAATGAAAAAAAGAAGTTACAAACATATATAAGAAAAGGTAGCTTGACTACTAATTAGTATATTTACTGACTTTGATAATTGCAGCATCGGCCTTTGGAATACAATCAAACATGTCTCCTCCAACATTCTCCACTCGATCACTCTCCTCAGCAACAGATACAACATGAGGAAGATCAAAATTGATCCCTCGAGTAATCCAAGGACAGGCCTTAACCAAGAAGCCTAAAGTAGTTCCATTACCACCACCCACATCCACTATGGTCTCAATCCCACTGAAAACCTCTAAACAACTCTCAATCAGTGCAGGCAATGCCAAGCTTGCATCACAAGCCATTGCTTCATTGATAAGCTCGCTGTGACCGGGATTAGCCGCTGCAAAGCTCCATATATCCTCACCATGTACTGCCTCAAATGCGGGAGTACTGGTGCCATTGCCTAGAATACGGGCACTAAGGCCATGCCATGGTGCTAGCATTACCGGACTACTCTCCAGCAAAATCATTGCAGCCATGCTATTTTCACCGGATTTTAGTAGGCAGCGGGACAAAGGTGATTGTGCATAACTT
Source organism: Rosa lucieae (assembly GCA_024704745.1). Taxonomy (NCBI): domain Eukaryota; kingdom Viridiplantae; phylum Streptophyta; class Magnoliopsida; order Rosales; family Rosaceae; genus Rosa; species Rosa lucieae. The sequence goes on from CM045497.1 coordinate 40,627,956, forward strand.
TTGGGGCCTGATGGGATTTTGGGTTGGACTTCTTTGAATATTTTCTGGTGAACTAGGAACCTCATGATGCGGTAAAGGGAAGAAGGATCGCAATTAAGAGCTTTGGATAGCTCTAAGAGTGTCATGGGGCTTCCATGGCTTTCAATAGCATCAGCTATTCCAAGCTCAATGGCACATTTTACCACTGCAATTTTTGAAAACCCAATCACATAATTCCACACTTCCACTTTGGCACGTTCCTCTCCCATCTCTTCCAAAGTTGGCTCTCTTTGTGTATCTTCCATCTTTTTTATTGTGTGTTTGTGTGTGCTTGTTCTATGCTCTTAGCAAGTTATATATATACACACAATTTTTAAATCGTATATACACAATTGTCCGCCTTATATACACAATACAAGCAATCAGTATCACGTGGGAAATATGAACAATAAATCAGCTAACAGTACTCCGCAGAATGGCCGACAACTAATAATTAATAATAATAATAATACAATAGACTGTTTATCAAAAACAGTACAAATATAGTAAAATCGAAGCAAAGACAAAACATCTGATGTGGATTGCACTTGTTTGATTACTATATTTGTAGGGTAGTATGAGAAGAAGCAATTACAAGTTGTCTAAATGTCCTATAAACTATATTTACCAATATTTGAATCGGATTAGATAAGGTGCAAATCATGGTGTAAAAATGTTTATATAATACGACCAATCTGGTAAGGTGCAAATCATGGTGATATAAACATTTTTAAATACGACCAAGATTGGTCCAGATTTGGTAAAAGGTGGAAATCATGGTGTAAAAATGTTTATTAATAATACCACCTAGATTCGAACCAGATTTGGTAGGGTTTGCGGTATGCCTGGAGAGCTGACCATATAGACCCTCGGAAAGGTTTGATCCGTATAACACAAAATTTTAACTCGCACAATTTTGCTAAATCGTCGTTGCTCACCCATGACTCCAGGTTATTTATTCATTAATCCAAACGATTTACAATCAAGCAGTGCCTAATTAGATTTTTTAAGCAAGAAACATTTAATTAGGATTTGTAGGGCTTTACCCCGAAGGGAGCCCTTCCAGAAATTCTCGAGGGCACTGGGCTGAACCCAGGCCCAGGAGGGGGTTTGGAAATAGTTTTCAACCAGCAATAGACGCGCCTCGGTTAGTACCTCATTAGCTGCGTCATTGCCCCAAGCGCAAAGATACTTAGCTCAACCGTGTGATTCCTATTTTATATGCGCTGGAGAACTCAGTCTTTGCCTATCTCTCGATGTGGGATCACCCATTGTACAACTATCTAAGCCATTCAATTCCAATAGATGGCCCTCATACTACTGAGCAGAGGTGAATGCACTTTATTTTCGTTCCCCTTTCTATATGTTCAGTGATATTGATAGTTTTAAATGGACAGCAGTTGTCAAATACCCTTGAATTAACATCACATTGGATCCTTATCAAGAACTAGCATATACCAATTTGGGAGGACAAACACTCTTCTTTTTTGTTCACAGACAGCCTAAAATAATATATCAACGAAAGGTCTTAAAGAGTGAATACAAGAGTCAAATTCCAGCACTGATACAACTACTCCATAAACCTTGCACTCTTCCTTATTGGACATCAGTTGTTGATGAATATAATAGAGGGACAGTTGGCTCAAAGGTTTATGATACTATATAACTTGGATGGCTCAAAAGCTTTGCAAAAAAGCAAGGCAACATTAGCAACAGGACAAAAGATTTAGTCGGTGTCCAATCATTGTAAATAGCATTCTGCTGTACTTTCATTATGTACAGAAGTTACAAAAGTTAGTTCAGTCGTTCACAAGTTAGAAAAATTGTTCATCCATGCAAAACGTCACTAACCAAGTCTCTGTCTGTCACTCTCTCTCCGTGTACGGGCACATGCTCATAACTGACTGATCTTTAAGGAAGACTTCAGCCGCTCGACAGCATTTAAAAGTGAAGAACTTCCTTCACAAGCTTCAACTAATAACTCGAGCCTCTTCGCAATGGCAGTCCCTGCTGGTGCTCCATCCTCTTGCTTGATTGTTTGTGATGCAGATGGCTTGCTATATTGAATAAGATTCAACATCATAGCCTGCAATAACGTATACCATTCTCATTAGATACTCCCAAAGGACTGCTTCATGAGAGAAGTGAAAAATGGAGAAAAGGTAGCTGAAATAGGGGCATTGGTATAATATAAACAGTTGTGAACTTCAATTTCATATCATAGTGTATTTATCCAACTATAAGGTGAGGTAGCATGGAAGGTAGCCATGATTGTCTGCTTAGAACCAATTTGTCACACTAAGAGGTTTATGAAAGGTCATTCTAATATGTAATACAACTACTTGGTACCCTTTCTAAAAGAAATAAAAATAAAAAATAAAAAAAATGGGTCTGCTACTCCGCCGTACGCCATGGTTTTCCTTCTCTTTTAAGGCATTATCCTTAACTTGCTTAACATGAAACAAATGAAGAGTTTAACAACCTTGAAAGGATTTACATACCTCATGGTGTTGCTTTGAGGAGAAATCTTGCAAAAGAGACCTTGAGAGCTTATTCCGAAGCAATAATTTATCACCTGTGTACGACTCAAATATGAAAGCTGAAAGGTGATGGAGAACAAGCGTATATGCAAGTGATCCTCGACTTGCTGCCCTGTCCAGGGCACCAGAAGTCCATGATTTCACGTAAGCCAACAAATTATCAGAATTATCCTGCACAGACACCAGATTAGATATATAAATTCATCACCATTGCAATAAAAGGACCATTTATATTGAACAGAAAAACAAACAAAATCATTAACTAGTCAGCAGTACCTCAACAGGTTCAAGGTACCCCTCTGCATCAGTAAAGCAATTCTCTAAAGGTGGCAGAAGTTCAAGAACACGAGAATTAGTTAGTGTATTCCAGGCAGCAAGTCGCACAGGAGCTTCAACACAACGATGAAGATAAACTGCAACTTGCCGGCCATAAATCAGATCACCATAAGATACAGCAGAAAACTGCTCCACAAGAGTTTCAATAAATGTTGAGTATGTCCCATGAATCTCTGATTCAAATGCCAGAATTTCCAAGTTATTTTTATTTCTCGGTTCTGACGATAAGGTACGTGACCTTGCCTGATGAAGAAGATTCCCATAGAGATCTTGCAAAGCTTCATAACTAACCCGGCTCTTCTCCTCCTCAAGCACGCCCATCCCAACAAGTAAGAGTACAGACAGAGAATGCAATTTCCAAACTAACGGTACACTCTTAACGGGGGAGTGGATGCCAGCAGGTAGGAAACTAGCCAGTGCTTCAATACCCAAAAGGAAGAAAAGTCCAGCTCTAGCAACTACAAGAAAATCACCTGGATCTTGCATGAGATCCTGTAACTTGGAAGATTTTTTAAGACCAGCGGTCTTGCCATCACAAAGGGTTGAGACTGGACTGAGAAACCAGCAAACAGGTAGCGGTAGTCTCTGGTGAGCCCACTCTGCTACTAAATCTTGACTGGTTATACCTGATGTGTCAATGTCCTCATATATGGTGTTGAGGGAACTCTTGCCTTTCTTAAGTGATTTACTGTATGATATATTCTTGCTGTCACTATCTTCAAGCTTTTTCTTTAGAGATAACCATCTATTACTGAAATGAGAAGCTAATGTTCTACTCAAGAGCAGGTAATCCTCTTCTTTATCATCCCAATTGAACAGCTTAGCTCCACTACTTGAGAGAAAACGACGAATACAGATATCCAGATACTTCAAAACAGAGACGTCCAGCAAACTATTTATTGCCTTTTTCACAAAAGTACCATCTGTTGGCCCAGCAGTTACACAGACTCCTAGAGATGAATTGATTGCCAGTATAATGAACATCATTTCTTCTTCTGTGTGGATATCAAAATCAGGGACAATTTTCAACGTTTCAATCAGGTCAGTGAGAAACCTCGCATCTGCCTGGGCCAACAAAACAGTACCAGACCAATATCCTCCACCAGAAGCACCCCAGCCAACTCCCACCCCAGGAGCAGGACCTCCCCTACCAAATTTTTCTATGGATTGCACAAGGTGCCACTCTGAAGCAACTAACTTCACAAACATATTTTTCGCACTTCTCAATTCAACCAATGACCCCTTAAGTATACCGTCCTTGAGTATTTTCTCTTCTCTTGATGAAGTATTATTTTGGGGAAGCGTTTGTACGCTTGCCCTGGCTAAAGTTATCAACTTATCAATGTTAATGATAATCCCCAGCAACCCATGTAAGCAACATACAGTCGCCAACGATGTTTCATAATCACCTTGCTGTCTCAAATTACACAATTTCTCAATGAAGGAGCAACCTGCATTAGAATCTATTCCAACAAACCCATTCTTAATAATTTCAAGGCCAACTTTAGGAACAAACGCTGGAAGCCATGGCACAAGACGACTACTTTCGTGCAAGTGGACAGTGTCATCTGGGATCACTCTCTCAAGCACTCTGGAAAGCATATGCAAGACAGCTGAATAGACCCACAACAAGGAAGTCACTGATAAATCTTGGGAAACAAGATGACCAGAAATTCGTTCTTCCCTGTCAAACAATTTACATACACTGGGATCATTCTTCCATACTATCCACTTCAGAGCTATTTCAACCATTGGACCAACATGACTCCAAGACCAGAAATCAGCGTCATCACCAGAATCCTCTGAGATTTGATTCCTGTGATGCTTCTGTGCGAACAAATTTGGAAGTCTTCTAGCCAAAGCCTCCAATACAAGGTAGGCCTCTTTAGAGATGGAAGCAAACTCACAAAGAACACCGTTCTCTATAAGTTTTTCAAGCATAGGTGGATTCAGCCACAGGCATAAGTAAGGAAAAATTTCTGAGAAGTATGACACACAATATCCATGCTGAATGCAGACCTTCCAAAACCGCAGTTGTTCAACTATCAGAGCTGATGAAAGTCTACACTTTTCCTTTCCAGATTTTACCCAGTTGTCAAGGAAGGATGCAGGTTGATACAAATGCCACGTCAGAGTTTGGAAGCTCCCATTCTTTATAAAATCAAAACACCTCTTCCGATCAGATTGTGCCAACACCTGTTGGATTTACAAAAACAAAGATAACAGTATTAGATTCATCTGTAAGCAGATGCAGGAATAATTCTCGTCTAGTTTAATACAAATAAATAGTGAGATTAATTAACAGAGACCAGTTACCTTTAGAAGTCTAACAGACTTAATTTTAGAAGGCTGAATTTCTATATTGTCTTTTGCAATGAATCTGCTGACCACTGTTTGGAGAAGCCTTTCGCAAATCATCATTGCATTCGCACATTTTGGGGAATGCCTTGCTATAGCAATAAGTATAGAAAGAATGTATTCTTCCAAAGCTGCTGTAGGGTCTGACTGAAACCACACAAAACAATACGACTTCAGGAAACTGCAAACTGTCGTTTTTCAAGTTCATAAAAAGTCCCTTGATCAATTTAATCAGAAAAGAAAGTCCTCATCTAAATTTTCTCTAGGATGTTACCATATCATATAACACCATTACTAGGTGATTCAGTGTTTTGACATTATCAAAACACAAACCCACATTTACTAACCAGATAGAAGAATGAGGAAAGGGTAAAAGAAAATGGTTCCTCTACTTAAAGGCATATAGCTCAGAAATGATAAACTCATGCAGGTGCATTAACAGATATACAACATAGAAAATGCATGGACAGGTGAACAGATATACACACACACATAAGACACAGGAAACCCTGTCAAAGTAGGCAAAATTATGTTTAACACCAAGGATTGTGATTATGAAGTAATACTTTAAACTTAAATACATAAAATAACCTCTGTATATCAACTAATGAAAGAGGTTACACATAGTGATATAGTACCAGTACAGCAATACTGCTATCAATATGGAATATAACGTCAAAGTCCCCTAAAGAGGAAGGAGTTAAGCATCTGAATTTAGACTAGTGTGTAATTCTCTTTCATAAAGACTAACCTCCAAAAGATAGCAAAGCGCTGGAAGGATTCCCATCCGCACCAAACCTGCAGCAAAATCTTGTCCAGCAACAACAATGTCGTCCTGAATTGTACGCTTCCCTTCAATCTCATCATCAATAATATCCTCATCAAGAGCAAGAACATTAGAAGGTTTAGCATTGTACTTCCAGAACCCACCATGAAGGAAACCAACATCAATCTCCGGTTTGCTTCGAAATACAGGGGCGGTAAAAGTATCCTTATGAATAGGTGCTAATTTCTGGAAGGAAGATATGTTAAGCTTTATGTAACTGAAATACGAACAAAGAAAGATGTATAGAACCAAAATTGTGGGAAGAATACAAAAGAAAGACTTTACCTCCGAGACATCGAAGAAGTTCTCATTCACATCACAGCTCAATACGTGGTAAATAACTTTGGCACACATTCGAACCACGGATTTATGGTTATCATCGAGACACATCCTACAATAAATCATAGGTTAAAATGCAACATTATGAGTTCATGACATCAAAAACATCAGATTCAAATGGATATGAAATCTCAGTATATTAAAAATGATGAATTGTAACAAAAATGGTGCCTTTTAAGTCATGTTTGAAACCAGTATTGCAATTTACAAGTGGTGAACTGCAAGAAAAATTATGCTTTTAATTTCTTTTCCGAAACCATCACACAACATGCAATAACAGAGGGTAAAAAAAGAAAAACTTGTTTACACAACAGTAAGTTTAGAAGTTCAAGACAGATAATCAGGCATACTTCTAACTAAGATATAGTATATAAACATCCAAATGTAACTCACCTGAGAGCTAAAACAAGTTCAGGTTCTGGGCCAAGTGCATAAGCCCAGATAGCCTCCCAGTCGACAGATCTGTCAACTTTATTAGCATCTTGTCTGGTAATTTGAACATGGTTTTGATGAATATTTTGTAATGCCTTATTGAGCACGTTTGAAAGAAGAGCCAATGCTAGGTCCCGTTGTCCTGCAATCTAAAGCAACCAAAAATAGCAAATAGTAAAAGAACTAGTTGAAATTAGAAAGCAAAACCAACACCTATAGATCTCATATGTAGAATGGTAGAGATTCATGAACATCCTACATCAAAAGACTCAGGAATATTTGAGAAAAACATCACCCAATCAGTTGGCTAGAATTACAGCAATTAAGAAGCATGATTAAACTTGAGGCCGAACAGGAAAATAAAGGTGATAGAAATAATAAACTGACCAAACTCCTAGTGAGTGACACTGCTTCTTTAATTGTATAACCAGTAGCACCAGGATCTCCCTCAGTACGCAGGTAGTCACGCCCCGCCAGATTAACTGCAACATTGGATGGAATAAGGAATTAGTTCATATGCTATCTTCAAGAAATATCTTTTAGTGCAATTGCCCTGTCTAGAGAGAAACATAACTGCAGCTATAAAGTTCATAGACATAGAATATTTTAACTGCGTAATTAAGTCCTACACTATAAGTCTAGAAAACATAAAACATTAAAAGAATCGAAAACAAGGGAAGGAGGGATGCACAATCTCAGCAAAAATAGATTGAAAAATATTGCTTATGCACAAAAGCATATAAACTACTAGTAAACTCTTATACAAATAACCTCCTACCAGACAGTTCAGACACTAATTATTTGGAAATCTTAGTCGAGTGATCTATAATAGTATGAGAATCAAAGTAAAAAGTTTCAGCCTTGGACCACTAAAAGGAATCAGTGCTAGAATAAGTTGATGACCTGCCCTATTAATTCAAAAGTGATAAGCTGGCACCAAAAATTACACTGTAATCCAACACAAGAAACAAACTCAGCATGTAGATGACCTCTTACAAACAGGAGCCAACAGTCTACACAGTTGGAAGAGTAAAATGCTTTATTTGGATAAGAAAGAAAAGCCAGATGATAAAGTTGGAACCATTAAGTGAAAGAAACTATCAGAGTAAAAAGAATAATTAATATAGATTACTACCTTGAGGCATCTGCTGCAAAGAATTTCCAACAACAGTCCCATCTGAGGAAAACCTTAATCCCCTAACGGCCTCGACTCTCTCACTCCAAGCATTCCACAGCTTGCCCTTGGCTTGGCCTGAAATCGGCACTAAACCATCACTCCGTGTATGGTTTGAGGTATTGGCTGCGGTTACATGAGGCATAGCAGTGTGAGAACTAGGGGAAGGTTTTCGGTCCTTGTTATCTGAGCTGGAGGTTCTTTCCTTCTTCAGTTTCTCTTCACCCCTCCTTTTGAGTACTTGGAGTAATGCAGGGTCCAATCTCCCCATTATCTCATCTTGTGCCTGTGCAATCTCCTCGGTTGACATTCCCCGCAACCGAGCACGGTTCTCCGCATCAATCTCACTCTCAAGCGAAACGGGCGCTTGTTCTTCTCGAATATCAACAGCAGGCGACTTTGGGATCACATCAATTTCCATGTCATTGCTGTCCAACACTGATTCCTGCTCATTCTTCAAGTTAGCCAACACAGGCTTTGTCCGGTGACGCAGTTGATTCGAGCTATTCTTCCTAACACTAGCTCTCATGGTTTCCCTAACTGTACTTGTCCTATTCTCATCAACCTCCATCTCTACCCTCTTGCTAAAGTTCATGTCTTTTTTACTCTTCCTCACTATCGGCTTTGCATAAGGTTTTACAACATCAAAGTCCATAACAGCTTCATCATCCTCACTATCACCCTCACCCTCCTCACCACCCATTTTAGTATTCACCGGACTCCAATGCTGTAAACAAAAACCAATTACCAGTCACCACTATTTCTTCAATTTTCACTAAATTTTTTACAGTGATGATGAAATGAAGTACTAATCAGAGCTTACCGGGCCCTCGGAGCGGTGGCGAGCAGCAGGGAAGTGAAGGACGCTAGGCCGGGGCGGAGCAACGGGCCCCAAAACCGGCTTATCGGAAAAGCCTTTCTCGACGATACCGCCGACCATGCACGAAGCGTCTACATCGTTTAATTGAAGCGCCGTGTTGCCGAAGATCTTCTTCTTATTGTTCTTGCCCGTAGTGCTCTGCTTCTTCTCCATGGAGCCTGAGCTTCACTGTGAAAGTAGGGCAAGGAATTTGGGCGGGCTGGTTTATATTAGGGAAGAGGATGCTCTCCTGATTTACCTAAACTATGATCACACGTGCATATTATTAAGTCTAATGGTCACAGTCACCACGGCAGGAAACTATTCACTGTCACTGGATCTTTGCTTCCACCTGTTGGGTCAGGGCCAAGAGTCAGTTACTCGTCATAGAATATTTTATTATTTGTTTTAGTGTAAATAAGAAATATATTATGTAAATAAATACTATTGATGAACATTTTAGAAAGGGGAAATGATTATTTACTCAATTTTAGACACCAAATTGCCCACTTATGTTAGTGGAGCTTTTTTTAACCTCATTTACCAAAAACACTCTAAGGGATTATTTCCTTAATACCCAATTAATTCTTTTTTTTTTATTTTTTTTTATTTTAACTTTTTTGCCCTCTCATTCTTTCTCACTTAGAGAGAGAGACTCTCTCTCTCCAGACGACGTCGGATCTCTCTCTCCCTCTCTCCATCTCTCCAGCAGGTCGCCCACGACAATGGCTCTCGCCATCGCCACGCCGAAACTCGTCGTCGTGCTCTCCAAGGCCAGGCTCGACGCCAAGCCGACGATCCTCGTCGCTGAGAAGATCGGCGAGGCCGAGTTGGACCTTCTGAAGGAATCGACGACCGCCAGTAGAATCGGGTACGTCTTCGATTTGCTTCTGTCTCTCTCGCCGACGATTGATCATCATGGAAATCGCAACTTGATTGTATCTCCAGTCCCGGGCTGCAACCAGAGTAGTTGCAATCGGAGTCAAATCAATGTGAAGGCAAACGGTCAACCGGAATTGTTGCAAAATGACTGGAATTGTGGGCAAAATCGTCAACCGGAGTCAAGATTATTGGGGGGCAATAATGTGTCTTAATTGTTATAAAGTCTTTATAATTGTGTTCAGTGATATTTTCCTTTGTGTTAAAGACTACTTCTATAGTGTTTTGGTATTTCTGATATATTATTGGGCGGCAATAATCTATTTATTGCAGGGCAATAATATATTTGTTTTGTTATTTTTTGCATGAATATGGGTGATCCTTTTGTTGTTAGGTGCATTTATTCTTGTTAAGAGGCCACCCGGGAGGCCTAGGGTGAAGCAGTTCAAGTGAAGTGGAGTGTGAAAAAAAGTCAATTCGTTGTGGACTTAAATTCACCAAGTATTGAATTTGAATACATGTACTTTTGTAAACTAATTCAAAACCAAACTGAGTTACTTCTGACCATCTATAGAAAAATTATTGGGGGGCAATAAACTTTTTATGACCCCCCAATAAACCTAATTATGTTGGTTAATGAATCTAGCATCATTTTGTTGAAATGACCTGTAATAAATGAACCACAGTTAAGACATTATTAGGGGGGCAATAATCTGTCTATTGCCTCCCAATAGACCACCCCAAAAATCATCAGTTTCTATCATTGATAGATTATTGTACTTTAATAAACTCAAAACAACATAAGACTTATCAAAACTCTAATTTCAGTGATTAATTAACCACAGTTAAGAAATTATTGGGGGGGCAATAATTTGTCTACTGCCCCCCAATAGACCACAGTTTTGACGTCGTCCGAGACCTGCAAGCGAAGCCCAGACTAGATTCCGGCTTGGAGCTTCGGAGCTTCCCGGACATCTGACAAACAAAATTAGCGAAGCCCAGACCCGATTCCGGCGTGGAGAGTTTCTCGGACATCTGACGAAAAAAATCGGCGAAGCCCAGAGCAGTTGGGATCGTGGAGTTGGATGGCGTCATCCTCTGATGGTCCGACGGTGGGACAGAGCGGCGGCGGTGGAGGCCGACATCGACGGTGGAGTGGTGGGCGTGGTGGCTTAGAGAGACAGAGAAAGAGAGAGAGAGAGAGAGAGCTTGAGACGAGGTTAGAGAAAGAGAGAGAAAGATAAAGGGGTCGTGACCACTTACCCAATTTTAACATAAAAAATGTCCACTTGCTCCACTAAGAGTTTTTTGACCCCATTTACCCAATTTAATCGTAAATGACATTTTCACCCCCAATCAAATTATTAAACTACAAAATTCTCTCTCTCCTCCTACCGGACTCTCTCTCTCTCTCTCTCTCTCTCTCTCACACCTCCTCCTCCTCCTCGTTGGAGCGTCAGAGCCCAAGAATCCGATCCAGGGCGGTGAAGACTTCACTGCAGAAGTCGTCGCCCGGCAAGCCGATGACGGTGACGAAACCTTTCCGGCGGATTTTGGGACAACTCAGATCTGTTTCTCGATTCGAATCTTGGCCGGGTCTTCCTTGGGTAACCCGACGGCGACGAAGACTCAATGTGGTTGAGGTTGAGGTCGGCGGTGGTGTGGTGGAGGAAGAAGCCGCAGGAGACGAGCTCGTCAGCCCAAAGCTTGAAGACCTGCCTGTCCGATATCGAGTTCAAGATCTGCCGGTCCGATTCGTCCCTAGTCATTCTGATATGGTGCCCAGAGCAATTTCTGGGTGCCCAGATCAATTTTTTTTTTTTTTTTACAGTGTGAACTCCGAGAATGGTGAAGGAAAAAAAAATTAACGTGTACAATTGAACATATAAATGGATCAATTGTGTTTTTAGTGTATTCATTTTGGTTCACTTGAGGGCAATAATATGATTACTAGGAGGCAATACTATGCGTATTGGGGGGCAATAATATGATTACTGGGGGGCAATAATATGATCAATTGTGTCTGTAGTGTATTCATTTTGGTTTTGGGAGTTTATACAATTCACAGGACGGAAATAATATGACTATTGGAGGCAATAATCAGATTATTAGGAGGCAATACTATGCATATTGGGGGGCAATAATATGATCAATTGTGTCTGTAATGTATTAATTTTGGTTTTGGGAGTTTATACAATTCACTGGACGGAAATAATATGATTATTGGAGGCAACAATATGATTTTTGGGAGGCAATAATATGAGTATTGGGGGGCAATAATAACATTACTGGTGGGCAATAATATGATTAATGGGGGGCAATAATATGGTTACTGGATATTATTAGGGACCGGTAGCCGGATTCCGGTCACCGGTCGTCGGATTCCGGTCACGGTCACCGGATTCTGGTTACCGTTCGCCGGATTCCAGTCACCGTTAGCCGGATTCCGGTCACCGGTCGCCGGCGCCCTGCCACTGGTCACCGGAGGCCGGCAAGGTGGAGGATGACTTCTCCCTCTAAGTGAAAAAGAAGGAGAGGGCAAAAAAGTCTCAAAAAAAAATATAAAAAAATTAATTAGGTAAAGGGGAAATAATCCCTTAGAGTGTTTTAGGTAAATGGGGTTAAAAAACAGTTGGTGGAGCATGCGGGCAATTTTTAGCCTAAAATCGGGTAAATGATCATTTTCCCAAAGATAAATTGATGAGGGGGAGGAGAGAGAGATATGAGTATAATTTGTTAATTAAAATGAGGGCAATACTGTCCAACACTGTTAAATTGGGTAAATGGGGTTAAAAAACTCTTGGTAGAGTAAGTGAGCAATTTTTGGGCTAAAATTGGGTAAGTGGTCACGGCCCTATTTTGGAAATCCAACCAAAGAAAATTTTATGGGTAGAAAAATAATATATCCACCGACAACTCAATTTCCAATGATTTTTTTTTATTTTTTATAACTCCACCGACACTATTATCACATGTACACCACCGACAATTTATTTATAGGAAATTTTGGTTATATTTTTTTTTTGTTACCGTTGTAATCTAACAGTTACTAATTACTATATATATATATATATATATATATATTTATATATTAACCTTATCTAACTCCTTAATCATTCACCATTAGATCTCATTCATAATTAAAACCAATTGTCCAGATTTGTGGACTGTTGGCTTCACATTTTCAAGGCTTCCAATGGCTACAGGCCACGTCACCCACCCACATGCCACAGCCTGACAAAATCCCCACTCCCACGCGTTGCAGCCTTGTTTCCGCTAGAGGACAAGCGACTGCCATGCACTTTTGGGTCCTAGCGCGTCTCCCCTCACCTCTTCTTTTTGGGCCAGCGTGGCATCCTGGGTCACGGCCTCTGTCACCATGGTGCCCGAGATGGTGTCCTGGGCCTCCCACTGTGGTCTTGCCCCAACACCGGTGGAAGCATGAATAGTGAAAATATCTTCCCCCAAGCCTGCTTTTGACATGGTGTCCGGGCATGAGAGAGCTCGGTGAACTTGCTCTTAGAGCATCTCCAATTGAGTTTTCTTTGCTTGTGTCAAATTCAAATTTGACATGTGATATGGCAACCTTCATTTTTGCCTAATCTTACTCCAACCGATATGTCAAAATTGTATGTTATTTTAATATATTTTGTTCTATTTATTTTGTTTTTCTCAGTATAATTAATTTTTATGAAAAAAACAGATCTTGTCCTCATCTCTTTCTCTGCTTCTTCTGTTTCTTTTCATTATCTTCTTTCTTTTTTCTCTCTGTAATCAAGTCCCACCCACCACTACCATCGAACCATCCCCATAGCCACCCCACCACTGTCGCACCTCCATCAAAGGCAGACGCCATTTGTCACAACCATCCTCCCCCAGCCCAGATTCCGCAAAAACATAAGCAAGGCACTCATTGCCGCCATACCTCATCCAACCATCACCATCATCAGCCCTTGATGAAGAGCCACAAGCCAGCTTAACAGACTCGGGGGCAGACCGATCAAGCAAACCCAGATCCGGTATGAAACCAAATCGATCCGGCCTAAAAGCAATATGATACGCCAATCCAGACATCCAAACACACCCCACCCCTTGCCAGTCACTGGGAATACTCCTTCCTTGACCAACGCCCAAATTATTGATCAATCAAAGCCCAGATCAATCAAAATCTGCTTGATTCTCAAAGCCCAGAAGGATTCATGAAGGTTTTTTATGAGTTGCTTTGGTCTGGGTAAGATGTGTGTATGTGTGTGTGTGAGAGAGAGAGAGAGAGAGAGAAAGATGACAGCGCAGAAGGGAAGAGAGAAAGGCGAGAAAGAAACAATAAAAAAAAATAAAAGATAGAGAGAGTTGGTGTGTCAAATTTGACAGAGCAAGACTCAATGTCAAATCCACGTGTATGACCTATGGGTTGGAGGAGTGTTTCATCAGTCATTTGTTACCTTTTTTCCCTCCACGTGGATTTAACCATCTCCAGCTTTTCTTGTTCTACCATCAATATAATACCCGAACTTTAAAACTTATCAATATGATACATGAACTCATTTTTTCTTATTAACATCGTACCTCTGTCCATTTTCTGTCACAAAAACGTTAAAACGAAGCATGTTCATCTTGATCAATCAATTAATTTTGATTGATATATATTCAGTATACTGCATTTAATACTTTATTTTTTACGAAATCAACAAATTTAATTTAATTGATCCGTCTTAATATCAACTTAATCGGGATGCATTCATTTATTGCGGATGGACCCCTTAGTGTATCGATATGTGTCATCCTCTGAGCCTACTTGGTTTTGGTGACTCATGAGCCACTTGTACATTTTGTGGGACCACGCGCAATCTAGGCTTGGTTGGTCGCTATTTCAAGTGTCAAAAGAATTATTTAATAAATTTAATTTCATTAAATTTCTTGCGTCTAAAATTTGATTATAATTTTTTTTCCTGATCTAGGGGTTTAGTCGGGTTGATTGAGCAATAAGAGAGAGACGAGAAAAGAGAAAGGAAAAGAGAGATAGAATACAAAAGAAAAAATTATAAAGAATAAAAAGTTAAGGAGTTTGCTAATTGCTCCAAAACGTATTCTTTTCGATCAGAAGCAAACATGGGCAGGTTAGAGATATAATGCGCTCTAATTAAAAAATTTCTCTCCCTATGAGGCTACGACCTAGCGCTCTGCTAGGGTTTCGGAATCCTCTCCCTCAGGGAGGCGGCTTCTCGTATTGTCACTGTTGCTTGTCAATGGTGGTTATGGCATATTGGGTCTGCTTATTATTTTCTTTATTGTGCTAGGTGGCGCTGAGGCTATGTTGATTTTGTGGGACGGGGATGAGGTTGTTTCTGCATCCAAGCCCGATGGTAACGTGAAAGATGTGGCCTTGTTGGCGGGGATGGCATCTAGGTGGCAGATGAGCAACGATCTGATCTTGGGTTGGTTTAGATCTGTTCAGAAGGTTTGGTTCCCATCACGTGCTGATTTTTGGAGTGCTGGTGATCTTGCTGTCGTGGAGGGTGATGATGTGATGGTTTGCTCAACCTCGAGGACTGCTACTGCTGATGGGGTCCAAGGTTGCCACTTGCCAGAGGTGAGGCCGGCTCTGCTTCCCTCGAATTTCGACCCTTTGTTGGCTGGGAGGATAACTTCGCTCTGCTTGTCGGAGGAATCTGCCGCTGATGGTGGTAACCCGGTGGTTGGGATGATGGTTGCGAGGTTTAAAATTGGTATCTGTGCAAATTGCGGCGGAGATTGTTGGCAAAACTGGGATGATCTCGGGCCTATGGTGGATTGCTTGTCAGCTGAGCTGTTTCGCCCGGAATTGGGTCCACATGCTACTAGTGATGCTGGAAGTACGGGCGATGTCCTCCGGTGAGTGGCAGTCGGTGGCGGGGGAAGGGTTGTCTTCTCTCTTAGAGTTTGCCCTAGGTGGGTTGACTGGGCCTAGTATTGGAATTGGGCTGCGAGGGCTTTGTTTTGGGCTTGGATAGCTGTGTTGTTTTCCATTTTCATTTTCAGTTTGGACCTTCATCTTTTTGTTCTAAAAGATGATGGGCTTGTTTATTTCTTTCTTTGAGTGGGAAAGATCGCAAAGAAAAGAGAGATCTTGTTGAGCCCCGCTTCTCAGGATGTTATTTTTAATTCCTCAGGGCTCTATTCTTCAATCTTAGAAGGTGGGTGTACTAGGAGATTGCTAGTTTGGTTTGCTCTTTTAGTTAGGGTTGGCTTTGTAGTAGTTTCTAAGGAACGGTTCTTTCTGTCTCCCCCATAGGGGGGGATCGTTTTTGTACTGCTTGTTGAGCTGCATAATGAATGACCTATTCTACTCAAAAAAAAAAAAAAAAATTGCTCCAAAACGTAATTAAAAATACCGAATAATAGAATATATTGTAATTAATTAAATAGGTATCTTGATAATTTTACACCTACTTATGTAGAAAGAATAAAAATTTGAGCGCTTGTTTAATTTATTTTATTTAATCACGATAAATACACAACCAATAACAAGGACTTTCATAACTAATCTTCACATTCAATCCTTGAAGTCTCAACAAGGATTTATTCACTTAACTTCACACTTAACAATAGCCATCGTACCAGCAAACCATCGAAGCTTGTGGATGTCACCAGACCAGGTGTTGCTTGGTGGTCTCCACCTCCACGACTACCTTTACCAAGTTCTTTAGTATATTTCTTGTTTTTGTTGTTCTTCCGATGCATGCAATTGGGATGTGGAGAATATTGATGGATGGATGTTTGGCCTCTGGAAGTCAAGATTTTATCGAGACTCACTTCGTCACGTTTACTGCCATGGCGGCTTGCCTCTGTGTTGTGATGAAAACTTTGGTTTTAGATCTAAGGTTTTCTGATTTTTGGGGCTTTTCAGCTTCGGCTTGTCGTTATGTTTTAGTTTAGTTATGTTTTAATTTGTTTATTAAGTCTTTGGGATTAAAACTCTTGTTTTCTTTGTATTGCATTTGTAATACGTGTTCCATCTAATAAAAGAGTTATTTGTTGAGAAATGCGTACGTTAGCTATACTACGTGGCGGTGCGGCTGATCAATTAAAAATTAAAAAAATTACCCCCCTTTTTAAAAGTGAAATACCTAAATTATTCCCCTGCATAGCTACTGATTGATCAGCCAAAGCGGACACGGACATTGGTTGTGCACACCAATCTCCTTTGTCGCTAGCTCTTTGAATCATGCAAAGATTATTGCTCTTCACGAAGCAGTTAGTGAATATATATGGCTTAGATCCATAATTACGCATGTTTGAAGCAATTGTGGTTCGAAGTCTACCACAGATGAGTCTACCAGCATTTATGAGGATAATGCTGCTTGCATTGAATAAATAAAACAAGGCTACATCAAATGTGACAACACCAAGCATATAACGCCCAAATTCTTCTACAATCAGCAATAATAAAAGCTCCTCAAGATCAAAGTGAACCAGGTTCGATCTAAGAACAATTTGGCAGACTTGTTTATTAAGTCATTGTCTAAATCCACGTTCGAGAAACATGTTGCAAGCATTGGTTTGCTGAAGTTATCCGAACTCCTATGATCGTAGTCATTAGCGGGAGACACAGACATTAGGGGGATGTCTACATGTTTGGTCTAGAAACATGAAGGGTGTGTTGTACTCTTTTTCTCCTTCGACCAAAGTTATTTTTATCCCACAAGGTTTTTGAAGAGTCAACGAGAGGAGCACCACGTGTGGGCGACACAAGAGAAAATGTTCAAGTATATCTGAATTATGTGTCTGGCCCAAACTCTAGTTACTTGTCTGAGTTGTAATAAGGTTAATATTAGAGATTAATCTCGAAGATATCTTCATAGATATCCATTCATTGTACGATTATATTTCCATGTACAACTCTGATTCTATGCTTGTAATCCTCTATAAAGAGGCCCCTATTATCAATGAAAGGCACAACTTTTTCTCTCCCAATTTTGTTTTCCTTAAACAAATTATAATTTTCAATGACAGCTTCTTCTTCTTCTTCTTTGAAGAAAAGGTGCATTGCATTAGATGACCAGCTAAAAAGTCAAAATCTAAGACACTTAAAGAAAGAACAACACGTTCCTATCTAAGCACTAGCAAACTCATTACAAGTCAAGTTGAGCTCACTATTGAAGCGAACCCATAAATAGCAAACAACTCCGTGTCTTCTGAGGAAAAATCATCTTCTAACCTTCAATCCGCCAGGCACGCAATTGTGGTACGAAAAGAAAGCTAATTCCCAGCAAACATATAGGAGTTGATTCCTCATCTATAAGCCGCTTCCTCCAATCCAATTCAAGATAATTACCAATTTCATAGAACCATGATTTGAATTAGGACTAGCACTTTGAAGACCATAGAAAAGCCCAAATAGCCCAAGTAGGTCACATCTCAACGTAGGGCCACCCACCCAAAGAATGATCCCGACTCTGTTCCTAGGTTCAAGCCCCAGCCGCCAAAGCTTGTTGCTACACAGACGCTTAGCCACTGAATGGATCACTCCGCTGCGCTTTTTCCTTGCCGGCCAAAGGACCTTAAGCCGACGAAACAGCCAAATCAAACCCGCTATCCTCGTCGGCCAAAATAGCCCAAGCAACCCAGAAACCTCGATCTCTCTCCACGCACCTTTAGGGGGGGGGGGATAGCAACCATTCGCGTCCGGCCTATACCGGTGACTAACCACGGTCAAAAGCCGCCAATTTGCACGAACCCTAGGCTAGGGTTTTAACTAGAAGATTGCCTGAGTAGATAGTAAAGAGGAAATTTAAATTTTCAATAACTCCCTTTTACTAATTAAAGTACATATATGATATCAACTCATAAGGAATATTGGTGGAAGAATATAAATTTGTTATAGGATAATTAATTTAATTTTGCCTTTGACAGTGGGAAATAGAAATAGAATACCACCCCTGAGTAGGAATGACAAAAATCCCCAGCAGGGCGGAGCTCCATTGGATACCCACCCCTAATAGGGGAGAATTCGGGGACAAATGGGGAATGGGGATGGGGATGGGGATCTTCAATCCCCGCTATCTAAGGATAGGGCAGGGATGGTATTGTGATCCCCATCCCCAAACCGCCCCAATAATATATACATATATTTAACTTATATATATATTTTAATTTATTTTTTATAATATAAATCATAAATATATACATTTACTACTTTATTTTAATGGCTACACTTTTACTTTAATGGTGTTTTGACTTTTGCACTCACTATATTATAATTTATGAATTTAATCTTGTTTTAAATTTATTTATTGTAGATTTTGATTTTAAAAAAGGCAATATGAGAAAAAATTATTTTATTTATTAAATTCTTATTGGGGATTTGGGGCAGGTTTGGAGGCTTAGTCCCTAGTGGGGATGGGGACGGGGAATCCCCAATATATTTTTATTGGGGATTGGGGCGGGGATGGGGATAGAGAA
The DNA here is from genome assembly GCA_024704745.1 of Rosa lucieae. Taxonomy (NCBI): domain Eukaryota; kingdom Viridiplantae; phylum Streptophyta; class Magnoliopsida; order Rosales; family Rosaceae; genus Rosa; species Rosa lucieae. Next base: position 40,647,158 of record CM045497.1, read on the forward strand.
TGACCCTGGGGATGGGGATGGTATTGTGATCCCCATCCCCAACCCGCCCCATTGCCATCCCTACCCCTGACTGGGTAATTCTATTCAGGCTTTATAAGGGAGTCAATTTCCAGTCAGATCTCATTTTTTCTTTCATTTTCAATCTCTAATTACAACCAAATGGCACATCTGAGGGAAAATGAAATTAATTTTCATTCCATACCATGATTTCCTGCTATCCAAACGGGGCCATACTCTCAAGCACTGCCCGAGCAAGGTGAGCCTTGTTTGTAAACCTTGTCATACCAATACAAACCCCACGAGCATCATCATGCCACCAGGGAGCAAATAATCCGTTAAATGCAGGCACAAAATAAACCCAACCAGTAGACTCAACCAGTGATGCCAATGCCTCAATCTCCTTTGCAGTCTTAATAATCCCAAGACTGTCTATAAGTCACTGAACTGCAGCTCCAGCAATAGCAATGGTTCATTCTAGAGCATAATTTACCTGAGCTTTAGGTTCAAGTTTGAATGACAAAGTGCTTAGAAGCCCATGCTTCGACAGAGTTATTGTTACACCCCACATCTGATATACCCTTTTTACTGAGTTACATGAAATTCTTTGTGGTTACCGTTCGCGGTTATAATTTTAACGTTTAGGGGGGGTGGTTAAAAATTGACTTTTTATGAGTTATTAATTTGAGAAAATTTCCTTCATGAAAGTTGTAGAGGACGTTAAACCGAGCGTGTGCATATGTGGTACGTAAAAATCGGAGTTCGTATGCAAAAGTTATGAGTGAAATACAAAAGTTACTGTTCATGGTAAAATTTGAATAAATATAGAAAGTTACCCGGGTAGGTTTCCAAAACCGGAAACCCACCCCTCTTTCTCTCTCCTCTCCCCCGACTCTTCCCCCTTTCCCTTCAGGTTTTCTTCCTCCCTCCGATTCTTCACTTTCCGGCCACCATCCGGCGTGCAACCGGTCACCACAGGGGCGCCTCAACCCGCTCTTGACACCAGTGACCTAGGATTTTGGAGTTTTGGCCGTGAAAGTCCGGATCGAAGCAAGGTTTGCTCCGGTTGCAATTTTGGGATTTCGCCGATTTCCGGCCATTCCGGCCACCTCCGGCCACCAGATTAACATCGAAGGTTTGGTTTTTGATGGAGATTATTTCCCCTAAGGTAGTTCATTCCAATTTGCATTGTAGAGGTCGAATTGACAATTTTTCATTTCTAGGGTTCTTGAAGTTTCGGGGCTTTTCTTCACCGGCTTGATTCGACCACTTCGAGGTAAAATTGGATTATGTTGTAGTTGGGAAAATTGTTGGGCCTGTTGTGTAGATGCTAGTGCTGGAATTTGGTGGTCATCGGAGGTAGTGGTCGCCGGCGCGTAGACCCCACGCGCCGCCACTGTAGGTGGCGCGTGGTGGAGCGTAGACCTGCGTTTTAATTGTAGTTTTAATCCCATATACCCTATAATGATTGTAGAATGTAATGCATGAAGTTTGGTGGAAATCGGAGGAACTACGAATTGAGTTTGATTGATTAATTATTGACTTTCGCGAATTCAATCGCCGATTTCCTTTCGGATTCACTTTAGATATTACATCGATGAAAGATTAATGTTGGAGTATTAAGGATGGATGTTGTAGAGAGTTGTGGAGTCGGATTTTAGGAAGGGGGATGTTTTGAATTTCCAATTATAAGTATCGTAAAGTTAAAATTCCGTCCTGTGAATTATATATATTTATGAATGTTATTCGTACAGGACGAGAGGAGTCTCCATACGAGGAAAATCACGAGCGACGTCAGGATTGACCGCATATTGTGAGTGGACCTTTGATTTCAATTGATGCATGCAAATTAAATTCCGCAAGTTTTGAGTTTATTGATTTATCAACTTAATTATCGAGCATTTTATTTTGGTTTGGATTATTGATTGATTCATTGGTTTGAAATTTTGAATTAAGATTCATTATGCTCGATTTGAGGATTTTGATTTATGCGGACTCGGAATTTATACTATTTATTTTTATATTTATATTCGGCGATTTGAGATTATAACGAAATTTCGATGAAGCAAGACTTTATACTTATTTATACCCTATTTATATTTGAACCCGAGATGATCTTGGCGTGCGGGGTCACGTCTTTATACACTTGGATTCTTATTTCATGAGAAATGTGGGGAAACCATACAGATTTATTGGCTTTCGACGATCTTCTTCCTCACCATACGCGGGTCATGTGATTTGGTCTCCTCCTCACAGACTTTGTGTTTGTGAGTGGCAGTTGAGGTAGCTTATTCTCCTCCTCACTTACTTTGTGTATGTGAGTGGCAGTCGAGGTGATTTATTCTCCTCCTCACGTGGGTGGTAGTCGAGGTAATGTTCTCCTCCTCACACAATCTATGTGTGAGTGGAAGTCGAGGTTATTAGTTCTCCTCCTCGCACAATCTATGTGTGAGTGGCAGTCGAGGGTAGGTAGAGCCTGAGGGGCTCCATTCCCGCATGGTGAACTCTTTTCCCCATATCCTTTTGTTGTTGTCCTTGACTAGCGAGGCTAGTCGGTTTTTCTTGAGCGGAGCCTCTCGTGATTTGGTTTCTAAATCGTTGCATGCATCGGGAGTTTTATTGATATAAATGTGGAAAAGTATAAAATCCTTTTTCCCTTTCAATTATTTATTTTTGTCCACTCACGTTAACGTTTTTATATACTTTTCCCTGGGCCCTTCGGTTTCAAATGCCCAGATTGCAGTATTGCTGCTCGGTGTACGAGTGTGAGCCATAGTGACCGCACCTGCTTCCGCCATCACATTCTGTAGGTTACCTGTTTAACCTACTGCACTCCTTGTCCATTTATATTCCTAGAATACTCTGATTACTAAGGGATATGTGACCCAGATTTGTATGAATTATATTTGGGGTCTATGACCTAACTTTGGTGATTGTAGTAACTTGTACCTTTTGGAGATTATGTATGATGTTATTAGCTTTGGGATGGATTGTTTGAATTTGGGAGCAGGGTGGCTCCAGGAGTTGTAGTTGGATAATTAGAAGTGAATTTTGGTTTTCCGCAGGTTTTTGGGTTAACCATTTTTAAGGGAGGTTATGCCGAAATTCTTGGTAAATCTCCTTTAAAGGTGGGTCCCGCAGGGCCACTTCGGATTCCAGGGTGGAATTCGGGGTGGGTCTTGTCAGTTATCTCTTCACCAGTGTTGAGAAGAATAAAAGCACTAGTTCCGTAAGTGCTTTTGGCCTCACCTTCCTGCAAGCCTGACCTAACATTGCTGAATGTTGATCACCTAAACATCCAGAAATTGGGATCCCAGTAATCGGCCATCCAATGCAATATTTCCAATGACCTCAGAGTTGCTGACAATTTTGGGGAGTATTTTAGCAAAATTCCCAAGGTTTTCAACGTGGGTTGATCCCACTCAAGAGTCTTGAGATTCATGAGCATAGTGCGTGATGCATTGGAGACATCCGTTACATGTACCCCTCCCATGACACCACCGGTTAAATTCCACATGAAGGTTCATTTCGCTACTTTGAGGTTAGCTGACCTACATTCAATTCTCATATACTGCCATGAGGCATCTCTTACTTTCTTTTCAAATTTTTTTGTGAGTTGACTTGGTGCTCCTCGTGCGGAGGACTTTCACCCCAAAGGAGATCATTATGCAATAATAAAGAAAGTCATCATTCTTTTAAAGATAATAATGTCAATTTTCAAAATTTCAAATTGTTTAAGAGAACGACCTTTTGTTTTTTGTTACAATGGAATGGAGGCAATTGCCTTGAAAACAAACCAACTAGAAAAGCGAGATCCATATATCTTGATTAATTTGTTTATGAAACTTTGTTTTTTCTCATACTATAAGCTATATATGCAAATAATTTGATTAATTTGACCCTTCTAAATAATAAACTTTGGTGCCCAGAGGCTTGCAACACCCAATATTAAACTATATTTACTTTATCAATTAGATCTAAGCACTTTTAGAATCATCCTAACACCGCAAAATTATTCTAGAATAATAATCAGGATTAAAAAAAAAAATATATATATATATATATATATATCTTGGTACACGAATCTATCAGCAAATCAAATTATTGGTTAAGTAAATCCTAGAAGTTTCAAGTCTAGGTGCACTTTCTTTTAAAATATATATCTTTGAACTATGGACTCTCTTTATTACTAATCGATAATTTATAATTATATGACTATTCAAAATTTTACGGAAATGGATAATTTTTTTATAGTTTTAAAATGTAGTATTATATGTAGCTATATGTTGCTATACATCTATGCTTATACCTAAACCATATTCATAGGAAAGGTTATATGGAAGCTAATTTTCTGGCTAAAGAGAGTATGCATCATATTGAAACTGTATGCGCTCTTACTAATATTCCTCCCAATTTGGTGATTGAAGTCATTGGTTGATAATATTCCTCCCAATTTATTTATTTTTTTGTTGCACTAAATTTAAATTGGAATTGTCACTGATTTATGTGTTATGTTTGTCTGTTATGATGAGATAGATGGGTAGAGCATGATCCAATGGAGATATTGGAGAGCGTGACACTTTGTATGGCTATGGCTCTGGACAAAGCCATAGCCAACGGGCACAACATTGATGGTAGATTGAAGGCGATTGGGTTGACCAATCAGAGAGAGACCACTCTCGTTTGGAGCAAATCCACTGGCTGTCCTCTTTACAATGCTGTTGTTTGGATGGATGCTGGTACCGATTTTGTTTGCAGGTACTTTGAAAATAACATCTGAAACCATTTATGGCAAGCTGGCTTTAATTTTCTTAATGCACAATTGTGAGCATGTTTGGATTAAGTAAATACAATTTCTTGTTGTAATTTTTGATTTCCTATGGAGAATAATGGTTGTGTGTTTGTGGTTATTTTGCTGCCAGAAAAATTGGAGAAAGAATTATCTGGGGGAAGAACTCATTTTTCAGAGATATGTGGTTTGCCCATAAGCACCTATTTCAGTGCTATGAAGCTGCTATGGTTGATGGAGAATGTTAATACTATTAAGAAGGCTATTAAATCAGGGGATGCTTTGTTTGGAACTATAGACACTTGGTTAATGTGGAATTTAACTGTTGGTGTCATGGGAGGGGTACATGTCACGGATATCTCCAACGCATCACGCACTATGCTCATGAATCTCAAGACTCTTGAGTGAAATCAACCCACGTTGGAAACCTTGGGAATTTCGGCTAAAATACTCCCCAAAATTGGGTGTTGGTGCCCAGTAGCTTACAACACCCAATATTAAACTATCTTTGCTTTACCAATTAGATCTAAGCACCTTTATAATCATCCTAACACTGCAAAATTACTCTAGAATAATATTCAGGATTAAAAAAATAATATATATATATATATATATATATCTTGGTACACGAATCTATCAGCAAATCAAACTATTGGTTAAGTAAATCCTAGAAGTTTCAAAGTCTTGGTGCACTTTCTTTTAAAATATATATCTTTGAACCATGGACTCTCTTTATTACTAATCGATAATTTATAATTTATATGACTATTCAAAGTTTTACGGAAATGGATAATTTTTCTATAGTTTAAAAATGTAGCTATATATAGCTTATAAGTTTCATTAGGCTCCGTTTGGTTGACCGGAATGTTACAGTGGGAAAAGATATTGGTAAATTGTGGTAATAGAAGGACTAACGAAAAAATTTTGAGCATAATGAAAATGATGAAAATAGTCTTGCCTATTTACTCTTTACTTATTACTTGTGCAATTTCACCTTTTAGTTACTTATTTAAAATTTGTTATTTAAATAAATAGTGCTTTAACTTATTTCTTTAAATTAGAATTTGATTAGAGCTTGTAGTTTTTAAGTAAATAGGATTTGGATTTCATCTTTGTAACGTCGAGTTTATTCACTCTTCACGGGTAGGCTCATCTGATTGGATACAATGTCTAGATAAGATTTGAATGAGAGAAGTGTATTCAAGTGAGTTTCGGCTCCACCAAAATCTCTTCTTACTCTTATCTAGTCATATTTTACGAGGAGTTACCGAATGGTTGAGTGTTAGACAACACCCAAATTTGGATTCATTTTCCCTTTTTCTTTTCCACTCACAAATTCTAATTTGAGTTCTAATTTTCTAGAAATTGTTAAAGTTCAAATTTTATTAGTTTGTTTTGTTTTGAGATGAGGAACATTGGACCTTGTTAATGTCCTTAAACTTAAACCCGGATTGGCGAACTCCAAATCAAAGAAAGAATAAATCAAGATGAAGAAATTTGGGATTGTTAGGAGTTTTGGCCGAGAAGATGCTAGTGTGCAAATATCCAAGTGTGAGGTTCCTTCGGTTCTTGATGCATGGAGTATAATGGATGGCAAGTGCCAAACATGGCCTTGTAAGGTTATCAGCATAGGAAATGTGCATTATGGAGCTTAAAGGGGATCTTCAAAGAGTTTGCGCTTTCTAACCTCGCACTTTTATCTTTCCTAGTATGAATTGTGTGTTTATATATTTATGTTAATAAATTTGTGGTTTCAAGAGGTTTGGATAGATATTTCACCCTTGGTCAAAGGATAAGATACAAAAGATTTAGCTTTTGTTGAAAGGATTATCCAAAGTTCAAGTGTGAGGTGGCTACCCATATTATCTTGCCATGTAGTTAGTTTAATTGTTTTGATGATAGTCTTGGCCTTTGATGATGCATGCTCCCCAAAATGTTGATAGAATCTTAATAGCTTCATTATACATTAAGGACTATATGATGTTTTAAGTGTGAGGTGCTTGTTTGGCCATTGTTAATTGTTAACAAATTGTGTTGACTAGCATTAGGAAGTTTTTATTTGGTCCTAAGCTTCGTACGTGTTTCATAATTGTTCATAACAGCACATTGAGGACAATGTGTGATTTGTGAGGTGTAAGGCTAAGTAATTTCATTCCGAATCCTTTGTTTTCTTTTCATTTTCTTATTGAAAAATCCATAAAAATTGAAAATTTTGAAAATTCCAAAAGGATTTTGGCTTGGTTGCATGGTTCCAAAATAGAGAAATAACCCCCGAGGATGAGACCGAACTTATGTCTAATTGGTTTGATTGATTTTGAGCATGTTTAGCGATCGATTGAAGATCAATGCTTATTTAATAAATGAATTTGGCTTTTTGTGCTCACGTGCATTTAAACTCATATTGCCTATGTCATTTTAGATGCATTCATGTGGGAAAGATAATGACCAAATTTGTTGAAACTATCTATGCCTAATTATGTGGGCTTTTGAGCCTAAGAGAGTGCATACATAGTCAAAATGCACTAGTTCTTTCATCGTATGATCAATTCATTGCATATGTAATCTAGAACTTGCTCCAAATCTTTCGAGATTTTATATCAAGCATGAGTTATTATTGGGGAAGACCAAGGCATTAGGAATCCACCATGACCAAATAGCTTTTGTCCTTTAAAATGAAAATTCATTAGTAAGCCAATTTGAGCCTTTGTAAAATGTGTTAGCCTTTTCATTTCTTCACCACCATAAAATGTCTACCTTTTAAAAACTTAAACACTTTTCCTACCCTTTCTAAGCCAAGTGGTAAGCAATGTGAGTCCTATTATTAGTTTGGTGCTTGTAAATGGGTTGGATGATATTACAAAAGAATAAGTGTGAGGTGTGGTAGAATATTTGTCTGTATGAGCTAGAGGTTGTAGCCAAGAAAAGAAAATGGGTGACCCAAGAAACATATTCAAAGATATCAAAAGAATTATTCAAAGTCAATATGGACTAGGGTCACCAAAGAAAAGAAAGAAAAAAAAAAATATATATATATATATATATAGAGAAAAAGTGTTGGGCAAAAATAGTGTGAGTGAAAAAAAAATACAAAAAGAGTGTGGGTTATACATAAAAGAAATAATAGTTTTTGGTAGTCCTTTAGGGGGGTGTATTCAATTAGCAGTCTATTGGATTTAAAGTCCATTAAAATCTTGGAGTATTCAATTAAGATTTTAAAAAGTCCTTTGAAATCTGGTGGTATTCAATTAAGATTTTAAAAAGTCTCTTCAAATCTGGTGGTATTCAAAAGCTCATAGATTTTTAAGGATTTTATTAGATGGTTGATTGTGTAGGATTCTAGGCTACCTAGTATAAATACCAAACTCTATCAGAAATCCGCTCTCTAGAGGTGAGATTTTGACGACCTTTTTTTCCTCTCATTCTGAAGAGAAGACGAACGGACCTCAACCTCTCACCTCGAAGGCTCGAACGGACATCAACCTTCCCTTTCTTTATTCTCTACTAACCAAGGTCTTTGCTGCTATTCTCTTAGGGTTTGGAATACAAAGAAATAAAAATAAGCAAAGCATTAGTGCCACTCGAGGCTAATCTCGGAGTCTAACGGCAGAGGTGATTTCTCAATTTTGAATCTCGACGGAGCACAACTCATCAAAGGTTAGAGATAGAAACCCTAACTTGCGCCCCCCCCCCCCCCCCCCCCCCCCCCCCCCCCCCCCCGGCCCTTTTAATTTTGTCGAAATTTGAATCTATGGATTTCCCCAATTTAAAATCATAGAAAGTAGAAACGAGATGAAAAACTGCTCTAATTTCTCAGAACCCAAATAGATGTTAAAGAAGTCAAACTTTACCTCTATAGTACGTTGTTAAGTTTATTTAGCTGAATTGTTCGATTCAAGTGAACTTTAAATTTTCCTAGTCATGGTTATGGGAGCATATGCTATATGTCGGTAGATTATTCATCAAATTACAAATAGTTTAATACAATGCATCATTAGATTTATGGATTTGGTTTAAGTATGGTTTTAGCCTATGAAATTTGGTTTCAGCTTAGCATCAATACACTGACAATTTTTTTTTTTGGGCTAAATACTATTTAGTACCCTGTGGTATGGGTCCAACATCGATTCAGTTCATCGACTTTCAATTTCATCAAAAACACTCCTGCAATATCATTTTCTCATCCAATAGGTCCTTCGGTCGGGATTTTGTCAATTTCAGACGTTAACTGCTGATGTCGCATTCCAACTCAACAAAAGTGGGGCCTACATGGAAGTCAAATTCCCAAAATAACCCTGGCCAACTGAAATGGAAAAATCTAAAATAAACTCAAAATCTTGTAGTTGGGGAGACTCGAACCCAACATATAATTTTTATTGGAGCGTATCATTACCATGCAAATATATATGTTGGGTATAACAACATATATTATTTTTCCATATCCGGTTGGGTATACAAATATATATTATTTTTGTTGGACCAAATTAGTGTCATGCAAGTGGTCTGGTGGTTGGGCCTCTTAATTGCATATGTCCAAGCGTGGGTTCGAGTCTCCCCAACCGCAAGATTTTGAGTTTATTTTAGATTTTTCCATTTCAGTTGGCCAGGGTCATTTTGGGAATTTGACTTCCATGTGGACCCCACTTTTACTGAGTTGGAATGCCACGTCAGCAGTTAACGTCTGAAATTGACGGAAGAACCTATTGGATGAGAAAATGATATTGCAGCGGTGTTTTTGATGAAATTGAAAGTTGAGGGACTGAATCGATGTTGGACTCATACTACAGGGTACTAAATAGTATTTAGCCCTCTTTTTTTTTTTTTTTTCAGGAAGATAAATCCTAATACATTATATAAATGGTTGAATAAAGAAAATAAAGAAGTCTGCTTGCCTATAGAAAACCTGAAACCCAGAAAAACAACATAGAAGGAGAAAATCTGTTGGAGAGAAATGTTGGTGTCTCCTTGGACATAACAACAGATAGGAGTAATATCAGATACGTAAATTCATTGAAGTATAAGAGGACAATGCTTAATGGAATCTGCAGAATTATTTATCCTATTATTATAGTCATGTTGATTACTAAGGAAATAGTGGCATTGACAGTGCATGGTTCTCATATACAAAGATTCCCAAAGAAGTTGAAAAAGTTTACCATCTTTGAGGATAATTGAACATATAATGATTTCTGTAGTCAATAAGACATGTTAGCACTATGTCCCAAAATGATGCTTTAAAGAACCATTTTAGGATTTCAAAATAGTCTCATTTCACTGCAAATACATGAAGAGTGGATGTATGTTATCCTAACCATGTGTTCAAACTGAAGTTGGAGACAGTGATCTCTTACAGAGCTATATGCCATACCATTTTGATATATGGTGTTCTAACGTGCTTGTAGTTTCTTTCACATTTTACACTCATGAGAACTATGGGAGCAAAAGGATCTAACTATTTACTCAAAATCTTTTCTGGGAGGTGGATCAATTGCACCGTCATTTTCTTCATAATTTTATAACTACAAGGCACAACTTCAGTAATGCATTTATCCCATCCAATTCCTGCAATGCAACCTTGTAACAATCTTGTCATGAACTCTTCCTCCACAACCTTGTATTATTATTATTTTATTTTGGTCTTTACTATTATTGTTATTAAGACAATCCATAGACTTATTATAATCCAAACAAATCTTGCTAATATAATACATTAGAATTTGTTGAAATCCATATGGAATTAAAATAATCCGTGGATTATGTAGAATCCATGGATTTTATAAAGCCTGACAAAATCATTTAAAATCAGGATTGAATACGGGTCCCTTAGTTTTTGGGTTTGTGGAAAAGAAAATGAGGTTTTACAAAGCACTTAGAGCCAAAAGAAAAAGGAACTCAACAAGAGAATTGCTTACTAGGATGCTTAGAATTTGTGATTTCTCTTCCCTTCATTTATTTAACCCCTCACCTAAGCCCCATTACAAACTAAATAAAAGACCTTGTGATCCAAGAGAACTCATGCTATGATCATGTGGAGAAAATATGAAAGAGCAAGCCTATGGAAAGCATGTCAATTGAATTGCTTTTGAGTGCAAACACTAACCATTAAACACTAGAGTGAAAATAAGTGATATCCATGTGAGTTTGATGGTTAGACAAATGCGGTTTAAGTTAAACCCATGTGAATCATTTACGGTGGCACACATGGCATATGCATTCAATCTATTTTGTTGAGCACAACTTTCCAAATCCAATTATTAGCTTTGCATTTTGAAAATTTGGTTTTTAAGTTTGCTTAATTGAAAGTCATTCCACTAAGTCATGGATCTCTAAGGGAAATGGTTAAATTTTCATAGAGGATGCAAGTGTGCCTTTTAGTTTGTTTGTGCTAGTTTAGTTCATGTTTTTGCTTGAGGACAAGCAAAGTGTAAGTGTGAGGTATTTTATTAGGTCCATAATCCCTTGTAATTATTCCCCCAATCTTACAATTTTCCTTAACCTTTGTGTTTATTTATATGTATTTATTATGTTTTCCTTATCATACTAGGAAATGATGGAGAATCTTGGAAATGCACTAAAAAGTCTTTTAGCACATTTTCCTACTCCGTCTAGGAGAAACCGAGCTAGACAAGGAAGGAGGAGTGGTAGACTGAACAAATGAACTCCAAATGAGTTGAAACTTTTCAGATCCGTTCTAGACATCCTAATTATCATTTTGTATGAAGAATGTAAGTCCATCAAAAGATTGGTCCAAGTTTCTGACTAAAAGACAAAAACTGTAAAACCAGACCAATACTGATTCCGGCAGCAGTTCCAGCCAAACCACGGTGAACTAAGCTCTGAAATTTTACCAGGATGATCTACACTCATAGAGGAATATTTGGTATCAAGAGTCAAAGGCAAATTCCGAACTCTCGGTGGAGATTCAATTGAAGGAAGAAAGGAGAAGAAAGTGCGCAAATGGACAAAAAATGGGTCACCTGTGGTCAATGCTGGAATCTGGACATTTCCAGCTGAGTTGGCTTGCCGAGAACATGTGTGGAGGATAAGGAAGAGCTTACTAGGGTTAGAGACTTTAGGTAGGAAGATTTTAGGTCTAGGTTATTTTGAAATTCAAAATTTGAAAGATGACAAGTGGTCCGATTCTTACACCTTACACCTTTATCAGGTGTCTCCCATTTATTACCTTGTTCCCTTATATAATGACCCTTCTACCCTTACTTTTTCTCCACCACAAAAATATTTATGGGCTTTCTAGGTCATTTCTATGTGGAGTTAAAGACTAAATCCACATTTTGTGCTTACACATTTGTCAATCACATCTAGCCTTTCATTTCTTTTGATCTCCACCCTTGATTTGAATTACTTGGCCTTTAAATAGCTCATTCACTTTCCTCAAAACCATGCACCCCCTTGGCTCTCTCATTTTGGAGCATCAAAATCTCTATTTTCTCTGGTTTTAGGTTAGTTTTTCATACCTTATACATAGTTCTTTGAGTTTTGTGTAAGAGAAAAGTGTGTAGCCACTTGAGTTTCACCAAAACCGAAGTATCTACACACTTTGATCAATCACTTCTTTTTTTTCTCACACATTCAAGCGTTATTCTTACGATCTTGAGATTATGTGGATTTGTATAGTGATTTGGGTTTTAGAAACCGAAATCCCTATACTTTGAAGCGTTTCTCTTCTCATATAGCATCTAGCAAGGACCAAAATATCGAGTTTCGAGGAAATTTCGATGGTCCTAGAGACGGAAATATCAAGGATATATCGATTTCAGTAAATAATCAAGAAAAATGATGGAAATTTGAAGAAAAACTTTTAGATATGTTTATTTAATCAATTGTCTACTATATATGAGAAGAAAATCTTAATAAACATTTTTTTTTGAAATAGAAGTTGAATTCATTAGATCAACAGCAAATAGCCTGAAGTTTACCAAAACTTACATAAGAAATCCGGCAAGAAAATCTGGAGTAACCTACCTAAGCTAAAGCAAATCTTTAAAGATCACTGGGTCGCTCACATTTAAGCGAGCCTATACAAGAATGAAAAAACCCCGCCTCCTATGGAAAGAAATCATTCAACTAGCCCTCACTTGCCAATCACGCAATTGTGGTACAAGCAAGAGACTAGAAACGTCATAGAAGTTAATCCAACCTCACACAGGCTCAAACCCTAATACATTAGGACCCCAATTGCCTTAACCCGAGCCCAAGCCTGTAGGCCCTAGCCCAAGTCCAGTCTTGTCTAGCAGAAATACAATCAAACAGGTCCATCAGCCCAAGATTGAGCCCAGGCCCCTGCCCCATCAGCCCAAGAGTGATCCCAGGCCCAACCCCAAGCAAATAGAGGAGGAGCCTCTCTACACCGCTGCTCATTCGCCGCCGTCATGTCCTCCGGCGGCAAACCCTTGGACCACCACATCGGAGGTGCACCAACTCGCCTGACCCGCCGCCTTGCCTCGACTAGACCAACCGCTTCCTTCACCAACGACCCCGATCGAGCCTGACGCTGCACCAAAGCCCAAAGCCTCCCTTGCAACGAACAGCTCTCCTGCGTCACCGGTCGAAACCCTGTCCTCGCAGCCTCTGTATTCCGGTACAACCTCGTAGCCCAGATCAGAAACTCTGATCAACGCCGATGCCAATCAGAGATCGAAAGTAATCCCCGATCAAATCAACTACCGTCCTCCAAATGGAACTTCTTCCCTCTCCAGACTCACCGATCAACTGTGTTGCCCCAGCCCACGACGAGAATCCTCTCCGTTGTTTGCTCAGACAGCAAACAAAGAATCCCGTCGCCGCTGCCCGCTTCAAAACCCTAAGGTTTCTAGAGAGAGTTTAAGTTAAAGCACTTCCATACTTATTGCTTCTGCTTAAAACAAAATAAACTGCTTAATAAAACCTTAATAAATATTGTTATATAGTAATTTGTAATAATTTAAGATGAAACGGTAAATACTTAATCACCTACAACTCTGAAAATTTTAGAAATAAACATTTTTTTTTTTGATGGCCGGAAACCCAATGGGAGGCTAGGCCATTACATATTATATACATTTTTTGTACATATCATGCATTACATCTTGAATTGCATGAGTAACTTAGAATCACGTAGAAGACTTATGAGGTACAAAATTCAAAATGTAATTGATTGTTCTATGTTAGTTATTGATTGAACATTTACCTAAGTTTTCGGATTAGGGCAAAATGCATATATATTAGAATGTTGCAATGATAACGCAAGTGTAGGTGCAACAGAGTTGGCTAAGGCTCTTGCTCAAAGAGCAATGAAGTGACCAAGGTTTGAGCCTTGGTGACTTTGTTGATTTTTTTATCGGAATTTTTGGCTAACTATATGTCAGCCACATGATGTTGATGTTGCATGTGACTGATGTGAGAAAGGGTGGTAGAGTGGTGGTGACTTTGCGTGTGACTGATGTGAGAAAGGGTGGGAAGAGTCGGAAGGTTCCGGAAATTACCCAAAATTTCAAAAAATATCGTCAATTTGTCGATATTTGATAGGAGCATAAAATGCGACGAATTTATAGTTTAACCCTTTACACTTTTGCTTAGTTATTTCGTTAAAAAGATCAAACTAACTTTGTTATGTTCTTAGGAGGTTTGTGGAGCAACCGTGGAGAAATATGAGCTCCAATTGAGGCAAGTTAAGGCTCGGATGTATAATAGTGATGCAGAAGATGAAAGATGACCATTTATGCGGTCAGAAACAAGAAGGAAAGGTTGTGGAAAAATTTGTGCAAAACAGTTGCCGAGAAGCAAAAAACAAAGTACTAGAAGCTGCCTTATTTTCTTCTGTATTGAGAAGCTGTTTTAATTTGAAGAACTTTTGAGTGGAATCATGAAGAAAATCCTAGCAGCATTTGAAGATCACATGTTCTACTAACAACAGGCAAATATTTGGTCCGGAGGCTGTGCTCAAAGTTGGTACCTTGAGAAGACTATTTCCATCAACTTTTCAGGAAGCTTTTTCAAGGGCTTTTCTACTGCACTTAAGGGATGACATGCATAATTTTTCCCCCAGATTTGAATAGTAGATGTTGTAAAGCATTTTAAAATCAATAATCATCCAGAAAGGTGGTTGAATGCATAAGTTATGATGATGCAAAGATGAGCAAAGGATGAGGACAATCTGGAATTTCTGACAAGTCTTATATGCTAAGCATGTTTGAGCCGTCTTTTGGAGACTTTATTGGAGTGTCCTTTGAAAGATTATTGTTTGGACATCAATAAATGATGCTATAGGGTATTGTAGGCCTGAGAACCATACAGAAAGATTGCTACAAAGTCGTTCTACAAGCCTATAAATTTGACCAAACAATAAGGAAAATCTGGAAATTTCTGACAGATTTGATTTTAAAGACTTTTCAAGGCTGTTTTTGGGCAATGATTTGAGGGGATTTTTAGAAGATTTTTGCACAATTTTGAAGGCCAAAATCAAAGCTTTTATCTGCCTGAAAATCACTTTCAAATCTTAGATGGAACCTAGTTAAAAGAGGGGCTAAAAAGGATATCCTAAGTGAGGCAGATTCTTTGTATCACTTGGCAGATTCTTTGCATCTCTTGGCAAATTGTGTGTATCTATTGGCAGATTGTTTTGAGGCTTCTTGGGGACTCTTTTCTGAGTTGTTAATGAGTTGTACACATTATATAGGAGCTGTGAAGGATATAGAAGTCAAAGATTTCAGCCCAAGTAGAGGAGTTCACATTGGAGAAGTAAAAACTCAATTTAACTACAAGAATACCCTTGAACTTGTAACTCCTATATAAAGGGCCTCCTTCCACATTTTTCACCATACATACAACCACAGATACACACACCATCTACTGCCCTAAATCAGAGACCACACCTCCATACTCTCCCCTCATTATAGTTCACGAAATCCCTACTCCAAGGAGAAGCCGTAGACTCCATCTTCCATCAGATCATCTTCCATCATCCTGTCGTGCTCTTGTTTTGAAGACACCTCAAGCTTTCTTGGAGAATATTCAAAGTGAGATCGTGATATCTACTGCCCTCTACGGTTTATTCCTTATGTACTTTTCGATTTCAATATGTATATGTTTTTGGATTTCCAAACTATGAGCTAGTAATTTTCTTTGTTGAGAACTAGTATGAAACCCTAGTTATGTGATGGATTTTTAGCTTTTGAATCTCTTTCTCGATTACAAGGTTTTGTGAATGCTTTGTTTGGTTTTGTTTTATAAAATCTTTTATATGTTTATGGCTTAGATTGATCACCTAAAATATGAGCATGTAATTGAAGCTAGTTTTAAGGTGCAGTGTGTTCACGATCTTAAAACACTCAAGTAGTAAAGCCTACATGTTAGGTGAAATCAAACAAATAGAATGCATGCTAGGATGGTGTTCCTCACTAGTTTTGTACTCTAAAATCAATCTTTCCAAAGAGCTTAATGTGTTTATGTGTACTTAATGAGTTAATTTGGAAGGGTAGCGTTTTACACCTTGATTGCATATAAGCAAGCTTAGGATGCAGTGCGTTCACGGTTCTAAGTAATTTTAGAAAAAATAAGGCTTTAGCTGCAATCCTAAAGTTCTTGATTGGTGTCATTCACATGCCTTAGTAATTGAAGATTAGGTTAAATTGTCTCTCTCTGATCATAACTAGTGGTGGATTATGAAGTTTTCAACGTCCATACATCTGATTTAGAATCCCTAATAATTGCAACGCTTTCTTTCTTTTATTATTGTTTGTGTTTTCAAAACCCTAAACACCCCTTTCGTTTAGTTTTTGCGTCAACTTTATTTTCTGTTTTCTTTCTTTAGTTTTTGATAGTTTTGTTCAATTAACGCAATTTGTGAAAGTACCCTCAATCGTCGGACTGAACGATCTCTGCTTACCCTATACTAACAATTGTCTTTTGCAGGGTAATTTTGTGCGCTTAATTCAGGCGTATCAATATTTCAGGAAATTTCTAAAATATCCGTCGAAATATACTTGAATGGTCACGAAAATTACCCAAAATTTTGCAAAATATCATGAATTTCTTGATATTTTCGGAAATTTCGGGAAATTTCCAAAATATCCGTTGAAATATACTTGGATGGTCACGGAAATATCGACACCCAAAAAAAATGAAAATTTCGACGAAATATCGCCGAAACTTTCGATTTTTTAGTCCTTGGCTTCTAGGAGGCAAGGGAGACATCTTCTGCTTTTGGTTTGGCTCCAAAAAGAGTCAAACCCATGGGTATATCACTTGTTCTCCATTCTTTGCTCTCTTTTATTTGTTATTTATGATGTTTATGGCTTGTAGTTGTATAAATATGAGTTGTGAGTAGTTGAATTTGGGGCTAGGGCTAACTTGTGCACAAAACAATGTAATTTCTATGTTCTTTAATGTTTATACATGTTTTGAATCTTTTGGTTGCTATACTTTCATGTATCCTAAGTATATTCATAGATTTATCACCGAGAAGCATGTTTTAGGAAATTAATGAATTGAAAACATGAACTTGATAAACTCTTGATTTCGTGAGCATGTGTAGCTAAATAGGTGGTGGCTTAGCTTATTCCTACAGAAAGAACTAAGTTGCTTGAATTTCTTACCTTCAAATTAAAGCATGATGTTATGAGTTTAGGTTCCAAAAGAATTTAGGCTCACGGCACCCTAGGCCATTTAGGATCTGGAAGATTTGAATGATATAAAGGTTGTGTAATGCAGCTTTGCTGCGTAAGAGATTGTTAAATTGCATGACTAGTTGGTTTCTTGGTTGCTTCATCAAAGCACTAAGGGGAAATTTATCAAAGCATGTTGTTACATTAATTTGGGGTTACATTATGTGCATGAGTAAGGTTAGGTGTGATGCCTAAGTCTCTATTTCTCTCTTACATCAAAGTCTCTATTTTTATTTGCTTACTTTATTTTTGTGTAGTTTAATTTGTTTGCGTAAACTCTAAAATCAATCAATCCGATTCACCACTTTACCATTGTGAATATCATTTTTGGTAGTTTTGGCTTCCAAATGGCCGAGACTATTGATTTGTAAAAAGGTAGACTTGCATGTGTTTTCTAGGTTTATTTTCACGGTAATCTAGCTGGGGTAGAGTTACTCAATCCTTTGGATACGATACTCTCACTTTCCCTTTACTAAAACTTGACCTCCTATACTTGGGAGTAGGGCACATCATTCATAAATTGCATACATTTTCATACTCAATGATGTCCCCAACACTAACAATCTGTAAATATCAAAGAGTATGTCCCCAACATCTCAGCAATCACCTAAAAATAAAAATATCTAAAGTTTTCAACTTCAAACATTTGATGAAATGGTTTTGAAACTGAAAAATCACATTTTCAAGTGTGCTTGAACCAAAAAGTAAGGGAAAATAACAAGATTTATGTCACCTTCTGCATAATGGGTACACAAAAAAAAGCTACTGCTTGATTCTTAGTCTGTATTGGAGTAAGGTTTGTCATCTTTAACATTGAGAATACGGTTTTCATTAGTTGCATGATTCTCAGTCATGGCTTAAAAGCACTAGATAAAAGCTGAGGAAATAGAGATAGAGAACAAAGTAACCCAAAAGGAGAAATTGCTTGTGTATTTTTATTTTTTATTTTCCGCTCAATCTTCATGAAGTGAGAAAATGTTGACCAGTTGGAATGGCTCTTATTGATCTTTCTTTGTTTTATCAAGAGGGGTTATGATTCGTATGAAGGTTTTCATAATAGATATAATTTGGCTTGTGAACAGCAAACCCTAGTTTTAGGTCTAAGTCAAGAACAAATCTTCTAATGGACAAGAGATCAAATCTCGATGATGAGGTAAAAATTCATAAATCAAAGAAAGAAGGGAATCAAAATCCTAATTGGATCGATCTTTGCTCTCATACCAAGTCCAAGAATATGAGAGAAAAATAATTGAGGGAATAATTTACTATGCATTTTATTCTTCTCATGGATATTTGTGTGTGTGTGTTCTAGAGAGAACCTCCTCACTTTTAAAATTTGAGAATTTTTATTAGTTTTAGAGTTGGGCAAAAAAAAAAAATGGAAGACTGGAAAATCAACCCAAACTGGTTCGAACCAGCCGATTCAGTCCGGCTTTTGCTCTCAGATTTTGTTTTTTAGTTTGGTTCGGGCCCAACAGAAAAAAAGAAAAAGAAAAAAAAAAACAAAACCGGTCTGATAAGTTTTGTGAAAACGGGAAAATCCTGTAAGTTGATTAGGTTGCAGGTTTTCAGTTGAGAAGTCTATAGTATTACCATAGACTCATCCACACTTTATCTCGCACTTCTATATAAAAGGACATTTTTTTATAATCTTCTCCCCTCAGCTAGTCTCTCTTCTCTTTCTTCGTCCTCTTCTTCTCCGCCAGAGCCCAGATGAAAATTCAAAATTGAAATTCCTCTTCTTCTCTCTCTTCTTCCCTTCTACGTGGCTACTCTCATCGACTGATTTTTGCTTTGGTACCAATCTCAGTTTCGCAAATTAGTGAACTGGGTTGGTGGAGATTGGTCTTGAGCATATAATCTGAGTTTGGTTTTGTGAAAAGTTGCTAATTTCATTGGGAAAAGCTAAGGATGCTGATTTTGAGTTTTGGCCTTGAATAAGTTTTTTTTAGGTGTAGTAGCTAGCTAGGCAGTGATTTGACACTTCTAATCTAGTTCCTGATATGATCGGCAGCGATTTGACCCATTATAATTGCTAGGATGAGATGAGAATTAGCAAGAAGCTCCACCGGTGATAGATCTTCATTGTCGTCGATTGTTCACAGATCAGTGACTCACGCCATGCAGAACCAGAAACTATGCAAACCTGACCTAAAAAACTTCGGTTCGGGCTCGATCTCTTCGGTCCTGACTGTTGAAAACCTTGATCTAGGCCCGACCCGAAAACTTCGGGCTCGGTCTCGGGTTATGAGAATTTTGCTTCAAGCTAAGCTCGTGCCCAGGCCTATTAATTTTTCACTAATATACAATCTACTTCAACAATTTCAAACGTTGATCCTTCTGATTCATATGCAATTAACTAAATCCATAATCATTTGTTCATTGAAAATATGCAAACAAATGTAGTCCGTTAAATAAAATTAGAATGAACATTGTGCTAAGCAAATGGTTAAACGTTTTCTGATTTGGCTACTTTTTTGTAGAATTCATATGTGTGTATGTAACTGTAACTAGAGAATGAGTAGTTTAGATTATTAAACTATATGCTAAAAATAAAAATATCTACAAATTTCAAATTTAAGGAGGTTCTCTGTAGAATCTCTCTCTCTCTCTCTCTCTCTCTCTCTCTCCACAGACACACACACACACACAATAGTAAATGGTAATGACCCTAATTTAATTTAGATACTCCCGTAGTATGCGCTAACAAGTCGTATACGATTATATATCAACGTGTTGAGGATTTCCATTCTAGGGCTTTTACCTCTATCACCACTTATCTATCTTTTTCTTTAGACAAATCTCTTGAAACTATTTATCTATTACGTACAATTTTGTGATAGGTAAGAAGTTACAAAAAGGATTTCCATTAACTATTGAACAATAATTCAATTTTTCATTCCATTTATGAATAGGATTCATGTGATTTCCCCAAAATTTTTAGAAACTTCAATCTCATCGATCCTTCTCTGACAGGGCACTTTCCTTTTGCTATCCCATTCTCCAGTTTCTAATATGCCATTTTGAGTAAGAGATGCATTCTAAATTTCTAATTCATCAAAACTAGAGTTTTTATCACCACTAGGGTCAAAACTTTCTTGCACCGAACAATGATACCCAACTTTCAAAAGTGATCAAAATGATACCTAAATTTTTAAAAACAAATCAACTTGAAACTTAACTTTCAAAAGTGATCAAAATGATATACCTAAAGTTTTAAAAACAAATCAACTTGATACCTCAGTTTATTTTTTGTAACTTCTTTGTTAAAATTGATCATGTGTAGTGCGGTGTTTTGTAGGATTATAATCATATTTTTCACAAAAAATGTTTTTCAATTATTTTTCATTTTACTTTGTTAATTCCCTTCTCTCTCTCTCTCTCTCTCTCTCTCTCTCTCTCTCTCTCTCTCTCTCTCTCTCTCTCTCTCTCTCCACATCGTTTCTATGATTGATGGTAGAATTGAAATTGAATGGAGGATTTTTTTTTTCTTTTCAATTCCATAGAAGAACAAGATTGGGTTATATATGGTTGATGGCTCTCTGACCACAAATCACTTCAATTTTTGGGCTGATTTTGCATTTGATTTAACGAGGAAGTTACCAAAATAGACCAAGGTATCAAGTTGATTTGTTTTTAAAACTTTAGGTATCATTTTGATCACTTTTAAAAGTTGGGTATCAAGTTGATTTGTTTTTAAAAATTTATGTATAAAGTTGGGTATAAAGTTGATTTGTTTTTAAAAATTTATGTATCATTTTGATCACTTTTTGAAAATTAGATATCATTTTGTCCGGTGCAAGAAAGTTTTGACCCTATGATGATAAAAACTCTCAAAACTAATATAATGAGAAGAGAAATTTTAATATTAGAGTAAGACTTTTCTTGCTCCGAGAAAACAGGCGAGAGAGGTCTAGGGTTGGAAAGACAGAGGCTGGCATTGAGGCTTGTCCGGCGGCGCTCCCGCGTTGATGGCGGCTTCCTGCCCCGTCGACGAGTGGTGGGTGTTGCTGGACGAGTTCCTGGGGCTCTAGGATTCTTCTTTTTCTCTGGGTTTAGGTGCTCCTGGCTGTGTAGGCTCTTTCATCTATCTCAAGCAGCGGCACAGGCGGTGGTCAAGGGTGCTCGGCTATCTGTGACGGGAAGGTGCTTAGTGACCAGATCGTGGCGGCGGCAGGCCATGGATCGTATGGCACTGGTCTTTTCTCTGAGGCGTGTGGCTGGGTGGAGGATCGAGTGTTTGAAAGGGATTCTCGAATTGATGGGAGGCCGGATTGGTTTCAGATCAATTTGGGATGGATTTGCACAATGGTCGGTAATGAGTTTCAGCCAAGGAGGATGGTGGTGGCCTGAGATCCCAAGCTGGTCGTGGCAGTGTACTTGGCTTGGGTGTCTTCGGTGGGGTGTGCTCACTTGGCTGCACTCCTGGTGGTTTGCCGTCGGTCTGTTGTCAATGGTGAGGCAGATGGAAGTGGTTCAACATAGCCTGGTACTTTGTTTTATTAGGTTTTAGTTTTTTATTAGGGTTTTAGTTTCAGGTTTTTGGTTAGGTCAAATAAATCGTCCCTACTCAATTGAGCTAGGGTTTGGAGGTTTTGGTCGTGGTGTGGAGCCATCTATATGGTGTTACTCCTGGGAACAATATGTTACAATTTCGATGCTGTTTGGTTATCAACGGAAAGGTGGATTTCCCTTGCACGTGGTTTGGCGGTTAATGGACACGGTGTGGAAGAGGGTGGAGTGGTTTGTCTGGATGTTGGTGACGAGGTCGTATCGGGACACTCGGGATTGGTTATCGTTCTTTGTAGCCTGGGGTGATAGGCGTAAAAATTGGTTAGGGGTTGGACCTTTTCGGTTCATGGAAGTTACTATTAGTGACGGACCCATAACTAGGGATCTTGGTAGGAATATGTGTCGTGGTGTTGATACCACAACCGGTTATTCCAATGCTTTGTAATTGTTTTGGATATTAATGGATTCTATTTCTTCTCAAAAAAAAAAAAAAAGAAGAGAAATTTTAAATACACACCCCTAATCACTTAATACACATTCCTATTATTTTATATTTCAAATTAGATTTTGTAGGTAGGTTGAATGACCAAAACAGACATCTATGCATTAGAAAGAAAGAAAAAATAGTTATATTTTCCTTATATAGAATAATTTATGTATAAATAGTTAGATAAACACAACAAATTTCTATACATGTCCTCCTAATTTAGTACAAGAATAAAGTTAGAAACTATCTAATTTAATTTTTTTTATAAATAAATTGTAATTAAATGAGGTTAGAAGCCATAATATTTAGAATTGCAAAATCAATGGTATTAAATGTTTTTAAAACCAAGGTTCTAAAAAACGCTAGGCGCTAGTCGGGTGGTGACTCAAGGCCTAGCGCCCAGGGGCCTAGGCGGGGACTAGGCGGTTTTTATTTTTGTATTTTATTTTTATTTTTATAACAAATAATTATATAAATAAAAAATAAAATATATAGATAATCTTTGAAAATATAAAGAATGGCATGTACCAAGACATAGCTCATTGACAAATTCGGGTTGGGCCTCCGCCATTTGTTGGTTAACATTTTTCTCCTAAAAAAAAAAAAAACAAATAATAATAATAAAATTAAATTAACAACTTGAGACTTCGGCTCAATTCTAACCTCCCACTATTCTAGTATATATTCTTCCACTCTCGTCTCTCTTCCAGCTCTCTTTCTCTCTCTCTTTCATTCTCTTTAAACAATATAATGATTTTATAATGTTTTTTTTGAAAAGATAAATATAAAGTCATTGCTGGCAGCTGGGTGTATCAGCTAATCTAGAAGAGTAAGGAAATATGTGCCGCAGACCCGCAGTGCTCTCTCTCTCTCTTCCCCCCTCCTCCCCGGTCCGATCTTCCAAAGAAGCTTTGCCGCTGATCTGATAATTCATCCACGTACAGCCCCATCAACGTTATTCAATTCTGCAGCGCTCCTAATTACGTTCCTCTCACCCTCCTCCTCCTCGTCTCCTAAAGTTCTCTTTCCCCGATCCCGTCAACAACGAAGCCAAAAGCGAAAGTCTACTCTTCCAAAGCACAACCCATCGATCTTCGTTGCTTTGATCAAGTCAGAGGATTGGGTTTTTAGTTGAGAGAATGAATCTTCATTGTTGAGTTTTGACAAGGATTAAAAGAAAAAAAAAAAAAAAAAAAGCTGCCTAGTCGTCCAGCGCCCAGCGCCGCCTAGGCGGCCGACTTTATTCCCAGCGCCCAGCTCGCTTGACTAGGGGAGAATCGGAACGGTATGCCGCTTTTTAGAACCTTGTTTAAAACGGATCGTTTTACTCCCATTTTTTAGTTAATTTCCTTTTCTCTCTCTTTTCTAAGAGATACAATTAATCCATTTATTTTCTAATATAAAACATCATGGGTGAATAAACTTTATAATTGTTAATTTGTTTGGCTCTAATGACAACTTTGTAGTTCCACCATTGGAGAGAAACTAGTGATATAGTTGTGGTTAAATTTTCAACTCATAATTTTATACTTGATCAACATGGTGTTTGGTAGATGAGAACTCAAATATAAGATAACACTATTTATATGCATTATTAAAGGGAACAATAATAATCTTTATGAATTTTTGAATAAGTAACACAAATAATCAATATGTCATTTAAAAACATCAATATACGAGAATATACTAATCATATTAAATAGTAGCCTTATATAGAGTCAAATAATAGGATATTTCATGATTTTTGAGATTAAGGATATTTTAGGTACTTTTGGTTGTGTATTTAGTAGAATATTAGAATGAGAAATTAAATGGATGGTATATTAAGTATGGAGTGTGTATTAAGTAATTAGGGGTGTGTATTTAAAACTTCTCTAATGAGAAACAAGAAAACTTTTTTTTTTGAAGGGTTTGGAACTCAGCCAAGCTAGAAGGCTCATCCTACACCTGACTTATTATATTATCATTAAAATTATGCATAGAGGGGGACATAGTGCCTTGACCTCTAGCAATATTATAACCATCTTCATAAAGAACATCCCGAATAATAACAGAAGCTTCATCTAACCAAACATCATTTAAATAATTAACACTAGCGAGGTTAGCCAATCTATTGGCTACACCATGCGCTTCACGAAAAATATGCCTAACCTGAGAAGAGTGAAACAAGAAAACATATTTTGATCTCTTATGTTGATAGAGGATAAGAAGGAAACTACATATATGGTAACATTCAAACATTGTAATTTAACAGAGGATAAGAAGGAAATTACATATATGGTAACATTCAAACATTGTAATTTAACTTTCCCCTTTAAGAGCATTTCCCTGGTGGTGGGAATAATCGAGAAGCTTCCCTCGAGCTTTGACCTGGAGTTTGACCGTCGGTTCGAGGAGAAGGGGGGTTAACTTGTTGGAGGTGAAAAATTCCGTAGAGGAGTTTGACCCAACAATTAATGCGGACTGGAGCAGGAGTTGACCTGGGAACAATCGACAAGCTTCCTTCGAGCGTTGACCTGGAGTTTAACAGTTGACTAGAGGAAAAAAAAGAGAGGGGGGGGGGGGGTACCTGCAGAAACCCTCCGATGCCTAAGTCAGTACGTTTCTTAGTAGTGGAGTATTGAGAATCGGAATTCCATGGATTACCTGGACGTCGAGCCTCCTTTATATAGGTGATGACTTACTTCGGGAACAAGCCGCCATTATTTCTGCTTTGATGGCTTAATTGCATGCCCAGCAGAATTTGACCACTCCCACAATGCCCTCAAATTTTCTCTTTGGACACTCGTCCTAAGAGGAAATTTCCATTCTCTGGCTGCTTCAAATCTTGCCTTGAATATTTCCTCGAGCCCTGGCCGTCCCGATTCTTTCCTCGAGTCTTGGCAGCCCGATTCTTTCTCAGGCCATGGCCGCCACCGATTCTTTCCTTCCTCAGGCCCTGGCCTTCCTAGCCGCCCCGAATCTTTCCTCAGGCCCTGGCCGCCCTGAATATTTCCTCGGGCCCTGGCCGCCTCGATTCTTTCCTCAGGCCCTAGCCGCCTCGATTCTTTCCTCAAGGCGAAGCCAAGGCTCGAGGAAAGAATCGGGACGGCCAGGGCTCGAGGAAATATTCAAGGCAAGATTTGAAGCAGCTAGAGAATGGAAATTTCCTCTTAGGACGAGTGTCCAAAGAGAAAATTTGGGGCATTGTGGGAGTGGGTCAAATTGCTGGGCATGCAATTAAGGCGATTAACTAACTCCGCAGTTTAGTATGGCGTTAAATTTAGTCATGAATGCGGCGATTATTACGACAATAACTACGCACAATGATTATGATTATAAGTGCGCAATGAATGACTATCATAAATATGCAATGAATGACGGTCATAAGTACGCAATAATTAACTGTTATTAGTGCAGCAATAATTATCATTATAAGCGTGTAAATAAATGCAGCCATCAAAGCAGAAATAATGGCGGCTTGTTCCCGAAGTAAGTCATCACCTATATAAAGGAGGCTCGACGTCCAGGTAATCCATCGAATTCCAATTATCTCTACTCCACAAGTAAGAAACGTACTAACTTAGGCATCGGAGGGTTTTCTGCAGGTACCCCCCCTGCTCCTCGAGACAACGATCAAACTCCAGGTCAACGCTCGAGGGAAACTTCTCGATTGTTCCCAGGTCAGCTCCCGCTCCAGTCCGCATTAATTGTTGGGTCAAACTCCTCTACGGAATTTTTCACCTCCAACAGTAGGCTATAAAGTCACTTTTAGCTTACAAGGTGCTCCCACGGTAAGCTATTTTCCAAAGATCAAGAAAAAAAATTTGGCCTGGTTAAAATTTATAGGCAAAATTTGGGCAGACATGGTGGGCCCCACTGTTTCTTTATGAACATGTATTATGCATTTAAGGAAAACTAATTTTTCTGTATATATGTGTGTGTGTTATATATAATGTTACTAAATATTAAAACTATATCATTGTAAATATCTTGTTGAGATCTTCAATATGAACCCATTATTTGATAGGTTTAGAATTTTTAAAATAAATGTGTAATCACTAATTTGTATGATATACTTATTTCCATATAACAAAGTAGACTAGTTTTATTGATAGCCTCGTCAAAATCATACTCAAAGATTTATTCCGAGCTGGGAAAAAGAGTGGTAGAATGTGCCGTACTTAAGATATGAACAACAACATAAATTAAAACAACAAAATTATGATGATATTTGATTTTTGGCTTATAGAATTTGGTCTACGGTGGCATGACCAGCTGTTTTGTTAACAAGCCAAATATGCATATTTGAGAGAATATTTTATTTTTGGTAGGCTAAAAACATTTGACTTTTGACCTGCTATATATGAGCATGCTCTTAACCCCACTGTCGGAGAAAATAAACAAAATGATGCGTAAATGGTCTGTGGAGCATCTCGACAATTTCTCTAAAGTTCACCTCCCTAGGGAAGTTGTCGGAGATTTTTATAGTCTTTACCTCTCTTCTCCCTTACCCACAATTAGATCACTTTCTGCTAGCAAATCCCTTATTCTTCTATTTTCATCAATTAGGTACGGCATGCGCCTTTCAAGAAAGAACCACTCTTGGTGAGCTCACGCAGTGGCTTATCTGTAAATCTGATTACATTGTAGACCAAGGCACCACTTACAGCTCCAAGAATTGGTGACACAATGTAAATCCACAGGTTTTTGTAATGGTTTGATACTATTGCAGGTCCTAAGCTTCTTGCTGGGTTCATTGATGCTCCTGAAATTTGCCTGCAAAATATGCCCTAGTCAAACATACTAATAGAATGAAAAACAAAGTAAGACACTTTTTGACCTATGGAAGCTTCCAAAAGGAAGAACATTTCACTATTTATCATTAATTAAATACGGATGGATATGAACGGATCGAAGATATTAATAAGGAAGTTAATACCCAGCAAACAACACATTCAGAAGAACAGTGGAGCCAACTGCAAGCCCAGCAAGCTCTCCGATCTGCATACGCAAACAGCTTTAGAATATTACTAGTGACAGTTTTTAATATAACAGATTTCACGATACAGATAATTTGAAATATATGATATAAACACACACACACACACACTATGCAATTGATAATATGATATATATATATATATATATATATATATATATAGACACACACACACAAACAAGGGCGCAGCTGGCCCAGGGCGAGAAGGAATTGACCCTTCTCAATTTTTGGAAAATTTTTAATTAGTGTTAATGTTCTATGAATCTTAATGGAATGAAATAAAATCGACCCTTCTCAATTTTTGAAAAATCCTTAATTAGTCTTAATTTTTAAAATTCAATAAAAATTTATCTTAATTAGTTTTAATTATCCTTGAACTTTAATGGAATGAAATAATATTTTACACTATTAATACACTACATATATCTAATTAATACAAATCTTTTCAAGGTTTTCTTACCCTATTGATCGATATATGTCCATATGCGCATATTTACGATTCTTTATTAATATGCTAAATTGAAGTAACACATATTATACTATTATATATTTTTTTTGGGGCAAAATATTGTGTTATTTTTAGATGATGACTAGAAATGAATATAATTTGTTAGTTAATAAAGTTTGACCCTCCTAAGAGAGATTTTTGGCTACGCCACTGTACAAATCCCAATTATATCAGGCTTCATAAGGTTAAGCAAGTTTATTCACCAGCCCCGTTATCAGGTAGTCATATTAGGTAGTTTTTAACTGAAAAACTCCAGAGTTCAGGACCAGTGCTGCAGTAAAGGTACAGGTAGAATAGTACTAACCGCTCTGTTATCAGTAGCAACACCAGAAACAACAAACATGAGGTAAAATGTGATTATGAACTCGATCACCAAAGACTGCAAGGGAGTTCCACTAGGACTTGTTCCTACAAAGTGGTCTTGATGCTTGTTAAACAGTAGTCTAAGTGTACCACTTGCAAATGTTGATCCAAGGACTTGAGCAGCAATATAAGGGGGTACCTATAGAGAGAAAACCAAATAACAAAAAGCACATTGAATTAAAAAGATGGGTATTCATCAAGTTGTGGTTGGTTAATAAGAGACATTGTGGTGTAAATTATGAATGAAGTGCAGGCACTCCTCGATAGCAAGGACACGTTTTAGATTTGCTAGCATCAAAGTGCTTCCAAGCCATCTATATATAACTCATAAAATAACAATTTTTTGTTGTAGAAATAGTTTTTGGTCAATTTTAGAAGCAATGCCAAACAAGCTGCATGTGAATATACAACACAATTTGTTCAGAAGATTTTATTGTTATTATTATTATTATTTTGGTGAAAGGGGACATGGAGAGTTTGAAGGATTACATATACTCTTGACTAATCCAAAACTACTAAACAATGCCCTCTGGAAAACTTCTCATTCTTACAGTAATCAAGAAGTTACACATTGATTTTCATACTGCGTTTGGGTAGTTTACGATTTCTAAAGGAAAGATATTAACAAAATAATATCACACGCAGGTTTAGTTTGGTTAGCAGTTAGCTCACCTGTTTCCATGGAAATCTCTTGGTGGTAGCAAAAGCAATAGTGACAGCAGGATTGAAATGAGCACCAGAGATGTGACCAACAGAGTAAATCAAGACCATCACAACCAGTCCCCAAGTTATTGCAATCCCTGGAAACGACACCGCATTTTCTGTGTTCAAATTCACCACCACAGACCCACAACCCGTCAATATCATAAAGTATGTCCCCAACACCTCAGCAATCACCTGAAAATAAAAAGATCTCAACTTTAAACATTTGATGGAATCATTTTAAAATTGAAAGATCACATTTTTCAATTGTACGCTTGAACCAAAAATTAAGGAAAGTAACAAGATTTATGTCACCTTCTGCATAAAGGGTACACAGAAAAAGCTACTGCTTGATTCTTGGTTGGTATTGGAGCAAGGTTTGTCATTTTCAACATTGAGAACATGGCTTCCATTGGTTGCAAGATTCTCTGCCATGGCTTAAAAGTACTAAAAAAGCTAGGGAATTATAGAGAGAGCAAAGTAAGCCAGAAGGAGAAAATTGCTAGTGTTTTGCCTTCAATCTTGGAGCGAGAAGATGTTGGCCAGTAGGAAATGCTCTCCTTGGTTTTTATTTGTTTTATCAAAAGGGCTTATGATTCAAATGAAGGTTTTCGTAGTGGATATGATTCGGCCTATGAACAGAAAAAACGTATTTAAGGCTCCTTCAACTATTATAGAGAAGACATTTATGCCGATTTCTATATCTTCTAATTACTACTAATTATAGGTACCTTGTTACAATACGGGTCTTAAACAAAATATTGAGGATTTGTTCAATGTCTAAATGACAATGGTCTGAGTTGGCAAACATGTAGAAATAGAAAATATTGTTAATTCGGATATATATTCTAGATTTCCGTTCAAGAGAAATTAAATGTATAATCAGATAAGACTAAATTTAAGAGTGAGAATTAATTTCTTTATTTTGTAATTTTAACTCATTAGAGGTACATTTGGGAAAGTTCAGATCTCGAATATGTATCCGAATTAAAAGAATCGACAGTTACCAAAAAACTAGAAACAATCCAGAGCTCTTTCAGGGCTAAAAACAGAAGTTCTCTTAACCTAACTTGTTGAAGAAAACTAACAGTGTGTTTGTTGGATAAGGGACTACGTGGAGGGAGATGACTTTTCGCGGGGATTCTAATGTCCCTGACCACAAAAGTCCCTTGTTTGCCAAAAAACTCCAGAGGGATTTTAAGAGAGGGATATTAGGAGGGATCTTTAGTAACGAGAATCTTTGAAATTCCAAAAACCACAGCAAAGGTACCGGAGCACCTTGATTTCTCCGTGTGTTTGAGGCTTCGTGTGTATTTCTATTGATCAAAACAGAGCTTTAACAATCTATAGTATCTGTAATGGGTTTGTTTTCCATTGTTTAGTTTCGTTTTAGTCTTAGCAGCTCTGCATAACTGGGTTTGAGTCTCTGTATTAGCAGCTCTGTCTTGATATTGGTTTATGGAAAGCTAAGAATTGAGATGGGTATTTGATGGGTTTGGGCTGAGTGTGAGTGTTTCTTGAGATTGAAATACATATGCATTTGTTCTGATCCTTTTGTCTTTGCTGATTCATCTACAATATGTGGCACAAAGGACTCAATCAGCAAGCTAGTGTCAGACTCAATTTTCAGTAGATTTACTAGTCTACAGTGGTAATCTTCTCGCTTTGTAGTGAAATCCATACATTTCTGAAAAAAGATGGTGCTACTGTCTACATTTTGGTTTAAATGCTTTTCAGTTTATGAGTTCATTCTCGACGAGGTATGCGTAATTTAATCAAATGTATAATCGAGAAAAAGAATTACAAGTCATTTTTAAACAGAGAATGCTCGAGTAGATAGCTGAAATGTTTTAATGAAAACATTTCTATTAATATTCTTTAGATTACTCATTCAAACCTTTCATTCTGTATTTGTAGGTTGTGGAGCCCATAGTTCCGGTTATTTTTCAACACACAAAGGCAACCACTTCCATATAGAGAAACAGGTTAGCAGCCTCTCAAATTTAGATTAGTTTCTATTTGCCTTCAGATACTGCAATCTGTGGATTTGGACTAAATGTCAGTAGGTTTGGTAGATGCTCTTTCTGAAATTCTCTCCGTCACAAACTATAGTTTTCCACTTTTCCCAACAGCAAACAAATACATATATGAGTTGCTCGTATGGACCTAACTCTTCATAGTCTTATCATGTCTTTTTGTTTAACTGTTTTGGTTTGTTTGTTTGTTTTTTCACCTTTTGTTATCCGTTACCTTGGTCTGCACTTGTTAACAAGGTGCTTCTGTTGTAACTCTTGCAATGCCATCATCATCTTTTAACTTTTGGTTTGCTTCTAGGATTCTTTGATATATGAATAGTGTGGAGCTCAGTGACAGATATCTTTGCTAGGGTGGTTTTTTCCTTTAGCCATTGCTTGCTTTCTATACTAGAGTTTAAGTCTGCCATTTTTTAAACTCTGCCAAAATCAATTATGTTTGCCGTTAATATCATTTCATTTATTGACAGTAGCCATCTGGTGAATTTATACTACTGAATTTTTTTCCTACAACCTTTTTCCTACACTTTCCCTTTGAGAGTCATTTATCTTACATGACATGCACTTTTTTGTGTGGACTTCCCTCTTCGACTTATCTTTTCTCTTCTCTTGTCTTCCATTAAAGGGGACCAAGAACGAGCAGAAAAGAAAAACTAGTTACCCAGCGATATCTTGCTAGAGAGATATCTATCAAAGAAAAAAAAAAAAAATCTCTGTGGCTATAGTAAGAATTTGGTTGGCATTTACTTCTAAATCAAATTATCTATATTCCCATTAACATGGAAAGATGATTAACTAGGAGACTCGATCTATCAAATTTCTTTGGCCTTCTTATGGTCTCAGATTCTTCTTAGTGGGTTCTGAATGGGAAAACTTAAGACCACAAATTAAGCATCTTGTTTGAGCTGAGCAGGTTTAGGTGTGTGTGTATATTACAGAAATTAAGATGCTTGTAACATATATAAATGTATATAGACGTATTGGCTGTGTGCTTGCCTTGCATGAAATTTGAATGACTAAGGGCTTGTCCGGTAATGTTTTTAAAAATGATTTTTCAAAAACCGATTTTGAAAATAAAAACGAGAAAACAAGATTGGATTTCTGAGATCCGAAAATGTGTCCGGTAGCTTATTCCGAAAACAATTTTCAAAACGACGAGAGAAGATTGCGACTAGAGATGAGAGACCTGAGAAGAAGATAGCAACGTGAGAATATGGAAAAGAGAGCACATTCTTCTTTTTCTTTGTTTTGGAAAATATATCTCCGTGTTTTCTAAAATATGAGACTGAAAATGTGAAAACGTCTATTTGTCGTTTTCCTGTTTTACGAGTAAAATAAAAAATTATTTTCAAAAATTATTTTCTGCATTTTTGAAAACAACCAGCGAACGCATTTTCAAGCTATTTTCATTTTATAAAATGAAAAAGATGACTTGAAAACGTTACCGAACGCCACCTAACTTTTTCCATGTGCTGTATGGAGTTCTCGTGTTATGTTCAGTCATAGCTTTCTACATTTTCTGCCTGCTTTTCTTCTTGTGATGCATCTCAGTTAGCAAGAACTAAATTAATGCAATTCTGATTCACAAAAAGCATTAGACTTTGTGAGTTTCCAAGGATTGGTCTCTGACTTTTCTGTTTCACATCTCTGATTGCATAGTTTTCAGGTGTTCAATTTATTTACTGACATCTAGAAGCTCAAGCTGTTTGTGCACATGCTCTTTGTTAAATCCATGCCTTGCATATATCTAACGTAGTTCTTGTTTCAATGGCAGACACATAATGATGCTTCAAAGTATCGCTTCAAGACGATTGCCATAGATTGTGGATTTTTTTTTTGTCAACTTATAGATTGTGGATTAAGAATTGTAAATTAAAGAGTAAATTTCACAATTCAAAATAGCAGAAAAAAAAATGGATTTACTGTTAATATTGTACGAGAAACAAATATAATTACGGTGTTGACGGTTTTGAACTAAAAAAGCTTAGACAAAGAATTGTAGGGCTTTACCCTGTAGGGAGCCCTTCCAGAAATTCTCCAAGGCTTTAGGGAGAGGTGGCCATGACGATTTTTTCTTTTGGTCTGAGGCTCAATCGAGGTGTAAGTTTAGCATCTTTGACAACGAAGCACACTACCAGAAAAAGTAGGGGCATGTTTAATCAGGGCCGTACACTCTCCTGCCTGCTTCATATTGTAACTGCCAGATTAGTCGACTAGCTAGCTATTTTTTCAATCCAAGATATGTTGGACTCATACTTTTAGTTGAAGGCTCAAACTAATCTCACAGTATATGCATCCCTCACTTAACAATTCACTTCCCATCAGAATTGGGATTGAAAGAGATCAGCACAAATTGTATTATTGTCCACACAAAAACTACAAAGAGAAACCAGCCAGTACAACTTGAACAATACAGTACATGAAATTCAGGACTTCAAACCCCACAAGTTTTCAAACATTATGGAAAAGCCTGGATAACAGATTGGACAGCTTTAATAGGTGTGACCGTGTGTCGGCTAAAGCCAGCTTCCCCAAGAACATATCCCCATTCCTTCAAGGTCCTCTCTTTGCCAGTGCTAGTATGGGCCATCATCACCATATCTAGCATCAATCTCACATCGGTTAGCTCGTCTTTGATCTCATCTTCTTCAATAACAGCTTCCAGAATTATCACCTTCCCTTTGTCCTCAGGAATTGCTTCCTTACATTTCTTCAGTATACGGATGCACTCCTCATCTCCCCAATCATGAAGAACCCACTAAATAGTAAATACACATAAGAAAAATCAAAACTTACACAAATAATGCTAGATGCCTAGAGGAACGATATTTTCTAAACCCCATTAGCAATCATACAGATGATGTAGCTTAGGCATTTATGTTATTAGCAGCGTAAGTATCTTTTAATTTAAAGAATCACACAAAGGGTTAGTTAATGATGGATGAAAAAAGAAGTTACAAACATATATAAGAGAAGGTAGCTTGATTACTAAGCAAGATCGAGGACAGTATATATAGTTATATACTAACCTTGATAATTGCAGCATCGGCCTTTGGAATACAATCAAACATGTCTCCTCCAACATTCTCCACTCGATCATTCTCCTCAGCAACAGATACAACATGAGGAAGATCAAAATTGATCCCTCGAACAATCGAAGGACAGGCCTTAACCAACAAGCCTAAAGTAGTTCCATTACCACCACCCACATCTACTATGGTCTCAATCCCATTGAAAACCCCTAAACAACTCTCAATCAGTGCAGGCAGTGCCAAGTTTGCATCACAAGCCATTGCTTCATTGATAAGCTCGCTGTGACCGGGATTAGCCGCTGCAAAGCTCCATATATCCTCACCATGTACTGCCTCAAATGCGGGTGTAATAGTGCCATTTCCTAGAATACGGGCACTAAGGCCATGCCATGGTGCTAGCATTACAGGACTACTCTCCAGCAAAATGAATGCAGCCATGCTATTTCGACTGGATTTTAGTAGGCAGCGGGACAAAGGTGTTTGTGTATAACTTTTGGGGCCTGATGGGATTTTGGGTTGGGCTTCTTTGAATATCTGGTGGTGAACTAGGAACCTCATGATGCGGTAAAGGGAAGAAGGATCACACTTGAGAGTTGTGGATAGCTCTAAGAGTGTCATGGGGCTTCTATGGCTTTCAATAGCGTCAGCTATTCCAAGCTCAATGGCACACTTCACCACTGCGATTTTTGAAAACCCGAACACATATTTCCACACTTCCACCTTGGCTTGTTCCTCTTCTTTCTGTTCCAATGTTAGCGCCCTTTGTCTATGTTCCATCTTTTTCTTGGCAAGTTTGTCATCTTTTTCTTTTTCTTGGTCGCATATCCACATCTCAACCGTTCAGTTTTTAAGTACTAATGTATAGATCATCTCTGCAAAATTTCAACGAAATTGATGGTCTTTAAGGTATCTAACTCGCTTAAACCAATAGACGAACTGAATCTGTCCAACCTGAACCGTACTAGCTTTAAGGCAGATCAATGCCTTAACGACCATCAATTTGGCTGAAATTTTGCAGAGATGATCTATACATTAGTGCCTAGAAACTGAACGGTTGAGATGTGGATATGCGACCGAAAAGTGACCCTAAACCCTAACCTCGCTCTGAAATTTCAAAGCGATGCCTCGCTCTGGATAGGATCTGTATATATATATATATATATATATATATATATATAATTGGAGTGAACATTTTGGGTAATCCATCATTTTCAATGGGATTTAATTTTTCCAACTGCTCATTTCTTTAGGAATTGTTTCCAATCATGGATGCGTCCCACTGGTCATTTCGTAATCTTTTCTTTATCTTTTGGCAATTGTCCTCATTACAGTCTTGGCGCAATATGTTGGAAGGATGCTACTTCTTTGCTAAAAGTATCTTACGACAGAAGATGCACTTTACACATGTTATTTTTATAAGATATGGAAATGATTAACTAAAAATAATATTTTACATCTAAATGAGCGTCAAAAAATTGTTAGAGCAAGTTCACTCATTTGATCATTGCAATTTTCGAAAGGTAGAGGATCCTCTTCTAAGCTATTCCCCTCCTAACCTGCCTAACCTTTTGATAACAAAGCGACATGTGTGTATAACCACATCCAACGGCGTATAATGATTTTCATAAATATTTATTTATTTATTATTATTTTTTTAATCCCGGCTGAGGCAAAAAACAAGTCAGACACCCTCTCTCTTGAGCTCTCTCTCCCCCTTCCCCTTTTTTGTTTATTCTTTGCCAGTTTCCCAGATCTTGTGTCTCCCTCATGGAATGCAATTTTTTATGCTTCAAATCTTCAATTCCATCATTCTTTGTTTCCATGATGGGATCATGTTGATTGATTAAGAGGAGAAGAAAAAGAGGAATCTGGGTTTGAGTTGAATCTGAGTTTTTATAATAAGACCATGCCTGCTAAATGTCGCTCTTCCTTTGCTTGTTACTCTTCTTCCTCCCTCATGCCTCAATTCATCTCGCCCTCAAATTTCTCTTCGGCATAGAATGAAGGAGGCTGCCTTGTTCTCTGTCTCAAATTGAGATAGGATTATGACAGTTCCCACCTCTAATTTTCAATGAAAGACAATTAAGGATATGGGTATTGCTATATTTGAATATAATTCATGGGATCTTGCGAATTTGGGTAGAAGAAGAAGAAGAAGAAGAACTGGAGAGAGGGAGAGAGACTTCAGGTGTACAGGAAGAGAAGAATAGGACGGACAGAAAAAAAGTGAAAATTGTTGCAGACCATTAGATTCACTATAGCCATGTGTCAAAATTCAATGGAAAGCTTAGGCAAGTTAGGAGGGGGAATAGCTTAGGAGAGGATCCTCTCCCTTTTCGAAAACCCAAGCACATATTTCAACACTTCCACTTTGGCACGTTCCTCCTCTCTCTCTTCCAAGTTAGCTCTCTGTGTATTTTCCATCTTTTTTATTGTGTGTTCGTGTGTGCTTGTTCTATATATTCTCTTAGCAAAGTTATATATACACAATTTTTGTATATAGTCTGAGTAATCCATCATTTAATAGGGATTTTACAAGATCGTATTACTCATTGTTTAAGAATTATTTCCAATTAAAGGTATGTGATACATTCTGACTAAATTGATACATCTTTATAGCACAAAAACAATTCCAAAATTTGAGCACATTTTTATCACGCATAACACAAGCCCCCTTATTTTAATTAGGCACAGCAGACAAACCCCATCACATCTTGGATTGAAGATCTGAAATAACCAGCACTACATGCATGCACCTGGATTGGAACCTCACCCATCCTTGCCCCAAGTGCAAGGTGATCTCATTTAAGCTTTGTTTCGAGGCCAAAGAATTTTGTGCCGCAATGGTTTGCTACATCTTTGCTTGAAGCATCCGTATTTATTTTGAACTCTCAGAATTTTCAAATGCTTGGCATTTGAATGCATATGTTCTTCTGTTTTGTGGTTAAGACAAGGATTAGAACAACGTAGACTATGATATACCACCATTCAACGATTGCTTCACTAATGACGTGGGAAATATGAACAATAATATCAGCTAACCCTCTGTCAACATGCTTCGGTCATAGTCTCCTCGGGAGCCGACTGTAGTACCGCGGCCACACAACGGTTACGGAACCAGCCAAGCAAGGGTAACGCCCTCGCAAACTAGCCAAGCTAAAGTCACGCTTTAGCAAGTTCTCCCCACTTCCCAGTGATTTTCGCTTTGCTCGATCTACGACGTCGAGTATCGATTGTGTGATTTGGAACAAAAAGATAGCATTCTCGCCAAGCTCAAGGAGAAAGCCAGCGAAGCCTTCGCGAGGAACATTTCGCGAAAAACATTTTCATCAAGTTTGAGAAGATTTCTCCTCACTGGGATCTTCCTTGAGAAGATTTCTGTGAGTCTTCGCGGGGAACAATCAGTGAGTCTTCGCGGGTAACAAGGAGATAGGATTCTTGTCTATATTTCGAAGAAGTTTAGCAAAAGTCCTCACCACGAGGCACAAAGAATCCCGCTACGAGGTTTGTGCCGCAATGGTTTGCTACATCTTTGCTTGAAGCATCCGTATTTATTTTGAACTCTCAAAATTTTCAAATGCTTGGCATCTGCATGCATATGTTCTTCTGTTTTGTGGCTAAGACAAGGATTAGAACAACGTAGACTATGATATACCACCATTCAAGGATTGCTTCACTAATGACGTGGGAAATATGAACAATAATATCAGCTAACAATACTTGGCAGAATGGCCTACAATTAATACTAATAATACAATAAACTGTTTATCGAACTATCAGCTAACAGAAAATGCAGAGGATGCAAGTGAGACTATGAGTATTGAAGAGGATAATACTAGCCTCAGTGGAACGGGAGGTAGTTTTCAAGATGATAGTTTGAAGAGAAATGCAGTTTCTTCTACTTCAACAGTTCCGTCACAGCAAAAAAAAAGTAAAGGTGGAAGAAACAATTGCTATGGCAGTGTCTGAAATGGCTTCTTCAATCAAAATGTTTAGAATGTTTACATTTTAAGTCTATGAATTCAAGCAAGACCAAAATCGAATTGTGACTGTGAAATGTTAGTTGTTGCATTTTTCAAATTTCTAGTGTTTTTAATTGTTTTTTCATTTTAATGGAAGTTTTGGAGTTAATTGTTGAAGCACAAATTTTTCTTGTTTTACCATCTATTTGGTTTTTAAACTTACTTTGGTCACTCTAAAAAAGAAGTCTGGTAGGCCTCTTGGAAGCAAGAATAAAGCTTAGAGTGTCAATAAGAAGCTTGGTGGTACTCCTCTGAAGATCACTTATCCTACTTGCATTGGAACAGTTCCCAGCCCTAGCGACAAGGGCAAAGGAAAGATTTAGTCTTTCCAGATTTCTTTGCCTATTACTAGAAGTTTTAATCTTCTACTACTTGCATCTTAGTTTCTCTAGTTGTACACCAATTGAGGTCTCTAGGCGATTAAGTTACAATTTAACAGAAGTTGGTAGGGAGGATTTTCTTTCTTGTGGTTAGGCTCAATAAGTGAGCGCATGTGTTAACAGTTAAAGTCACATGTCCTTTGTCTGGTAGCTTAGACCATTTATGATTTTGGTGTAAGACAGTATTGGATGTACGAGCCTTCTGTCCATGGATATTTGAATGAAGTTATCTCACTACTAAAAACAATTGCATTTGCTTCGGAAATTTACGACGGAAAACTTTTCCGTTGCAAAAAGTCAGCTTTTGCGACGGCATGTGCTACGGATATTTTTCCATAGTATATTTGCAAGTTTGTGCAACGGATATAATGTTGCCTTCGTATAATTTTAAACCAATTGCAACGGTTTTGCCACGCCGTCGCATAAATTGTTAAGGAAAAGTAAAAAAAAGAAAAAACTTTTCTAGATCTAGATCTGTGGCTACACTTTCCTTCTCATCCTCCTCTCTCTGACTCTCTCTCTCTCTCGCTACAGCTCTCTGCTCTTATCGATCTTCTCTTCCATGGCCACCCCGACCTCTACCACCTCTCTTATTTCCTCTATTAATCACTCTATAACGATATGGTGGTGGTGGAATCACTGGGATGGCTGACGGAGTCGACCATAATGTCAAGAAGCACCGCGCGACGGCGTCGGAGCCTCTTCGATCATGGAGCTCAAAGCCTAGCTTTACCAGTCTCAAGAAGATTCCAAGAAGTACAAAGACCTCGCAGACCCCGACGCCGAGTTTCACCGCGCTAAGTAGAAGATCACCGCTCACGATGTCTTCTCTGCCAAGAACTCCGGCATCGACACCTGGGCCCACAGGTACTCAACTTTCTATCTTATTGTCCAATTTTTGATATGGGTTTTGCTCTAATTTCCTTGATTATGCACTGTTTGGTGAAATTTGGATCGTTCTAGGTTAGGGTTTTGGGATCGGATTATGGATTAAATTTTGAGTTGAGTTTTTAGGTACTGCTCAGTGATAAAGATGAGGGTTTTGAGCTCTCTATGTTGGGAACCATGACTCATATCACAGTTAATCAATTTTTGGTCTCATTGGTTAGAACATATAACAGTGGGTTAGCAAAAGGATCCCCACACGCATTCACCCGTCTCAAGGAATTGAGACTTGGTCCATTTTGGAATGAGCTTGATTCATTCCCTGTTTTTTCAGGTTCTACCACAACTTGAATCTTGTGGGAATACCGAAGTTGACAGGCGCCACTAAATCTGGTGGAAAACATGTTGAGTTTGTTATCCATTTGGGTAGAACACCCAACACTGCATGAGTGCATGTAAATTGGACAATCTTATCAGAAAAGGTCAAAATGATCTACCTCTAGTACATATGTACGTGCTATCAGTAAGGATGTGATATGATTTGGACCTTTTCTACGCAAGTTGTGTTATTTGATGTGTCGGTAGTCATATGAGGGATAGTTTTAAGGGACTGTGAAAAAAAGTGAATATAGTAGTGAAGAATAAATGCACGGTTTACTTTTTCCTGCTTTTTTAGTTATTAATGATGCGTTGTGCGAACAAAGGCTTTGGGACATGAAATACAAAGAAGTGAAGAATTTCTATATGTCTGAAATTCGAAAAGACTTCACAATCGATGCTACTTTTAAAGGAAATCCATCACGATTTCTAAATCACAGCTGTGATCCGAACTGCGTCCTTGAAAAGTGGTTAGTGTGGTTTGACAGTACTACTTATATCTTGCTTTGCAATTTGAGATATTACCCACTTCCAGATTTTGTTAAGATAATTTGCTCTTTCAATGTTGTTTTTAATCTTATAATTATTGAAGTGGTTATGTATATCCTATATGCTCGTGTTTAAACATGAATATGTATATGATAATTTGTTAAGCCAACATTTATGGTCAAACCAATCATTAAACATAACAGTCCTATAAACATAGTGCATACCATAGTTGTTTACATCTTAACTAATTATGGATCCTATATGCATCAGACAAGATTTATGGACTTCTAGAGCATCAAATTTTCTTAAGTAGCACGTTGTTGCTATTCCAGTAAATTTAGACAAGATTTTTTTCTGGGTTCCAGCCAACTAGTAATAATATGTTTGGAATTTGATGCTCGAATTGTGGGTGCAAGAAATAGTCTCCATCTGGGGTACTCCAGATTAACAATGTCCGACTGGGCAGTAACACTTTGTTTTGTTTTGTTTTTCTTTTCAAAATTACTTATTTCTTTATCATATTTACAATTGTTATTAAATTAATACAGTGATATAATCCACTGGTAATACAACTGAATTCTCTATCTGCTCATTAGAATAAAATGTTAACCCACTATTAGGTCCCAAGTGCTAATCAATAATGTAAGTTGGTTTTTTTTGCAGGCAAGTTGAGGGGGAAACACGTGTCGGTGTGTTTGCTGCAAGATCAATAGAAGTCGGAGAGCCATTAACATATGATTATAGGTATCCATGATTGGGTTTCTTATCTCAATGCTCCAATTCCATAAATGAAATGAGGTGTAATTATTAGGTTTTATGCATATCTCTGGTTGGTGGAGATATGGAATGAGTGCATGATATTAATAGCTTGTGCATTCATGGTATCCATGTGCAAGTACCCTCAGCAGATTTGTTTTTTGGTTCTCGGTTACAGATTATAGTAACGAGCTGGGCCACTGAATTATTTTCTTGGGGACCTGTTTCAATCAACCAGACCAAGTGAGCCACGTGTCATAATGGGTCCTTGAAAGAAACCTTTGCCCCCATTCTGGTGGATAAGATCATTAACACTTTGGTTATGTCCATCAGTACCTTCCCTGACATTAAAATCCAAGCATGATTGCCTCAACTTGCATATATGGTAATGATATGTTGTTTTCAGTGTATAGTTTAAACTAGTTTTTAAACATCAAGCGTTGATAGGTGTAAGGTACATGCTTGCATACTTAATATGTGCTCTCAAGTCATTTCTTTGGTTTTAAGATGTTTTCCGGTAGATAAAGAGTACATTTTCTTAGCAAGAAGAAATCTGTTTTCATTCTAATAGTCAGAGCAATGATTACATCTTATAGGAGGAGAATGGAGGCCCCCACAAGGCATCAATTCCATTGATTCAGGCCACAAGCCCAGAAGCAGATGTTTTACTTGCTTATGAGATGAATGGAGAGGTAAGTTGAATCCTATAGTTATGCCATTTGTTCAGCTTTGCTTATCAATCACATGTTTCTGGTTTATTGCATAAGTATTTGGTTATGTCCCTGGTGCATTTTGGTCGGCCTTGTAATTTCTTGCTTTGCCTCCTTTTCATTTCTGCCGAGTAGATCCTCTAGTGTTCAATTTTTTGGCACATGGCATCAGTATATTACTCTCACATTGGGTTTTGTTTTATATTCTCTTATCATGTGAAGACTGTGAAATCCTGAAACTGATTTTTTTATTTTTTTTCTTTACCTAAGGTTGTTTTTAGAATGAGTTCTTTTATCTTGTCAATTGGGTACCTTTATCTTGTTCTCTTTATTCATTGTTATTGATAGAGATTGTTAATTAAATTAACTTTATGTTTGTTTGCTTAGCATCAGTGGGTGTTGAGATGACGTGTTTGAAACCTTGAAGCCCACCTAGCCTAAATTCTATCCCTTCCACCGTTTTGCCTTTGTCTTCTTTTCTTTTTGGGCTTTTGTTTCCCATCGAGAAACTGATTTGGGGAGGGTACTACATAGTTCCAGATTTCTTTTCTTTGAGACGGGGGATTGAAGAGAGAAGGAAGAGAGGAATTTAGACCTTGGTTTTGAAAGAGAGTACAAACTAAGCTTGTTTCTGGTTTGGGTATTAAGAAGCTCGGGTACTAAGTCAAGGGTGAGGGTTTCATGTTTCTACTTTGTGGTATCCTCTATCTATTTTCTTTATTTTGTTAATCTCCTTATTGGTTTTTACTTTGGAGTATTGGGTTTTGGATCTTGATTATATGTTCTGTTAGTCATCAACTCAGTATGTGTTTCGAATTGTGAATTTGATGGTTTTATTGTGCTGCAATTGTTATGGATCATGATTTGAGAATTACCTTAAAATTAATTGTGTTTTCAATCCTCTAGTCAACAAGAGAGTGGTGTCGGCAATGTGCACATTACATATGACGTGACCATGATTAGTGGCACGGTCATTGAGCTGTGGTAGCTCGGGGGCTTTGGAAGCCTGATTATTTTCATGTCTGAGTTTGCTGTGGCAACTGGTTGTGTTGGAGTTTAGATTTTTCTGTGATTAATACCAGTGGGTTGATCATGACTTGGGTGATAAATTTTGGTGTTGTTTACTTTTCATTTGGAGTACTGATTGTTAGTCTTTACGTTTTCATTTATTTTTGTTTAGCTACTCACTGAGCTTTAGTTGCTCATGCCTCCTTTATTTTATTTTTTTTGTTTCTTTGCAGATACTTAGGTAGTAGGGTTGTGAAAAGAGTGCCCGAGTGTTAAGAGTTCTGTCTTTGTAAATTTCCTTCTTTAGTTTTGATGTTTTGGTGCCACTGGGCATTATCCCTTGCTGTAAGGGTTTTGATCACGTTTCTATATAGTTCAACTCTTGTATATATGTATTATTGTATATATGTAATATGTTTCTTTGGAGTGGTTTAGATGGTACTAGCTTTGGTGTGCAATTCACACCATTTTTTTTTTTTTATAAATGAAATATTCTTTTGCGACGGCAAAGTATCCGTCGCAACAAATTCACCCCAATTTTTTTTTAAAACGAAATATCTTTTTGCGACGGCAAAGTATCCGTCGCAAATAGTTTAGTCATTGCGACGGCAACAGTTTTCTGAGGCAAATACTTTTTGCGACGGCATTTTACCGTCGCAAATGGATTTTGTGACGCCACCTATTGCAACGCCAACATTTCCGTCGCGAAAAGTTTTTTCCGTCGCAAAAGCCCAATTTGCCATCGCAAAATAGGCGTCGCAAATGCAATTCTTTTTAGTAGTGTCTCTTTTTCTAAAAAAAAAAAAAAGTTTGCAATTAACTACAATAGTTCTATAGCAAAATATATTTAAAAAAAATTAATTTTGTCAAAAAATAAAGGGCCAATGATAAAAGATGTCATTTTGAAGTGTCTTATTATAATTCAGAACACACAAATGTTCCTATGATAATTAAGGTCACCTCCTTACAACCTGCAACTAAAAGTAAAAATAATTACAAAAACTGCCATTGACACCTCTCTCTTCCTCCCGTTACCTAAGCCCGGGTTTAGTGAACCCTTATCCATTCAAACTCATTCATCTCTCTCTCTCTCTCTCTCTCTCCAATGGCATCCAGCACGCCCGATCTCCCTACGCCGTCGTTTCTGCGCTTATTAGCTGGAGCAGGAGCTTCGAATCGGCCCTGTAGAGATGGAGAGATCTGGTAGAGGCGGTGCCAATTTTCGGGAATTGCTTCAGAGATCCTCAGGAGGTCCGATTTCGTTCTTGAGCTTTATGAGAGTTATTCCTGCTTTGTGATTTTTGTAGCTAGGATTTCGATTCGATTTCTATCAAATCAAACTCTGATTCTAGTCTTGTATTTATCTAATAATCCATTTGTAATTTGTATCGATTCGTACAACTTTTGCTTGGTTCCAATGACCACTGTTCTAGGACAGTTGATCTGGGAGATTGTCAAGAAGAACAACTCCTTGGTCAAGCAGTTCGGCTGGAGCCAAGTCGGCATCTGTTGGTCCATTCAACAAGGAGCCTAACAACCTCTACAACCTCCACTCCTAAAAGCAGTCTGGTAATTTATCTCCGCCTCAGAAAATAACAAACCCTAGGATTGATTTGTTCTAATTTATCTAATAATAAACACTACAAATATGTGATTTTGTTGTGATTTGATTTGGATTGTTTGGTGAGCAGGTTTGGCAAAGAAGAAGACTGTTGAGTATTCAGGCTGCAGGCAAAGACTATTCTGTGGTGCTCACCACCACCAAGACCAGGAAGCAGAACAAGCCAACCAGTTTGGTCCACAAGTCTGTGATGAGGAAGGATTTTCGTGTCACGGCCACGGCTGTCACCAACCAGGTACCGAATACTCCATTCACTGTTCTGTGGAATGAAATGAATGATAATAACAATGATGTATGTGATGCGTTTAGTTTTCTAATGTAAATGTGGTGTGGTACTCCGGTTGCCTTGAGTGTGTTGACCATTTGGTAGTTGCGACTGTTTTGCACCTTACTAGCAGTGATGAGCAGCTAACATATAAGAAGATCTCACTTTGTGGGAGGTTTTCAATGAAATTTATTTGTTACGCCTGGCTTCTGAGCAGACATTTAGGTATAATGATTATGATGCAAGGGATGATATAATTAAGAGAAGCGTTAGGGAATTTGGAGTTGGAAAAAAAAAAATCTTATCTTGTTGCTATAGGGTCCAGCTGATTTAACTATTTTTTGTTCTTTTGCTGAATGACTAAAGCAATTTTGGTTGAGTTCCACTCATTTGTCCTATTGCTGGAGAATGAACAAACT
Organism: Rosa lucieae; assembly: GCA_024704745.1. Taxonomy (NCBI): domain Eukaryota; kingdom Viridiplantae; phylum Streptophyta; class Magnoliopsida; order Rosales; family Rosaceae; genus Rosa; species Rosa lucieae. The sequence goes on from CM045497.1 coordinate 40,692,154, forward strand.
GAGGTGCTTAGTTTGTTATTAGGATTGTGCATGAATTAGCTATCAATGTAAAGTTGTCTCGCTCTAGGTTCAATTTTTTGTTGGACTCGGATAGAATTTGGCAATCGTTTGGTTTCGATGCATGTTTTAGTCAAACAGTAGTTTGTTTGCATTTTGTCCTTAACAATGGAGTTTGTTCAGAACGGAATTTGATTTTTCTCAAGGTCACCATTTTATCTCCCTAGGTGGAGTAACTTACATGTGTCAATAATATAGGAAAGAAGTGATAGGATATGTGAAAACTAAAATAGAAAGTGGTTGTCAGGAGCATGAACTATCCAAATGTAAGATGACTATGATTCAGAAAGTGTTTACCTACATGAACTATCAGATTACTGGAATTGTTTTTGGTGATGTATTCCTTGGCCTGGTGATGTAATTTAGCTCCTTTTGCAGTTTTCACTGTTGACCACGAAAAATCACAATCACAATGCGTTGTGACAAAACTCCTCTATATATCTTTTCCTTCCCGATTCATATCTTGTTTTCTGTAAATGAAATATTAAAAATGTCTTTGATTCTTTGAGTATGCTAGGTAATAAGACTTTAGATTATGCTTGAATGCTTCTGTGTGGTATTATCATGTTCTTTACATATGACTAATTCAGGTACCTGAATAATACGAGTCAATAAAATTTGAATAAGCAACATTGCCTTTTCTATAACAGACTTGGTTGAGGTAGTAGTGCTATTGTCACTCTTAAATGTAGGTTTACTTGCCTAGTTGTCTGTAATGAAACTTTTCTTTTATTCCTATTTGTTAATGTCACCTGACATTGTGTACTTGTTAGCAAACTGAATTATTCCATTGTTAATTGCTACATTTGATAAATTTGGCAGGTGATCTCAAGCTGTTGAGTAGCTTGAAAGCTTTGTGGGTCATAGAGTTACAGAGAGAAGTAGAGAAGCAAAGGAGCGCTAGATCAACAAGAAAATCAGATTGAGAAGAGACGGCATAGAAGCGGTGTCGTCTAGGCCACAAGAGGCGGATGGCCAGCATAAGAGGAAGTTTGCTATGGGAACTTTCTTGTGGTCCAACTAGTCCTTCTTGTTGTTCTTGTATCTAGTATGAGAGATAATACTTTTGTTAGACGACTTTGTTAATTTTTTTCACTTAGTATGGTAATTGATTTGTTACTGATGTCTACCTAGCTAGTTGATCTTTGTGTGATGTTCAGTAATGTAATCTGGGTTTTGCTGAGCTTGGTATGTGTATTTTGTTCAATCAATAAACTTGATTCTTAGTTTCATTCAAAAAAAAAAAATAGTTTGTGGGTCCACTTGGCATATCGAACCAACCTAAAGTCATTGGCCATGTCACAGTTATGAATATGTCAATGACCATGTCATTGTAAATTCCTGGTCAAGTCACTGTTAATCTCAAGTCATTGACAAAGTGACTGCTCAAGTCACTAATAACCATAAGTCAATAGCCATGTCACTGACCATGTCATTGTCAATCCTTGCCCAAGTCACTGTTAACCTAAAGTCATCGGCAAAGTCACTGACCACGTCACTTTCAATCCCTGACCAAGTTACTGTTAACCTCAAGTCACCGAAAAAGTCACTGACCATGTCTCTTTCAATCCCTGGCCAAGTCACTGTTAAACTCAAGTCACTAGCAAAGTGACTGACCATGTCGCTGTTAATTCTTGGTCAAGTTAGTGGCCATGTCACTGGTTATGTCATTGGTCAAGTCGAAATCCAAAGAAATGCCCAAGGAAGGTAAACCCCAACTCATTGTCCTACAAATCGCTAATTTCTTTAATTGCTAATTTTTTTTATCTTTCAAAGCAAACCTCAAAGAAACGAGGATCAAAGTCGGGAAAAGCTCTGCCTACCAAGAAGGTAAAGAAGTCACCTGATGTGGTGGAGAGTTCGGTCACGAATCCGGCTGACATTATGGTTAGTGAAGACATAATTTTCGAGGGTGATATGGATAATAGCCAAAATGCTCCAGCTGAAAATCACATCATGTCTGGAGCTGAGGATGCGGCCGAAACTAGTGATGCCTCAAACAACAACACGGGCTCGGCCGATAGCAAAGGTTCGCCTGATGAAGCACAATCAGAAAACTTTGAGCATGAGGTAGGTTCATGATTTAAAGTTGTGTGTTTCTCTCGTCTTGGTTATATGAATTGTGCTGGGCTAAGTGACTATCTTTATCTTGGTAGAGAGATGGACGCATTGATCACTCTTCGCATCCTCCTGAAAGCTCCATGGTTGAAATTGACATGGATGTAAGTTTCTCATATTGCCTTCTTGGATTATATTTCTTGCTTGCCTGTTATAAACGTCACTGACCATATCACTGTCAATTCCTGACCAAGTTACTGGCCATGTCATAGGCTATGTAACTGGGCAAGCGACTGTTAACCTCAAGTCATCAAGAAAATCACTGACCATGTCGATGTCAATTCCTGGCCAAGTTACTGGCTATATAGCTGGTTAAGCTACTGTTAACCTCAAGTCACGGGCAAAGTCACTAACCATGTTGCTGTCAATTCTTAGCCAAGTTACTGGCCATGTCAATGACTATGTCATTGGTCAAGTTACTGACAAAGTCACTTGTCAAGTTACATGTCATTGACTATGTCATTATTATACACGTCACTGACCATGTCAATGCCAATCCCTTGACATGCTGTGTAATTGGCCAAGTTATTGTTAATCTCAAGTTACTGACCATGTCGCTGTAAATCCTTGGTCAAGTCACAGTTAAGATCAAATCACTAACAAAGATGAGCCAGATTACATAATGTTAAGGAGGAAGTTGGGGGCCATGTCACAGTTATGAACATGTCACTGTTAATCTCTGGCTAGTGACTTAGCTAGTGATATGCAAAATGGCATGGCTAGTGACAATGACTTGGTGAATTCAAAATATGCATAAAACTTGAACTGTTGCAAAATATCTATAAAAATAATGTTTCATTGAGAAAAATTAAACATAACAGTGACACTATAAAAAGATATAAAAAAGTAATTGATTTAATTCACTTGCATCCTAGGCTCTAAACAAATTTCTCAAATTTCTTCTATCCTTGCTACTCTTCTTCATATCCTTTTTCTTCCTCGCTGGAATTTCTGCTCCTTCTTCATGATCTTCTTCTTCACTTTCTTCCTTATGTTTTCTTTTGCCCCGCCCCATGTCTTCTATCTATATATCCTGTACAAAATTGTGAAAATGAGAAGATCATCAGTGACTTTGACAATTACATGATCGGTGATATGGTCAATGACATATTCATGACTATGACATGATCAGTCACATGGTCAGTGACTTGAGGTTAACGGTGACCCGCGAATGAGTAAGATGCTTACAAAGACTAGGCTACGAAGGGTGCAAATGACCTGGATTTCATACCAACACAGATTCAGCAACTTTTGTAAGATACTTGAGTGAAAACTAGATATAGGCATATTTCAAAGGTGACACAAACGCTGAAATACGACTTGCAACTTATGTTTTACTTTATAATCCTTTGTCAGGTATACCACACAAGTGGAAGCCCTCAATTAGAACATCAACCATAGAGCATTATGACTTGAAAGCTATTAAAGTAACAATGCATCCAGGAAATCCCAAGTTCACCACATACCACTTCATTGCACATTGCTTGCAAATACACATTCCTCACATTTCACATTGTTACATATATCAAGTTCCTATATCACTTCACAAGCCACCTCGTAACATGCACCAGCTAATAGAACCATCAACAATGCAATGTTCCACTCGATTTTATAGATTCTTCTTAAGGCATTTTGTCTAGTCAGATATTTTGTGCTGGTAAATAAAAGGATAAGGAACTTTGAGAGAGTGAAAGTGCTTCGGAAAGAGAGATTCCTAGAGATTTATCGTTGCATAAAGTTGATGTTGATTTCCAACATTTGGCCTGCATGGTCTTGGAGGTCACGGCACAACAAATATAGGTCTCAATCAGTTTTGATTCAACTAATTACTTTGCAGCTAAGAAGTTACATGATGCAGTAACTTCATGTGTTAAAATTTAAAAATTACAGACACCTGCAAAGGAGGGAAGGCCTTACCTCGTATGTTAAAATACCTCCAAAAGTACCGGGCTATTGAAGTGTGCATTTGTTATGGTACTATTTGCAGAAAGTATACAAATAACCCGAGATCCTTGTTGAGAGAAGTCATAATCTTCATCTTTATGTCTAAATTTAGTCAAAGCTGTAGTAATGTAAAAGCACTAATCAAACTGCTACCAAAGAAGTGCAATATCCCAGAACGCAAGGAAATAGAGCAATGGAAATCAAATAACAAACTTGATGCGGAGGAGTTTTGCTTAGGTCGCCTATTGCGAAGGTGCCGCTTCTTCTTCTCCTTATTCCAACCCACACATCTTGACTTCTATTAATCGTGAAATCTAAATAATGAAAGCTACAAGGCTGTATAATGAACAGTACAACAATCTCTGAAAGATGCATTTCCAAGGGATTCTATTTGATCCTCTGAATACACAAACAAAAGATCATCCACACTATTCTCTAATCTTTAAGCAACACAATCGCTTTCACTAAGTAGCTGGCAAGAACTGGAAGCTATCTAACCATCATCATCCTACTACTTAAAAATAACAGTTTATCCGCATAAAAACAGTGCGAAACAGAGGCTACATTGAACCTAATCAAAAGTAAAAAGATGCAATTTATCAAACAGGTAGAAGGCATGCCAAAAAATCAAACTTACGAATCAATTGAAGGGTACCAGTTATAGTGTGGTGGAATTTGGATGGAGTACTGTAGGTTTTTCTCCTCCTCAGCAGTATGAATTATACTCATCGTTGTACTCACTGCCTGCAAGAAGGATATAGCTAAAACCAACAATATCTGAAACTCACACCGCTTCAATTAGATCAAAGAAAACAACTAAATCGAAGTGTTCATGACTCAAAACTACTCAAACCAAAGAAAATCACATCATGCTAAATCATCTAGACAAATTCTTCCATATCAAACACTGTTGCTTCATTTTCCTCTTTCAAAGTTTCACAAAAAATTTACCAATAATCATACAAAACATTAAGGAACAACGAGAAAAGTAAAAACAAAAACGAATATTTTTAAATGCGATTGAAGAAAGGATAAGAAACACTCACAGATTACTGATAATGCAAAAACCAAAGCTCTGAATTTTCAGCACACTGCTTGATCTTCTACCACGACTTGCACGCCAGCAAGGTCGAGTTCCAATAGCCGTCCGTCTGCAGGAACGAGAACACGTGCTCCAGCACCTCCTAGGGGAACGACCGCTCCATTTTCAACATTTTCCAAGCTCGAAATCGATTTCAAATCCAAACGACGTCGTCCTGCTCCGGATGCGAAACGAGGGCAAAGAAACAGAGAAGAAGAAGATGCACGCCATTAGAGAGAGAGAGAGAGACTTGGGATAAAAAAAGCTCCGATCAAAATCGCATCAAGGTTTTAGATTTTGATCAGATAATCGTCTTTTACCAATCTAATCCAGTCAACGAGAGAGAAAATTTGAGCTTTGAGATTTTGAGATTTTGAATGACATAGTTATAACATGTATTACCCTTAGGGGCATAATCGGAACAAAAAAAATTAAAACTGAAGTTTTTTAACATCACTTTATAATTCATAAGGACTAAATTAATATTACTAGCAATTCATTATGAACCTTTTTATCAAGTAGGAAACTAGGTGACATTTTTATCATTTCACTCTCTAAAGTAATATTTTCAATCATTTCCCTAAAAATAAATATGTTTATGAAATCCCATAATTAAATCCCTTCACTTATAAAAATTACCCAAACAAATTATTTAAATATAAATTCCCTTCATTTTTTGGGTCTTTTCCCGTATACCCAAAAAGCCTCTGTATTTTTCCCAACTGCCCAACACTTTTGTATTACACTATTGCTGATAGAAAAAGACTAATAGGGATGGTTTTTTCAGAAAAATGGCCTTTGTATCCTATGTTGACCCGTGGTTTTAACAATATTGTTCGACCCAAAAAAAACTTTGCCCTAGACGACAAAAACACAAACAAGACTAGCCTTCAACATGCCCAAGTTTTTCACCTAACGGCTACTTTAACAGGCGGAATCACTGATGCTTGTTCTAATTTTTGGTTCTAAGACTAATTTTCTCCAGGTGAAAAATACTGTTAGAACTTTGGATTTCTATAGGATGCATGCATTTAGATAAACAAACATAATGACAATTATAATTAAGGAAATGTAATGACAACTATATTGGTTGAAGAAGTGGGTGAGCAACCACTGAATTTATTTATTCAAATATACATACATGCTAAACATTTAGAGCCTCATTCTCAGGTAAACAGCAAAAGGCTGTTTAGCTATCCATAAGAATGAGAACAGTTACTTACTTGTAATGAAAGCACACTACTTCACACTTAGACAGGAAGGGAAGCACACTGCTATACTATTTGAGAGATGACTCTTCTGCTCTATTTTCTGATCTAGAACTGATATGGAAATTATTTGATGCTTACAACTGAAACTAAGGCTCCTTATATAGAGAGCAGAACTCAAACTATAATTCAAAACATCAAAATGTACAGAACAACTCCGTGACCTTTCAGCTTTTCTGGGTGCTCCTAATGATGGAGGTCGGTTGGGAAAAGCAGAAAAGTAGTTGGTAAAATGTCTTCTTCTTGACTTTTTGCAAAAGCAAAAGTAGCTTTTAGAAAAGTCTAAAGGTCTACAGTTGCAAGTTTGGTGCTGATTCTTCACCTGTAGCTTCACATGTTCTCATCTGTTTCAGAATTGTGGCCAAAGATAAAGGAGTTGTTGTCTGCCTGGGCCATACGAACAGTTGTTGCATTATCTTTGACATCTGTATCAACATACATTTTGTAGTGGTTGTCTGTTTCAAGTCTTTCCACCCATTGTAAGCATGCCAGTGTTGAATCTATCTCTTTTCTGGTGAGAGATAGGAACATGTCACTGCTGACTACGTCAGGATGATCGTAAGCAGTGATAATAGTTTTTTCTCCTGCTGCCAGGAAGGTATTGTTGATATCTTCAGAGATGATCTTCTTGATATATTCTAGAGTCATGGCTTTCATCCATGGAATGCTTGAGTTTGGTTGGCCATTGTAACCAACACAGGCAGGCTGCAGATATTTCCTTTGAATAATTCTCACATAATGATATGGAGAAATATACTCAACCTCACCGTTTGCCTTCTGGATCCATTCTGGAGGAGTGGATTTGAACTTCAAACGAAGCATACAGTCATTTTTTCTAATGTTTTTGACTGTGTTGACAATGATAAGTGGCAAACCTTTAAGATCATCATTTGTTTTAGTCCACAGATTATGGACAAAACCATTTTCAACAAGCCAAAGCTTGTGTTCTTGGGGATGTTCACTCTGAACATTGACTAAGTATCTTCCAACATATGGTCCTGCAATGATAAAGAGAGTTGGAGGAACTCGGTCTTCAGAATTATGACTTCCTATCAGACTGTGAAATTCATGCCAGTCTGATTCATTAAGTGCCATGATAGGGACCCTAACACTTTCTGGACTTTCAAGGAAGTGAATTTTTTTCTTTTCTTACAGCACTCTGCTATGTATGAAGTTCTTCAAACTGTGGTATACCATTTTCGTTGAGTTCTTCAGCTAAGGCAAAGAGAGCTGGAAACATCAGACCACTAGATCTTTCTTGAAAAGCAAAAAGGAGATTATCCAAGATTGCTTTCTGGTGATAAGCTAGTCTCCTGCCAGTTCTGAACATAGGAGTATCGAACGTTTGAAGTTCATAATTAAAAACATTTATTACTCCAGTTGGAGTAGGTTTGCTTTTTGGCAAAGCAACAGCCTTCAATGGTCTTGATGAGCCTTTACCGTCTGCTGTTTTAGACGGGCTAGCCAATCCTTTACCCTGGGATTGATCAGTTGTGGCTAGTCCTTTTGGACTTAGCAGAAACCTTTTGAGGATTTTTTCTTTGGTTTCTTTGGGATCCTCTTCAGGCTCATGTTCTTTCCCAGTTCTTCTGCTTCTGGGATTACGACCTTCATCATCATCTCTTTGGCTAAACATTGCCATTTCTCTGGTGAATGCGTCTGGAAGATAATTCTTGTTTCCTGCAATTAATTCAACATTATAATCATATTGGTTAAAAATAATTGCTAGTTTGCTAATCTCCCTCTATCGGCAGCTTTATCAAGTTTGAAAATTTTGAAATTCTTTACTCTGGCACAATCGGTGCGAACAGTAAAGGATTTTCCAAGAAAAGCTGGAGAATTTAAAATTGTTTTCTTGATAGCCAAAATTTCTTTTTCCCCTGTGGGATAATTCAGTTCTGCAGGGCTGAATTTGCCACTACAAAATTTGCAGAACTTTTCAATGTTAGTTCCAGGTGTTTTTGCCAGAACCACACCGGACCAATAATTATCGCTCGCATCTATTTGGAGGATAATTTCATCATTCTCTTCTGGTTGTTGAAGAGGAGGGAGGTTTTTGCAGAGATTTTTTATCTGCTTCACAATTTTTTCATCATCTTCTGTGAAGTTCCATTTTCTTTTGGAACTTGTCTTTGGAGATAACATTGCTGTTAACCCTGAGATTTTGGGAATGAAATCTCTCCCATAATTTATGACACCAAGGAATCTCTCTAGACTCTTAGCATCAGGAATTCTATCTGGGAATTTCCAGATCTTCTCAAGGATATGAGGTTGAAGTTTTATCACTCCATTCTTGATATTTATTCCTAGGAAATAAACTTCATCGAGGATAAAGAAGATTTTCTTTTCACCTAGGATGATTCCATGCTGAACTATCAGCTTTACAACCTCGTGGAGGTGATTCATGTGTTCTTCTTTGTTTTTGGAGAAGACTAAAATGTCATCTATGTAGACGACGCAGAACTCCGCAACATGCTTAAAGATGTTGTCCATCTTTCTTTGGAAGATTGAAGGAGCTTGCTTTAGACCAAAAGGCATTACCAGCCATTCGTAATGACCTTGTGGTGTTCCAAAAGCAGTGAGAGCTATACTCTCAGGATGTATCTTGACCTGCCAGAAACCCGATTTTGCATCGAATTTTGAAAAGACTTTGGCTCCTCTGAGCTGGTTGATCAATACTCTTACTTGAGCAATTTGATAACCGTCTTTGACAGTCTTCTCGTTGACATCTCTGTAGTCAATCACCATTCTTACTTTTCCTCTTAGGTTTTCTGCATGATTTCTCACGTGGAATGCTGGAGCATGATGAGGGCTAGTGGAAGGTTGAATTAATATCTTGTTCAAGAGATCTTCAATATCTTTTCTGAATTCTTTTTTATCTTCCTCTTTGTACTGAGGAATAGCTTTGACATGACAGATGACATTCATATCATGTAATCTTAATTCACAGACCACTGGGTCTTTTTCCCAAAACTTCTGAGGGTCTACATCGATATTCTGTTCGAGTAGTTTCTTGATTTTATCAAGAGTGGGAATTTTCTGAGACTCAAGCTTTTTTTGAAAGTGCTTGAGGTTATGCTCATGGATGAAACTAGCTTCTTCATCTTCACTAGTTTCTTCTTCTTCTTCTTCAGATGATTCTTCAACAAGTAATTATTCTTGTTGCTTGATTTGGAGTATAGGCTCGAATTTGGGTTTATAGGGGGTAAGATCACCACTATTATGTTGCAATCTCTGATACTGAGTAGTAAAACCAGGACCCACTACACTTTTTGCTTATGTAAGTCGGTCTGCCCAGAACACCCGTTCTCCTTTTCTGAAGCCTATCGCTTCTTCATCCTGAATGAATCTCTGTTGGAGAATAAAATCATTTCCCAACAGGAAATCTGATCCTTGGCCTTCAGATTGCCAAACATTATGGATGATAAATGTTCCTCCGCCAATGGTGATATGAACATTTTTTGCTACTCTATTCATGGTGAGATGGCTTCCATCAAAAGTAACACCAGTAGCTGTCTTTTTCTTATCTTTTTTCCAGAGTTCTTCTGGAATTGCAAATCTCTTTGCAACTGTAAAGCCTGATCCTTTATCTACAAAGGCATGTAGATGATATTTTTTGTGATCAAGGAATTTTAGTCCAATCTCTATGTAGTTGCTGTATCTACTAGTAGAGACGACCTTCGATTGTTGAAGCTCATTTTCTTGAGCTTGTTCCTTTGGAATGAACGGTTTACATTCTTCTGGAACAATTTCTGGTGGTTCAACCAGTTCAAAATTTTTATTTTCATTGATTTTTTCTTCATCGATGATTTCTTCATTTATTTTTGAGGAAGATGGTTCCATTATTTCTTGGAACAAGGTTTCAACCTTCATCTCTTTTTGTTCAGAGAGGTATTCTTCATATTCTTGTTCTACCAGTTGGCTGACAAGGCCATTCTTGGTTTTTCTTCTTGCTTCAGCTATGACGCACTCCTTGTGATAAGTCTTTTTTGACTCTTCACAGAACAAAGGGAGACCATTCTTTTCGTGACATAGGCAGTAGTCAAAAACGAATGTACCAGGGTTCACCTGATAAGAAGACATTAAGGATTATGTCTTACTTTCTTCCCAGTTTTTGATTTTTAATACATTCATTTGTCTGAATTCGAAGTACTCTACTTCAGAATCTGACTCAGATTCAGATGAATCTTCTTCTTCAGACCAGGCAGAATAAACTGACATGTCGTCTTCTTCATCATCAGAATAGGCTATTTCGTAGCCTTTCATGTTTGCAGACTCTACTATATGCTCATATTCTTCAAAGATAGCTTTAGTAGATCTTTTACCCTTTTTCGGGCATTCATTGGCATAGTGCCCTTCGGCTTTACATAACCAACATCTGCAAGCTTTCTTGCTTGGTTGTTTATGCTGATGCGTATTCTTCTTTTTCTTGAAGAATTTCTTTTTAGGATCTTCATCCTGCAGTTTCTTGTAATTGGAACTTTTCTTGAATTTTCAATTTTTTCTCTGATTACTCTTTTTGAATTTTTTTGAGTAATAGTGTTCTTTCTTTTTTCTGTGGAATTTGGATTCATGACATCCCCAATTTGTGGGCATATCTAGTATTCCATAACAGAAATTTTCAACTCTTTTGAGTTGTTTCTTGGCCATCTTAGCTCTAAGATTGGCTTTGCATTGTTCTATTAATAATTGCCGGATTCTGTCGGCAATCCCTCCAACTGAAAATCTTTCAATTGGTTTTTCAGCTATGCTTTCTCTCACAGCTGTTCTCCATGGTTCCGGGAGTTTTTTGTGCAACAGATTAACTAGATTAATATTTGTAATACCCGAGACTTATATGAATTAGTAAAACTATGTAACACCCTGCAAATTTGTGACACAAACTATATGATTAGTTAAGATGAAATTTTTGAGATTAATTTTATTATCTCGGTAATCGTTAAGGGAGCCTAGGACAAAATTTTTCTGAAATTTTCATGAGTGATAATGCCCAATTCGAGCACTGGGTAAGTTGGTATTAAAGTTCCTATCGAGACAAGTCTGTGGAAATTTACATGAAATTTTTCGGATAGTCTAGCTATTTATTATTAAAATTTATTTGAAATAAAGGAAATTTAAGTGGTTGAATTTAGATCGTTGTCTATCACCGCTTAATCTTGACCATTGAAATTAAGTACATATAAGTTGAGACTAGCTGAGGAAGGATGGGGGAGTTAACGACTCTCTCTCTCTCACTCTCTCACACACACACACACATATTACGGGGGGGGGGGGGGGGGGAATCGAAGGAATCTTTGTCCACATGGGGGAGAGCTGCAGAAGCTTCAAGGCTTCTGACTCCTGTCGGTGACTCGACGACCCGCAGTGGGTCTCTATAGAAAATCGTTCGTCCAGCCACGATGTGGTGACTGATCGATCTCATTCTATTTCTCTCCTCGCCGCGGTTCTACCTTCAGTCTTGGTTTGCTGGGCGAGGAAGAAGTACCATAGCTCGAAAGGTTTTTGGTATTCTTGCGACGATTGGTTACACATGAGGTGAGAAGGTTGGTCCTCTCGTCAAGATCTATGTCCTGGTATAGTTGTTTCTCAATTTAATTGCGTTCTGAACGAATTGGTGTTCTGGGGCAAAACTATTTCCTTTCCTCTAAAAAATCGGGATTATTTTCAAATGAATTCGAGGTTGGGATGTTGCAGTATTCTCTAGTTCACCAATTGTACAATAATATTCTTGAAATTCATTCAAGTATTCTTCAAAATATCTCATGTCACAGATTTTGAGAGCATAGATATTTGATTTGACCGTTTCTTTAGCCTTTTTACTCAACTTTGAGCGATCTCCACAAAACTGATCATACAGGGGTACTGCAAAATCATATGGAGATTTCGAAGTTTTGATTTCTTCTAGCCATTCTTTTCCTCTGGCTGTTTCTTTGAAAGAGAAATAATACTTTTTTGCTACTGCGGTGAGAGTAGTTTCAAAGTACATCTGAAGATCAGGAGCTTCAAATTTTCCAAGGGTAAGAGCAGAGGCCATCATCAGGCTATCTACCCATTGGTCAAGAGTTTTTCTCTTATCTAGAGCTTTGTCCAGATCTAGCCAAATTCCATAGTTGGAATTGGTACTCTGGGTATCTTGTCCTCTGGGACAAACCTTTGAGAATTTCTTTCTCCATTTTTGCTCGTAGGGGCCTTCTGTACAGGGAGTTTAAGTTTTCCTTTTTCTCTAATGATGGAAGTTTTAGAGCTCTCTCCTTCTTTCATTTCAATATCCTGGTAGGGAAGGAGTTTTCTTTCCTTTCCTGGATTGAATTTTTTCATTTCTTCGATTAGTTTTTCTAATCGTTCAGGATTTTCACAATTCTCAGCTTCTTCATAAAGATCATAGAGCTTTTGTGCTCTAAGCATGTTTACTGGTCTGTTTAGATTAGCTTCTAAATCTTCTTCAATGATAGACTCTGATGGTTCTACAGAGTTTTTTGTACCACTAACACTAGCTTCTCTAGAGCTATAGCTTCTTCTGAGAAGATTCTTGTTTATCCTGAGGTTCTCAGGACAGACATCACTTTTTCTGTGATTGTCAAAATTGAGACTGATTTCTCCAGTCTTTCTACTTTCATATATTTTAGCTTTTGTGCTCTCTGCTGGTAGCTTCGGACCAGATAATTTCCATTCAATAGGAAAAGTTACTTCATTCTAAGTAACCTTGTGAATCTGTTGTGAATGGTTCTTCTGAGTTCTGACTGGTGAGGAATCCAGTAGTGAGACCGGGAATGTTTGATATCCGTGTCTTTGGCTCTACTGTGGTGCTCATCAGTTTGTAGTATATTCTGTATACTATCGTCAATTCTTGCATATCATTTTTCATTGATATGCCATCTGTCTTGACTCTCAGTCGGAGACAGTGGGCTGCATCTTTCAAGCTGGTTGAGAAATTTGGGAAGCAGTTGAAATAGGCTACTTGATTGCATAAAGACGCTTCAAGTGTTCCCAATAGACTAGCTTGAAAATTTGTTAGTCTATTGTCTTGTAGGACACATAGAACTGAACAGTTTATGTCTTCTCTGGCAAGGAGTTTTATGCCAACTTGGACTGCTCCAATGTGCATAAATTGATATTTTTTTGCTCTTGCTTTGGCAACTTCTTCAGGAGTGACTAGCAGAAGATCTGTTTCTCCTGTTGTAGAGGGGGTTGTGAATTCAAGCAATTTGAAGTGATGGCTATCCATCAGATCAAAAGTTCCCCGTTTGTAGATTTGTTTGAAATCTAGCTTTGGAATTGAGGCGTTTTTTACCTCATGCTCGATTTCATTATATTCAAATTCTTCAGCATTTAGGAGTTGTACTCCTTTCTTTTTCCCGAAGATGCTTATCATTTTAACATCTCGAGTTTCTTTCGGATTTTCATACCGAATACTGGTAGAACTAGTTGATGGATCCAGAAAAATCATATTTGGAACATGATTCTTGTCTGGTTTTTCTAATGATTTGAACCCATTAGCTTTCTTTTTTACTGTAGGCACTGTCTTGTCATTCAGTGTATTTTTCATAGAATCCAGCGTTTTTTGCTGTTCATTGATTTTTCTACTAACACTTGTTAGCTTTTCTTCTTCCGTTTTTGGAAGTTCTTTGATATAATCTAGTTTGTTTTCCAATTTTTTTAATTGATGGATTATAGCAGGTATTTTTGCTAGATGATTTTGGCATCTAGTCAATTCTTGCTGCAGGTTCTGATATTTTTCATCAGAGGATTTTAATAGAGAATTCAGTCTCTCTATTATTAAATCAGATATTGTCTGGACTGGGGATTCCCTTGCTGAACTCTTTACAAGCTCTGACACCAGTGATTTACGGATCTAACCAATGCTCAAATAATCAAGAGGTTTTTGTTCCTCTTCCAGAATATATAAGAGATTATCAATATCTTGTTCTACTTTATAGATTTTGGTTTGAAGTCTATAGATGATATCCCAGTAGTTGGGAGATTCTCTATTAAGACTTTCTCTATAGGCTTTCAATTTTCTCAATTAAGAGAAATAAAAATAAGACATTGGAGTGTATGAGAAGTATTCTCACAGATTTGGAGTGTATGAGCATTAACCCTTTTAAAATCCTTTTAAAATCTCTCCACCTCATAATCCTTTCACGTTATAATTCCATCACCTTGAAATCCCTTTGAACCTCCAAATCCCCCGCCCAAACACCTTAAGGGCCTGTTTGGATATAGAAATTTGGGAGTGTGGATTTGGATTTGAAACCCCCAAATCCAAATCTGCTTGTTTGGCTTTTTATTTTGAGGTGAATTTGAATTTGAAATCAGCTCCTCCAAATTCACATGATAATTTTCTTAAGAATTTGAAATAACTATGAAGAGGTAGTTATTTGAAATCACCTCTCTCTCTCTCTCTCTCTCTCTCTCTCTCAACAGAACATGTCCTCAGCTCTGACTTTTCTCTCCTCCTCACCGAGAAACCGACTTTCTCTCTCCTCTCCTTTCCTCTCACTACTACGAACGCCCTGATCTCTCATCATAAAACTAGACCTCCGCCTTGATGAGGCCCTCGATAACAAGTACAGCACCTACCAGCAATGCAAGCCGAGTACGAAGAGGTGGATCTGAGGAGCCCGAATCGAATATGGATCGGGTTATGGGCGAAAATCTGAATATGAGGCACTGGAATCAAGGTATGGATCTGAATCTGGTCGGGAAACCCGAGTACGAAGCGCTAGTCAGGTCGGGCTATGGCTAGAAGCCAAGTTACTATGAGGATGAGAGTGCCGGATACGGTCATGAGCCACCGAGGAAGCTATAGGAGGCTCGGGTATGGGAAAGGGACCCGAGTTGAGAGTTCGGGTTATGGTGATGAACCGCCAAGGAGGCTTGGGTATGGAAGGCCTGGTGGTTATGGAGGAAGGGAGGAGAGTGAGATGAGGCCGACCGGGACGACTATGTTGAATTGCAAATCTAAATCTTCACTTTAAATCTTCTCATATCTTCTCTAATCCAAACAGATGAATTTTAAATCTTAAGATTTCAATTATGTAGATTTTAAATACGTTAGATTTGAAATGCAAATGCAAATCCAAATTATGTTTCCAAACGGGGCCTAATTTCTTTTCTCATTTTTTCTTATCAAAAGTTATTTCTGTAGTAAAAAGAAGAAAAGAAAAAAAAGAACAGAAATAGTCCCTACTAATAGGCCCGAACTATGTTTCTGGCTTTTTCTGGCCAAGTAGTTTCCCGGCAAACGGAACTGAAAAATCCATGGCGGACTGGTCTCTACTCCCTAAAGAACTCCTGGAGGACATCGCCAAACGCCTCGGCAGCTCATTCTATCTCCTTCGTTTCCGATCCGTCTGCTCCTCATGGCGATCATCAATCCCTTCCCGACCTCGCCGCTTACCCGGCCGATTCCCCTTCCTCACAAACTACGGCATCTCCGACTCCGCCCTCGGTTTCCACCTCTCGAAACGCACCGTTTTCCTCATCGGACCGCCCGAAAGCCCGGATCGGTGGCTGGTCAAGATCGAAGAGGACGTGCCCGGCCGCATGCACTTGCTGAATCCCCTCTCGCGGTTGCCGCTGAGTCCTCTGCCGGAGGCTTTCCCAAAGGTACTGGATTTATCGAGGTTTTGGATTTTCGATTTGGGGGAGGAGTATGTTCTTCATTGTGTGAATTTTAGGCCTTTGGTCAATGCTCTGGGCGGTGCTGCTAATTTGTACATGGAAAAGGTGGTGTTTATGTGTTTGGGGGAAGAAAGCAGTGATTTTGTGTTGCTTACGATCCATGTGTCTGGGAGATTGGCAATGTTTAAGTCTGTGGAGAAGAAATGGACTATAATTCATGATATGCCGTCGCCTTATGATGATGTTATGTTGTTTAAGGGCCAGTTTTATGCTGTTGACGGCACAGGAAGGACTGTGGTGGTTGGCTTGGACGCGAAAAATCCGAGTCTGGCTGCCAATCCGGTGTATGGTGGTGACAAGAAGTTTTTGGTGGAGTCGAGGGGGGAGTTGTTGGTGGTGGATATGTACTTGAGCACGGATCAGGAGGTGGATTGGGACGAGGATGATGAAGTGTCCCAAGTGCAATTGGATGGGTGCATTTACGAGAGGACGGTGAAGTTTAAGGTTTATAACATGGATGAAGCAGCGCACAAGTTGGTGCAGATGAAAAGCTTGGGGGATAGGGTGTTGTTTTTGGGGGATGACTGCACATTTTCTGCCTCGGCTTCGGAGTTGTCCGGTTGTAAAGGGAATTGTATATATTTTACGGATAATTTCTTCTATACGAGTGGTGAAGAAGAAGGGACGTTCAAGGGTCGTGATATAGGTGTGTTTGACTTGGATAATGGTACTATTGCCCCCTTATCTGATTATCCAGAGTCCTCAAAGCTGTTTTGGCCACCCCCTGTGTGGCTTTCATCGACAACATCCCAGGTAAGTTTAGTTTCTCTTGATTTCGAAATATGTTTTGTGTTCCATGCACTTTTTATGTCTATCAATCTTATCAATTTGTGCCATGTTCCAACTTTACTTATCACAAAATCCAGGGCCGGTCCTGAAAATTAAGAGGCCTAGTGCGAAAATTTAAGTTAAGTTTTATTAACTATGATCTCAGTTGAAGAACTAAAAAGAATATTTAGTATAAATAAAACAAGAAAAGAGTGGAGGGATAAAAACATAACAAAACAAAGAAGGAAAATGAAAAAGGAAAACAAATAAAAGAACGACATGAAGATAACAGAAAAGGAAAAATAAATAAAAATAGAGAGCTCTTACTAGAAGAAACATGGAACGAAGAAAGACAAAACAAAAGAACAGAGAAGAAGATCAAAGTCATCATATACTTTCACACTTTCAATTTATATATATGTACATAAAGGCATTACGAAATTCGGAGGCCTTCGAAAATCAGAGGCCTTGTGCACCTGCACCACATGCACACCACAAAGGCCGCCTCTGACAAAATCGTATCTAACCCTGCCAGGTGTGGTTCTCATTATAGTCTAACAGTGCCACCAACCCACCGTGATTATTCTTATGATCTTATCAAATTACAAGACTGACATTTGTACCTAATGGCAGTATATTTATGACGAATCCTATTTCCTATACATTAGTTATGCCCTTCTTAGGCTAGTAGCTCTTTTGATTGCATAACCTGTCGCCATATACATATGTGTTAGTTCTCTATGCCCTAACTCAAACAGTCAGAATACATAATGCCCTAGCTACTGTTTGTGTAAAACTGTAAACCCATTACTTGAGACAATAATACTGATGTTGAATACTTGGATAGAAAGACAAGTAAGATCAACCACGATTGCTACATGAGTTTAATTAATCAAATGTCCAAGAGTATAAAATTGGGTAATCAATGTAATTAGTCTTGTACAGTGGTGGTAGTGGGTTAAATTGCTAAATTGTTTGTGAGTAGAGTTAACAGGCTTTTGGTTTATGGATGCCTCCTGTGGTTTCTCTATGCAAGTATTAAGCCTACTTGATATGGGTTTGAAGTGTCTAAAATGATGTTACAAGCATCTATAGGATGTGTATGGAAGGGCCTTATGTTTCCAAATGGCTGCCCTTGTCATTTCTTTTCTGCACGCTATGCAAAACCAGGTTCTGCGCTATAAGCTTTATTGTCTTTCCTGGCATAGTAATTGAGCAGTTATTAAAATGGTCTAACCAAGGGCCATGAAGAACATGGCATGTTTGAGGGTCTAACCAATGGGGTGTTTATGATAACATTGTTGTTCCTTCTGATTTAGCAACCAAATAATTAGAAGGCCTGTTATTGAATATGTTTGATTAGATATTACTAAAAGTTCTACTGTAGTTGGCATTCCTGCCATTTGCATATTGATGCTGATTAGTGGATGCAGCAGGTGCAAACCGAGTTTGAAGGACTAGCTTTGTGAAGTCGCGATGGAATTGTGGTTGCCTATGGTAAATCAAGTGCAAGGGGAAGATGCACAATTCACCATGTGGCTTGAAAGAACAAACCTTGCCCACTGTCAGGAACTAGTACATCTATTTCAGCTAGTTCAGGTGACTTAGCCAGCCAGCCAGCCATTTGCAATCATTCGAGTCAATCAAGGGTTCCTTGAACACGAGAAGCTTTATGAGCTGATGACACCCTAGTTTTCTTTCTTTTTAGATTCCTTCTAGTTAAAAATAAAATAAAATTTTGGCAGCAATAATGTGTTATGTATTTATTTCATTTTGCTTGTAAATAAATGAATAAAGTGTAGTCTTTTGTACCACCATCTTGTTCTATACTAATTAAATAATTATTGTCCTTCTAATGTTTCTGATAGGTAGCTCGTTTATGATTTTTTTTGGGGAGCTAGAGACTCCCAGATTATTAGAATAAGCTTTGTCCTAGCAATTCTTTTTCCTTCCTAGATTCCCAGAATATGACTGTACGATTAACAAAATATCAGCGTATCCTTCAAGATTATGGGATATGGCAAGAAGAAAATGCAGAATATTAATTGCCAGAAAGACTCTGACAATGGTGGTGAGCTTCTAAAACCAGCATTGAAATACAATTAAATTTTAATCCTTCTTTCATCTAATACTTGATCAAAACTACTATAGGCCTGCCTATTCTATTGCTAATAAGGAATGTACAATACTAGACCCAGCCAGCTCATCAACTTCTTTTGTAATATTGAACTACTTCAAATAGAAGTGACCTAACATTATCTTGCTCAATCGCGCTCAGGAGCATCTCCGGTAGATCTTCTAGAGCTGATGTTCCCAGCATATGACCACACCCTCTCAAATTCAGCCGCGTTCATTTTTTCTGATTTCACGTCAGGTGCCTCTTTCACGACGTTCTGCTTTACACAAAGAGGTGTCCTACCTGGACTTCCAATAACAGGAGTGGAGGAACAGAAGGTTGGAGTTGCTAGTGGGGAGGCATAAGGAGTCTGTTGAATGGAAAAGGGGCTAGGTGACATCCTCTTCTGGATAGGAACACCACCCAAACCTCCCCTGCTGAAGAGAGAAACTGATTCTGCTGCCGCGCATCGCTTGGTAGCATCATCTACGAAGAGGACATCATCGATCCTTGCCATAATGTTAAAGGCCAAGCTCTCCATGACCCTCGAGTAGCTTTCAAGAATTGATTGCCCCACATCCTACAAATAAACAAAGAAATCTTCAGCAACTTCATCTGTGAAAGATACTGTAGCGTCCACAGGGGCATGTCTTTCCCAGTCTCTACCGAACAAGTTAAGGTGGTACATATGTACACGTAGATGAATGTATTCTGATTTACATGGATAAGAAAAAACAAATACAAGAAAGTATACCTTGTTATACTGTATTTTGTTCATGTCCAGAGAAGTTTGTGGGAGACCAGGGAAACGATGCCTTAGACTTTGCAAAAGGGTCTCTGCTCGTTGAGCTAGAAAATGATTTTTTTCAGTGTCAGAAACAAGGCCCTTGACCTTACCACCCCAAGATGACCTTTTAGCTTTCACATGATTATTTTGTTTCTTATGGTCTTTCTGCTTCCAAACATGCACAGCTGCCTCAATCCTGTTGGCAATCTCCAGAGTTTGATGCTCTGATGACAGTCCAGGCAATCCAGAAGGCATTCAGGTGAAAACTTATCAGCAGTTATGTAGCGATAAATGATATCACCCAGGCAATCTTTCCCGTTCTGTAATCAATTGGACAAAAAATTATGTCAAAATAAATTCTATGTAAATATGAAGTTAACGCACTGGAATTTCCATACTCTGAAGTGATATTTTGCACTAACATGTTACTTGATGCCCTCACTACTAAAAGTTGTTTATAGATTTTCTTTACTGGTTCTCAAACAAAAGAGACCAAGTTTTCCACCTCTGAGATGTTATAGTTATGTCATCGATACCACAAATAACAAATATGATGCAATACAATTGCAGAAGTCCTATTTGACTATTCTCAAACTATGAAAATGACATTAGAAAGAGTATTTTGACTAGGTAAAATACAACAAGAAAAGAAGAGAGCCACAGCTAACTGATATAAAAATTGAGGGCAAAGTATGAAGGGGAAGTTGCATACTAACAAAGCATCAAATTTTCCAACGTATTTTTAGAACAAGGTTCAATTAACTTTGTCTCACATAGACATGTGACATCTGACAAAGATTAAATCCCACAAAGAAGCAACCTCCTTTTAAAACTTCACAATAAAAAAAGGAAAATAAAACCCAAACAAAATTATCAGATGCATTATATACGAAGAATTTAAGAAAACACCATTGCTAGTCACTAGTCCAGTTCTTGAACTGAGTTCAAATGATGACTATAGATGTAAAAACCCATACCTTGGGCAGTGACTCCATGTATGCTCTGGGGATTTCCATCTCAGCGAGCACACTACTATTAATTGCCATGGCCGCCTTCAGTATCTGGTTGCAGCAGTCCCTACACTGCTGCAACTTCTTCCTTGCATCAGCAGACAATGCATTTGGCGGAACTTTTGGGTATGGCAGCCACCACTTCTCCTCCTGCCTAATTGAAGGCCTTCCACTAGACATGAACCCCTCATTTTCATTAGAATCGCCCAAAATTATCCCCCGGTCAACATACCAAAACTCAGTATCACAGAACCCATCAAGCATACTGAGCAGCATTGCGTCGAGCTTCTTTATGGCAGGGAGATTCACATACAAGTCGGAGCGTGGCCGCATCGCCATCACTTCATATGTGCCTCCACCAGGGAACTGCTGTATCGAAGGTACAAGCTCGACAATTGAATCACTCACACATAAGAGCCACTCCATTTCCCGGCGCCACATTGCCCTCTTCTGTGGTGCTAGTGGCTCTAACCGCCATAACTCACCAAACACAGTAGCTGCCATTCCAAACAAGATTTTCAGTTCCGTAATCCAAAACCCACACATGAATATTAAAACAACCTCTGAACAAAAATGACGTAAGGGATGCATACTGAAAGACGGTGCGACTAACCAGAGAGATTGGTGATGGCATTTGAGATAGCAAGGGCAGTGCAGACCCCTTTTCCTCCTCCAGACATGTCTTCTCCCAGCAGAAGCTTAGCGAACCTCTCCTTCATCATTTCAACCTCTGCAAAAATAAATTCCAATCAAAATTAATGAAACAAAGTAAAAATTTCTAGATAAACAGAGTCAGATCTCCACATACGAAAATTATTAAACTGAAATTACTCATTTTAGCAACAACACCTCCTCTAAAGTTTCTCGGCACCAAATTTAGAAACATAATAAAACTAAGCCCACTCAAAGTCAAACACCCTGCAGCAATTTTCCTTAGAACCGAATTTAGAGACAAATTTATTTTTTTTTTCTTAAAAAAAAAAAAAAAAACAGGAAAGAAAATGGTACCTGATAAATCGGCGTCTCGTTTCTCAGGCTTCTCATCCCAAGCCACCACATCCTTTCCTCCAATCACCGGCAGCATCACCGGCGCCTGAACGCAGAAACTCCCGGCAGCCGGCCGCGGAGATGACGTCATTGAGCTGGAAGCGCCTTCCGCATCAAATCTCCGGCACGAGAAGCTACTACAGCTCTCGGACTCACTCACGTCGGCGCTGAGGCTGTAGCTCCCGCACCGATCGCTCTGCTGGTCGGAGCCGTCGTCGGACGACACACTCCCCATCGATTAAAGTCTAACCCGCCCTAAAGATCTCACACGCACATTCGCTGCCGCCGTGAAACTTAGAAATAGAGTGAAAAAGTAATGTGGACTGAGAAATTGAAGCACTAGTGGTGGCGGTGGTGGATAAAGCAAATTCAGGCTTACTGAAAACGTACTCTTTCAGACTCTCTCTCTGTCTCTCTCTTTCTTCTGTAAAACGGTGAGAGTGAGATTCCCCTCTAATGTGCTATAAACAGAGTCACTGGAGACAGTGTGGGCCTGATGATGATGAGGCCAACACAAGGAAAAAGCAAAAGCGGGGACGACGCCGTTTGGCTCAGAGCTGAGCACCAGACACGCCTCCCTTTTCTCCGGGGCCCCACGTCTCTTCGCTAATCCAATAATTACACACAGACTCCTCCTCTCCTCTCCTTCCAATTGCTGACGTGGTGGGGTTGGGGGAAATTCGGAAGGTTTGCGTGGGAAAATACCTAATAACGGCGGGTAGGGGTTAAGTCGTTTTGTTTTAACTGTGGTTTAATTTTTTTTTTTTTTTAACCGTGGGTTGAAAAGCGGGGGACTCGCATCCCCATGTTTCAATTTAAAGATCGTCCTTTTGTGGTTCATAGTTTTCAGTGTAACCCCATTCGTTAACATAACTATTTTTGGGTGAATCAGTCATTAATCAATTATTTAAGAGCAATTAGATATCATTGACTGACTGCAAAATTAGAGATGGAATAAATTCTGAGCGACCATTCAATTCAGTACCGGGACAGTAAATTATTTAGAGATCATTATTCTTCTTCTTCTTCTTCTTTTTGGTTTGATTTTTTTATTTTTCTTTTTTAGGAAAAAAAAACACTCTTAATCACCTGCTTCACAGCAAGTGTTTAACAAGTGATTTTGATCAATGGGGAAGGCGGGATTTGATAAAGCTGATAAAAGTTGAAGAGAAACGCCTTAATCACTTATTTTTCATGTTCAACGAGGAACTCTCCTTGAGTCTCGTTATGTGTAGGTAATTTTGTGGAGGAAATTGATTCCAAGAAAGAGTTATGGTAAGACCACGTTTGATGCAATTGCAAAAATGGCTCGAAGAACAAGATGATAAAACCAATAGACAAATTTAGCTGAAAGATTGCTGAGCTTATTAGCTTATAAATCCAAGTACCAAATGAAAAGATTAAAACCAAAGGGCGTCCTTCTAAGATTGACAGTACTCACAGAGTCACATAGTACTCATCGTCTACCATCTGCTTTTGAGACTACCGAAGCTTTTTCCGTACATAGTAGTCAATCACAAGTACCACCTGAAAAGGTTGGTAATGCAACTCCTAATATTGTGTTGCCTTCTATGAAATCAATAAGCATATAGAGAAAAATCATGTATGTCTTTCTTTTTCTTTTTTTTTGGTTGAAAATCAGGTATGTCTTTCAATTGTGATATATAGTAACAATTTCAATTACAACGCACAAAAAAATATATATATAATAAAATAAAATAACATATAATGATTTTTGTACAACTTATTTGCATGAGTCAAAGCACTTCACCATTTGATCTAACACAAAAATATACTGTGCGATTCGTTTTCAGCATGAAGCCTTACATTCTAGGTTCATTTGATGTTGAATCTGATGGTAATTGTGGTTATAGACTTATAGCATCGGCTATGAGATTTGGTAGGCTTTTTTGGCGGGGTTTGAATAGACCTAATGAATGAGCTAAAAAGCATGCCCCCACTTGTACTTATTTTACGGATGCTTTCTTTATGTTTAGAATTTTGTTTACTTGAGTTGCTGTATTTTATTACACTACAATTGATTATGAGAATGATTCATGTTTCAAATAAAAAAAAATTTATGAAATTGATGTTAGTTAATATGTCAGTAATGATTTCACTTGTAATATTGTACATGTGTATATCAAAAGTTTATCGTCAAATCTTAGTAGCAACCATTTTACTTTGAAATTATTCATTTGGGGTGCTACTTGACTGTCAGATTGTGTTGTAAATATTTCATTTCAATTAAATGAGAGAGTTATGACCATTTGATTCATGAATCAAAGTTCTAGAAATTTTGTTTCGGTAAGTTGTTGTAATTGAATGCAAAAAAAAAAAAATCAAGGAATGGAGGTGTAGTGACTAGTGAGTGAATTAAGGGTATAGTGAGTAATTTATTGTTTTATATGTGAACAATATAAAAAAAAGTTATTTTAGGAATTCAAAATGAGGTCTAGTGAGCAAACATTTGTATTTAGAAGCAAAAAAGAGATGTACAAAGCATGAGAGGTCAATGAGTAAATTTGAAAATCTCAAAAAAAATTCTCATAGAAAAAAATTAAAAAGTAAGATACTTTATCAACCTTCAAATGTATAACATACTTCGACAAAAAAAGAACTATAACATTGTAAATAACTAAATATTGACCAAAATTTTAAAAATAGAGTTAACTCATTCATTATAATACTGTGTTTGAAATTAGTAGACGCACGAAATAATATAACACTCTTGTACAATAATATTCAAGTCTTGGCAGATAAAATTATAGTTATTATGTATTTCAAAAAAATCGGTGAATCAAAATACTTCGTGGGTAACATGCATACGATAGTATTTTGTTGGTGATTATGAATGTGAAATGTTCCCTATAATTCAAGTCAAAAGATTCTTGACCCTAAACAGGTCTGAATGTGAGATTTAGACCGTGGAGTCACCAGAACAGGTTCACTATAATCTCCATAAGCCTGACATTGTGTGTGACAGACGTAAAACCAGAGATTCTGGTCAGTATTCGTTTTTCAGTTTAACGTAGACAAACGACACAACACTTATACACATACTACGTTAGCCTAAAAGAGCCGGCACCAGACACGTGTCTCTTCATGAGTGGATCAGACTCCACGAGATGGATATCCATGATATCAAATCCGATGGGTAAAACTGTCAATTAAAATAGTTGGTGACAGCTTTTGATCAAGGGTCATATGATATGTAGGGCCCACGTGATGGGAAAGTCTGAATAACGACCGTCGTAGGAGAGGAAGGACCACCGTAGGGTTCCATGTACATGCACGTGACCGGACATGTAGGCTGCAGACAATAGGTCGGCGGGTCGGGTTCGTTTATTTGGTTGGATGGATTAGCCCACTTTGCGTGACAGAATGAACATATTATTGAGCACATGATTAATGAGCTCGTGAAGCATGAAGGTGACAGTAGGGGAATTTTATAGTGAATAATTAATTCTCATAACTTTTTATAATTATCGAGCCAGGAATTTTCATTAGTTTGTGATTAAGAAAATGAAACAGTATTGTATACGAAGAGGTTAGAGTATCAATAATCCTAATAATCCTAATGGCTAATGACATGTTGCATTATATAATAATCTGCTGTTAATTCATATGCATGAGGGTATTAACACCATGGACATGATTGGATTGAACATTCATAATTCCGTGATGTAGCATAATTGGCATCATATGTCACGCCCAAGATTAACAATCATCCTGTGCGCTTTCAAACTTTCAAGAGCGACCCTGCATATAAACCATATAAATATTATCTCAATTTTATTTAAAATTTTTAATGGGATATAATTTAATATTCTGATTTAAATGTTATGTTTGTTTTTCGGTACAAAATGCTAACCAAACCGATAGCTTCAATTTTCTATTTTTTAACACCGAAATCGCTCCGAACATTCGATAAATCGACCATAATAGTTAAATAGTATACTAGTACGATTTGGTTTGGTTTTGACTATTTTTTAAACACATAAATTGAGCGAATATTGTTATCTCTTCAACTGAAATTAGTACTTATTCAAATAAAATTAATATCCACACTTGAAAGTTGAACATAAGAATATGCATTTAAAAGTCAAAAATTTGACGATGTTAATTGAATTGAATAATTAGAATATTTAACAAAATCTTCAATAGACTCTTTATCTTAGCTCTTTAGCTATTTTGGATAACATATTTAGTTTTTTTTAATCAATTTTACTAGCTGCACTAGCCTTTAGAGCATTTTTAGCAATGCTAGCCATTTTTTAATCAAATTTTAGCTAAGTAGCTAAAAAGTCATTTAGCTTGTCACTTTTAAAATACTTCTATATCAGTTCTCTCTATTTTAACTAATTTTTTATTTATTTAATGAATAAAAAATAGTTTAAATGTATCTATAATTTACATAAAATAACTTAAAATGAATGTTTTAAATTAACAAAAATAATAGAGTCTCATCTCGCTCTCTATATTTAGGAGTGAGATAGCTAAAAATCATAATGGATAGTCATTTAGAGCATCTTTAGCAACTCTCTATTTTGGCTTCTGAGCTATTTTGGAGAGCATGTTTAGTTTTTTATATATTTTAGCAGCTGCATCAGACTCCTAAGTGGCTCTCCATTATAACTTTTAGCTATCTCGCACCTAAATATAGAGAGCGAGATGAGACTCTCTATAATTTATAACATTTCTTTTGAGTTATTTTATGTAATTTTCAAATACATTTGAACTATGTAGCCTTCCTTTAAAAAAATAATATAAATTCAAAACTAGCTATAATAGAGAGCACTGATGCAGCTGTATTTCTAAAGTGGCTCCCAAATGACTTTTTAGCTACTTTGACTAAAAAATGGCTAACATTGCTAAAGATGCTCTTAGGAGTTTGGTGTAGCTACTAAAATAAAATAAAAAAACTAAACATAAAATAGCTAAGGAGTCAAAATAGAAAGACTGCTAAAGATTATGAGCTTTCCACTTTAACTTTTAGCTATTTCACTCTTAAATATAGAGAACGAGATGATACTCTCTATTATTTATGTTAATTAAAAGGGATAATGATAAAAGAGGTCATTTTAAAGTATCTTATTATAATTCAGGTAACACAAATGTCCCTATGATACTTAAGGTCACCTCTTAATAACATGCCACTGAGATTACAAATAATTACAAAAATTACCACTGCAGCTCTCTCTCCCTCTCGTTATCCAATCCTAACGTCTGAACCCTTCTCGACCCTAACGAATCTCTCTCTCTCTCCCCTCTCTATGCCCCGCCTCCGTCTGCACCTTCAAGGAGCACGCCTACTGCGTTTACTCCACCTCAGGCGACTAGGACGACGACGACGACGGCTGAACAGTCAGCACCACTACGACGTCGTCCAACTAGAGCTTTTTCCACGAAGACCCCTCGTTCTGGAAAGATCACAACGTCCAGGTAGTTAGAGATTGCATTTTTGAAATTGCTTTTGTGCCTTTTCAAATGCGTATTGAATTGGTGTTAAGATTGTTAGAAGGCTTCTGTTGTTAAAGTTTTAGAGTCGGATTTGTATGGGATTTGATGTTGTTTTTGATAAGTTGAGAGGATTAGTTCTTAGAAAATGAATCATGAAGCTTCTCTGAAATTGATGCACTTATATAATCTTATATTTGGATCGGAATGCATTTTATTTTGTCCTTTTCTCTTTGATAGAGAAGTAAAGATGAAGATGCTGAGAAGAAAACAAAGACAAAGACAGTAAAGGAAACAAGTAGTCAATGGGAGCTTCTAATTGATGAGGACAAGCCTTTGTTGCGTAATCCAAAGGAGGTGACCGAAGAAGAGTACACCAAATTCTATCAGACCCTTGCCAAGGATTTCAGTGAGGATAAGCCTTTGTCAAGGAGCCACTTTACCGCTGAAGTTGATGTAGAATTCAATGCTGTCCTGTTTGTTCCTCCTACGGCTACTCATGATCTATATGAAATTGGAATATGAGTGTAATGTATTTCAGTTCCTGCTTTAAGATTGTTATTCTGCCTAGTTAAAGAGAAAAGAAGCTAGCTTTTTGCTCCTCATTTTTCCTATTGTGAAATGGTTGCCTAGACAAATTATGTCATTCAATGTTGCTGTGGTGGTTAGCTACATTTTCTCTAGTTTGTAACGTAGTAGAATTTGAATCTATTCTGATCTTCATTACTGCTGTTTCAATCCTTGTGACAATTGTGAAAAAGATCCTGATGATGGTGACATGGTCAATAATTTGGCCAGTGACATAATCATGGATTAACAGTGATATGTCATCACTGTGACATTTCTAGCAACTTTGCGGGTAACTTGAGGTTAATAGTGACTTGATCAGGGATTGATAGTGACATGGTCAGTTACTCGGTTAGTGACATGGTCAGTTACTTAGTTAGTGACATGTGATTAACAGTGACTTGCCAATGACATGTGTATAATAGGAACATGGCCAGTAACATGCAATGAGACCTGGCCAGTGATATGGATCTAACAGTGACTTGGCTATTAACTTGTGACTTGACTATTGACAGTTACTTGGTTAGTGACATGGTCAGTTACTTAGTTAGTGACATGTGATTAACAGTGACTTGGCTATTAACTTGTGACTTGGCTACTGACAGTTACTTGGTCAGTGACATGGTCAGTTACTTAGTTAGTTACATGTGATTAACAGTGACTTGGCTACTGACAGTTACTTGGTTAGTGACATTGTCAGTTACTTAGTTAGTGACATGTGATTAACAGTGACTTGGCTATTAACTTGTGACTTGGCTACTGACAGTTACTTGGTTAGTGACATTGTCAGTTACTTAGTTAGTTACATGTGATTAACAGTGACTTGGCTATTAACTTGTGACTTGGCTAATGACAGTTACTTGGTTAGTGACATGGTCAGTTATTTAGTTAGTGACATGTGATTAACAGTGACTTGGCTATTAACTTATGACTTAGCTACTAACAGTTACTTGGTTAGTGACATTGTCAGTTACTTAGTTAGTGACATGTGATTAACAGTGACTTGGCTATTAACTTGTGACTTGGCTACTGACAGTTACTTGGTTAGTGACATTATCAGTAACATGTAATGTGACATGGTCAGTTACTTAGTAACATGTGATTAACAGTGACTTGACCAGTGACTTGACATTTTTTATCCCAATTCTACCATTCAAACTAGTGACTTTTTTACTGACTTGTGATCAACATTGGACATGGGCTCAACAGAGTAAATTAAACAGCATGAAATATACAGAAGCATAGATTAATCAGACTTGAGTGATGATAAATAAGATTTATGAAGAAATTCGAAGAAGCTAGAAGAATAAAAAAAAGGTAAAATTCTCAGTCTTACAAGAACCATGTAAAAAATGTTTCATAATGCTGATGGATAACAAAGGTAAATAAAATGAGAGCCTAGTGAAGAAGGGCTGATTTTCGGCATTGAAAAGAGTGGAGAGCTGGAGGAACTTCGCGGTGAAAGTGGGGGTGTACTACCAGCCTGAAACATGGAAGGCAGTGAGTTGATCCCAGCGGCATTTGCACTAAGAGAGTTCCCTTGGGCACTGATAGAAATGCCTGACGATGCATCATCAATCAGAGCCTTGACCTGTCAAATCAAACAGTGAACGACCTTAAAACAAACTTGTATGATGACATGAATGTGAACATATAGGAGTATTATGAGGGTCCTGACTGTATAAGTAGCAGAGCTACATCTGTTATTGAACAAAGGGAATACAACAAGAGGCAAAAGGACTGCAAATGATATAAATATTGCACATATGCAGCTGGGTTGGAGTAACAGCAGCAAAACTACGAAGAACCACCAAGAGCTACAAAGCTGGGGTATAATGCCCTTCCTAAAACTACAGTGACACAGCAGACTTTAGCCACAATAGCAAAGAAGGTGCATCAGATTAGGACAATATTACTTGACTTGATCAAGAACAAGGCTGGTGCATACAAATTTACATTTCTATCACATAAATGTGGTAAAAGAGCCACAGACCTTGATTTGGAACAACCAATTATTTGCATGTGTGTGACGGTCAATGAAACAAATTATATATGTAAAGAACAGGTTTCTATTTAAGTTCAAAAGAATAATTGTATTGCATTTCTAGTGCAGTACAGCTTAAAGAAATCTCTTAAGTCTGTCTGCATTCTTACTTTTAAGGCTGGTAAATGTAATAGATGTGAGACGTATGTCATCAATTACTTAAGAAAACATGTCAACACCAGCAGTTTTTTGAAAGACAATAATACCATCATTTAACAAAAGCTCCAAACGATAAGTTACTATATGACAGCTAATATTTATTCCTAAATCCACCACTTCCCTATCACAAGGCTACTCCAAGAATGATATTAGTGAAAAATTTATCAAAACAACCTATCTAATTTGATAACAAAATAAGCCTTCTTTTAAATGATAAAATCACCATTGTAATTTAATCACGCATTATAAATGATAAAATCACCATTGTAATCTAAGAGATCAAGAATTATCAGATTCTTTAGTCACTACTCCAAAGTTATATTAAAGTGGTAAAAGTAGCAAACAAACCTGGCATTCCACTTCATCTGCAGTCATTGCTCCCCTGGCCCTCTATACAGCAATCTAGATGTTGAGAACAAAGCAATAGCAACGAAATCAGAGAAGGTACTTTGGGGAATCAAGGGTAACAAAATAATGGTTTGAACCAAAGCTAACTGGGTCATATTGGACTGCAAATTAAGGGCAAAGATAATAACAGATAAGCTAAAGTGGCACTTATGAGAAATAAACAAATTGATGGCAAAACCAGAATTTTAAGAATTTAGTGGCAGTAGTAACCACCATGATTCTTGAACCCAGTGTGTTGGATCATGTATGCATACTACCTTACTGCTTCCATGAATTTAGTACACACAAGACTAAGCTTGAACAGACATAACATTACAACAATCTTTTTCACATTAACAGATGCAACTATTTTCTCCATTTATCATATAATATAGCTCTTAATATTCTGGCCTTTGGAACCTAGGAGTAACTAACTGCTCACTCTACCTGGAATATCAGTTTGAGGCAATCCAGCTGGGTCGATGTTAGGAGCAATCCCTCCACTCATATTCCAGTCATTAGAAGATGGGGCCGAAGCATTCTAATGATTAAGCTCTTCCATAGCTCAGAACAATTGGTTTTCCAGAAACCAATCTTATTGTCCACTCGATCGTAAGTCACAAGGGTATTACGTACAAGAATTCCTGTCCAATCCAACAAACATAAAGTAAGCTACCACATCACAGTTCCACAACTGGACAACAAGAACTTTTCCAATACTTCGAGAGGTAATTAACACAACTACTTAGCATATGATTTCAGTTAAATAATTCATGAACTAATTAATATCAAATTCACCATCAAAATCAAGCACAGATCGAAACCGTGGATAGATAAACCTAGAATGTATATTTGAGAAATTCATGACAGTTCAGGATCAAAATTATGAGTTTGATACTTGCTGGTACATGATGCGCTAGAAGCTAACAAAACCTATTGCTCATACTGAATTATCAAATCCTTTAAGAAACAGAAGAAGAAAAAGAAGCATAAACAGTCATTTCATCCAAAACTAAATTCCAAAATTCACGAAGCTATGAACAATCGCCGAATTTCTAATTCGATAAGCCAGTTCTCTACTCTGATACAGTGAATTACCTCCGAAACCAGAACCGCACTGCTTCTGGAACCGAAACTGCACCGTTTCGGGGACCCGAAGTCTGCGAGGTTGACGGCGAGGTTCCAAGGGAGAACATGGGAGAAGAACTTGGAGAGCGCAGTGGTGATCGGCAACTGTTCGATTTGGAGGGAGACTTGGAGGACAGGATCGAGGCGTAGGTTTTGGAGGACATTGGAGGCGGAGAGGTTGCAGTTTACTGTATTAAAGTTATAAACGTGTATTAGGTTTTAAGGGCAGAATTGGAATCAAAAAAATTCAAAACTGATCTTTTTTAACATCACCTCATTATTCATAAGGACTAAATTAATATTACTAACAATTTATTATGGATCTTTTATCAAGGAGGAAACAAGGTGACATTTTTATCATTTCACACTCTAATATGACCTTTTTCATAATTTCCCTTAATTAAAAACATTCATTTTTAATTATTTTATGTAATTTATAAAGGGTGGTGCTATTTGCACACCCATTTTCTCTATTCACACACCTCATTTATTTATCTACTACTTAAAATATTTTTTTTACCTATTACCCTAACTACCCTCCCTTGCAATTTTGTTTCTTTTTATTTTTTTTATTTTTTCTATTTGGCAAGTCAATCATCTCCAAATCCTAAACCCTTATTTTCCCAAAGACATAGAGAACTTCAAAACTCTTAGCGATTTTCACTTTTATTTCCATAAAAAACTTCTCTAACATAGTCATTTTATCTCTCTAATGTGATGCTTTGAAGTTTATTTGGTGCAGATTCGTAGTGCCATTACGTAGCAACGATCTTTTTCTTGGAGTGCTATTGTATTTTCTTTGGATGCAAGTTCTGTTCTAAGTGCTCATGTGTTTTCTCATGAAGTTTTCTTCTGCAATTGTAAATTTAACTTTTGGAGCTAGATGATTTTTCCTTATTCTTTTGAGATTATAAACAGAGGTTCCAGCGTCTTCTCTCTTGAGATTCCTCAGGAAATTACAAACCAGATTAACTATAGTGTTGTAGAATAAAGTACTAGTGGTATCAAGAAATTTTGCTGAGATAATCATTCTACATGATTTGGAAGATGCTGACTAACATTGTTGACAACTGTATGTTCAATCGTATTTTGATTATTCTGGCCTTGCATAATACATTCTTATTATTGTTTTCTGTTTTTGATACACTAAATATAGATTAAAGGGTTGAAAAAATTAGTCGCTTGTGGCTGCAACACTGGTTCTGGTTTTGGCTCCAAGAGTGATTGAGCTTGGTTGGGGTCTCCTGCAAGAGGGGCAATTGGTTTAAATTAGTTTGGGGTGACCGTTAGCTAATATGGATAATATTGGCACAAAATTTAGCTACTATAATGTTTCTTATTCTAAATTTATGTACCGATCACAGTTCTTATTTTACGATGACAATACTAAAGCTTTTGAAAAAATGTTGGTCGAGTACTTAGTGCAATGATTTTCAATCTTAGTTTTGGATAGTGTATTTACAAATTATGTTTTGAAATTAATGGATTAGATTCTTCTTATGATATGTTTATCCAATAAACTAGATTGATTGGTTAAACTTTGATACAATTTAGATATGGTTAAAAAAAAAGTCTGCAAAGACGTACACCTAATTACATTAAATGCTCTATATTAGTGATTAAATTAAAACTTCGGGGGCATAAATGATTTTACAGTAAAGTTTAATGAGATAAAATAAATTTAACCATAATCTATTCTTCCTCTTCATCTTACATTTACGGATATACCTAGAAAGAATTCCACTTGAACTAGACCATGATCGACCAAGCACACAAGCTCATATCACTATCGATTATGTTGGGGCTGTTTTGTAATTTCTCTCCAAAATGGGTTGAAAGAAAGGGTGCCCCGGGTTCTTGAAATAGTAAAAAGACCAAGTTTGAAGCTTCTTGAAGGCATTGGGCCTAAGATGGGATCCGTTTGTCGTATGTCCTGCAAACAAAAGAAGAAACGAGCAAAAACATAAGAATATCCAAAAATAATATGCACAGCTTCTTGCCTCGATATAACTTG
Organism: Rosa lucieae; assembly: GCA_024704745.1. Classification (NCBI taxonomy): domain Eukaryota; kingdom Viridiplantae; phylum Streptophyta; class Magnoliopsida; order Rosales; family Rosaceae; genus Rosa; species Rosa lucieae. Next base: position 40,725,793 of record CM045497.1, read on the forward strand.
ATAATTCGTATCAAAAGGTTAATCCAACGTATGTATTTTAGTAGATAACTCAATGTTCACTTCTCAGTCTATCAAATAATTTAGAAACTTCATTGAATTACACATTCCCTCTCTCACATGACCAATAAATCAACTTATTACAACACACTGTGCATGTACCATACTCCTAAGTCGTACCCTCCTCTTAGTTGTGCCTCACGTTTTCATTTAGGTCCAATTTCCTATCTAGGTCGTGCCTATTATATGCCATGCCCTAGTTAGTGTTATTCTAGTCCATGCCCTATTTTTTTCTTCAAATGATTGCCGTTAAGTTAGTTGGCAAACCCTATTCTTTTCATATCTGAGTCTAGTACAACAATCTTTGTACATTATTCTAATACTAAATCTTAACTACCTGCCTTTATAGGCAATAAACTAGATGAGAAAAGGCTTCCCAATAATAATGATCACATATATAGTTCATTTCTGAAGAAGTTTTCAAAATATTAAACGAGGAATCGTATGAGTTGAAAATTAGATATATGATTTTGTAAAGTAATACTAAGAGTGACTTACATTTTCACTATCACGTCTACAAATTCAATCTCCGCCTTATGTGAAGTAGGTGTAGGCATATGAACCCGAAATCCCGAACCCGAACCTAACCCATCTCTTCTTGGGCTATATGGGATGAGATCATTATTATTTTGGGTCCTTGACCCTTGATCCAAAGCATCAAAATGAACAAAAATTATCTCACTTATCCCAGAAACATATTTTTGTTCCCACCTACTCAATTTAATAGAAGATGACCATTTTGTCCTCAACCCAATTAAAGAATTACAAGCATTCCTCTCTCTCTCTCTCTCTCTCTCTCTCTCTCACGATGATCTAGCCAGATCCTCGAGTCTCTACGAGGTTTTGCAGGTGAAGAACAACGTGTAGCAGATGGAGATCAAGTCGACGTACAGGAGCTTGGCGAAGATGCACCACCCGGACGCCTCGTCGGGGGTCTAATCGGACGGCTGGGATTTCGTCTAGATTCCGGAGTCAATCTGAGTTCAAGGGAAGCTTCGATTTCAAGGCCGGAGTCGATCTGGGTTCGAGATGCTTCTGCTCCATGCGCCAACTTCGCCGGGTTTTGTTGTTAGGGATTGGACGGTGTAGTTCTGATTTTTTTTTTTTTGGTAAATGGAGGCAGAAGGCCTATAATGCAAGAAAAAAGAAAAAAAAAAGTTATATTGGGGCCACAAATCAATTTATTTCTTTCCTTTGTTTTTTTTTTTTTGGGTAAAATGGGGGCAATAGAGGTTTGTTAAAGGTTTATTGGGGGCAATAAACGTTTTGAATTGATGTAATCTCCTCGTTTTTTTTCTTTAATCAAAGTTTTATTTGTCTAAATTTAAGGAGATTAGTTCCTATTCCGGCGATTGAAAGTTCTATAAGGGGGCAATAGAGGTTTATTGCCCCTTTATTAAGGGCAATACATGTCTATTGGGGGCAATAAACCTTTCCGACGACCTCTTTGGGGACCTCCGGCGAGGTTTTCAGAAAAGTCTCCTGGGCTGCAACCGGTGACTGGAATCAGGCGACCGGTGACCGGGCTCCAGCAAAGTCTCCTATGGTTTCTCTTTCTTCCATTCTCTCTCTCTCTCTCTCTCTCTCTCTCTCTCTCTCTAAGTAACAAATGGGTGAAGGTAAAATGGTCTAAAAAAATAAAAAAACTTAATGCAGTGGCGGACCTAGAAAATTAGTTATTCGGGGCGAATTTAAACCAATATAGCTAACGAAAATTGAAATCCTTGTCCACCCATTTCCAAAAAATAATTTATGCATAAAACATATGAAAATAAGGAGAAATTTTTATGATATTAAATTAAACATGCATGAAATCATCAAAATCATGACACTTGTGGGGGCAAAAGTTGCATAATACACTTTCAAATGCATAAAATTGTCTAGAACTTCTATATATATCAGTGTGTATATGATGATGTAGTGTGGGTGGCAGACCCCACTAGCCCTATGCTAGGTCCGCCAGTGACTTAATGAGATATTAGGGAAGACTTTTTTAGAATGTTTTAGGTAAGGGGGAATTAAAAAAACTTAATGGGGTAAGTGGGAAACAAATCCCTTAAAATGGGGTAAATGGACAAAAACCCTATTATTTTTGAGTGATACGGATGGTCTCGTCTTGTCCCGAATACTTCGGGGTTAAAATGGTATTGTAATTTCAATCCCGAGCTGGTTCCATCCCATCACGAAATAGTTATATTTATAATTTAAATTTAAATTTTAAAATGTGTCAATTTGTGATATGTGTCAATTATTAGTATTTATACATCTAACAACTTCTCTTTCTATCTAAGCATCTAACACAGTAACACCTATCTAGACAAAAAAAAAAAAAAATGGCGCAACCACTCTTATCTCTAACTTGCGATTTGACTCTCCAAACTTTCCAAAGACAGTAAGGCACTAAGGCAACAACACTGCAACAAATCTCCATGAGTTAACCACCAAAATCAAACACCCATCCTTTTCTCTTTGGAATTTCATTACTCATAAGGAGTCTCAAACTCTCAGTTAGAAAATGCGATTTAACATGGTGATTAATGTGTGAAGCATTGAAGCCTTGAAGAATGAAGAGAGATCAAGCTCTTTGGCTAGCAGTTTGTTGTTTCTTTTGCTTCTTTCTAATTATGCATCTTGTAGATACCTCCACTAGTATGGAGAAATAACTATGTCACCCCGCATATGTAATACCCTCTAAGGGGCGCCCACAAGCCTTGGTGGGACCTAACCGCGACATTCATCCCGTAGCTCAATATCCAAGCTACCCCGCTGTAGTCAGAAGTGGCCAAGAGCTCACTGGGAAGCCACTTTCCCTTCCTCACCAATATGCCTTCACAACAAGCTTTCTAGACTAGAAAGGGACTTTGTGTCCCACATTGAAAACCATGTAAAGGAAGGAGACTCCTTCCCATTTATTCCACATCCCATTACACACTTGTAATCCTATTGGGCACATCCCATTACACACTTGTAATCCTATTGGGCCTTGCGGACCAAACCCATATAGTGCAACACTTCAAGTGGATGTAGTCTCTCCCTAAGGCGGGAGAGGAACCACTAGACTTTTTTGTGTCTTTTACTCTCTCTCTCTCTAACATTAACTAGACCCTTCAGTTTTAACATTAATATTGGTGCCGTCTGTGGGAAGTCGATACAATGGCTTCATCACTTATCATGCGTTAAGTCACCTTAACGGAAGTTCAAAGAATTTTCTTTTCTTATTTGAGTTATCAATTCACTGGGCATCATCTTCTTTGATGAGCAAACCCCATCCTTGGTGGTAACAAAAAATAATTTTGCTTCTCTACATAAAGCTTGCTCCACCAGCTCAAAATTCAAATACCTCCTTACTCTGCCAAATGCCAGCTCCAATCTCAAAAAAAAAAAAAAAAAAAAAAAAGAAGAAGAAGAAGAAGAGAAATTTCCACGTTTAGCCTTACACCAAGGTTAAGCTACACTAGCCTTTTATGGCAAATGTCATTCTATCCTAGCGGTATTAAAAAAAAAAAATTTAGCATGATTGCTAGTAAGGCTAGCAGCCATCTCCCGCCAAACAAGGCACTGCTGGGCATGCCAACGTCAAAGTAGGCCCCCCGAGCGAGGTAAGGGCTATCCTCCACTAGGTACACCAGAGTCAAAGTAGGCCCCCGGTCAGCATCAAAGAAGGCCCGCAACAAAAATTTTCGGTATAAGATGGACACCTAGAAGCTTACTATGGGCACCCAGCCTTCTCTATGGCTCTATTACTTCGCCAAGAGCCGCCACTAGGCAAGTTCTCCTCCAGGAGTAGCATCAAACACTAATGACGCAAATTCACTTGGTCAGCGTCATGCTTCAGAGGCCTTTGATCATCATTCCCATCATTTGATCATCCTCCCCATCCTTTGGCCATCGTTAGAGGCCACCACGTGCAGCGCAACTTATTACATCAGGAAAGCCGCGCTAGCAAACGACCCCCGCTGGGCACCATCGCCAGCAGACCAGCGTACTCAGCTAGAAATCTCTAGCGCACCAGCGGCCCCAGCTTGGTATCCTCCGCTAGGCACCACTGCCAGTAGGCCAGCTCTAACACCAGCGCTAGTATGCCAACCGCCAAACTGCTGCCAAGCGGCGACCACTAGTGGTCTCCCTAATTGAACACCAGTCTTGATGCAGGGAATACCCACATGACGCTCAATCTTCTTGACTTCGTGTTCAGATTGCTTGACACTCAATCAGGTTGCTTCACGCTCAGCCATGTTTCACGACGCTCAGTCATGTTTCTTGACTTTCAGACTTCTTGGCGATCAATCAGCAACTCTTCTTCAACGCTCAGGTTTCTCGATCCTATATGAGTGAAGAGATAAAAACCTAAGTTCAAATACTCCCCGCACTTCTTATATATTAAGCAATCAGATTATACACATGTTTTACATCATGAGCTGCTGCACATAACCATGATTCCATGCTATCTATCAGATAACTTGACACACCTATATATGTGTTTACATGTATGCGCTCTAGTCTATAGTTTAGCAGCATGTGTCTACTATGTTATCCTCCTATTGGATATGAGCACTACGTGCCTATACTTTGCATAACTCAATGCCACTTAGTCCTATGAAAAAGCATGATCGCACACCTACTAACACTTATTCACCTCGATGTATGGAAATTATTCTATGCACCGACGGTGCAAGTGACCCAACCCTTATAAAATAATCTCAACCCTTGATATTTATTATCAACTTTATTTTAAATAAACAAAAAGTGTATTTAATGCAATATAACCATTTATTTGTGTTGGTGCAAGTGCACGGCGGTGCTCTGAATACTCCCCCCCTCGATGTAATATGATTTCTACACTCGGCCATAGGCATGTAATATATATGTATTTATTGCTATACTAGGACTGGCTCTATTAGCCTCATGCACCATCACGTGTAGCTAATTGACAGAGACACATAAGCTCTAGATACTTCAATGCATGCATAGCTCCTTTAGGCAAATAAAAAGCATGCTTATTAAACAAACAATGCTATATGACACATAGATCTCCCCTATGATCTATTAAATTGCGTTGGCTTGCTATTTGCTGCACATTTATATGCTCACTGCATTGCTCATCGTATAACTTTCAATCAAGCACAAAGCATCAATGCCACTCTCTTGTCCTCTTCTGAAAACTAGCTGCTGTGTATATGACCGACCAGCTCGTTATCCATGCTTCAATTATCATTATATATACATTTGAGCTATGTATCCATCCCTTCAATTTATACAATTGTAATGGAATTCAAATATATTTCTTTTTCTTCCAGCAAGAATAAGTCAAAGATCTCCCACTATGAACCTCACATTTTTCAAATACCTAAATGGTGTTGTTATATCTATCTGTCAATTTGACATTCAAAATAGGGACACATGTCATGTTTCATTAGTCACTAGTTACAGCATGGCTTGCACGCTTCACTCAATTGACACATAATTAAAAAAAAAAAAAACCTTGTCTATTTTATCAAAGCACATATGCAAGATATTAGTGTTGATTTTACATACTCATGTACTAATCATCTATTTTTGTTTCAAGGAGACATAATCACCGATCACCTCTCCAATTAGCGTAATCATCATCCTTCTACTAAGGAACTTCGTTGGAGTAATGGAGCGTCATGCTTGGACAACTCCAACATGATTTGGGTACTTACGTCAATTCCAGCTCCAATTCACTACAAATCAGCATAAAATAAGTAACTATATCTTCTTTTTTATGCTCTTTCAATTTGAGCTAGTGTCATGCCAATGCCATGCTTTCATAACTCTTGAGCATGCCTACAACATTTCGTAGATTTGGCAATGCTTTCTAGGCCTTACATGCTAGATATGTAATGCTTCAAATATTGATCTCAATGTTCCCTAGGCATGTTTACAACAATACAAAAAATGTTATTAGCAAACTTTACTACAAGTACATGCTATACACATGCCATGCTTAGTCAATTTAATGCGAAATTCACTTAAGCAAGCTATGCCATGCTTGAAACGTTGTGACATTTGTGACTTAATTAAACATGCTCGGATAAAGACTTGCTTGGGTTACGACTCGCTTGGGTATCAAACATGGCCACCACTTGCTTGGGCCACGCCCCATGCGCATGCTCGCACAGTGCCTACCCGCTCAACTACACTCAACTTGCTCGAACACAACCTAACTTGCTCGAACATATCCAACATGCTTTAGTTAAGCCCTAAATTCATAATGCTTCATACTATTCATTGAAAGCTACTCCCAAAATTTTATATGGACACCCATTACACTTGCCACTATCTATTGTGCATGTTACATGGCCATAAGATCCACATAATATTACTTGCCATGATTATTTGTCATTGTTCATATAATTAGCAAGATTTACATGTACTATATATGTAAATATTTTTGCCTAGCCCATTGGCTACCATACTTTGTCAAACTCTCTCCACGGTAAAAGACCTAAATGGGTCTAGACTCCACAAGTCTATGGTATGGTCCAGGACCCACCACCAAGAGGTAAGACAACGCCTCATAATGATAATGATCACTACACGGCATTGCAGTCTAGCTTTTCTCCTCCGAGAAAGAGTAAAGGGACCGATTAACATAGCCCATGACAGCCATTGATCTGGCAGTTAACCCTCGATGCTTGGGTATCAAAGATTAGGTTCGCTACCTAACACCCACTGCTTAAACGTAGCTCCCTTCATCAAACAATTTTCTGACCATACAGAGGTCTATAGTCAGGAGTAGGGGACTCCTTGGAGGGCCTAGCAGGGGCCCACCCAAAAGGGCAAAAGTGTTCGCTCCAACAAAATCCTAGGTGGACAACGCACTTGCGTTAATTATGCTCGACATATAGCACAAAGCCATGCTTTGGTTTCAACCCTGCAAGAAAACCCTCCTTGACTAGGGACTTCGGGGACTTGTACATACATCCTAGCATAATTAGCAACGGTTACGCTCATGCCTCATGACATCACCATTGAGCTACCCGTTCATGCCTCATTGCATCCCCGAGCTTCACACTCATGCCTTCCCGGCAATTTTGAGCTTCAAGCTCATGCCTTCCTGGCACCTCGAGCTTCACGCGCACGCCTTCTCTCCACCCTCGATCTTTCACGTTCATGGCTTCCCGGCACCCCGAGCTTTCACCCTTTACCTTCCCAACACCCCGATCTTCACGCTCGCGCCTTTCCGGCGCACCCAAGCTTCACACTCACGCCTTTCCGGCGCACCCGAGCTTCACGCTCACGCCTTCTTGGCACCCCCGAGTTTCACGCTCACGCTTTCTTGGCACCCCCGAGTTTCACGCTCACTCCTTCTCTGCACCCCCGAGCTTTCACACTTATGCCTTTCCGCCACTCCGAGCTTTCACACTCTTGCCTTCCTGGCATTCTCGAACTTTATGCTCATGCCTTCCCAGCATAATACACATTAATGGAGCATTGAATTCTTCTACCATTTATCGTTTGCAACAATCGAATTCTTTTCAAGTTCCATTAGTACGAGCGAAAACCCAATTAACACAAACGTTCGCATATTCATTGTTCATGAGTCACAAACTCTTACCTTCACCTCATTCATGCACCTAACACCCCATGGGCATACCCGCGTCAACTTGACCACATTCATTTTCATATGCAATTCATATGCTCATTCTTAGTATACTCATACAATCAGGTGCGTTCTTGAGCTTATACGACATAACCGATCATACTCGGCGCCACTCATGAAACATACACCTCACGGGCGTAACCTTGTCAATCCAACCTCGTTCGTTTTCTTGCGCACATCATGCATTTATGCATCATATGCACTTCATATACTTATTCATCATATGCTCACACAACCATGTGCATTCTCGAGCTCATAATCGATCGTACTTGACGCCATTCACACACACACACATATATATATATATATATATATCATCATGTATCATACGCTCGTACATTCATACATGCTAACACGTATCGAGCAACTCTCATATGTTGCCCAATACAACAAGCATTCCACATGTGCATGCTTCTATCTTTGCTTTGCAGGTTAAAGAGCCCCTTCTTGCTTATGGAGTTCGGGGACTTGTAAAGGCTGGGCACCACCCGGACATCACTTATGCTTGATGACATCATGTTTATAACTCCCCAACTAAGAAGCTCCTCTTACTTGGGGATTTCGGGGATTTGTAGATACCTTACTAGCATAATTAGTAAAAAAACGGGACATGTATAGTACTCGAAAAATACGTACGTGTATTATTCGGACATTTTATCAAATAGTTCGTTAAAAAGTTTGGAAATTTTTTAAAATTAATTAAACAATTAAAAATTTTAATTAAAAATATTAATTTGTATTCATTTTTGTTCAATAATATGTGTAAAATACGGAAAAAAACGTAAAAATCGTGTATAGTATGTGTATAATACTTTTGGCTTTAAAAGTACGGGAAATTTAACGAGTCCATTTCAAAAATACGAAGTACAGAAGTATTTTTAAATAAAACGTAAGTACCTGTTTTATTCGCGTATAATATGAAAAATTACTAACTAGGTTCACTAGTATGGAGAAATAACTATGTCACCAAGTATATGTAACACCCTCTTAGGGGGCCCACAAGTCATGGTAGGACCCAATTGCGACATGCATCCTGAAGCCCGACATCCAAGCTACCCCGCGGTAGTCGAAAGCGGCCAAGAGGGAAAGCAGCTTCCAGGTGAGCTCTTGGCCGCTTTCCCTTCCTCACCAATATGCCTTCACAACAAGCTTTCTAGACTAGAAATGGACTTTGTGTCCCACATTGAAAACCATGTAAAGGAAGGAGCCTCCATTCCCTATAAAAGGAGACTCATTCCCATTTATTCCACATCCCATCTTATTGGGCCAAACCCATATAGTGCAACACTTCAAGTGGATGTAGTATCTCTTGAAGGCGGGAGACGAACCACTATACTTTTTGTGTCTTTTACTTCTCTCTCTCTCTCTCTCTCTCTAACGTTAACTATACCATTCGGTTATAACGTTAACCCATTTGTTAGCCAAATAGCCACCCTAAAGCATAAAGGCAAGTTATAGTTTAGAGGATTATGAGTAGGGGATTGGAAAAACCACTCTAGCTAGGGAAACCTAAAGGATGCAAGATGAATATGAAAATATACAAATCACAAACAAGGGCTGACAAGTGAACCAAAGTTCATGGTGATTATATGCAAGATAGAGTAGTGGTTTGATTTTGATTTTGGAGATGATTTGATCTGCAAATAACTAAATGAATACTTGAAATGTAAATTAGGTTAAGCTAAATTAGATGTAATGAAATGGATAAGATTTAAGACTTAAGGTTTCCACCTCTAGCCACTCTTGCAAACAATGATGCTTCTATAGTGAATGATGTCATTTTAATTAACCAATTTCTCTCCTTACATCCCTCTCAGGCATTACTCTAAGTGCATAAAGCTTTGAGATGAAGAAATTATGCAAATTCAACATACTGTTAAACTAACTTATTGAGGTGCTAATAAAAAGTGCATCAAACATAATATTCACATCAATGTCATACAAGATTGGCTAGGACTTTCAACCCTGGTCTCAACAAACTAACTACTCAATCATAATCAAATACATAAGCTTCAACATGTTTATGAACATCAAACTAAAGAGTAGGGGTAGAGAAGTAACTAGTGATGATTAAGTTGAGGATGATGTAGATGAACTCATGGAGGTATTAACATTGTGCTAATGATGATGGTGATGATGATTCCTCAAGTGATGCTAGACTCTTCTTCATTCTTCTTGCTTGATGGTGGAGTATGAGATGTAGTGATGATCAAGTGGTGAAGCTTTATGTATGAAATAGAATGGGTAGATGAAAAAGATGATGAATTTGGTGGTGGTAGTAATGGAGGTTATGGATTGATGGTGATGGAGGCTTGTGGAGGTATGCCAGTGGATTGTGTAGAGAATAGAGAGAGAAAAAGATGTAATGGCTTAAATATAGGAAGAGAGAAGTATGAAATGATGATGAGAAACAAAATGAAGCAGCTCTAGCCTTGTAAGAAGCAAATGGTAGGAGTGTTGGAGTGGGTAATGATTGTTAAAACATGATGATTAAACCTACTATTACATAGCAAATTTTTGTGTTCTCAAAGTAGACTTTTGGGGTATTTAAGGAGTAGAGATAGTGTGTGCAAGAGGGAAAAGGGATGGAGTTTATTTGGAACCATAAAGTTTAGGATTTAGTTATGATGGAATGATGGTGAATGAGTGTAATAGAATAAGTACAATGTTACTTCTCTTCCTTACTCCTCCATGAGTATGACTGGAAAATACATATGGTGGCATGGGCCGCCAAAACTGGTGGTGCATGGATATTTCGTTGAAATTTCACTTTTTTCTCCTATTGTCAAGATTTCCTACAAAACATGGAATTTGATTAGTGAACACTAAATTAGAATTTAGAACAAATAAGTTTCATGTCAAGTATTCGTCTTTGTTCCTAAACTTTGCGTCTTCTTGACTTATTTGAACTTATATTTAAGTGTTGAAAACTTGTAGTACATAAAACTTGGTTTTTGTGCGGATAATGCTATATTGTATTAATGTTGGTATATATATATATATAGTCCGTCTCAGGTGCGGACGTCCGTACCGAGCGGACTGTACGGATTTCCTGTTTTCGACCACTTTCCGACCACATTTTTATATCTTAACCGTTCAGTTTTTAGGTCCTAGTGTATAGATCATCTCTGAAAAATTTCAGCCAATTTGGTGATCGTGAAGGCATCCAAAACTGAAATTTACCATTATAAATACGAACGGTTCCGGTTCGACAGATTCGGTCCGTTTGTGTAAAATGCAGTTTTGGATGCCTTAACGACCACCAAATTGGCTGAAATTTTGTAGAGGTGATCTATACACTAGGATCTAAAAACTGAACGGTTAAGATGTAAAAATGTGGCCGGAAAGTGGTCGAAAACAGGAAATCCGTACCGAATTTTCGGTACGGACGTCCGCACCTGAGAAAATTCCTATATATATATATATATTTTTTTTTTTTGAGAATGTACGGTTGGTATTTGGTTATTTTGAACTTTGAATGATTATTGATGCTAAATTGGATTATACAGATAGACGGGCTCAATGATCCCGAATGACTCCAAAACTGAAAGGGATGGAATGAGACGGGACATGATCAATTTTCAAAAAAAAATTAGGACGGGTCCCGTTGTTAGAATCGGGTTTGGGTTTGAGTTTGAGTTTGAGTTTGTGATCATAGCCATCCCGGCCCGGGCCCATCTTTTGAAGTTTCTAGGGGACGAAAGATAGTGTAAAAGAGCACTTGAAACAAAACGGTGCGTATATGCAAGGTAACTGAGAACTGTAACCGCCTTTATTGTTTTTAGACAAACGAATTGCTGGACTCACATCCTTCCTCCCTTATTGAGAGAGCAAAGAGAGAATCAGAGAATATCAGCACCGTCTTCGTCGTAGAAGATCGAATCGGAACTCCAAGATGCCGCCGAAGAAGATGGGCGTGAACAGCAAGGCGGAAGCCGCTAGGGCTCGGCGGAGCGCCACCGAAGCCGAGCGCAAGGAGAGCGAGGCTCGCCACAAGGAGGAGCAGTACTGGCGCGAAGCCGAGGGCAGCAAATCACGCGCCGCCAAGAAGCGCGAGGAGGAGGCCGACAAGCGAGCCGAGGCCGCCGCTCGCAAGGCCGAGGCGCGCCGATTGGCCGAGCTGGAGGAGAAGGAGCTGGAGAAGATGGCCAAGAAGCCTGACAAGAAGGTCAGCCGCGTCGCGATCCCGGTCCCGAAGGTGACGGAGGCCGAGCTGAGGAAGCGCCGGGAGGAGGAGGCGGCGGCGATGGAGAAGAAGTCGGAGGAGTCGAAGAAGAAGCAGACGCGCACGGCGGCGGAGGAGGAGTACGAGAGAATGGTGCTTGTGTCGAACACGAACCGTGATGATTCGACTATTGAGGCGAGGTCGGTGGAGGAAGCGATTGCTCAGATGTCGGTGGCGGAGCCCTTGCCGGTGGATCGCCACCCCGAGAGGAGGCTCAAGGCTTCCTTTAAGGTGCGCTTTGCCATTGGTTTTAATCTAAATTGTGGCTAGTTTGGGGTAATTGATGGTTTACGTGGTTCAATTGGATTGATTTTATTGGTTTTATTTTATAGGTAGAGTTAGCATATGCTTAGGCCTAGTTTACATTACTAGAATTGTTGCTTTTGATAGAAGAATGACCTTTAGGAATTGCTTTGGATGGAAAAATGTCCTTGAATGACGACGGTGAAGTTTCAGATATCATTAAGTAACCAAAATGAACAATGGAATAGATAAAACACTCACATTACAATAGAATGGCTACTCTAAAAGAAGAAGTTGGTGTGGGAGTGTGAGAGAGTGTCCAAGCTTGCTTGCTTTGTTGGCGCACATATCTTTGCTATATGGATTTTTATGGATTCAAGGCTGTGAATAGATTTTGCACCTCTATATACATATCTTTTTTCCAACCCGGGCTTCATTTATTTGCCTATGTACATGTTATGAGGATATCATACGACACAATGTTTATCTCATGAAGAACATAGTTTATGCTCTTCTGGTGGCAGAGGATATGTGTTATCCACACTAGTAGTAGGGATCGAGTTCTCAGTGCTAATGTTTGTGGTTTATGTGTGTAATGTCCAAATATCTCACGCTTAATGCCTCCTATAGAGGTACAAATTCAATTTTTTAATTTGTCTTTACTGCTGTTGGTTCTATTAAACCTCTGATCGAGTTCAGTACAGTAGAAATTGCTTACAAAGTACAGATATGTGGCTATTGCTTGAAGCTTTATTTCTTACTTCTTTCCCTTGTCCCAGGCAACTCATTACTTTTAGGAGTTGTCATTTGTTCATAGCCAGATGAGTGTTTTTATGATGTGCTTTTGCACTTCATTGATAAATCAACCTCTAATATCTTGTTGGTGTGGTCCTATGACAGTTTAAGTTTTTTCTGTGTTGATAAATTGTTAATGTGGCGAATTGTTGTAAACATTGCAGGCATTTGAAGAGGCTGAGCTTCCCAGGTTGAAGGAGGAGAAACCAGGACTTACTCACAATCAATACAAGGACATGATATGGAAGCTATGGAAGAAATCTCCTGATAATCCTCTAAATCAGGTATATTTCAATTGTCCTGTGTCTTACTTTCACCAATGTTGAGGTTTTATTTTTTAATTTAAATTTTGTTATAATTACTTTGACTCTTTAAAAACCAAGGGACATTTTCATAGTTTGGTGCATCAATATCTCAATTTAAAAGGATATCTGTTTGTACACGAAGCCTGATATTTCTACTTCCACATATTCAGGTTGGTGCTGAGTGATCGCTGAGGATGTTCACTATCCAATGGCGGTTAGGCTTCTCCTGAGCTTATTTTGCTAATTTCATCATGTCGACCCACTTACATTTGTAATTTTATATGCATATATGGTTTCTACCCCATTGTATATGCTATGTCTGTTTAATAAAGCAATGCAGTCTTTTATCTTCTAGCCTTGGTACAGAAATGTTTTGGTAAGAACATGATTTTCCAAAACAATTTTTTCTTCTTCTGATTTAACAACCTTTGGTCCAGAATTTTTTTGTAGAGTTGTGTAGGAGCAGATCACGTGTCATAATATTTTATTTATGTGAACTTTGTATAGTTTGTTTGGTTTCGAGGAGTCGATAAACGGTCAGCACCCTCTTTTGAGTGAATATAAAACTTGTTCCGCCTTTTGTGTGTGAGTAATGTCACCCTTCTCTTCCTTCGTTAATTTTATATTTTATTTTTGCAATTCACCATTTTAAAATGGTGACATTGGCTTAGTAATGTAGGTGATGGTTTTCTGTTGGGGCTATCTTGTAGAGGTTGCAGATCGGACAGTATTAACAAGTGGTTGCGGCAATCTAGAATTTCTGAAGAAGTTCATTTATGTGAGGTTTGACTAGGAAGGTGTTTTAAAAATTTGGAGGAAGTTCATACTTCATATCCACTTCACAAGATGTTGCAGCAATCTAGAAATACTGTTTGGCTTGGCCAATTTTGCCAGCCTTACTGATCAATAAATTCTTGTATACTTAGTTGCTTCTGCTGGATGAGAGCTTAAGATTGCTCCATTATAAATTCAAAGCATTGGTTTGCTTTGTTTTGATCATTTTGTGTTTTGTATTGCATAAAAGTAGCAAAGCGCGTGCTTTGTTTTTTCAATATCATTGACCATGTGGCACCGACATATTTGCTTATCACTGAAGCATATTGTTGATAGGTCAAAATGCATTTTCAATTTCTGTAGTTTAGCTTGATTTGTAGTTTCATCCTGTCGAGTAGTCTTGGCAAGTTAAGTTAAAAGCTTATAGTTTAATGTTTGCAACATCAGTCCCTAGGTCAATTGTGGAGATTAACAAAGGGCTTATTGCAAACTTTAAACTACGGGTTTATATTCCTTGAAATTACATGGACTAGAGTGAGAATCGGCAAAAACATTAGCAGCTCGCTTCCATCCATGTCATGGGGGAACCTTCCATCCCATCATCATGTTTAGCCACAACACTTTCCTGTTGTATGAGCATCTGTAAGGGTTAATGTGTGCTATTAGCACAAGTTAGTACCTCAGATGGCCAATTCACCATGGAGCTAATTCCTTGAGAGACCTCAAATGGTGGAAAGATAGAAAATTTTGTACTTCTGCTCTTGGGCATGATTAGCCAGGTGAAGATGAATCTGGATCCAGTCACCCCAACTATCCTCTTCCTACAGAAGCTCCAAGTATGTTAAGTGCTATATTCAGTCCTTGTGATTGGCCCTTTTTGGGCATTTATTTATGCAACACCAGACAAGCACGGCCTTTGAATCTGATATTAACTAGTGCAATCAAATTGTTCAAACAAATGATCCTGATATAAAAGGCATGCCTAACTATTCCACTTTCCTCTCTTTAATTTTGGCTGAAATAGTTGCTACACTCTTTGGAAAGAGTTATATTAGCCATCAATACTTACCAACTACTGGTACATTCTTAAACCCATCAACTACTGCAGCTCAAGAAAACAAAACGACACTATGTCCAAATAGATAAACCCAACCAATTAGTTTATAGCTATTCCAAACCAGAAAGATAAGAGAAGAACAATGTTCTGCAGTTTTTCAATGAACTGGTGCTCCAGCACCAAGTGCCAGTTTGTATGAGATGGTTCGAAGTCATACAATTGAACCCCAAATGCTATCGTGCCGGTGCAAGACAGTGAAGACCAAGAGGACGATTATTGCTGGCCTAAATTCAGATACCTGCAGTAGAGAAATGCTGCTTGGATTGCTCACTTCTGTTGTTAAACCAGAAGACACTGTGATAGCTATTCATGTTGAAGAAACAGATGATACATTTGATCCGAACACTTTCCACATTCATGAAGATCTCTGCAAGTCCAAGAAGGTAGGGTCTTAATTAATTCTCCCTAATGTGAAATAATCAAAGAAATTTGGAGCTTATGGTTCTTATGTACAGGTAGATTTCCAAATAAAGGTCTGCATAGGAGATTCATACATTTCTGAATTAACTTACCAAGTTAGAGTCAGCTATGCTACAATCCTTGCACTTGGTTGCAGCTCTTCAGGGTAATGAAACTACTAAAATCTCTCTCTCCTCTCTCTCTCTCTCTCTCTCTCTCTCTGTGTTAATTATAATTTACTATGCAGGCTCAATGTTTCAGCTACCAGTGCTTGCCTGAAAGGTTTACCTCCGTTCATGCATACTTCTGGTAATGAATAGTGTTGGAAGAATCTTATTTCAGAGGGAGGGAACTTGCCAACAAGGTTCTGTAAAGGTAGCCCTGCCCCTGCAATCTTCTCAGTCATTTTCTTCAGTGTACGCTTGTTATAATCAGTCAAACGCTAACCGGAAATTGCACAAGTCATTGACAATACCATCTGCTCCTCCCGTATCATCAATTCGGCGAATTACTAGAAGGGCACTCTCTTCTGCACATAAAACAGTGGAGGTTTCCGATTTTGTGGCTCAAAAGCTGTTTCATAGATTGGGACTACTAGAAGCAGAAGGATCCAGCAGGCATTTCGCCTCCCAAGAGCTTCGCTATGCAACTAATAATTTCAGCTCTGACATGGTGATTGGAGAGGGTGGACATAGCAAGGTGTACCGAGCCACTCTTGAAGATGGTCGAGCTGCAGCTGTGAAAGTCCTCAAAACCACACACCATTCAGTTAGTGATCTTTTCCGCGAAGTAGATTTTCTATCTAGTATGAATCACAAGAACATTGTTCAGATAATTGGGTTCTGTGATAGTGGAGAGATGCTTGCGATTGTGTATGATCTTTTACATGGAAGCTTGAGGAGGAATTTGAGACAACTAAGGTGGAGTGAGAGGATGAAGGTTGCAATTGGTGTGGCAAAAGCTTTGGAGTACCTTCATCATTCTCACAACCCTCCCATCATTCATAGGGATGTCAAGTCTTCTAACATTCTCCTCTCCCATGATTGTGAACCAATAGTGAGTTCTAGAATAATATCACTTGAATTCTAAAACCTTCCAATAATTTTTTTTTTTACTTCTTATATATGAGATATTGATACGTGCCGTTACTTTTGCTTCTGATTCTCAGTTGTCCGATTTTGGAGCAGCAATGGTACTTCGTCAATCTCAGCATGCAGATGCGCCATTTGATGTTGTTGGGACGTTTGGATACTTAGCCCCAGAGTACATGATGTATGGCAAGGTTGATGAGAAGATAGATGTGTACTCATATGGAGTGGTGCTTCTAGAACTCATTACTGGGAAAGAGGCTATTCAAACCGACCAGGAGATTCGAGAAAGCTTAGTACTTTGGGTAATAGAAGAAACTGTTGAGCTTTATAACTAACTTTCTGAAAATTGGTCTGTTCACCTGAAGCTGCTGTAGTCTTTGCTCATTGACTTGCAGGCAAGGTCCCTATTGAGCTGTGGCATATGTGAACGTCTTATTGATCCTTACTTGTCTGAGGACTACAACAAGGAAGAGATGGAAGTAATGATGGTAGCTGCACGCCTCTGCCTTATGCATTCATCTTCTAGAAGACCAACCATGAAAACAGTAAATGCAAAACTTAATTTGCATGCTACTTTGAGATTATAAATCAAGATTTTGTTTCCTTCTAAGTGTGCAAATGTGTTCACTGTAACTTTGTGACAATTTGTTTTAACAGATACTTAGGCTGTTTGAGGAGCCAGATCACTGGTTAAGGATGCAGAGAGAAAGAGACGAGTTTCTGAAAGGGACAAAATCAAAAGATGATTCAGCCCTGTTTGGACCTGAAAGCTCAATTATGTAACACAGTTCAATGTTTGTTGATCACTTTGACTTCACCATGTGGTCCACAGAAGCAACGTCCTGCAATATCGCCGTATATATACACAGATATGTAGCAAAAATTTATTGTTGAAAAATGTAGAATGAATAAGACAATTATAAAATCTCTGCTTGGTCTCCTGATATCTGAAACCATAATTGGATTTGTTTGCAAGGATTTTGGCTAGCTTTTATAAAAAAAAACTTTTCAGGTTCAAATAATTATTTCATCTTTGTAAACTGATATCTGATGCTATAATTATTTCATCTTTGTAAACTGATATCTGATATCTGATACCTGATGCTAGATGTTCATTTTGATATCATCTGTACAGTTTTTTTTTACTTACTTTATTGTTTCAAGAATCTATGATCAGTGCCTTATTCAACTTATACAACAAGGGTAAGCTAGAAATTGGGTTTGTGCTGATATTCATGGTGATTTCTTTATACATACATAACTGAACTTTTCAGAAACATAGAATCAAAAGCTGGTTGCATAAATGTCCATTCAATTTGATATATTTTTTTTTTCTTTCCTAATTCAACCTTACATTAAGAAAGAACATATATTTAAAAGGTAGAAGTAAAAGTCTGTTTGTTTCTGGAGATACAGTTGATTATTGTCCAAAGGGCAATCTTTTACTGTTAATTAAGCCTCAGCCAACTGAGCAAAATTAATTGGGGTTACAAATTGTGGTCCACCACCATAGAGGGTTACAGCAGCCAACTTATAAGCAGCCTGTGTTGGATGAAATCGATCCCAGAACAAGTATTGATCGCGATTCGAACAGAGATTTGCATCTGGTTTACAGAAGTTTTCAGCATTGAGCTTCCCAGTTCCACAACATGCAGCTGCCACTTGTGTAAAATCTGAAAAATCAAAAGTAGAGTTTCAAGGTGATTAGTACGTTATGCATTTTCCGTTATTCTTTTGCTCATGTTTAACAGTAATTACACCATTGACAAGAAAAAATTGCTTACTGAATGCAAGAGGGTTCTGTATGACATTTATAGTCATTTCAAATGCATTTCCAAGTGAGTACTTCAAGCCCTCAAATTCTGAGCTGAGCTTGTGCATAAGCACATCCAGCTTTGAATGGAAAGCTTTTGCATGATCATTCAGCTCCTCTATACAGCCGCCAGTAGCATTAAAAATTCTCTGAGATGGGCAGCAGCCAATCGGGGCGACACTGATAATTCCTAACTTCCTTGCTCCAAGATTGAGTAGCGTCTGCAATTTCAATACAGCCCTCAGCTTAACCATAAGCATTCTAAACTGCAAATCTTCTCTTGTTAGACAGTCTAACAACATAAAATTGGTCTGTGAATCTGGAGCAATGGTTAGGTTGATTCTAGGCTTAACGTCTGAGCCAGATTCACAAGTTTCCCAGAAATCATTACCCCATTTTGTACATATAATTAAAAATTGCTTCTGTAAGAAGTGTTTCAGCAGCGCTAAAAACTCATACAATCTTTTCAGTTAATATTCCAACTGCAGGAAGCACTTGGAACTGCTTCATGTCAGGTGATTCCTCAAAAAGCACTAAAAAAATGCTTCTATAAGGCTGAAAAGAGTTGTAACTTTTTTTTCCAGACATCAGTCAAGCATTTTTCATTATCTGATAGTGCTTTTGCAAGTTCCAGAAGCAATGCCAAACCAGCCTCGAATATTCTTATTGAACCCGTATTTCTAAGATACAAGAAACATAGAGAAAAGTATGTTACCTTCAAGTGATTCTCATAAGCGAGTACTAAAGAGGACAAGAATTGTTCCTCAGGAATTGAACTGTTTGAGCTGTAGTATTCGAAAATGTCATTGCTGCCAATGCTGATGAAGAACAAAGACTTTGAAAGATACGTCTCAGTTGCTACCGGGCCCATTAAGGCGGTGAGATTACTCCGGACAGACGAAAATTGCTGTATCTGCTCTGCTAGTGGAATACAATTTTTTATCATTCTTTGTCCAGTGGTATCAAAAAGGCCAGACCCTCCAGAAGCAAAGCTGAAGCCTCCAAACCACTTGAGAAGAGAAGTAGAGTAGAGGGAAAGAAAGGGCTTTGGACTTTTCTCGTAACCCAATAGCTTGGCTACATATCATCACAAGATAGAATATGTTAAGCTAGCTTGATGATGCAGCAATGCTGCTAAATATTCATGAATAAGGCAGAAAATGTATTAATTTCAACTAACCAAGAAAATCAGCTGTATTAAGGCCATTGCTGAACCTTCCAGTGGGTGTTGAGTTACAAAAGTCGATTCCATTGTAGGGGAAATCAGCCCTGGCCATGCTACCTGGCAAGAAGTTGTTGGTGCCAACATCAGCAGTGGAGTCACCTAGTATGAAGATTGCTGGTACAGCTGCTTCTGCTAAATTAAGAACAGCTATGACCAAGGATAGAAGAACTAGAGGAAAACCCCATATGTTTGCCATGATAAAAAAAAAAAAATAGAGATGTGAACAAGTTAGTACCAAAAATATGTGTATTGCAGGAAACCTCTACTTGTCATGGGGATTTATATGCATGGAGGTTTTAGAATTACATATAGAGCTGGTCACTTCCTTCCAAGAATACACTAGAGACATGTATAATATGTTCGTTACTCAGTAGGCAAATTGGCCTAGTGATTGTCTTTCTGATGTATATGGCCGGTTTGACCATTGACCAAACAATTACCATTGTTAATCACCTTAGCTTTCTCAACTAGGTTTACCACTTTATTAGAGGTTAGCTCGGGTGCAACATTCATTCATAAATTACCGAAACTCATTTTAACACAGAATGAATTGGCTAGAGCTGGTGTAGACCTTTATAAGGATTTCATTTCTAGACCGGATTATGTGACCACATGAGGTGACAATATTACATTTTTTAAGACCGGATTGATGTGTTAATTAACACTGTATGCAGCCCTAAAAATGAAGTTCTTATAGCATATATTCCCTTATAAACTCAAGATACCGAGTCCACTTTCCCAAGACAGAAACATGGAGACAAGTGGCCGGTTTATTTGTCCTCATGGGGTTTAACTTTCTTCTTCATGTTCGTAGTTAGGTCCAAAAGTGCACAGCAATTAGAATTCTCCATTCTTTTCCTGAAAATTCTTTTTGTTTCGCTAGAAAAAGGAATTTTACACAGTTTTTTTCTATCATACAAAAAAAAAAAAAAAAAAAATCTAAAAATGAAAAAAGTGGTTCAAATGACTTTTCATCTTGGTTACTCATCCTCCAGATGTTTAATGCTTTGTTTACTTTCACCTTCTCTGCACTGCAAGTTTGGATTGTTCTTTGATAGTATCACCTAATTATGTATGACAGTTTTCTTGTGTTTATAAGTGGAAACCATATTACTGAATCCTGATTCAAAATGCATAGTTTAATTTGGTAGTCTACAGTTATAAAACAAAGTGGAAGCTGAATAGTGCACTCCTCTGTCTCTGTGAAATTGGGTTTTAGGCTTTTAGCTGATATTAAAAATGAACTCTAAAAAACCAGAATCAACATCTACTTGCATTATTATAAACAAAATTTCCAATGCATACATAACAGAAACAGTACGTGAATTAAAAAGCAGAAGTAATAACAGTTGCATCTGCAGACATAATATCAAGTCATGACCAAATAGATAGGCTTTGCTCTAAGCCTTGGCCAACTGAGAAAAATTAATTGGGGATACAAATTGTGGTCCACCACTGTAGAGGGCAATAGCGGCCAACTTAGAAGCAGCCTGTGTTGGATGAAATCGATCCCAGAACAAATATTGATGGCGATCCGAACAGAGATTTGCATGTGGTTTACAATAGTTTTCAGCATTGAGCTTCCCAGTTCCACAACATGCAGCTGCCACTTGTGTAAAATCTGAAAAACCAAAATGCACTTTGAAGGTAAGCCTTTTCCTTACGATTTTTGTGCTCATGTTTTAAGTATAATAAATGTACTAAGAAAACGTATTCTAACATAAGAAAATGTATCAGATTGACAAATATTTCTGAGCATTATGCTTGTAAATATTGATGAAGATAATTTTCTTACTGAATGGAAGAGGGTTCTGTATGACATTGATTGTCATTTCATATGAATTTCCAAGTGAGTACTTCATGCCCTTGTATTCTGAGCTAAGCTTGCACAAGAGGGCATCCAATCTTGAATGAAAAGCTATTGCATTATCATTCAGCTCTTCCAAACATCCTCCAGTAGCATTGAAAATCCTCTGAGATGGGCAGCAGCCAATCGGGGCAATGCTGATGATGCCAAACTTCCTTGCTCCAAGATTGTATAGAGTCTGCCATTTTAACACATGAGATCATTAGTCCTTCAAATCTTGTCATATACGATCAAGTTGAATTATCTATCTATTTACAATTCCACTTATTAATGACATACACAAGACAATGTGCTTAACATAAAAAGACTGTAGTATGTCACCTTCAAGTGATTCTCATAAGCTACTTCTAAAGAGGACAAGAACTTTTCCTTTGGAATGGAACTCTTTGAATGGTAGTTTCCGAAAAGGTCATTGCTGCCGGTGCTGATGAAGATCAAAGAATCTTTAAGAAACTTCTCAGTTGCTACCGCACCCATCAAGGCCGTAAGATTGTTCTTGACAGATGAAAATTGCTGTATCTGCTCTGTTAATGAGATAACATTTTTCTGGTTTTTGAATGAGGCACCAAATGGAATATTTCCAGTTCCAAACTTCATCAATGTCAGCTGAAATAAAAAACAAAGAAGAGGAAAAATAAATCATCATCTTAGTCATTTATCTGTTTTTTTTTTTTTTTCATGAGACATCAGTTTGACAAAGAGCCATCTTATGCTTAAAGTAACTTGTTCCCTAAGAAAGTGACTTGCCATTGTCCGTCCAGTTATGTCAAGAAGACCAGACCCTCCAGAAGCAAAGTTGATACCATTAAACTTCTTCTTTTGAAGAGAAGTAGTTTTCAGAGAAAGAAAGGGGCTTGGACTTCTCTTGTAACCAAAATGCCGGACTATATCACCAAAAGAAGCAATAAAATGTTAAGCTTAAAAATGAGCTTTCCCACATTGTTTTCTTATGAATGAGAAACCAAGGGAGTAAGTAGTATATAGACTAACCAAGAAAATCAGCACTGTTAAGGCCATTGCTGAACCTTCCGGTGGGTTTTGAGGTGCCAGGAAAGTCAATGCCATTGGGGGGAAAGTTAGCTCTTGCCTTGCTAGCCGGCAAGAAGTTATTGGTGCCGACATCTGCTGTTGAATCACCAAATATGAAGACTGGTGGCAGTACTGGCTTAGCTGCTGCTGCCAAGCTAAGAACAGTTATAAACAAGGAAAGGGCTAGAGGAAGAACCCATTTGTTTTCCATGAGAAGAGAAAATCGATAGATGTGGGTTAAAAGAACAAAGAAATCCAAAAAAAATTTCTGTTGGTCTCCAACGAAAGACGGTTATGTTGCAAAAAAGATTCAGTTCTAGTTGGATTGATAAGAAAAGAAAGGATGTTTTAGAAGTATATATAGTCCTGGTTAGGCGGTCACTTGCAGCAAGAATATACACATACAAATATAAGCGGTTCACCAGGCGGATTGGCCTAGTGATATTCTATTGCCGGATTGAGCTGTCACCAAACCATATTAATTGTTAATCTTAATATGCTTTTTAGGTTAGGAGTAAACTAGAAATAGTAAGTTTGACATCACAAATGATAGGAACTGCACTCTCATGAATCACATGTACTCATCATAACATTACCAATCATCTCTCACAGTAATGCGACTGAGACCCATTTAGACAGAACTGGCCAGATCGATGACAAACCACTCCAATACTTTTGTTTCATGCATGCCATTGATTTGATCTGGATTAACTCGCAAGTTTTTATCTCAGTATTCTTAAATTTTTTTCTTTAAAGAAAGGACGAAAGGTATTCGATGAAATGTAATAACCATGACTCGTCGCTAAAAATAGGACGGTCTAGAATCAAATCTGTACAGCATGTCTATGGGTGGTCACTTTGTAAATACATTACTAATCGATCAGTTCACATTAGTTTCTTTGACAGAAACAAGGGAACCAATGGCCGGTTGAATTTGTCCTCATTGGATGATTTCTCTAGTACACCTTTGTATTTAGGTCCCAATTAACGTTAGTTTCACAAAAAGTGAGCCTGTCCCAGTCTTCACATTGAAGATTTGAAGTTTACACATGAAAATCCTGTGTTTTGACTAATGCATTCGAAATGCGCAAATGTAAGACTCAGATGAGTAATGATATAAGATTAATTGTGTGCCTATTAATTCTTTAAACGTACATACTTCAAGAAAATTGTCAATCAATCTCTTTTAAAATATTGAAGGGAACTAAAAATTTGATAATATTTTGGAAGATGTGCATTTGAACCATTCTTGATACATTTAAACAAAACACTACGGGAATGATAGTTTGTCACCACAAATAGTATTTGACAACATGAGAAATAGATACATGATGATATTCATCATCCCTGAGGTAATTGTTTTTCAAGAATCCTTTAATTTATGCTGCTAGAATAATAAATTGTTTAGGACCTTAATCCTTTTACTTGAGCAACTACAAACGGAATATCCCTCATTGGCTTATCATAACTTAACACTACATATTTATCTTGATTATCTCAAAGATGGAGCTGTCAATCTGGTACTGTGTTTTATAAAAAAGAAGAAGGAATAATTCGATACTTGTTGTAGGAGAATGGAATTGCAGAGAGAATTGTAATCGTGTGTTTATTATTGATAATAGGAGCCCTTTATATAGGGAGTTACAAGGTACACAATAGGTAATAGAATACGAATACAATTGAATACCTAGAACACTTTCCTATTACAACTCTAAACCCTAGTTTGTAGAGGCACACATTATGTTGACATCCTTAAGCTTCAACAATACTGAATCAATCTGCTCAACCCAAAGATAAATTACTATTTTTGATTTGATGCCACAAGTTAATGATCAAATTGTAGCCCAAAACCAGTAACAACATTCTTAACATGAAGAACAGCATTTGCCAAAGAAAGTTTTGTGTGTTAATATATTTGAGTCACATTCTTCTCTAAACGCTTTCAAATTTCCTCTTTAAAAAAAAAAAAAAATCATCTTTCTAAAGTTTGGCATGTAATACATTTGAGTCACATTCTTCCCTAAATGCTTTCAAATTTCCTTATTAAAGAAGAATCATCATTCTGTGAATAAATAAGCCTACAAGTTGAATACTAGACTTCAATATTTTTTTTAAAATTATTTTCTTTTAATCCTCACCCTGATGCCATAATTCTGCATTGAAACCTATGACATTCACAATATTAGTTATGTTAGCTAACCAATAGGTCACGACTCATCGACAACTATAAAGTTGCGTCGACTTTCACATCTTATATACAAAACAACATTGGACTCTTTGTTGATATAATGACCTAGTTCCTATTCAACATTCATAGTTATAGAACAAGGGGAGCTGAAAATTACATCTTATCTCTGTGGAATTGTGTTTTTGCTGATATTAAAAATAAACTCTTCATTACAGACTGAGTTTTGCAGAACCAGAAATAATATCTGCTTTCATAAATGCCAACTTAATTTCAGAATAAGCTTGCAATGAAAGAAAAAAGAAATAAAACGTAGATGAAAAACTAGTTTTGCTACTACAGACACAATTGGTCTAAAACAAATGGTTAGTTTGCAGTTAAGCCTTGGGTAACTGAGCGAAGTTAATTGGGGATACAAATTGTGGTCCTCCACAGTAGAGGGTCACAGCTGCCAACTTAGAAGCCGCCTGTGTTGGATGGAATAGATCCCAGAACAAGTATTGGTCGCGGTTCGAACAAAGATTAGCATCTGGTGTACAGAAGGGTTCACCACCGAGCTTCCCAGCTCCACAACATGCAGCTTCCACTTGTGTAAAATCTGAAAAACAGAAATGGAATTAGAAGGTAAACCTCTTCCTTGACCAGTTGACCACCTTCCATTTCATGTTACACACATGCATGACAAAGTGTTAAGCATTATGACTTCATTATTTACTAGTTGCTTATTGAATGGAAGAGGGTTGTGTATGACGTTTATTGTCATTTCATATGAATTTCCAAGGGAGTACTTAAAGCCTTCATGTTCGGTGCTGAGCTTGCACAATAGGGATCCAGCTTTAAATGGAAGGCTATTGCATGATCATTCAACTCCTCCAAACATCCCCCGTAGCATTGAAAATCCTTTGAGATGGGCAGCAGCCAATCGGGGCGACGCTAAAGATTCCAAACTTCCTTGCTCCAAGACTGTATAAAGTCTGCCATTTTAAAACAGGGCTCAGGTTATGAAACTCAAATTTTATACTCGAGAAATGTTCTCTTACCAAACAGTCTGGCAACATAGCATGTTTATCTAGCTACACGATGAATCTGATTAGGTAGATTTTAGCCTAAATATTTGGTCCGGATTAATGCAAGAACAGTAATTGCTCCTTCAAAACTTGTTTATCTGTGACACTAGACAGTGTGCTATAACATGAAGAGAAGTATGTCACCTTCAAGTGGTTCTCATAAGCAAGTACTAAAGATGACAAGAATTCTTCTTTGGGAATTGAACTGTTTGAATGATAATATCCGAAAAGGTCATTGCTTCCACTGCTGGTGAAGATCAAAGACTTCAAAAGAAACTTCTCAGTTGCTGCTGCACCCATTTTGGCCGTGACATTGTTCTTGACGGATGACAATTGCCGTATCTGTTCTGTTAATGGGATAACATTTTTTTGGTTGTTGTTGAATGAGGCACCAATAACATTCCTGGTCAGCTTCAATCAAAATGAAAAGTAAGAGAAACTTGTCATGTACGGTTTTAGACATCTCATTTTCCAGATTACACATTAGAATGATGAAAAGCCATTCTATGAATTAAATAACTTCTGCATCAAGAAAGTGACTTACCAATGTTTGTCCAGTTATGTCAAGAACACCAGACCCTCCAGAAGCATATTAATACCTCTGAAATTCTTCTTTTGAAGAGAAGTAGCACTGAGAGAAAGAAAGGGCCTTGGACTTCTCTTGTAACCAAAATGCTGGGCTATATCACCAAAAGAAGCACTATGTTAACCTTCAAAATAGGCAGAAATGTAATAATTTCAAAGTTTTTAAACTTGAGAGTGAGCTCTTCCAAATTTTCTTATACCGACCTAGAAAATCAGCACTGTTGAGGCCATTGCTGAACCTTCCAGTGGGTCTTGGTGAGTTAGGAAAGTCAATGCCATTGTGGGGAAAGTCTGCCCTTGCCTTGCTACCTGGCATGAAGTTATTGGTTCCTATATCAGCAGTTGAATCACCTAGTATGAAAATTGGTGGCAATAGTACTGGCTTAGCTGCTGCTGCTGAACTAAGAACAGCCATAAACAAGGATAGGATTAGAGGAAGAAATCATTTGTTCTCCATGAGAAAATTATTAAGGGAACAAATTAATCGGAAAAAAAAAAGTATTGGTATACAAATTATGTGTTTCAAGAAAAGCTTCAAATGGGATTGACGATTGATAATGAATGCCTTAGAACTATACATAGTCCTGGTGAGGCGGCCGATCACTTCCTAGAAAGAATATACACTAACAAATGTAAGGGGTTCACTAGGCGGATTGTACATTTGTCCTAGTTATTATCTTTGGACCATTGACCAAAATCTAGAATAGCATTGTTAGAATAGATGATAGGAACTAGGATGCACTCTTACTGATTCAACGATTTTCAATAAATTAAGATTATGTTTCACATTTACTGATCGCCTATTACAGAAGCAAGACACAAATAGATAGTAACCTCAATAAGTTTGTTTCATTCCATCAGTTTCGAGCCAACTAATCACTTTGGAAATTGGTAGTATTCACAAGTTTTTTCTTCCAAGGACAGAGAGAAAGGATTTGCTGCCTCTTAGAGAATACTGAGGGCACGCCCATGTACTTCTTTTTCATTTATCCAGGCCCCCAATTACAAATTTCTGACTCCAAAACTGCGCCTTGAGCAAGTTAAATCATGTACGCGTCATAACTTTGTAATTACAAAATCTAAGCCACATTTGTTCTTATATATGACAGAAACAAGGAGACCATTGGCCGGTTTATTTGTCCTCCTGGAGTTATTTTTCTAGTTCACCTTTGTAGTTAGGTCCCAATAAACAATTAGTTTCAACAACTAATCTTTCTTTTATTCTCTTCATTGATTTAAAAAATTCTACAACACTTTTATGCACCTTTGCTTCTAATTGCTCAATTACATTACACAGAACTAACTGAATATTGCTTCACCTTATTGCCAAACTGTAAAATGTTTCTAACAAAAGAATGACACTCAATTTGAATGGTTAATGTCGAATATGATAGTCTTCTGCATGCAGCAGCTAGCTTGTTTATAACTATCTAGATGTTCTGCCAGCAGCTCTGCCACAAAGAAGAGCATTCCTTGGAATAGGGTACTCATCTCTAATAGACTCCACCGGTGAGTAAACTCGTAGGTAAAATTGTTGTCCAAGGTATTGTCGAGTCCAAAACTGACTCCTCACATTCCACATACCCACATTGTCCAATGCTACATAAACTGCAGTCCATGACTTGGGATACACCTGTTGCATCAACCAAAATTTCATAAACATCAGTACTAGATGAACGCAGTGATACTTCGCATGCGTAACTAAATTTTGTTTGAATCTGCCGATTATAATCTTAATAACTAGGCGGAGAACTGACCTGTGTGGTGTGTCTTGAAACTGCATCTATAAGATTGTACTGCTTTCTACTAGCTGGTGTCCATTGTCCTCCATCCATTCTGGAAATTCAAGTAAAAATGTGAGAAATAGTGAAGGACATAGATGCTATTCCATTTTTAAAAATGGGTTTGCGTAAATGAGATTTTTTTTTTTTTTTTGAAAATAAATTACTGATGGTATATGTATCATTGAGATACTTACCCAACTACCCAGAAGTAGTATCCATCAAGGTGCCAACTCTGAAGAATGTTCTCATTGTTCTCAAACACAATTTCCACAAAGGCTCTAAAGTCAGCACCCATAACTGCAGTGTCAAGGTGCAAGTTCTTGCTGGCGGGATTATCTGGAATGCTTCCAACTTTGAAAACTCCATCAATCTTGAAGTGGTCTGCAAGCTTTAGTGGAGTGTCAGCAGGGATGAACGACACACCATTCACTCCATATCTCTGTTTCCCATTTACTTGACGGGCTGAGCTCGATAGTCTGATGGTTCTGCTCACATTTACAAGACCATAGTGGTATGAGCCTTGTGGGTTTGGTCTAGGTCCACTAGCTGTTAGGTTTGTCCTGAAATGCATAATACATAGAGATAAGGGTCAGATTGATTGGTGAACAACATTTTGAACAAAATAAAAAACCGTTGCATACTTGCATTGCTCCAGATAGAGAAACTTTTTGTGGGAATGTCAGGTGAAAGAACAATCCGATCAAAAGTTGTAGCATGTTACTAAATTAGTAAATTTTGATATTAACCTTGTCTAACTCGACTATTCTGTTACTCAAAAATGCGACATTGCACGGACTACTCTCAATTGCCATGTAATGCAAAGAAAAAGACACTATCATGAAAGTATCTGATTTTATGCATCACCTTACTCACGAATAGAAGAGCCCAGAATTGCCCATATGCTTCTACTTAGTTATGTGACAAAAAAATAATAGTAAATGTAGCATTACTTGGATAAGTTAGATTAACTGGAGGAAACATTTACCTAATGCTACGAGCCTGGCTAAGGGACCAGCCGGTTTGGGTGGTAGGCCCACCGGGAATGGGGCCGGAAACTTGACGCCCTGAGTTGCTGTAGTGAAGGACGGCAGTGGAGGTGAGGACTTGGGAGGTGAAACGGGTTGAGGTGACAATGTAGTAGTCCTGAGGGGCCTGATCCGCTGTGATCAGTACAGAGTATGATTGGCCAACGTGGATATCAAGGGAATCATAGGTGGTCTGGACAGTGTGAGTTCCTTCAACTTCAACCAACTTCATTTGGTGACCTTGGATCCGGAAGTTGAGTGAGTTCTGCATTCCCACATTTGATATCCTAAGCCTGTAAGTTTTACCTGCAGGAATAAAAAATGAAGTGAGCTAAAATTTAGAAAAAAGGAGCATCGTTAGTCTATACTGTGAACAAAATTTCATTATGTAATGTGGTGACTCTAGCTAGTCGCATGGTCTAGAAATATACCTTGTTCAACTGTGAACCATGTATCATTGCCTCCACGGCCATTGATTAATAGACCGTGTGGGCTGGGAAGCCGATGACCATAATCAAGAACAGCTTGTAGTCTCTGCAATGTTCCAAACAAACATATAAGTCGTTAATTAACTACAGAAGAAATTTTACATGGATCACATTTGTGAAGTAGGCTACTAACAAAGGGTGAAACCTACTTAAACAAGTGGGTTTTCCACCTCTATTGATTCGAGAAATTAAAATGTCGTTACAACAGTTCTATCAGTGTACATAATTAGAAGCATTAGAAACTGATAGCATAGAGAAGTTGTTACCTTGTGATCAATATTGTACCAATCTCCAATTAGAACAGAGTAATCATTAGCTGGTTCTGGGAATGGAACTGGGATTCTAGGCCTGCTGAGGATTTTAATGGCTCCAAAGCCACCAGCAGCCTTGTGAAATGCAAGAGATGGGAAGTAGAAGAAACTGCCAATTTGATCCTTCATTTGGAGTGTGTAGGTGAAGTTCTTGCCTGGTGGGATGGGGCATGTTGTCCCATACACTCCATCTTGGTATGAATTTCTCCTCTGTTGAACTCCATTCCTGTTTTGTTTTCCCCATATTCAAATTTAATTAATTTCGTATCAAAACCTAAGTATCAAAAATTGAATATAAAAAGATAATTGAACACGGCCAGGCAAAAAGGAGTTGTATCCAAGCTGTAACGATTATGAGACTTAATTTTGACTTGACCTTAGTACGAAATTCTGAAATTGGACAGATTTGGAAGTAATCAAAGCAACTTTTTTCTTTACCGCAAGCAAACTTTGGATGAAAATTAGTTACTTCTATTGCTGAATTGGTCATACAGATCTTGGATGCGCGTGATGATTTATTCCTATAGGCACCAAACTATTCGGCAACAATTTTTCACACTTGCCGACCAATTCACATGTAAGAAATTTCGTGTTTTGATGCTTATGAGCTGTCCGGACTCTCACTATATAATGCAGGCAACCTATTCTAATTGGAAAGCCGTCTAAATTGGAATGTACCAAATCATTATATTAATAACACCAAAAATCTAGTCACATTCAACGTAAGCACTCTCTTATTTTAACAAAAATCATAATGTATGTCTCCATTTGTTTATGTACGTCATATTATATGCGGAAATTAAGAAAATTAATCACCATGTAACTTTTAAGGAAATAAATCATGCAGTAATAAATATACAGAGTGTTTTTCCTTGTAGAGCAATCTACAAATGGTTATAATTTATCTTTAATTATGTGAAGGAATGCAGAGTTAATTAGCATTAAAATCCTTAATTTATTTTTCTAACAGATGTCATTCGTTGTTTAATTAAGCAAACATGTTTCTTTAAATAAAAAGAACGTGATGAAAATGGTGACCGGAGAAAAAAAGGACGAGAAAAGTAAAAGGTTGGGAAAGAAAAAAAAAAAAAAAACCGACCATGTAATAAGGAAAGGCTCCGGCAAGCTGTTGTAAACGTTGATAATGAGGTTGTCATTGGTGACGGAGTAGATTTCCGGCCCCGGAAACTGTCCATTTATAAGAATACCCTGCAAAGCAAACCAAAAATCCCATGAAATTTTCATTTTCAGTCCAGAAATCACACAAGACGAACGATCAAAGCATCACAATATCTCCACACTAATAATCAGTCGAATACGAACCCGTTGCTTAA
The DNA here is from genome assembly GCA_024704745.1 of Rosa lucieae. Classification (NCBI taxonomy): domain Eukaryota; kingdom Viridiplantae; phylum Streptophyta; class Magnoliopsida; order Rosales; family Rosaceae; genus Rosa; species Rosa lucieae. The sequence continues at coordinate 40,757,139 of CM045497.1, forward strand.
CGCCGAGAGGGTAAATGTCACCGTAGGTCACATTCCACTCGAAGAACCTGTAAGGGTCTTCACCATTCACAAGTGTGACAAGAGCCAGAACCAGAACGACGGCACCGAAATGCCACGTAAAACCCATGACCGACGAACGGAATGTAGCTAATGTTTCGGAGGAGAAAAGCCGACGACAAGATTAAAGAGGAGGGGAATACTGTTCCAGTGAAGAAGAGTCTCTTGCCTCTCTTTCTCTTTCGAGAGAGTTACAGATGAATAATGAATTTGGGTGTGGGGAGGGGTAACTGACCAGGACTCGTATTTAAAGTGAACGAGAGTGCAGTAATAGACTCTGATTAGCGGTGGGCTTTCCACGTGTCAGTGAGCGATTGGTGGTTCTCGGTTTCCTCTGCGGTCGCCCCCGCATGAGGGCAGAGGATGTGAGCGAATGGAAATGCATGTGGGGGCTGGGTAATGACGAGAGTACCCTTAGGTTGGTTGGCGCGCTAACCGCGTAAAGCATTTGCAAACTAATGCATGGCTGGATGAAGCGAGTGGGGTAGCATCCGTGATTTCTGACGCGACACACGGTTTTTTCATGTGCACTTCGTTTTATTTCCTACCCAACCAAACACGCCACTTTTATTTTTTTATTTTTTTTTTCAAAGGAAAGTTTGCGGCATTTTTTCGGTGACAAAAAAAATGAAGTAATGGTGGGCGAAAGAAAATGACAAAAAAAATGGTTGCAGATGGAATTATGGGATATTTTGATTTTTATACATTTTATGTTAATGAAATTCCCATGATTATGTGTATACGGTCGTAACATAGTTCACATAGCTGCTCAGTTAATGAATAGTTTTTTAGATATAATTATAAAGAATAAGTGAATCTGACAATTATGAATAAATATAGTTGAAGTTCTTATAATTTTCGCCTTTAAATTTGGTACATGTGGTTCACATTAAATTGTTCTTTATAATCTCTCGAACTGTTTTTAGTTGAGCAGGATTGATAGACGCCGAATCAAAACTAAAAAGCCTAAACCAGGAAAATACAGTGGAAGATAATAAGTATAGTCTTACAGTGTTGTACTTTACGATTGAATTTTTTATTGTCAAGTAGTTGTCTGTCAGACGGAAAAGAAATTAATTATTGATTAAATGATATAGACTTGTATTTTTTTTTCTTTATTTTCAAGGAAAGTTTGCGGCCTTTTTTCCGGTGCATGAAACAATAATTAAGGGCAAGGTTGTTTCTAGTCTCGGTGGGCACCAAGAAAAGACCGAAATAAATAATGAGAAAGACAGGTTTATTAGTAGTATTAGTGATTACTAAATAACGGAGAGCGATTTACGTACGCGCAAACAATAATTGCTTTGCTCGTATTTGGCTGTAAGCGTACGCGACATTCCTAACCATCATTGATCATACCCTTATCCTTTTGGTTTTTTTGCTTGTGAAAGGAACAACCACCGTGTGTGAAGCTTCGTTAGGATTTCGCTTAATGAAAGTGGAAGACTGTGTTTGGATGCTGGGCTGGAAATTTGTAATGGGATTAAATTTGGCAGTCATGTAAAGTCATGGCGTTAATTTTTGAAATCAAATAGTCCAGTTTTGTTATGAGTGCATGGATATATATAGTTGACTATGAGCTGACAGCTATTTTATCTGGTTAAATGCATGGCTAGTGTATATATACATGTGCATGTAGTAATAATAATGCATGGAAATGTCAAAGGTTTTTTTTGTATAAAATTATTGGGCGGAAAATATTGATGGACAGAAAGTATTCTGATGACATGCATGAGAGTCTTTGTTCTAGAACACAAGAACATGGAAAATATTTGGCGGAAGATGTGATCGATTAGGATGGAAGAACAACCATTTAACGTAGGAAAATTTTAGTATACAGATCTCCATAGCACACGCATAGGTCATGTGCTTAATATGTGATAGAATAATTTGATCACGTAGTGACCGGTTAGCCACCGATCCTACGGTTATTTTTATGTTATCACATTTTTTAATTTTACCTTTAACAAAAATTTGACCGAGCATAGGGGCTCAGATTCTTGAATAATAATATAACAAAGAGAATTCCTCATGGAGACAATGGATTGGTCGAAGATATTATCGACAAGTTAACCCAAGAACTTTCATTTGTGACTATTGCCAATGTCATGAAAAGAATGATCTTCCTATGTTTTGTGAAGGGTCAAAAATGACCATATCACAAGGAATGTTTCACAGCTAAAGTTAGAAGAAAAAAAATGGAGCAATAACCCAAATTGTAGAGCAAGAATATTAAGAATATTTCTCTGAAATCAAATAAAGAAATTAAATTCTAGCTCAAGATACCACGGAACAAGCAAAACCTTCTCCAGAAACAAAAGAAGAAAAAATAGATGAAGAAAAAGAAATAGAACAACTAGAAAGTAATCCAAGCATGATAGAAGAATGTAGACCATTTATACGTACAAAATGAAGAAGTTCAGGAAGAACTTCAACAATCAAAAATCATTTCTACTAGTAGATTCAGTAACTAAATAGGGATTGGATTAAAATTTTCTGATCACAAAACATATCATCTACAGTCCTCTGTAGATAGAGGATCAGGCTTCATAGTAGCAAAAACATTTGCAATTCCAGAATACTTCTGGAAGAAAGATACTAAAAAAATAGCTAATGGTATTCAATTCGATGGAAGCTAGTTTACCATGAAAAATGTATCTAAAGATGTCAAAATCACTATAGGTGGTGGAACGTTTGTAATCAGAACACTTTGGCATGTAGAAGGCCAAGAAGCAGATTTTCTGCTGCGAAATGATTTCGTTCTCCAGCAGAGACATTCAAGATGAAGAAGCCATAGGCTTTAAGAAAGGTGATAAAATGTTTTGGGCAGGCAGACTAACACAAGCAAAGAGTGTGGTCGGTCCAAACTTTACCACTTAATATTAGAAGTTGCAGGGAAATAGTGGTGACTATCAGTCTAGATTTGAACCTGTGTTGCAATATAAAAACCGGGAAGAAATACTCAAAAAAACAAGAATAACTACTCACTGAAGAATCTTCGAAGAAACTAGTGATGATGAAGAACCTAGTTTTATCCATAAGCATAACCTCAAGCACTTTCAAAACAAGCTTGAAACCCAGAAAATCCTACGATGGAAAAAATAAAGAAAATGCTCAAACAAAATATTGATGTCGACCCTCAAAAACTTTGAGAAAAAGACCCAGTGATGTGTAAATTAAGATTACATGACATGAATGCTATATGTCATGTCAAAACTATTTCTCAATACAAAGAAGAAGATAAAAAAGAGTTCAGGAAAGATATAGAAAATTATCCGAAAAAGAACTTTAATAAGGTGATCTACTAGTCCTCATCATGCTCCAGCATTCTATGTGAGAAATCATGCTAAATGAGGAAAAGTAAGAATGGTGATTGACTATAGGGATGTCAATAAGAAAACTGTTCAAGACAGTTACCAAATAGCAAAAGTAAGAGTCTTGATTAATCAGCACAAAGGAGTTAAAGTCTTTTCAAAATTTAATGCAAAGGCGGATTTTGGCAAGTTAAAATGCATCCAGATATTGTTCCTTTCACTACATTTGGGAAACCACAAGGTCATTACGAATGGTTAGTAATGCCTTCTGGCTTAAACAAGCTCATTCAATCTTCCAAAGAAAGACGGATAATATCTTCAAACATGTAGCTTAATTTTGTGTTGTCTATATTAATGACATCCTGGTATTTTCTAAAAACAGAGAAGAACATATGAAATACCTTTATGATGTTGTTAAGTTGATAGTTCAACATGGAATCATCTTAGGAGAAAAAAGGGTTTTCTTTATCCTAGATGAAGTTGATTTTCTTGGTATGTATATCAAGAACAGAGTACACAAAATTAACCCCCCCCATATATATCCGAAATTAAATACTGCAAGAACCCTAATTAACTTACTTTTTTTTTTTGAGAATGTTTTAATTAACTTACTTAGGTAAAAAGTTAATTGTAGATTAAATTATTTGAAACTAGAGTACATAGGCCTGGCCAGGATAAACGAGGGTTACCAGCCCTGCCCGAAAAAAGCCATGTTTATATGGACGGATTTGGATCTTGAAATTTATAATGAAGGGGCCTATCATTATGTCAAAATATTGTAAGGCCCGGCCCGGCCCGTGGTTGACCCCTACTTGTTGTTGTGGGAATGTGTTTTTGATCATTAAATTGTGGTGGCACGTTTTGTTTGATGGTTTGCACACACAATATGTACTTTTGGAGATCTCGTTTGACATTGATGGCCCTCAATAAAACTTTTATTAGGGTCAATAAACTTCTTCAAACTTTCAAAATCTAGAAAATCTTTGTTTTTCACTGAAATTGATCATCACTTAAACTTTTATTGGGGGGCAATAAATTTTTTATTTGAGGTTAATAAAATGTCTAATTTTAGGGAGATCAGTCATATTTCCCCCTAATTAAATTTTATGGCCCCTCAATAAAATTCAATAAGTTTATTGCGCCCGGCCCGTGGTCGACCCCTACTTGTTGTTGTGGGAATGTGTTTTTGATCATTAAATTGTGGTGGCACGTTTTGTTTGATGGTTTGCACACACAATATGTACTTATGGAGATCTCGTTTGACATTGATGACCCTCAATAAAACTTTTATTGGGGTCAATAAACTTCTTCAAACTTTCAAAATCTAGAACATCTTTATTTTTCACTGAAATTGATCATCACTTAAACTTTTATTGGGGGCAATAAATTTTTTATTTGAGGTTAATAAAATGTCTAATTTTAGGGAGATCAGTCATATTTCCCCCTAATTAAATTTTATGGCCCCTCAATAAAATTCAATAAGTTTATTGCGCCCCCCCCCCCCCCCCCCCCCCCCCCCCCCCCAAAAAAAAAAAAAAAAAAACTTTTAACTTTTATTGGAGGGAATAAAAATTTATTGGGTTTTATTGGTGAGCAATAAAAGTTTATTGGGAATAATAAAAATCTCTGGTGACCTATAAGATCTCCGACGCTGTTTTTGGAGACCTCCGGTGAAGTACTGCAAACGTGATCTGACTCTGGTGACCGGTAGCCAGAGTTCAATGATTGGAGTCTGGAGTTTGGCAAAGTCTCTGATAACTTATCTCTCTTCCACTCTCTTTATTTTTGATTTTTTTTTAAGAATATCATGTCGATATATATTAATAATCAGGCCAGAAAGGACCATTACATATCCTCCTTCTACCATCTCTGGGTAGATAAAGAGTTTGCGGCGAACCACAGCGATACATAGATTAGATCTGATCATTTAACGGTACTCATGCTCACTTAGTTAAGTAAACCTACAGACTATGAAATAACATAGTAAATAAGCAAGTCTAAAGATAAAAACTTATAGTTGCCCTAAAAACAAAGGAAATAGAGTTCCCTAAACAAAGGGAATTATTGTAAAAGACTAACTGAAAACATAAAAAGGACTAGGGCAACAAACCCCAGCCCACATCACCCAGCCCTAAGAAGAGAGCCCGAACTCAGGTCCAGGAAAGAGTGGCTTGACCCAGCCCAAACTTCATCTTCCACCCCATTGGCCGGATGTACAATTCCGGTGCAGCTCCAACGGTTCCTCCGCCTCGTCCCAAAGCTGTCTCCCCACTCCATCGCGACAATCATCGCTTCGCCTCAAGCAGTCGCGCTTCAAGCTGCCACGCGGTAAACCTCAACACCGTCTCGATCCCCACGTCAAGCCTCGCCTCCACGAATCAGCTTCACCATGTTGTCATGCCCTCTGATCCAGCAAGCATCAGCCCTCCCAGATTCTGGAAGACACGCTTGTACACACAACCACAGCAAGGAAGATGGCGTCCGGGACTTGTCGCCAAACCCCTCCACGCCAAAACCTGATTCAAACTCTCTCCAAGGAGCCCCCAGGCATGTAGTATTCAAATTCCCATCTAGCAGCAGCCCCTGACCGGTGAGGAGAATCAACGCCGACCATGAGCGCCACCGGACAAGAAGAAAGTTGCAACCTTTAGACGCCGATCGATCCAAATTTTGCGGTAGGTTCTTCCACTCTCTTTATGTGACATAGAAAAGGCAAAATAGTCTTAAAAATAAATAAAACAACATAATTGAGTATTAGGGGATAAAATGAGTAATCTTATAGGTAAGGGGAAAAGTTTATAATTTATTTGAGTAAGTGAAGTTAGTGTAGCTGAAATTAAGGCAAATGTACATGTTCCCTAATAAATATGCATGGTTGAATGAAGCATGTAGGAGGAGGTAAATTTGAGACTAGGACCTGATAAGGATAAACCATTATTTCAAAAAAAAAAAAAAAAAGGATAAACCATATGTAGCTAGCTCAACATTAGAAGCATGAGTGGATGGGAACTCAAATTAAGGCAAAAGTTACAGATATGTATAGCTACTCTATGCTCTGCTGGTTAAAGCCTTCGGAGAATTTCTACAAGCTGAATATTGATGGTACCAGAGTTTCTCCTTCTGGTAAGATTGGTGCTGGTGGGGTCATTAGGGATCACCTTGGTTTATGGATTACTGGCTTTCAGATTAATCTTGGTTCTGGGGAAATTCTGGAGGCTGAAGCTTGGGGCCTCTATTATGGTCTCAAATTGGCTACTGAACATCATTCTATTAACTTGGTGGTTGAATCTGATTCTGCCATTTTGGTCCAGTTGATGCAAATGCCTGATCTCTCCCTCCGTCCTCTGGGATCCTTACTCAATGGATGTAAGCTGCTTATGTCTAATATGAACAATGCTCAGCTCACCCATGTGTTCCGGGAATGCAACATGCTTGCTGATGCATTAGCAAAGAATAGCATCAATCATGATCTAGGCATAATCACTTTTGAAAGCCTCCCTATCCATGCTGCTCAGGCATACTTAGAGGATATTGCTGCTGTGACTAGAGCCAGAAGATCTGGCATGTGCTCTCACACTTAGTTGTTCTTTTGCTTTCGTTTGGGTCTTTTAGGCCCTGCTTGTAACAAAAAAAAAAAATTAGAAGCATGCAGATCATAAACTTATATGGGCCCAAAGTTGAAAAGTGTGATTGTGATTCAAATAGGCCCAAGTTAAAGAGGCCCAATCCATGTCCCACTCGCGCGAAAACAAACCAGATTTCCCCAAGATGAAATGGATTGGATGGGATTTCTTATCCTTAACCGATTTCTTTCTCCCACACTCTCTCCTCTTCACTCTCTCTCTCGATGAAAGCTTAGTAACCCACCGGACTCCATGGAAGCCCTCTTCGTCAACCAATACTCCATCTCCGGCGGCCTCAAACTCTCCCCCAACCTCACCGCCTCCTCTTTCCCTTCCCAACCCCACCTCATCATCCGCCTCAGACTCAGACCCGCCCCCAAATCATCCATCTCCGTCATCCAAAACCAACAAAACCAATTCCTCGAAACGCAGAAACCGCTCTCATCAGACTCCGCCGACGAGTCGTACGGAGAAGTCGACAAGATAATCGGCAGCAGAGCGGTGGAGGCCGGCACCGGAATGCAGTACCTGATCCAGTGGAAAGACGGGCACGCCCCTTCCTGGGTCTCCTCCGACTCCATAGCCAAAGACGTGGTTGCCGAGTACGACAGCCCCTGGTGGACCGCCGCCAAAAAGGCCGACGACGCCGCTCTCAGGGAGCTCCTGGAAGCCGAAGACGACCGCGACGTTGACGCCGTCGACTCCGACGGCCGCACGGCTCTTCTGTTCGTCGCCGGTCTGGGATCCGAGCCGTGCGTCCGGCTGCTGGCGGAGGCCGGAGCCGACCTCGATCACAGGGACAACGTCGGCGGGTTAGCGGCCTTGCACATGGCGGCCGGGTACGTGAGGCCAGGTGTCGTGAAGCTATTGGTGGAGCTGGGGGCGGACCCGGAGGTGGAGGACGACAGAGGACGGAAGCCGTTGGATTTGGCCAAGGAGGTACTGAGCACGACTCCCAAGGGGAACCCGGTTCAGTTCGCGAGGAGGTTGGGGTTGGAGAGCGTGATTAGGGAGCTGGAGGGGGCGGTGTTCGAGTACGCGGAGGTGCACCAGTTGTTGGAGAAGAGAGGGAAGGGGGATGCGGTTGAATATTTGGTCAAATGGAAGGACGGTGGAGATAACGAGTGGGTCAACGCGCGGTTCATTGGGGAGGACTTGGTCAGGGACTTTGAGGCGGGGCTGGAATACGCTGTGGCCGAGGGAGTGATGGGGAAGAGAGTCGGGGACGATCGGAAGATGGAGTACTTAGTCAAATGGACGGATATAGATGAGGCCACGTGGGAGCCCGAGGAGAATGTCGACCCCGATTTGATCAAGGAGTTTGAGGACAAGGGGAGTAGGACTGGTACTGGGGTGCCCAATGTGGGATAGTTTTGATTTTCCTGTAAATTCATTGACCTGAAAATTTGAAATGCTGGCTTACATTTTCAGTCGTTTGTTTTTTAATTTTTTTTTTATAAAAAAAGTCTGTAAACAACCGATAGCATTACAATAGGATGGATAAGAATGAATCTATAAGACGAACTCCTCACTTTCTATTTACAAAGTAAGCACCAATGCCACTGCATCAAATGATAATAGACATTTTTAAGAGAAGTTACCTTGTCAAATAGTATTTGAGACAATGAGACATTTCTTACGGCAGTGAACTATAGTGTTCAAAATTGCACCCTGTCATTCGACTCATGAGGTACGATTACTAATAGCAAATCAAATGTCGATTTAGGACAGTCAATGATGCAAGTTTTGGATTTCTGGGCAAGCTCAACCAAAAAGAATGTCCAAGGTTCATGAGGGCGCAGGAGATACCATAAAAAAAAAAAAAGACCACTTTCTGTTAACAAAATCCTTAATAACTTTACTATCCTTCACCCCGGGCAAAACAATACATACAAGAACAATTACGTACGGCCGTACGCAATGTCGGTACAACAGCCTATAAATCGATCTATTTATGAAATTTTTTTTTTTAGCTTCAGAACATTGTAAGGAACTCAGAGAAAGGGTCTTTTATGTTGTTCATACTAACATTGTGTCTCATATAATCATGCTCTTCAACACAACATTAAGCTCTATCAAGTCTCCACATAAACAACATATATGAAAAAAAAGAAAAAGAAAAAGAACAATTTAAAACATTAGAACAGAGACAAGCATTCACTTAAGCATGAAAAACTTCTTTCGTCAAATTAAAGCTATGATCTCCTTGTATGAAAGAGGTATGGCCAAAATCATTCAGGATATAAATGAAACAACATAGTGATAAAACCATTGATGATTTAGCTCAAACAACGATATCAAAACAAGACATTAATGGTTTTCATCTGCTTCACATCCATGGGTCAAAAAAATCATCAAACAATTCAGATTAGACCTCAGGATATTGGATGTGTTTTACTATTGTTTAGTTGTTGACTTGGTCCGGCCTTTAGAGTTGAGAATTGCACTGCACACCAAACAGGCTTCTCTGGGAAATCACCTCTTGTTTCATAAATGGAAATAATGGAGCGCCAGCTATTTAAAATTAGCATACGTTCATATGGTAGATGCCTCATATATGAGCTCCAGGACCCCATTTCATTATCAAGACCGGCGAATTCACACAGATGCCTATGTGCGTAGATGAGTCCAATCTCTAAAAACAGCACCAATCTCAATGCCACGTCCATCTACTAGTACCATGGAGTGAATTTCAATAAGACTTGAGATGGAATGCCAGAAGAGGGACTGTAGTCTGAGGAGGCCTCATCATAGGAAGTCTCCCCTCCAAAACATGAAGTTATTTCAAATCTTTTGAATTGTGAGTCCTCATCAAAACTACCAGTCTTCCCCATCGCTGCATTCAAAACTTCCCTTGACAGACACTGATTGTCATTGTGATGAACGGAGTTCATGACCTCGTAAAGGAGAAATGTTCCTGCTGGATTCAGTCATGACACTTTACCAATAATCATAGAGTTTTATAATTTTCACTAATTTCGCAATGTCAGCCAACTTTTTGTAAAGTTTCACAGTGATAATTGAAAACACGGAAAAGCAAATTAAAAGATTGATTATAAACCTTAACCTCAACGATGACTCATTCCAACCGTAACTCTTGTGCAATTATTCTCAAGAGGTATTCTCGATCTCCCACTATTCTTTTAATAATCACTCTTCTATTAATCCATATATCTTTTAGTTTATTTAAATAAACAAGTATTAGTTGGGTACTGTCTTATTCCATCATAAACAGAACAAATAAGGCCTCCAGAAAATAAGTCTCAATTAGAACACTAAATTCTTCATGTGTGAATCACTGATATCCAGAAAATAAGTCTCATTTGAAGCAGTTTATATTCTTTCAGTTTGATCAAGCGATCTCCTCCCAAAGACAGGAGCCAATGGGGCAATCTTCTTCCACGCAGTCGCGCACATCCTACATCACATATGATTGCATCGCTTGATTACATATATGACGGAGTAAGAGAAGAGATCGAACAATGTATATTAACTTGACTACAACAACACCACCTTGAACATGTTATGTATACACTCTTAATCCCACCTGGAATTAACCTAAACCAAACTCAAAGAAGTGATCAAATGAACATGCATGATCTTCTCAAAAACTAAAGTTGCACTGCGCCACTGCCTAAACCCGCAGACAGAGAAAAGAAAGAAAAAAAAAAAAAAAAACAGAGGCATATATATTAATGTAAGAATCATAACAATATATAAATATGTTCCATATATATTGATCAGGCAAGGGCAAGGAGCACATGGCCTACTTCAGGAGGGATACTGAGACAAATTCAGTCTTATTACAAGGGTGGATCGGCAGAGCTAATTTAATTGGAGGGGAAGCTCAGCTATCTTTTCCCAAGATTTGAGAGTTTTGTCTTTGTAGTTGATTTTGTACAATGCAAGGCGAGTTACGGGGAAGCTCAGGCTAGTAATGGTCTCATCCAAAACATTAACTTTATCTTGAGCTTTCTTCCTCTCCTCTTCTGTCAGCTTACCGTAAAGGAGGCTCAAATAAGGCACACCAGCTGCAGAAATATATGTAGACATAAATCAATACTCACAGGAGTCATAGTGATGCTATTAAGGTCTGAAAATTTGCTTCTCTGGAAGGATAAAAGTTCATCATGTATAGTGACCCAGGTCTTTAAACAATATTCACTATCGATCTCTCATGTTTCATAACAAAAAAAAACGTTAATACAGACATGAGTTGAAACATTCTGGAGGCAGTGCCCTGACTTCCCTCCCATTAGTTAAAACTGCGATTATATATGTGTGTGTGGTGATGTAAGAAAGTTTCACAAAAGAAAAAAGAAACTTACGGAAACGCAAACCCCATTTATGAGAGCAGCATCTAGATATTTCTTTTAACTGCATGCATGAGAAACGAAACTATAATTTGAGTGGTTAAGGAAAAGACATGGACAAGTAGATGAAGATGTAGAGTTGTAGGTTTTAGACCTGGTGGGAATAATGGATGCGGAGGCAAACGCACTGGTAATAGAAAGGGCGAGCAACGATTTCATCTACTCGAGCAGTGAAGGCAGAGATACAACCAGGCGGGTACGACTGAATGAGGGTCCTCAACTTGTTGAGCGCGTCCTCCCTCGTCATACGGATGGACCCCACGATCGGAAAATGGGGCTCGATCTCCGCCGGTGCCCCGCCGAACTCGTCCCGGAGGTCCAACATCACCTTCTTGATCCGATCGGACACGTCATCTGGTGGAATGGCCCACACCGAATACGAACCGATTGCGGTTGCATCTGTTGTCATGATGGATGATCAAGGAGAAGGAGAAGAAGGAGGATGATGGCCGTGGCTAGGATTTGAGAAATATGCGAAGAAAAAGAGTTGGCACTTGGTAGGGGTAAAATTGGGTTGGGAAATTTGTCTACATCTATTTAAAAGGAAAAGAAAGAAGAAAGAGAGTAAGAGACGGTGTCAACTAGGGAGAAGTTGATAGCTATCAGAAATGGCCGCCCAAAACTCGGATGTGGAGGAACAAATACTATCGCTTTTGCCTCCCAAAACTCTGATGCGATTCAAGTTGGTCTCCAAACGGTGGTATGCTTTAATCAGCAATCCCAGGTTTGTAGATAAGCACCTCTCCAATTTCAATTCCATGCATAACAATCCGTCAACCTCCGTCTTTATAAAGCGTTTGGTTGTTAATGAGGACACAAAGGAAATCGAGACTCTGTTCTCGCTGCTTAGTTTTTCCAATTGTAGTGATGATGATAGTAATGATGGTGGCGAGTCTGCTAGCTTTCTTTTGGGTGTCGAGGATATGGAGATTCCATTCCCAATGACTAGTCTAGACACCACTAGGGGCGAATCACTTGAAATTGTAGGCCATTGTAATGGGATCATATGTCTGAGTATTTCTCGCTCTACCAAGGTGTTTTTATGGAACCCGGCAATTAGAGAATTCAAGCTTCTACCCCCGGAACCATACCTTCCACATTGGACCAGAACATGCTCAACCGCGGCGGATTATCCCAAAGATGTTGTTAACATGCCATTTTTCTCAGACGATCCGGTGTTCGGCTATGATCCTCTATTGCAAGATTACAAAGTTGTTGAGATTGGATTTCAAGGAGCATATCGTGAGGAAGATAATTATGTTTTTCATCCTCCCCTAGCAGCGGTATACACCCGGGGCACAAATTCCTGGAGAGAGATCAGTACTGATTCTTTAGAAACAGAAACTACTAACCTATGGCCTGGAAATTTCCAAATGTACTTCAACGGGATGTGTTACTGGTTGGGAAGAGAGCAATTGAAGGAAGGCAGTATTTATGATTACATGGAAGAGGAATTCGTTAGGAAATTAATCATTTCGTTTGACATGAGTCGTGAAGTATTTCATGACATGCTGTTACCATATCAGTTGATTAACCCTCCATGCATCACTGTGTGGAATGAATCTATTGCTCTTTTTAATTTGCGTGATAGTGATGATGCAGATTCTTCAAATCTTTTGCCTTATAGTGATGCTTCAGATGCTGCTAAATTTGAATGTTTGGATATATGGGTGATGGATGGCTTTGCTGGTGTCGAATATTCTTGGACAAAACACTTGACTCTTGAGCTTAGAGAACAACCATCTCAGAGCATATCGTCATTCTGGTGGGATCAGACCACATTAGTGATGTGGAACCATGAACTTCTCATGGTGTCCCCAAATAGATCTATAGTGTGTTATAATCTAAGTTCCAGAAGGCTTAAGTATCTACCAATTCAAAGCGGCTCAAAGGACCGTGAAGCTGTTGCTGTTGTTTATCTAAACAGTATAGTTTCGGTCGTGGGAGACAAGAAGCTTCAGAGCAGAGAAAATGTAGCAATGTAGCTGTGGTTTAGTTGATAATACTGTTGTCCTGTACTCTTCTCCCTGGTTTGTTGAAATAAATTACCAATTTGCAGTCTGCGTTATACTTGCCTTGTAGGCTTTTGATTGATTAGTTGGAACAATGAGATTGCCGACCTTGTTTTCTGTTGCTTATGGAGGACAAATTTAAGCAAAGCAAATCTTAGCGTTCTTCCCACCTTGCTAAAAGTCCTAGCTGAAGTACTTGACCTTCGAGAGTATTGAGTCAATACTCACTAGCTTTCATAAATTGTTTTAGCAGATCATATCTCCAAATGAGAATCAGACCCCCCTCAAAAATCTTCAAATCATACTCTATTATGCAACATCCTTGATTTCGTAGAAATGCTAGAGACTGGAGAGTGTAAGCGACATGAAAGCAGATTCAAAATGATCTGAGAACAGAAAGAGACACTTATAATGGGTTCACATTGCCTTGTTAACAAGGTACTCAAGGAAAGCGCTGTGGACGCAGCTTTACTATCTGGAGCATATGCAGGGGCAAGTGGCAACAGCCCTCGGAAATTACATCCTAAATTGTGATATGTTAATTTTTTTAGTAGAATTTTCATCTGATTCATTGGTTATTATGAATATGCATGCAGACAATTCTCGTACTCTTTTCAAGGTGTTTCAATGCAGGTGTTTCAAAATGATCTGAGAACAGAAAGAGACACTTATAATGGGTTCACATTGCCTTGTTAACAAGGTACTCAAGGAAAGCGCTGTGGACGCAGCTTTACTATCTGGAGCATATGCAGGGGCAAGTGGCAACAGCCCTCGGAAATTACATCCTAAATTGTGATATGTTAATTTTTTTAGTAGAATTTTCATCTGATTCATTGGTTATTTTGAATATGCATGCAGACAATTCTCGTACTCTTTTCAAGGTGTTTCAATGCTTGCCACCTTTTTTGCAACAGCATCTTGTGTTTTTGGTGGCTTGTAAAATTGCCTTTGGCAAAACTTCATTTGTTCACAACATACCCTTCATTCAAGGTACATGTTTTTGAAGAGGTTTCTTACTGTCTTATGGCTGATTAAATTCCAGTCCATGGCGGGTTGTAAAAAAGGCCAGTAAGTTTAAAGGAAAATATTGTATAAACTATATATAAAGTTTAAAGTATGTTGTCTGAAAATTTTCCTTTTGGTAATGGGTGAATTTAATTGAGAGTCAATAGACCTCTTAAAATTTTCAAAATCAATAACATCTTCATTGTTCACTCATTATTGACCGGATTTGACCCTCAATAAAATTTTTATTGACTTTTATTGAATAGCAATAATAACCTTTATTGGAGGTCAATAAACCTCCTAAAACTTTAAAAATCAAGAACATCTTCATTTTTTACTGATTATTGACGCTCAATAAAACTTTTATTGAGGGCAAACTTAATAAATCTTTTATTAGGGGGTAATAACAACTTTTATTAGGGGTTAATAAACAACTTTTATGAGATCTCTGACGACCTCCGCATGGACCTTCGGCGACCTCTCAGGTGACCTCCAATGACCGGCGAGAATCCGACAACCTGCGGCAATATTCTAGTGTAAGTATAAGATTTTGTACATGTTGGTTGTTGGTATTCCCATAAAAAGCAAGTGAAGTATATCATGTCATTTCATCACTGAAAAAGCTGAAAAAGTGCCTCAAAACTGATCTCAGAGATGTTTCAGGTAAATGCATTTCATGTGTTTGCATATGCATTCGGATTGCAACCAGTGTTGCATTCTCCGAGCTTGTTCGTGGTTTTAGGTCGTCCTTATTTGGAATGTATCTTTCTGGTATTTAAATATTGATTAGAAAAGATATTTTTCAGCTGGTTCGACTGTTTAAGAGTATCAGTCCTAATTAATTTAGAACCATTTTAAACTAATTGAAAATCTTTCCTCAAAAGATTTTTTTTTTTGTCCTAATAGGAGTCAATTAGGTTGGAAACATTGATTGAGTAGGAATCTTTTTTTCTCCATATAATTCTTAAAAAGTGATCTAGGTTTTTAGAGCTTTTGGTGTGAGATTAGTGGGCATCTCATATCAGCACAAAAGTTGTTCTTGCTTAGCAAGAAAGTTTCATGTATGCATCATTAAAATCACTTGATCCTTGTTAAGTGATTCATTGCTCGTACACTTGCATAATTCTCTCGAGTTCAGTGGAGAAGTTCGTGATGTAAGAAGATTGAAGGTCGTGGTCAGTACCTTTCATTCATGTGAAGAAGATAGAATAGGGTCGAGTCAAACACATCATCTAGGAAGTCTAGTGATTGTAGCCGTGGTTAGTGCTGCTTTTGTTTGTAAAGAAACTCTTTCTTCACAATTATTGGATTGTCTTTCATTTGAGCTTTCAAGAGTTAAATCCCTGCAGTGTTTTTAATCTCAATTTGAGGTTTTCACTAGGTAAACAAATTGCTGTGTTTATTACAAATTTCTATTATCAGTACCTGTCAGGATAGCAACCTTGCTTTCAATCCCCAATATCCAGAAAACGTTCATCCTAGCATTTTCAATTGGCATCAGAGCGGGTTCTAAAGCTTTTTTAGTAGATCCGAGAACATGATGAAACGTGAATGTGACAGAGCTACTAGTTGGATAAATTGTCCCCCATGTTTTGATGGTGAAGATTACTCGCAATGGAAGATCATGATGAGGACATTTCTCTATTCTCAAGATGAAAATATGTGGAACATTATTGAGACTGGATGGGAACACCCAAACAAGACTGAAGATCCAAAGATGAAGGATGCTAGTTCGTCTACAAGAATTCTTAAGCCTAGAGAGGAGTGGACTCAAGATGAGATTCATGACTGGAAAGGTGACTTCAAAGAAATAAACAGTATTTTCACCGCCTTGTCCAAGAGGGAGAGAGTTCGTATTAGTCACTTTGAAACGGCTAAAAAGGCATGGGATATTCTTGAAGTTACCTATGAAGGAAATAAAAAGGTTCGCTCTCAAAAATTTCAAAGACTTGTCTTAGAATTTGAAAACATGGCTATGGGTGAAGAAGAGCTAGTTGATGATTTTCATGCTCGTCTTCTAAATATGACAAGTCAAAGTCATAGTCTTGGTGATCCTTTTGAAGAGCATCAGATTGTCAAGAAATTTCTGATCGAGGTCTCTTTCATCAAAGTTTCAATGCAAACAGATAGCTATAGAGGAGGCTCAACATTTGGACACTTACTCTCTTGATGAATTGGTAGGTAATCTCAAAACCTTTGAGATGAGGATCAAGCCCGAGAAAAAAGTAAAAAAATTGCTTTCTCTTCTGTTAAAAATGAAAGATGTGGATGATAGTGGTTCTGTGGATTTTGCCTTAGCCAAAGAGTTCAAAAAATTTCTTAAAAATAAAAATTCTTTTGATAGTACTTCAAAAAGTTTATCTGAATAAAAAAAGGGGCAATTATTTGAAAAACCTAAATGTTATGAATGTTAGTGGTGGTATTGGTCACATCTTTTCTGATTGTGAAAACATAAAATATAGCTCACGACATGACAGGGGTCTTAAGTCAGCTTAAAGCGATAGTGAGGAAGATTCTCAAACTAAAAATAAAGAAGAGAACATTACATTCACCTCCTCGCTTCATCATGAGGCATTTGACGATTCCGACAATGAAGGAGAGATTTTTGATGTATCTAATGAGGAAACTAATGATAGGTGTAGGGAATTGTATAGAACACCAAGAGTGATGGTCAAAAGAAATCTCAAGTTGGAGAACGAGATTGAGTATATTAGAACAAGAAAGGAAAAGGCAAAGCTAAACCTTGAATTAATCATGCCAGAAAAAATGGGAAGGTGAAAATGCATTGCTTATACTGACAAAATTGATGCTTCGCAGGATGAGATGTAATCCCAATTGGGAGGTGGAGCATACTGAATTGATTGACAAGATCAAGACTCTTCAGGTTGAAATCAAACCTCAATCGAATTTAAATGTCTCACTCACCTTTGAAATTGAGAAATTGCAGGCTAAGCTTGAAGAATCTTAGGAAAAATTCAACAAATTCTCAATAGGATTAGATTTGGTTTCCAAAATGATTGAAATTGGAAAACCACACAATAACAAGAAAGTGTTAGGATATGAAGATGCAAAATCAGAAGGCACAAAAATCAACCATTTTGGCTCTGTGAAAAGCATGAACTCGAATGTGCAGTCTAGCTCATCATCCTCAAAAGACAGAGAAGTACCTGGCTCAAATCTTCCTCAAAGGTCAAAATCTAATTTTAGCACCTCTACCTCATCAAAGGAGAACTTAAGTAAGTTCTGACATACACACCTCCGTAAGTCAGCCAAGGTATGATAAACTCTCAAAAAAATTTGTACCAAAGTGTCACCACTGTGGTAAAATAGGGCAAATTCATTCTAGATGTAATCTGCTATACAAGAAATCCTAAAAACTCAGGAAATAGAAGGAACTCAGCTCTACAGCCTCTTTGCAAGCTGAGCTGAAAGAACATCTAAATTGATAAACAGGATTGCAGAACTCATTGCAATCCCAAAAGAGCAGAATTTGAAACAAAAGCAAATCTGGATTGGCAAAGGGTTCTAATAATTATATTTTGCTCATATGGATAGTTTTGATAATATTCTTGAGCTTACCCTTATTCCTATTGAACATCAATTGGCTGATTCATTCACTAAGCCCTTAGATACAACTCGATTTGAATCACTTAGAAGCGACGTTGGTATGTGTTCTAAGTATTGATATTCTCACTTCACTTGATCCATTCTGCCTGCATTCATATTGTACGATCTCATAGTAGTAGAGGTGCATTGCTATTTTTATTTCTGCATTTTTGCTTTATGCTTTTTGGAGAATCAAGGATGCATGTGAGGTTTGTATCCCAAAATGTCTAACATATCAAATTGAACTTAGATTGACAAAGTGTTATGATACTTTCCTTAAATCTGATTATGATGCGTTGAGTAACATGTTTTGAATTGGTTTTTGCATCACTATGTAATCTTGAGCTTGAACAACATATTCTCCATCACTTTGTATTCTCACATGCACACATATACTCCTTTGTGGTGGTAAGTATCTACTTGGTTGATTGGAACTTAGCTCACATATGTTGAGTGTGCAAATATTATTGTTGCTCCCTGTTAAAAAAAAAAAGGTACAAATTTTTGGAGCAAGAATAGGCTACTCCGTTTCGATATTTTAGGGGCCCTAAGTATCGTTCGTCATTTGAGAAAATTTTCTTCAAGGAAGTGTTAGATGACATTAAATCGAGTTCGTGGATATGTGGTACGCTCAAATCAGAGTTCGTATGAAGAAGTTATGGATGAAAAACCAAAAGTTACTGTTTTGGGAAGTTACTATAAATAGCCCATTTACCTTTGGTAAGTTTTCATTTTTAGAATCTTACCCTAATATGAAAACCTATTTTTCTCTCGCTTGGACCTGCGAACCAGGTTCTCCTCCTCTAGCTGCTGATCGAGGCACCCCACTGGTACTGTTAGAAAGCTTTCTCCATCCTCTATCGATTTGTGGTGGTTTGGTGACATGTTTTGAGCCATAGAAGGTGCAGCAAGGCGGAGAAGGCAGTGCTGTGGATCCGAACAGTAATTCGGCTAGAACTTGCTTTTTTGGCCACCTTCGACAACAATTCTTGTCAAATTTTGGGGGGAAAATTTCAGAAATAGTACCTGAAGTTTGGCCCACTATTAATTTTTGTACATGAAGTTTTAAAATATAAACTTTGGTACATCAAATTGCAAACTCGACCTAGTATATGTACACGACGTCAATGACGTCGTTAATTTGTGTGACACGTGTCATGTTTTGAGGGGTAAAACGGTCTCTCTCTCTCTCTCTCTCTTCACTTCGTTGGTTTTGCGTCTTAAATCCCAAGCTCTTCTGTTCATAACCACCACCACTGTCATTGACGCCTCCACCCCCAACCTCACCACCTATCCCTACCACGCCTCCTCCTCAACACCCCCTATTTGGTCTCAAACTTTCGCCCAAAACCCTCATCTCCAATCTTCTCCAATCCAAGTTAGGTATTGTTTCCCATATGGGTTTTTCTCCCAAAACCAAGAAAAGTCTCCTTCTTGCTTCTAGGTCCTATACTCCAATCCCAAACAGATCTTACCACCCTTAACTTTTCAAAGAAAAACCCATCTTTCTACTCCCCCAAAAGCTTCAATCCACCTTTCAAAATCGAATCTTGGCATCGAATTCCATCAGGGTTCTGTATATGGATCCTGGACCAACATCAAGATCGGTTCTTTTCAGATTTCTTCTACTTATCTCTTTGATTCTACATGTTTCCGGCAACTTGGCCTTCCCAGTGAGTCACAAGTTCCAGGATCGCCGCGGGTAGTGGTCACTTAGTGAGTTAAAAGCCCACGACGCTCGGCGCCACGGCTGGAACCTCCTCTTTGTTTATTCATCAGCTGTGGATCTGGAGTTGGGCAGCAATGACCACCCTTCCGAGACCAGTCTCTACTTCGCCAAGCTCGGAATTGAATCCCCGTCGAAGGATTACTACGTGCAAGTCGACATGGACAGCGACATTTTGTGGGTCAATTGCATTGAGTGCGCCAATTGCCCCAAGAAAATTAATAGTGGAAAATTCGATGTGGGCGATGGTGGGCAATTTCTACATCAAGAAATTGTTGTCAAGGATGAGATTTTGGGCGACAGAGATGGGTTAGTTTGCTGTGGTGGTGTGGCGGAGAAATTGGGTCTGAAGAAGATGGGTGTGAGCTACGAGCTGTCTAGCTATGCCCTCTATTTTGCGAGAGAGAGAGAGAGAGAGAGAGAGAGAGAGAGAGAGAGAGATGGGTGCCCAGAATAAGAAAAGAGAGATAGTTGGGTGCTCAGAGTTAAAAATGTGAAGAGACCGTTTTACCTCTTGAAATGTGACAGATGGCACTAGACTAACGACATCATTGACGTCGTGTATGTATATTGGGTCGATTTTGAAACCTCCTGTACTAAAGTTTATATTTTGAAACTTGATGTACTGAAATGCATAGTGGCCTTAAGTTGATGTACCCTTCTCAAAATTTTCCCAATTTTGGGAGCCTATGAGATGCTGATCAAACCCTCCAAACGGCTTGGGACGATTCGAAGTATGAAGGGAGAATCAAGCTTCGAAAGATTTTGGGAACTTTCGGCCTCTCCTCTTTTGAGGTATACTCTGGCCATTTCATGTATTTCTGGACTTTGTGATAGTTATGAAAGTTGTCGGGCGTTTTAGATGAAGATTTTAGCATAGGTATTGTGACCCAAGTTGGGGTTGGATCGGCGACGTGTGTGGGCACGTCCGGTAGTTCCCGGCGAGTTGCTTTGGTTTGTTGGGTTGAGTTTATCATTACGGATTTATAGATACGGTTTAGGTAGATATCGGAGAAGGTTGGGATTGATCGGAATTTCCAAAGTTTAGAATTTCGGGTTGTGATTCGAGGAGATTGACCGTTGGATTGTTTTCAATTTTCATTGGAATGTTAGGATAATTAAGTTTACGAAATCCTAGAATTTTGGGTTGATTTTGATGTGATATCAGATATTCGACGAATTGCTTGTGCGGGGTTTTCAGGTTTTGTTTTAGAATCGTATTTATCTTCGAGTCGTCGTTTACAAATTTGATTTGGGAACAGATTTATATACTGAGCTACCGCTTGATAGAGGAATTCCTATGCGTAATCGCCTAAGTCGTATTGTGAGTGGATCTTTGAATTATTAATTTATTCACTTATCGTTTCATTTATTGAGCTTATTATTTGGATTCTGATAATATTTGGTTGAATTATATTTTGAGTATATGATTCGATTTCAGAAATAGGATTTAGGTTTATCCCATGGATTGATTATGATTTATCTCGGTTATGATTTCGAAAATAGATTTGTGTTACTATTTTATTTGATATTGAGGTTTCAATGATTTATCTCGGAGAAATGGTTAACATTTGGAATTATGAATTCACTTTAATCTCGTGTATTTGTTTATTGATTCGAGAGTATTTTGGCGTGTGGGACACGTCGTTGATTTAATTATTTTCTCTTCAAATTTTTCTAAGTATGGTTGGGAATTGTAAAAGTGTCTTCATTTGAGAGATATTGAGGAAGCTTTATAATTTTATGGATTTATGGATGTACTGGTTTTCAAATATTTCTTGGGTTGCTTTATTTAGGCTCCTCTTCTCGTGGGTTGCAGTTGGGTATTTTGTATAGGCGTCTTCCTCACTTTGTGTTTGTGAGTTGCAGTCTAGCACAAAGCCTAGGAGGCTCTGACCCGAGCTTGGGAGACCCTTCATTGTATGGTAATATTCATCTTCCCCATACTTTATGTTTATTCTTAACCAACGGGGCTGGTATGTTTTCATAGATTTCGAGTTTAAAGAAATATGTTTTATAAACCTTGCATGCATCGAGGTTTTATAAGTTTAAATACGTGGGAAAGTATTAAATTTTACCTTATTTAAATTATCTTGATTATTTATTTTTGTCCACTCACACAAATGTGTTTTCCAATACTTTCCCTTGGGCCCTTCGGTTTCAAATGCCCAGTTTGCAGACCAGATTAGTTGAGGTCGGCTTACATGAAGCCAAGGCATGGTCAACAACAAAGTTTCCGCATATTCATCTTTTTTCTATTTTCCTTGTTTACCTTTTGTATTAGAATTGCTCTGATAACCTGTGGGATTAATGTTATTAAGTTGAGACTTGTACTTGTGAAATGGGAGATGTCGTGATGTGGGGAGCATGGTGACTCCATGAGAATAAGGATGGATTGTTTAGAAGTGTAAATGTGTTTTCTACATGTTTTTGGTAGTCCATTTTTATGGGTGACGCTGCTGAATTTTTGGTAGAGTTATTCCTAATGTGGGTCCTGCAATGTCACCTAGGGTTTTAGGGTGAAATCTAAGGCAAGTCCTGTCACCTTGATACATATATAGTACCCTAAAGTCAACTGAATTGGGAGTTGCTGGCATAAAACTTGTTACATGGGCCTTAGTTTTCTTGTGAAAAAATGTAAAAAATTTCATGATGTGTAAAAGGCAAAAGAAAAAATATTGTATCCACACGGTGTTATATGGGGAGATTTGAGTTGATTGTGATTATTTTCTTTCCCTTCTTATATGTGTTCTATTTTCTCTAATTATGAGATTCTTACACACCCCACTTTGAGCTATGTTCAGTTACACAACAAAGGTATAGAATACTCAATCAACTAATTGCTTACTTTGTTGTTGTCAAAAACTCTTCACTCATGTGACCTTATCTTATTGTATTTATGTTTGAGGATTGGTGCCAACACTTTTGTCTTTGTCAATTGTACAAGGATACAAACCCACTCATTGTGTGTTTGCATTCCATTCTTGCATCTTTCATAACATGATCACACTTAGGGTGAGTATTGATACTTGGACTACCTTCCTCTGATTTCTGCTTGGGCTGGTGATCCTCCTTCTGCATAGCTTTTGCTACTCCTTTTCATTGTTTTTGTCATTCCTAGACAAAAAGGGGGAGATATTGGTGAACTTGTGCTTTGAATGTTTAAATCTTTTGATAAGTAATCTTGAAATTGTCTTGATATATGCCTTATCTTTAACTTGCTTTTCACAAAGTGTGTTCATAAGTGTTTCAAAAAAGGTATGTGGCTGGTGAAATGTGATGACTCTCATGTACTTGTCGAGGGGGAGTTTGAGTAGAATAAGATTATTTTGCATAGGAAATGCCAAAGAGGGAGATTATAAGTACAAGATTTTGTACATGTTAGTTATTGGCATTAATCCCATACAAAGCAAGTGAAGTATATCATGTCATTTCATCACTGAAAAAGCTGAAAAAGTGCCTCAAAACTGATCTCAGAGATGTCTCAAGTAAACGCATTTCATGTGTTTGCATATGCACTAAGATTGCAACCTGTGTTGCAGTCCCCGAGACTGTCTATAGTTTTAGGTCGTCCTTATTTGGAATATATCCTTCTAGTATTTAAATATTGATTAGAAAAAGATATTTTCCAGCTAGTTAATTCGTATTGTTTAAGAGTATCAGTTCTAATTGATTTATGATCGTTTTAAACTAATTGACAATCTTTCCTTAAAAGATTTTTTTTTCCTAATAGGAATCAATTAGGTTAGAAACATTGATTGAGTAGGAATCTTTTTTCCTCCATATAATTCTTAAAAAGTGGTCTAGGTTTTTAGAGCTTTAAGCATGAGATTAGTGGGCATCTCATATCAGTACAAAAGGTGTTCTTACTTAGCAAGAAAGTTTCATGTATGCATCATTAAAATCATTTGTTCCTTGTTATGTGATTCATTGCTCATATACTAGCATAATTATCTCAAAATCAGTGGAGAAGTCTGCGATGCAAGAAGATATAATAGGTTCGAGTCAAATACATCATCTAGAAAGTCTACTGATTGAAGTCTTGATTAGTGCTAATTTTGTTTGTAAGTATTAGTGGATTGTCTCTCTCTCTCCGACTTTATCACTGTGTGACAAAAGATGAGAGGGGAAAATAGTTTCAAAAATAAATATAAAAAAATTACGCTCAATGAGGAAACAAAATAAATTTTCTTACGGGTAATGAAGAAATTCATAAATTTGGTGAGATTAAGGACTCACTTTCCCTAAAATTAAGCTATTTAGACATTTTTCTGAAAAAACAAAACGAAAATTAACTTAAAACATTTCAAACATTCTGTCCTCTAGTGTACCAAAACCAGATCCCAGGGCACCCAGCATTTATAACAAAACGTACAGCGGAATTCAACTCATCCTGGCCGTTGATCAAGTCCCAGCTACTTGTTTTCTTTGTCCCAGAAATGAATATAACAAAACAAACAAAATAAGAAGCCGCAGCAGCAGCTTCGCTTTAACCCTCTGCACTTTCTTCTTCGTCGTCTTCGTTTCAAAACCCAACAAACAAACAAACAAACAACCCAACCTCTTTCCTTTGACACATATCAGAGACAAAAATGCACGCCAAGTCCGACTCCGAGGTGACCAGCGTGGAGCAGTCCACTCCTCCGCGGTCGCCGCGGCGGCCCATGTACTACGTCCAAAGCCCGTCCAACCACGACGTCGAGAAGATGTCGTACGGCTCAAGCCCAATGGGCTCTCCCGGGCACCCTTACTACCACTGCTCCCCCATCCACCACTCCCGCGAGTCCTCCACCTCCCGCTTCTCCGCCTCCCTCAAGAACCCCCGCAACCTCTCCGCCTGGAAGCGCCTCCACCGCCCCGACGACCACGGCGACGACTCCGACGAAGATGACCAGAACGACGCCGCGCCCTCCCCCGGCCGCAACGTCAGGCTCTACCTCTGCTTCGCGCTCTTGTTCTTCGTCCTCTTCACCCTCTTCTCCCTCATCCTCTGGGGCGCCAGCAAGTCCTACAAGCCCCAGGTCGTCGTCAAGGTAACGCCGTCTCCACTCCTTTCTCTTTCCCCGGCGAGCGGAGGTTGGTTTTTGACGCCGTTAAATTTTCGGGTTTGTCATTGTTGCAGAATATTGTGTTCGAGAGCTTCAACATACAGGCCGGGGTGGACAACTCGGGGGTGGCGACGGACATGCTGTCGTTGAATTCAACGGTCAGGATTCACTACAGGAATCCGGGAACATTCTTCGGCGTCCACGTCACGTCCACTCCTCTCGAGCTCCACTATTTCCAGCTCAAGGTCGCCTCCGGTCAGGTAAACTGTGCCACAGGGTAGTGTTGTCATTTCGCTTTAGGTCGTTGGGAGGTGGGATAGATAGACTGAGATGAAAGTTTGAAAATTTTAGAGTGATGGGTCATATCATCGTCTTTATTGGGAAATGACTGACTGCAAAAGCCTGCAAGTCCTGAACCAATCAGAACGTATTAGAGTCGGACATCTTTGTTGGGATGCGTAGGGCGCTTTGAAAGTTTCAAATTTTGTGCGAAGACTATATTAAACAAGCTCACCCCTTTGTGGTAGATTTGGTGCACACCATGTTGTTGTTGCATTTGGGAGACCCAAGAGAAAGTCTTGCTCTTTAGGCATTGGAACATTGCTCTTTCATTTTTCTAGGCTAAAGCTTGTTTATTGCTATTTAGTATGTTTTTTTGGGCTTATCTTTCATGACCTGCTAATCACTTCCTTTAGCTATGGGAGGAACAACTTGGTCACAAATGGGGGAGGGGACCATTATCCATTAATATTTTAGATTAAATAGAGATTTTCCTTATTCCAGCCAATTTTCAAATTGTTTTTTTGGGGTTGTTGACATGGAGTCGTAACCAAACACAAGGGTGTAGTTATTGAATTTAAGAACTTGATGGATACCCCAATAGAGAGTATCACTATTTTGGCAATGTCTCTGTCACTTTAATGGGATAAAATCCTTCAAAATATAGGTGGGTTGGGTTTTCCTTCAAGTTTTTAGTTTTTCAGAGAAGAAATTTTGGGACAATGCAAGAAATGTATATGTAGAAGAAATTAAGAACCCTTGGAATTGACAATAGTTTGCTGTTATGAAGCTTTATCCATGGTACTGATAGCAAGAACATTTTAAAGCAATTTTTGGTTTATTTATATAGGATTTGATAGTCATTGCTAGCTTTATTTCAATAAGTTTATGTTTTATTTTTGTAATGATGAAACTGAAACAGATAAAAAAGTTCTCCCAAGCAAGGAAGACTCATCGGACAATATCGACAGTGGTGCTAGGGTCTCAAGTGGCTCTCTACGGTGGAATTTCAGTTCTTGATGTTAGAGGGAATCACGAGAAGGTGGCAGTGCCGCTGAATCTGACATTCGTTGTGCGTTCCAGAGCCTACATTTTGGGAAAACTAGTGAAGTCCAAGTTTTATAAGAGAATTAGATGCTCTGTCACTCTGAGGGGCAGCAATCTAGGCAAGCGTTCTAATTTGACAGAATCTTGCGTCTATCACTGAATCATATGCTCTGTTCATTTACCATCAGTAAGCTTTTGGGGATCTGATTGTCCATTAATTGTTTCTACCACAACTGTTTAAACTATTGTGCTATTTCACTCCATTAGCCCACAAGTTTGTGTACAAAATTTTAATTTGGCTTCAGCCTCTTGGTGGATTTGCCTTTCATTTACATTGTAAAACTTCAGTAGTTGTAAAGAATAGACGGGGGAAGGAAACAAGTATTTGCAGCCTCCCATTCATTTCTGTAGAACTGATTTGTATAAAGCATCATCATTTGTTTCATGAGCGTATGAGATTTCTGTTTCGACTACGGTTGAAACTTGAAAGAAAATGCGGAGCACAATGTTGAGCTAAAGTTTTTTTTTTTTTAATTAGAATGTTGAGCTGAAGTGCTGACAATATTTTTTTATACTCTGCATATAAGGTTTTATTAGTTAGTACGTTAAGGGCCTCAAGTCGAAGTAAGTGAAGTTTTGGCCTTGGAAAATGCTGAGAGTAGGTAAACAAGGGGAAGAGAAGACTTGCAGGACAACATGCCTAACAGGCACAACACATGAAATTTCCGCAAGTACAAAGGACAATAAACAATACAGATTACAAGCGAACACTTTTACAGGTACAGAAAGGAATACAAGCAAGACACGTTACAGGCAAACATCATAGCTAGCTAGCACTACTACTAACACCTAAACATTTATTGGTTCCATATCTCCTGCATGTTAGTACTCCTTGGGCTTCTCCTCTTCATTCTTGTTACCACCAGGGAGCTTCTCCTTAATCTTCTCCATGATTCCTTTCTTCTCATTTGGCTCACCTTCGTGTGGAGCATGATACTCGGGAGGGGCACTAACTTCTGCTTCCTTGTGCTGTCCAGGAAGCTTTTCTTTAATTTTCTCTATGAATCCCTTCTTCTCCTCACCATTTGGTACTCCACTCTTTGCAGTGGGAATGGGTGCATGGTAAGCATCTTCCTCATCCTTTTTGCCGGTGATCTTCTCCTTGATCTTACCCTTCAGTCCCTTCTTTTTCTTCTCCCCGCCTTCTTCATCACTGCTAGACTGTAATAACACAGATTTAATCAGATCAAACACGGCATATATACCAAATTAGGATCAAATGAAAGACAGCTTACTGAGCTAGAGTTGCCGCCATCATGGTGGTGGAACTTTTCAGCCAGGGTATGCTTCTGTTCTTCAGGTTGGGGCATCTCATTTTCCTTCTTCAAGAAATCAAACATCCCACAGCCAGTAGCAGGCTCTTCTTCCACCTTCGCTGCTGCATGGTTCTCTTTGATCTCTTTCCGGTACTGATCTGCCATAGTGCTAGTGCTAAGTGAACACACAATGAAGGCTTTGCACAACAATATGTGATTCGATATCAGTGATTTGATACTTTGAGTGATGGTTGAAGGTCTGATAGTGCTGGTATTTATAGTGATTTTGAGCACGGATTGCTGACAAGGCAATGCATTATTATATGGCTACATACATACATGGGCTCTCGTATCGACCAATGGGGAAGAGAAAACTAAGAAGGGTCGTTGTGGACGGTGTGCAGAATCTGCAGTTATCAAGAGGTTTCAGTAGAGTTGCCTAGCTATGTGCGAGCAAGGCTTCGAGATTAGGAGCTTGCCTTGATGAAGATTAGTCATAAACTAGTTTGATAACCTTTAATCAATCAAAGCATGTAGGAGAACTGTTTTCAAGATAAACGAGCAATATGTTTTCTTAAACTTGTCTGATTTCCAAGGCCAAATGAGAAAAGAATTTTCTAGTGTAGCTTATTAACTTTGGTTACTGGATTCAATTAATATGATCTTGATTTGTTTAACTTTGACGACCATTCAGGCGTAAAACTCTTATGTATTCCTTAGCAAGATGTACTAGGAAGATCAACCACACACTATCATTTCAGAAGAGTTTATTGCAAGCATGTGTAGAAGCCGAATTGAGTTTCTCAAATCTCAATGTAGCAAAATTGATGAGTTCGATCTCATTCATCCTGTTACATGAGTTTCTCAGTTTCAATAAATTTTTCTGTTTATTTTGGGATTAATTCATCATTGTTAGCTTGGTATATAGTATACTTTGCCAGTCACTAATAACTTGAAGTTTCAGGGTCCAATGATTGTCTGCTAGGGCATCGAAGTTCTGGTCGTAGGTGATCTTGAGCTCGAAACTTCCAAATTTCCAATCCACATTTAGTACTTCTGGGATAACTTATAAGTTCCAGGGTGCTGCTTGCATCTATATGTTTTTCTCTGTCCCCTCCGCAACAAAAATCTTTTAGGTTCCGGTGGTTGTCTTAACAATTACGGCTTGAAGAAGTTGGCAACCAAGCCTTTGTCAGCCAAATTCCAAGCTGCTGCAACAACAAAAAGAACACTCAAAACCATTCCCAAGCATCCGAGTCCCATATTAGTACACCAAATGACACCTTTTGGCTTTGGTTTCTTGATAGAAATCCACATAAAACATGGATAAACATATGTCAAAGGTGATAACATGGGAGCCATAGCTAAACCTTGACGATCTCAAGCTATCAACAATGGAGGAGAAGAAAGAGAAAAGAGGGAAAAAGCTGGAACCATTTTGTTTCTGAGTTTCTTCAATTAATGCAACACACCACAAATCATACAAGCACACCCTATTTATAGTTAGGAAAAACCTAACACTTATTACACGCTGGAAATAAAGAAAAATATCTAGAAAGCTAGTACATGGATGACAGCTGGAAACCATATCATTGGTCAACAAAGACTTTGCCATGCTATCAAGACGTAACAGTTGACACCTCCCCTCAATCTCAGTTGGGGTTAACCAAACTGAGATTGGAGCAATGTGTACTGACAAGTGACAACTGAGCTAGTGTAACCTCTTTGTAAGACCATCTGCAGTATACTCAAAAGCTGGAGTATGCTCAGAAGAAGCAACATAATGAAGTAACAGATCATACCATTACACTCACTCTCTAACAACATGAAAAAGCTTTGCGTACCAGTTCTTAATGTATCCACACTAGTTCTATGAATTAAGGCACAAAAATCTTGAAATGTCTTCTTCTTGATACTCAAACATTTGGCTTTGGTAAGCATGAAATTCTCATAAATCGGACTTCTTCTTGGATCAAATTGTTCACAAGGTAAGTCAAAAAGCTGTAGAGACTGACTTATGAGTTTCTTTTTCCACAACCCATCTTCATCTACAACATCATGGGGCAGAATTTCAGTCAATTCAGCAATAAGCCCCTGTACCTCAGGAATGTAGTCAATAAGACCTTCAGAAATAAGTATAACACCGTTTGAGTCATCTCCTCCAATCACAACAAGACCATCCAAATCAAGCTTCACAGCTGTCTCATGTGTTTGCTTAAACTGCTCTGGAGTTTCAATCTTGTCTCTTCCACTACAAATCATATCAAAACCACCCTGATTTCTGTATGGATAAACATACACCGGTGTAAGCTCAACGTATTTGCATTTCATGATACCAGCAGGTCCACCACTGAAACCATACATCGTGCTCCCTTTGGCGCGATCTTGCAAGTAATCAAAAATTCCAGAAATCACATTGTGACCACCAGGTGCATGGCCTCCAAATAACACGACACCAATCTTCAACTTCCGGTTCGGCAGCTCTGCACTAGAATCACACTCCACCAACTGTGCATCAGCTTGATCATTATTTATCACATTCTGATCTCCCCCATCAACCACAGCAGGAGAGACACCAATGTGGGTGTCAAGAGAGTTATCCAGAGCAGAACAGATAGGAAGAATAACTTGTGACTGATCCGGACTAAAAGAAGGACGAGGAGAACTATTACCTGCATATGGAAAACCCTGTGCAGTAATAGAAACACTAGAAGAACTAGCTCCATTGATATTATGCACAGTCATTGCAGCAAGAGTAGAAGAAGGATCAGCTCCTTGAAATACATAGTTTGACCTGTGATGGCAGTCCAAGGCAGCATGTCCCTTTAGACCACAGATTTGACAAATGATCACAGAGTTAGAGATATGAATAGGAGGGATGTCAACCTTGTAGAAGCAATTTGCAGCAGTGTGGCCTTTCTTCCTACAGATTTGACACTCTGGAGACAACCCAAAATTATTCCTGTAGCCTCCACCATTTTCAGACATGTTGCCAATGTTATTCCTATTGCCATTTAAACACCTCTGAGACACATTCTTCTTAATTCTCATAGCAGACATCTTATGATTTTGACTAGGACTTGAAGACAAACTTGTTGCAGAAGATTCATAAGCCTCATGACCAATACTAGGAACTGCATTAGAGCAAGCGTTGTTGGTGTTGGTGTTGATACCAATCTCATTAACAGAAATATTATCAGTAACAGCAACATCATTACCTACCCCCCCTTTAGCCCAAACTGAGGTATCAGGAGGAGGTAAGGTAGAGCTAGAAACATTGCATTGGGACTGAGCAGTCATGGCAGTGAGTGTTGATGATGGTTCGACACCCTGATATGCATAGTTATTCCTGTGGTGGCAATCAAGAGCAGCATGGTCCTTAAGTCCACAGATTTGGCAGACAATCACAGAATGAGCAGGATGATAAGCAGGAACATCAGTTCTATAGAAACAAAGAGCAGCATGGTCCTTAAGTCCACAGATTTGGCAGACAATCACAGAATGAGCAGGATGATAAGCAGGAACATCAGTTCTATAGAAACAAAGAGCAGCAGTGTGTCCTTTCTTACTGCAGATTTGGCACTTAGGTGATATCCCACTGTTGTTCCTATATTCACCATTGTTGTTATTGAGTGGATTCTGGAAGCACTTCCTAGCAATATGACCCTTCTTGTGACAAAATTTACATTCTGTGTTTTGATAGCAATTCCTGGCAGTATGACCTTTCTTGTTGCAGAATCGGCTCTCAACACCAGCATGACTCCTGAAGGTACTACCTCCTTGGCTGTCAGTTTGATTGAATTTCCCATTATTATTCCAGGAAGTCAGTTTATTACCTGTCTAGAGACCTTTGCCCTTGTCAGTTCCATATGTGCTTGAGTAAGACTTATACTCATCTCCAGAGTAGTGAGGATTGTTAGGCCTGTATGTATTACTTCTAGTTGCCATAGCAGTCATAGAGTTCTGTGGCAGGAGTTGTCCCTTTCTACAGCAAGAAGCTGAACCCTAAGATCTTTCAAAGAAATAGGTGTATCTCTTGCACGAATTACTGTCTTGATCATAGAGTATTCATCAGGCAGACCGTTTAGTGTGACAACAACAATATCTTCATCAATGAGAGTAACTCCAACTGAGCTTAATTGATCTCTTGCATGTTTGATTCGCAGCAGATACTCATCCACAGAATCAGCACCTTTCTTGATAGTCTGAAAATCAGTCTTCAACTGTATAATATTGGCTCTTGAGCAGGAAGAGAACCTCTCAACCAAAGCAAGCCAGGCATCATGAGATGATTTGCTGCCAACAATAACCTCCATAGTGTCATCATTCAGAGTAGCCATTAGAAGGCCAAGCAGGGCTTTATCAGTCTTCTTCCAAATCTTGTAAGCACTAGTGATTTCCCTTGTAACTTCACCTTGTTCAGTAAGAACAAAGCAAGGTGGACAGAGAAATGTGCCATCAAAGTAGCCAAACAAGTCAATTCCCTCTAGGACAGACTGAACCTGAAAACTCCATTTCACAAAGTTGTTCTCTCCAAGTCGAACAGTGATCATGCTCAGCAGTGAGCGAATCTCAGATTGTGACACAGCAATGATATTCATTTTATCACAAATCAACAAGTTATAGCAATTATCATAAACTTTTTCTCCTCAACACACAAGTTTTGTTATCAACTGTTATATTATCACAAAGTTCACAAAGGACTATGAAAAGCTTTATCATCAACGTATAGATCTCCTCATATGAAGGTTGTAAGAGTCAGATGCGTCACAATGAACATATGAGCACAGCTACAGTGAAATTGAGAGAACAGAGAATGAATAAAGCTCACCAGATGAAGCCATTGCTTGGAGTAAGCTTGATTTGTAGAGTAGAATCTAGAATCACACCTTGATTTTCCAGAATTCAAATTAGAGTAGCCAAAACAAGAATCACAGCTAGATTTCAGTAGAAACGAGCTCAGATGCAATCACAGTCGAGATCTAAGCTACAAAAGTAAATCTAGGACTTCAGCTCATATGAATCACAGAGACTTTGATTGCGGAAGCAGGAAGTGGATGAATTACAACTACAACATGATGATAGGCCACAGGATCATGAGCCGTAGCTCTGATACCATGATAACATGGGAGCCATAGCTAAACCTTGACGATCTCAAGCTATCAACAATGGAGGAGAAGAAAGAGAAAAGAGGGAAAAAGCTGGAACCATTTTGTTTATGAGTTTCTTCAATTAATGCAACACACCACAAATCATACAAGCACACCCTATTTATAGTTAGGAAAAACCTAACACTTATTACACGCTGGAAATAAAGAAAAATATCTAGAAAGCTAGTACATGGATGACAGCTGGAAACCATATCATTGGTCAACAAAGACTTTGCCATGCTATCAAGACGTAACAGTTGACAAAAGGCACCGATGTAACTGATCTAATTAGGGGTGATAGGTCTCCCAGGAATGGCAAGGCCACTGCCACAAAGAATGCGAGTCCTCCAAAGAAAAGGCGAAAAACTATCCGACGCCATCTCGGGCACGGTTCCTTCTTCTTACTGGTGTACTTCATCTCCATGTTGTCAAAAACTACCATGACATAGATTTGGAATGTAACTACGCAATTTATCAGTACCAGTATGCAAAGTAGTCCCGGAACAAATTCTGAGATGTTTTTTCCATGGAATTGAGAAACTGCTTTCACCACTTGTGCATTTTTGAAAGGTACCTGCATAAAATATGATACCCTAGTCTGTGATCATATGCCAACATTAATTGAGATCATGTATAAAAGCTTTGAAAAATTCCTCACCTTGTTTCCATAAGCCCAATATCCACCAAGTGCAAGAGGAAACAAACACATGGCTATGAGTACATGTGATATAGTCACTCCACTCCACATTCTCTTATGAGAAGGATGTTTTGGGTTTGATGGCAATGTCCCCTGCATCAGTAGATACCTTTACTCCCACAAGCATTGCAAAATGAATAAAAATGGAAATGATCGATTTCAACGTCAATATAACCATGTAGGCTCCTAAAATTAGACATATGTTTGGACTTGTTTCTTGTGTTTTGACATCGACGTAGTCATTTTAGAATAATGTTGACAACTACGTTATGTCGTGAGACTCTTAATCTAGATGATACGGCGATTTGTTATCAAGGAGACTACGTTGAAGGGGATGATGGATAGTTTGTCCAACATGTATGAGAAGCCAAATGCCGTTCAACAGTTGTACTTGATGAGGCGGCTGTTCACTTTGAAGATGGGTAAGGGTATATCTGTTCGCCAGCAAGTTGGAATAGTTGGTGATATTATCGAGCAACTAGCATCGATGGATGTTAAATTCGACGAACACATCAAAGCTTTGGTGTTGTTGACTTCCATGCCTTCGGATTGGGATGTGACTGTGAACTCAATTTGTAGTGGAGCTGGGACTACGAAGAAGCTGAAGTTTAATGATGTGCGTGACATTCTTCTGAATGAAGAGAAGCGAAGACAAAATAACCTTGAAGATCCTTCAAGTTCTGCGCTCTCTATAGAAAATAGAGGTAGAACGTTCAACAAGAACTCAAACAACAATCGTGGAAGGTCCAAGTCTAGGGCACCTGGAAAAGGCCGAAGCATGTCTAAGTCAGGAAAGTGGTCCGATGTGTGTTGGCATTGTGGGAAATCTGGACATGTCAAGAGGGACTGTAACCAGTGGAAGGAGACAATGAACACAACTGAGTGTGATTCGGATGCACTTGTACTAAGCGTTACTGAAGCACCATTGGAGTCATGGATCGTAGACTCTGTAGCGTCATTTCACTCAACTTCACAACAAGAGCTCATGGTGAATTAGCGACGTGGTAATTTTGGCAAAGTGTTTCTTCCTGATGGTGGAGCCTTGGAGATTGTGGGAAGGGGTGATGTGAAGATTTCGCTGACAAATGGTGCAACCTGGACCTTGACCAATGTTAGACACATACCGCGGTTGAAGAGGAATTTGATCTCTGTGGGTCAGTTAGATGATGAAGGATGTCGCACTACCTTTGACAAAGGTACGTGGAAGGTGTGTAAAGAGCTATAGTGTTAGCTCGTGGAATCAAGACAGGAACACTTTATACGACCTTGAATATTGTTGCTATTGTTGAGAACAATGAAGGCACTACGATCGTTGAGAAAAATGAAGATGCATACTTATGGCATCGTAGACTTGGGCATATCAGTGAGAAAGGTATGGGTGTACTTTAGTCAAAGGTAAACTACATGGTGTGGACTCAGTGAAGATTAGGCTTTGTGAAGACTGCATATTTGGGATGCAAAAGGTTGTTAGTTTCTCAAAGGGTGGCAAGGCACCAAAAGATACAAAACTAGAGTTGGTTCATACTGACGTGTGGGGACCTGCATCGGAGCTTTCGTTAGGTCGCTCAAAGTACTATGTGACTTATATTGATGACTCCACAAGGAAAGTATGGGTTTATTTCTTGAAAAATAAATGGGAAGTATTTGATACTTTCAAGAAGTGGAAGGCGATCGTAGAGAATGAGACCGGGTCGAAGATCAAATGTCTGAGGTCGGATAATGGAGGTGAATACTGTGGTAATGATTTCAAAGAGTATTGTGCAGAGAATGGGATTAGAATGGAGTAGACAATTCCCGGAACTCCACAGCAGAATGGAGTGGCTAAATGCATGAATAGGACTCTGAATGAGCGCGCAAGGAGTATGAGGATAAACGCAGGATTGCCAGACATGTTTTGGGCTGATGTGGTTAATACTGCTGATTATTTAATTAACCGTGGACCATTAGTACCATTGAATTATCTCCTACATGAGGAAAAATGGAGTGGAAAAGAGATAGGCCTATCGCATTTAAGAGTGTTTGGTTGTGTGGCATATGTTCACATTGAGTCCGGTGCGAGAAGCAAGTTGGATCCCAAGTCTCAAAAGTGCATATTCATAGGCTATGGCGGTGACGAGCTTGGCTATAGGTTTTGGGATATGCATAATAAGAAAGTTGTAAGGAGTAGGAATGTCATCTTTAATGAAGAGGTGATGTACAAGAATAGGCAAGCAGCAGAGCCTAAAAGTCCTGTAAGAAAAGATCGGCAGTTTGCAAGATTGGAAGAATTGTCCAATGAAGATGTGTCTAAGGGAAATCATGGGGAGGAACGACAACAACAAGAAGCTCCTGAGGTCGCACAACCTGAAGAACACGTTTCTAGTGATGAGCCAGTGACACCTCCTTTTGTGCCAAGAGTATTGTCAAGAAGTACTAAAGGAATACCAGCTGATAGATACTCGCCTTGTGCTAACTATTTGCTGTTAACTGACTGTGGTGAACCCGTGTGTTTTGATGAGGCAATGCAACATAAAGATTCTGCTAAGTGGAAGGGTGCCATGCAAGATGAGATGGACTCTCTCATGTCCAACAATACTTGGGATTTAGCTAAGTTACCAACAGGTAAGAAAGCATTGCATAACAAGTGGATTTACAAAATTAAGCAAGAAGTTGATGAGAGCAAACGTTACAAGGTAAGGTTGGTTGTGAAAGGTTTTCAGCAAAGGGAGGGAATTGATTTTGATGAGATCTTTTCGCTGGTTGTGAAACATACCACAATCCGGGTGGTGCTTGGTTTAGTGGAAGCTGAAGGTCTGTATTTGGAGCAGCTAGAAGTCAAGACTGCTTTTCTTCATGGTGATTTGAAGAGGTCATATACATGAAGCAACCACAAGGTTTTATAGCACCTGGTAAGGAGGACTTGGTATACAAACTGCAAAAGAGCCTTTATGGCTTGAAACAAGCCCCAAGACAGTGGTATAAGAAGTTTGATGCTTTCATGTGTTGGAGTGGCTACACAAGATGTCAATCCGATCACTGTTGTTACTTCAAGAGGTTTGACAAATCTTATATCATTCTTTTACTGTATGTGGATGATATGTTGATAGCTGGGGAAGACTTCAATGAGATTGAGAAGTTGAAGAGAGAGATGTCAAACCAGTTCGCAATGAAGGATTTGGGTGAGGTGAAGAAAATCTTAGGTATAAAGATTATCCGTGATAAAGTGGCTGGTACTCTGAAGCTTTCACAAGCAGAGTATGTTGAGAAGGTGCTTAAGCGATTCAATATGGATGAATTGAAGGCTGTAGGAACACCGTTGGCGGCTCACTTTAAATTTTCCAAGGAACAATCACCCAAGAGCGAAAAAAGAAAGAATATATGAAGAATGTAGCTTATGCCTCGGCAGTTGGATGCTTAATGTATGCTATGGTGTGTACTAGACCCGATATTGCTCATGCAGTTGGGGTTGTGAGTAGGTACACGAGTAATCTAGGAAAGCAACATTGGGAGGCTGTGAAGTGGATCATGAGGTATCTTAGGGGTACTACTGATATGTCTCTTTGTTTCAAGAGAGGTAGTGCTGAATTACAAGGATATGTTGATGCAGACTTGGCAGGAGATCATGATACTTGTCGGAGTACTACTGGTTATGTGTATACTGTGGGTGGTGCTGTCCTATCTTGAGTCTCAATTTGCAAGGGCAAGTGGCCCTGTCTACAACGAAGTCCGTGTATGTAGCAGTCTCAGAGGCTAGTAAGGAGATGGTGTGGCTAAAGGGTCTGTTGGAGGAATTGGGTAAAAATGCAAGAGAATTGTGCATTGCACAGTGATAGTCAAAGTGCAATTCACTTGCAAAGAACCCTGCTTTTCATTCAAGGACTAAACACATTCCTATGAAGTATCACTACATACAAGAACTCGTGGAGACTGAAGTGCTGCAATTGTTAAAGATTCAAGGAAGTGAGAATCCTGCTGATATGTTGACTAAGTCTGTGTCAATAAGTAAACTGAAGTTGTGCTTGGCTTCAGTTGGTCTCCAAGTTTGAAGAAGGAGATGTTGGCTATGATAATGGGTTTTATGTTGGCTATGATTGAAGAGTATTGAAGAATGTTAGCTACTAGCGTAATAAGGCTCCAAGTGGAAGATTGTTGGGTGTGTGGATCTGATTCCACATAGGATAAGGATTTGTTAATCCTTGATCAAAGAGGAGTTTTTGATTGTTTCCTACCTGCTTACAAAATCCTACTTGGTAATGGTTTCTATGTCTATTGAGAATAGGTTTCCAATGTCTTATACGGTCTAGTTAGATATCTATAACTAAGGG
The DNA here is from genome assembly GCA_024704745.1 of Rosa lucieae. Taxonomy (NCBI): domain Eukaryota; kingdom Viridiplantae; phylum Streptophyta; class Magnoliopsida; order Rosales; family Rosaceae; genus Rosa; species Rosa lucieae. The sequence continues at coordinate 40,794,696 of CM045497.1, forward strand.
CATAGGTTGTAGTAGTAGATCAAGTCTTTGAAGCATTAAACAGAGAGAGCAAGTGAGGTCTTGAGAGTTGGTGATAACTTCTTGTGAGAGATTCTTGTATTCTTGTTCGTGTATTCTTCTCCTTCTATAGTGAAACCCAAGCAGCCCGGGGACGTAGACAAAGTTCTTTGCTGAACCTCGTTAACAAGTTCGTGTTTGTTTTCTCGATCGTTTATCTATATTGTTTTGCACTTGTCTGCTTCCGCAAGAGGAATTTTAGGTCAAATTCCTAACAGCAATAACTTCTCATGTAAAAATAAATCAGTATCGAGTAGATCGAGTACTACAGAATTATCAAGCAAGTTACTCTCGTCATTTCTTGAGAAAAAAGCTCCAGAGATATGTTTCTATCAGACCAAAAAATAAAAAAGTTTATAAGAAGAACTTGTTACTTACCATCCAAGAGTAGCAAAAGCAACAGGTAGTAAAAGGGCTTGAATTCCAATTCCTGAAGACAGAAGATGAAATGTAGCAGAATAGGTGGTCCCTTTTTTGGACTCTGTGAGGGGTAACCAAGCATCATGTGGATTGTGCTCACCACCTTCCCAGTCTATTGCACTATCTATGTTTTGGGGACTCACTGAAGACCAAAAGAGTTCAAGAGTCTTCTCCAGATTCCCCATCTTCCACTTTGGACTCCTTTCGATTTGCATCTGCTGACTCTCAATTCAGTCTTTGTTTGTGGAAAGTGGGTTGATTTCAATCCATCTCACATTCATTCCGCGCTTCATCTCTCTGAGCTCAACTCTGATGTCTCGATTGACTCTGTTAAAAGCTATATTGAAGGATTCAACAAAAAATGACTCATGGATGAGTTGTATTGGAATAAGGAGGCAGTCAATCCATCTGACACCTATGCTACTCTTGGTCATTTGTCTCAGCTCACCAAGCTTGTATATCATTTTGTGACCAGTTACTTGTGGCCGTCTTCTCAGTCTTCTCAACTCTCCATCAGACCGGGTGCTTTAACTGTTGCTATTAAGACTAGAAAGTTTTCTTCCATTCCTCTTCATCAATATGTCTTTGATAGAGTGAAGGAAGCTGCTTTAACCAAGGGAACCAGTACCTCAGCCTTCCTTATTTTTCCATGCCTGATCACTCAAATCTGCAATGCAAGCAATGTTCCCACCTCTCATGATGATGATTGGGCTGAGGCCCCCTTGTATAATCTGCATTCTCTGTCTCGCAGTGATGGGCAAAGCTCTCTTCCATGCCCCTCCATCAATGATGAAGCTTGGTACACGCTATTGGATCAGCGTTTTTCTCGTCTTGAAGGGTCGTTTGCTGCACTTCAGTCCTCCATCAAAGAGACCCTGGCTCCGTTTTCTCGTCTCATTGATGCTCATGAGCAGGCCATTCTGAATGCCGTCTCTGCTGCTGCTCCTTCAGCCCATGTTGCTTCTGATAGTTAAGAAATTGAATCTCCATCCTCCTTTGACCGTGTCCACAGTGAGCGTCGCTCCAAGCGCTTTGCTGACCGTCCTGCTGCTCGTCCCCAACTGTGACGCCTCTTTACCCTCCTCTTTTTGTTTATTTCTCTTGCATGTGTTTAGGGGGAGAGAAATTATTTTGCTTACCCTTTGTCCTTTCCAGGCAAAAAGGGGGGAGAAAATTGTTAGTTTCTTGAAGTTGGATCTGTTGAAAATTGCTAGCATGGTTTATTAGTTATCTGCCTTATCCTATTTGCTTGTTGCTTCACTGGTATTCTGTTTTCATTGTGTGCAGTTTCACAAAACTTGATGTTTTCGGCTTTGTTTATGAAAGAATAGTTTTATGTTCTCTTGATCATAGTTTTTGCCTAGGAAATGCCAAAGGGGGAGAATGTTAGAGCAAAAAATGTTTTGTAATTGGCATTTCCTAGCTCATTATCTAAAGAGACTCTTGCATCTAGTTTTAGCCTCTGTCGCTTTGATCTTCAGAAGAATGTTGTGCTTCAAGTTCTATGGATATTTCCTCCTCAACATCATCAGGTATAAATTGCATTCATATTGCTTGCTATTTTTAGGATTGAAGGTCCATTTCTATCCTAGATTAGGATGAGACCTGCAATTCAATCCTACGTGTCTGAGCTGAGCTGGCAGCTTGTTTTATTTAATGTGTTGATCTTAATCAAGTGAGTTATCCTTATTACACATGTCCAGTCAGCCCTAGCTCGGGTCTTTCCATATAAATAGATTCTCACACTCAGCTAGCCACACACTTGCATCTATAGAGCACTTCCTTATCGGTTTCTCTTATCCTCAGATCTCTCTAGAAATGCACTGAGCCAAAATCTTCTCTGATAGTGTCTTGGTAAGCTGTTTCATGTCTAGCTTCCAAAAGATTGTCAAACCCAGAAAACCATACCTTTAAAACACCATCTGTGTATGTCTTCTTGTGTGTTGCATACATGTCTTTGTGCCTTGAGATGATTGACGACGTTGTGGAAGTTGTGCCATCTGAAGATTGACAAAGGAGTTACAAGTTCGGCTGGTGAAGTCAGTAGCAAAGCAAAGACAGAGCTGCCTTCTAGATTGGGTCTTGGTAGATTGAGCGTCTGTAAGTTCTTTATGTACTGATTTTTTTAGTGGATTTGTTACCGGCATAGTGCCCGCAGTTGTTTCCCTTCTCTAAGGGTTTTACTGCGTCAACAGATTTGGTGTTTGTGTGTGATGCTTTTAGCTTCTGTTGATGGTTTGGTAAATAGAGAAAGTCATAATCTTGTTGCGATTTGATTAGTGGTTTCGATTAGGATTGAAGTTATTCTGCAATCCAAATTTAGGACTGAAACCACTATGGAATCCTAAACCATAAGTTAAAGTTGTTGGCCAGATTTCTTATCACTTTAAATAGTGGTGTAAGTACCCATTCTGTAATTACAATAAGATTATTGGGGGGCAATAATAAAATTATTTATTTGGATAAACCTCCGAAAGCTTTCAAAATTCAAAACATCTTCATTTTTCACTAATTATTGATCCCCAATAAACTTGTTATTGCTCCCCAATAAACTTGTTATTGAGGAGCAATAATATGTTTATTGGGGGGCAATAATATGATTACTGGGTATTATTGGGGGGGGGGGGGTAATAAATTAGACTCCGGAATCCCGTCACCTGTCCCAGTAGCCGGATTCTGGATTCCTGTCACCGGACGCCGGAGTCCGCGGCAGGCCACTGGTCACCGAAGTCCGGCAAGGTCTCCTATCACTTCTCTCTCTAAGTGACAAAGAAGGAGAGGGCAAAATTGTCCCAAAAATAAATAAAAAAGAATAAAAAAAATACTTAATTAGGTAATAGGGAAATAATCTCTTAGAGTGTTTGGGTAAGTGGGCAATTTTTAAGCTAAATTGGGTAAATGATCATTTCCCCTAATTTCTAATGGTGATAGAGTTGCTCTTCCTTTTGCTTCTTTGTGGCAAAAGAGTAGGAATATCATTCAATAATAGGACCTAGAATATCTTGAGAAAGTAACAGTTGAGCTGTTGAGGAATCAACGGCTATGCTATCATAAGTTGTGCTGGGCTGCTTGTGGCCAAAAAAAAAAAAAAATAAATAGCTCTCAATAACTTGTCCTATCTTGAAATATTAGATAAATTTAAATGATTTAGATTTTATTAACTCCATCTAACTTCAAGGATCCTAAGTTTAGAGGGCCATATATATATATATATATACAGATCCTATCCAGAGCGGAGCTCCGCTTTGAAATTAACTTGTGAAGTTCAAGTTTTGGGTCACTTTTCAGTCGCATATCCACATCTCGACCGTTCAGTTTTTAGGTACTAGTGTATAGATCATCTCTGCAAATTTTCAGCCAAATTGATGATCGTTAAGGTATCTAACTCGCTTAAACCAATGGACGGACTGAATCTGTCAATCTGAACCGTACTAGCTTTAAGGAAGTTATCAATGCCTTAACGATCATCAATTTGGCTGAAAATTTGCAGAGATGATCTATACACTAGTACCTAAAAACTGAACGGTCGAGATGTGGATATGCGACCGAAAAGTGACCTAAAACTAGAACTTCACACGTTAATTTTCAAAGCGGAGCTCCGCTCTGGATAGGATCTGTATATATATATATATATATATATCTCTCTCTCTCTCTCTCTCTCTCTCTCTCCTCTCATAACATAATATATCAAAGTGTTTTCTACATATAAGAGAAAACTTGGCAATATATATTATAAGACAGATGTGATCAAGTTGAAAATGAAAATGTTTTTTAGACAGAGGTTATGATACCATCCAAGAGTGGCAAATGCAACAGGAAGCAAAAGGGCTTGGAGTTCGATTCCCGAACAAAGTAAATGAAAGCTAGCAGAGAAAGCATTGCCATTCCTTGACTCGGTGAGAGGTAGCCAAGCATCCTGCGGATTGAGCTCACTGCCTCCTCCCCAAATTGCAGATCTAAGTAACATTATTGATGTCGTAATTAGTATCGAAATGGTCACTTTAGGGGTCATCATGGGCCGGGTTAGGGCCAGCCCTACCCTAAATTTTAGGGCTTAGGGTTGGGTCGGGCCGAGCCTAGTCAAAGTCAACAAAATTTAGGGTCGGGTAGGGTCGGGCTGGGACTTAAATATGCTAACCCCTACCCGCCAGAAAAACCCGAATCACTAGAGCCGAAAGGGCCGCCTTCCAAATAAGGGCAAATAGGGCCGAAATTGTGATGCCCCGAAAATTCGTATTTATTTTCCGAGGATTTTCCGGAATCTAAATTGTGGTTATTGGACAGTTTCAACGCGGAAATCGGAGTTCGTATGAAGAAGTTTCCATTTTGGTATAAATAAAGAAATTTCTGAAAATAATTTCAAAAATCCCATTTGCCATTTTCAGAAACCCTTTTCTCTCCGTTCTCTCTCCTCCATGCAACCCAGACCCGACGGAAACCCGCCGACCCGACCTGACCGGGACCCATCGCCCAGATCGATTCGCCTAGCCCTTCTCTGTCGACCCTTGGTGTCAGTTTCACCGGTGGAGCAACCTGGAAGGAGATCAAAGACGTGAACAGTGATGGTGGACCTACCCGATAGGAAATCCATTTTTCCGGCGACGTCTCGGCCAATCCTTCTCGGTTTTGGAATCTCCTCCTTCTCTTGATCATCCTCATACCCGCCTTGAAGGACGATTTTGTGTGTGGAGTGAAAGATCAAGGTTTGAAAATCTGCAGTGCACAACGAATCTGGGGTTCGATTAGACGGCTGCAATTGACCGATCTTGCAAGCTTGATCTAGGACGATCTAGGCTGAACCAGACTTAGCTCCAGGTATGAAAGTTGCTCTATTATTCGTCATGAACATTTCTGGTTGGCTTGATTGTTGTGGTTTTGAGTTTCAGCATGTGGTGGTTGCACCGCCGACTATGGCTGCGTTTTGGCGGCCTTCCGGCCATGTAAAGGATAGTTTCTGATATTATATATCTTCTGCTCATCGACACGAGCGTTTTGATAAATAATACATAATTTTTGGAGATCGAATGAATATGTTATGATTTTTATGGTTTCGGACCGTTCGATGTTTCGATCAGTGAGGATCTGAGCGTCCGATAGACTTGTGGTTTTGACACATCGATCGTGGAAGTGTTCCGGAGACTTTGGGAGGTCTCAGAAGTAGTTTTCGCCTAAATTTGGCGTTACCTTGAGATTTTGGTTCGATTTGGGGATTCGAACTTTATTAAATTGTGATTCGTTAACTGAATCAGAGCTGTAATTCCTTAGGTACGTGACGAGGTATTCTTTGGATAGCTATTTTGGGTGGTTTGGCTGCTTTGTTCTATATTGAAGGTGCAGCGGGAGTTTCGAGGTAAGTAATCTCACAAGGTTCATTAATGAACAAAATTACCTTTATCGTTTTGAGAGTTATTGATTTAATTGCAAACTATAGTTGGTATTAGTAGGCATTCCTGAGCCGATGACTACGTATATATATATATATATATATATATATTTACGTGAAATATATATGTTTTGGTGGTTTGTGGATTTATGAAAACAATATGCATGAAATGATGCTTTTTATTGTTTTGGGTTGTGGCTTTTGGAAAACAAATGATTATGGAAATGTTGATTTTGATTTGTTTTGAAAAGCGTTGAGATTTGGGAAAAAGAGTTGAGATTTGTGTACGAAAACAATATGCATGAATTGATGCTCTTTATTGTTTTGTGTTATGGCTTTTCGGAAAACAATGATTATGGAAATGTTGATTTCGATTGTTTTCAATAGCGTTGAGATTTATGTAACATTTTGGGTCCAGTGCGACTCCTTTAATGTTTTGCTCCAAGGGACTGTGCGGCCCGAGGACTGAAGGTCTATGACCTTGAGCAGAATATCAGGTAATCACGTCTTTGGCCGGACGAGTGGTTACGTTTTCAGTTAGAGCTCTAATCTATCTACCATATAGGTAATTCATGGGGTAACGGGAACTGGTTATTGATAACTCATGACATTACGTGGTTTTTATGGTAACAAGGTGCAAGTTGTTTTCCTTATTAATGATTTGATAGAAATCAACGTGTGAGTTGCTTTCTATGGTACGATTATGGTACATTTGATAGAATTCAAGGTGTGAGTTGTTTTCTGTGTTTTATTTGTAGAATTCAAGTGTGAGTTGTTTTCTATGTTTCGTTTTAAAAGAAATCAAGGTGTGAGTTGCTTTCTTTTATTTCGATTTGAAAGGAAATTAAAGTGTGAGTTGTTCTCCTTTATTTTGTGTTTTTAAGGATCAAAGCGTGATTTGGCTTATTGATTGAAATGTGCGGGGTTTATCCCGTGATTTTTGTGTGAGTTGTTTTGAGTTACTCATACGGGTTTGCAAAAGCTTATCGGGTTTGTTGTGTGACAACCCGGTGCACTATTCAAAAGGTGTAGGGGTTAATCCTGCAGGTCAGGTAATCGTGGTTAAAGCTGAGGTAGCTTGTTGGTAGCAGAACGGGTAGGAAGCAATTTTGATTGGCTTTGCCATTGTTATGACTTCTGCTATGTAGTAAACTCTGAGGAGCAATTACGTTTTATTTTGTTATTGACAATTTAATTCGTAAGCTTATGTAATATATGACTGTGGAGCGGGTCAATATTGACATAGTGAGTTCAGGGCATCAATATGTACTTGGGTTAAAAAGAAAAAAAAAGTTTCTAGGTATTTGTATTGATGGCTGAACGTTCACGCATATGTAATTATGAGATTATATATCGATTTTTATTTGTGTTAAAAAATCAGGGGCGTGACAGAAATGGGCCTAAAAGGGCTTTAATTTGTTTAACAAAAAGAAATATATTATTCTTTTTTCCTCAAAATGTGGCTCCATGGTCATATAGGCAATATAAGACTCATTGTTTTTTGTTGATCATATTTAATATATATTGGAATTAACTTATAAGTTATAATAAGTTGGGAAAATTCTACGATGTGTTAACGTATGACATGCATACAATTGCTTTAAAAGTTGTAAAAATGAGTCCTCAAAATAGTAATATTAGTCATTAAAGTAGTAACATGAGTTCTTAAAGTGGTAAATTTTCTTAGTTACCACATGAGTCCTCAAAATAGCAATATTAGTCCTCAAAGTGGTAACATGAGTCCTTAAAGTGGCAAATTTTCTTAGTTTATCATATGAGTCCTCAAAATAGTAATATTAGTCCTCAAAGCGGTAACATGAGTCCTTAAAGGTATCAAAATAGTTGATGTATGAAAAATGTTAACATACCATAGCTTTACCCAATAAGTTAATGTGTTTATATTTAACTAACTCTCTCTCTCTCTCTCTCTCTCTAAATCTCTCAAAAAGTAATTGTTATTTAACAAAGGAAACAAGAATTAAAGAAAAGAAAGGTTAGGAAAATAATTACCAAAAAAGAGATAAGTTGTATGTTATAGAAAAAGGAGAAATTTATTCCAAAAATAGAAAAAATAGAAAATTATCAGGGCTTAATAGGGCTGGCCTAGAGGGCCAGGTCGGCTTGGTCCTAATGGGCTCAAATGGGTCGGGTCGGGTTTCATTTGCATGACCCTTACCCTATTGTATTTGAGATAGGGTCGAGCCAGCCCGCCCTAATGCAAGGGCTGAATCGGGCTTCAGTCCTACAGGTCGGGCGGGCTTGGGGACCGTCACTTATAGGACTAGTGATGGGAATAACTTGTGCATAATCAGATTTTCTACTTGCGCTGTTAAAGGAGTGAACCCTATCGGCTGGCCTCCGATTAACTCCATCAATATCAGCCACTTGTTCCATCCCTGCCATTTCCTTGAGCTTGATCTCTTGCAAAACACATAGTGCCCGACTGAGCTATCTTATAGCTTTGGCCTTTGTGGGTTGTTTCAGTTTCAGCTGAGGTAGTCAGGGCCGGCCCATGACCAAGGCAGACAAGGCGGTGGCCTTGGGCCTCAGTTTGGGGAAGGCCTCATCTCAAAATCCTCATTATATATATATAATATATATATATATATAAGTTAAAAAAAAAAAAAAAAGGAGATAACCCAAAATAAATAAAACGCAGAACCCCAGAACGCAGTCTTCTGAAGACAACGCATAATCGAGACCGATGAAGAAAGACCTGTGACTATATGAGGCCTCCAAATTTCCTCCTTTTCTTTTGTATTGGTAAGTTTTATTGGGTTAAACACCCCAAAATTTCCTCTTTCTTCATCATTCTTGGATTAGAAAAGAAGTTAACCAAAAGCCTTGTTCTCAGTTTCACCAATTTGGGCAAAGATGAGACGTTGGCTGTTGATTCAGAAATTTCTGATCCCCTCTGCTTCTTTCAAAGACAAACGGTAATATTTCTTCCTTTTATGTCTATTTAAACCATTGACAAACCCTCATAGATGCACAAAAGCAATATTTTTCTTCCTCAATTTCTGAATTCCATTCTCTGTTCTAATTTTGTAATCAGAAAGGTGATACAATTCTAACAAGCTGTCGAGGCCTCAAGTCACAAAGTTTGTGGTTAATAAAACCAGGTTCTATTTGTTCTTTATCTTTTTGGAAAGGTTGAATTGTCTCTTTGTTTTTGGTTTGAATTTGCTTGTTTTGGTTGGAATCTGAAATGCCTGTTCGTTTATTTTTTATTGGAAGCCTTGAATAGTTGAATAGCCTTTGATTTGTTTAATTGTTTTAGTACTGAATATGTCTACTAGGAAGTTTGAATGTGGATTTGATAAACTTAAGAAAAAGAGAAGGATAGAAAAGCTAATTCAATCCCAAAAAGGAGCACTAGATAAGTATGTTACTGTCAAAGAAAAAGCTACAGGATCAGTAGAAGAGACAGTAGCAAGTCTAATAGAGAATTCAGTGCCAATTGTAGAAGAAGATGTAGTTGAAAATGTAAATGTAGCAGAGTGTGTTGAACCAACTGTGGTGGTAGAAAATCTAGCAGAGAGTGTTGAACCAAGTGTGGAAGAAAATCTGGCAGAGGGTGTTGAACCAAATCTAGTAGAAAGGGTGCCACAATTCAATGATGATAACACAAATATTTTTGATCCCAACCAATGGAAAAACATTGATGCAAACTTAAGAAATTTATTAGTAGAAAAAGGTCCTATTAGGCACAAGGACTTAGACTTTCCCAAAGATGAAAAGTCTAGACATTTTGCTTCAAAACACTATACTTGCAGATCATCGAATGGTGAAATTCGTGAAAGAAAATGGCTAGTCTATTCAAAAGATCTAGATAGAGTATTCTGTTTTTGTTGCAAGTTATTTAATGCAAAGAATAGTAGAAGTCAGTTAGCTAATGATGGATTCAGAGATTGGCAAAATCTTAGTGATAGGCTTAAAGGTCATGAAAGAAGTATTCAACATGTCACTAATATGTGTAGTTGGTTTGAGTTAGAAGAGAGACTCTTAAAAAATAAGACGATTGATAGAGCTCTACAACAACAAGTTAACAAAGAAAAAGTTCATTGGAGAAAAGTATTGAAAAGAATTATTGCTGTTGTTAAAGGTCTTTCTAAAAACAATTTGGCATTTAGGGGAACAAATGAGAAGATAGGTGAGGACAACAATGGAATTTTTCTGAGTTTTATTGAGACAATTGGAGAGTTTGATCCAATAATGAAAGAACATCTTCGGCGTATAAAAGATGATGAAATTCATAGTCATTATCTTGGACCTAAAATACAAAATGAATTGATAGATCTCTTAGCTTCTGAAATTAAAACTGAAATCCTAAGAATAGTAAAAGAGGCAAAGTATTTTTCTATCATTCTTGATTGTACTCCTGACATTAGTAAAAGAGAACAAATGACTTTGATTTTGAGATGTGTGAATATATCAAAAACCCCAGCAAAATTAGAAGAATATTTCTTAGAGTTTTTAAGAGTAGATGACACCACTGGAAAATGACTTTTTGATGAACTTATAAGTGTTATAGCCAAACTAGAACTTGATATTAATGATGCTAGAGGGCAGGGGTATGATAATGGTTCTAACATGAAGGGAAAACATCAAGGTGTCCAGAAAAGGTTATTAATTAGAAATTAATCCAAGAGCATTCTACACACCATGTGGCTCTCATAATCTGAACCTTGTGCTTTCTGACATGGCTAACTCTTGTCCTAAAGCTAAAACTTTTTTTGGAATTGTACAGAAAATATATGTATTATTTTCTTCTTCAACAAAGAGGTGGAAAATTTTAGAAGATAATGTAAGTGATTTAACAATCAAAGCATTGGCTACAACACGGTGGGAAAGTCGGTGTCAAGGTAGATATCAAAGTGTCAAGGCTATTAGATATCAAGCTCCACAAATTAGAGCTGCTTTAAAGACATGGATGTTGACTTGGTTAGTAAAAAGCTACAATTTAAAGACATGGATATTGGTGATGCTATTAAATTGTTAGAAGGCTTGGTTTCTTTTTTTTATAAAATATAGAGAATATGGATTTATATCTGCTATGATTTTAGCTAGAGAGATTGCACTTGAAATGGAAATAGAACCTATATTCCGTGAAAAACGTAGGACTTGTAGAAAAAAACAATTTGATGAGAATGCAAATGATGAACCAACATTATCTGTTGAAGATACTTTTAGGACTGAGTATTTTTTATATATAGTAGACCAAGCCATATCTTCCCTTCACAGTAGATTTGAACAATTTCAATTATATGAAAGTGTTTTTGGTTTTTTATGTGATGTGAAACAATTAAAGTCATTAGTTGATACTGATTTGAAAGTAAAGTGTCTCAAACTTGAAGAGTTTCTTACTCATGATAATGTTTCTGATATAGATGGTTCAGAGCTGCATTTAGAATTAAGATTGTTAACTGAAATGCTAAACAAAGATTTAGATCGAAAAGTAGAAACACCACTTGAAGTTCTGCACTTTGTTCAAAGATGTGATTGTTTCTCAAATACCATGATTGCTTATAGAATACTATTAACTATTCCTGTTACAGTTGCTTCTGCTGAAAGAAGCTTTTCAAAATTGAAACTAATAAAATCATATTTACTATCAACCATGTCACATGAAAGATTAAATGGACTAGCCATGTTATCTATTGAAAGAAAATTGTTCAAAAAGTTTAAATACACTAACTTAATCAACATTTTTGCATCCCAAAAGGCAAGAAGAGTGATCTTCAAATGAAAATTTCTCTTCTTGTCTTTGTGACATTGTTACCTTTTAGGTTTTTTTTTTTTTTTTTTTTTTTTCAATGAAAGCCTCTCTCTTACTTTTGCCTTAGGCCTCACTTTGTCACGGGACGGCCCTGGAGGTAGTATATGTCCATGTGTTATTGATTATGACTTAATTGGTATTGCATGATAACGTGGGTATTGAGGTGCCGATAAAATAATGTGGTGTGCGGCATTTTACTTTTTGAAAGGGTGGTGCGCGACATTATAGTAACGACTTGATGACGATGTTGAAACAAGCGGATGGGTACTTGATAATGTAATGGCTGATGATTCATCAAAAATAACTGAATGGTCATGCTTAGTATAATAGTAAACTTGCATTTTCTTGAGAATTCGAATTCGAGCACAGGTATTCTATGCGCTTCATTACTTTTTTAGGAAAAGCTTACTTTTTTATTGGGGACCTTTGTGCATGCATTACAGGTAATTGTTATTGTTATTTTTTGGTTAAACAATTGTAGAGGCAATAATTGTATTTGTATCCCAATCATGAGTGAATCTGTTGTATCAAATACAATATTATTTTTTCTCGTCAAAAAAAAAAATACAATATCATTTTGTTAAAACAAATATTAGTAAATGTAACTAGAAACAAAATGGTTAAAAATATTTTCATCCTTCTTTTTTTTTTATTATCTAGATTACTACTTAAAAAAATCAACTTTTTTTAAAATTTTAGATTTTATTGTGTTTGGTAATTAAATAAAAAGCATCTTTAATTGAAAGTTATAGATCATTGATAGCAGATTTTAGAAGCAGCCCAGAGGTTGCTTTTAGAAGCTATTGTGGATCAAAACATACTATGCAGTTGTTTTATGTACTGACAGCATTTTTTAAAATATTATTTACCAAGGAAAATGATTTGTGGCCTCAATGAGGCCTAAGATTTATGGCCTCAATATTAGGTGTCATGCCATGTCACCTACACATATCACCTATTTGTCAAATCATGCTATGTAATTCTTGAGAAAAATACAATTTTAGCCTTCTAAAATCTAATGACTCTAAGTTATTTTGATTTTTTTTCTAAAAGAAAACATTATTTTGTCTTTTTTTTTTCTTTTCATTACACTCATGCTTAGATTTAAATAATAATGTCAAGAATAGAAAAAATTTCATGTAATTCAATCAATAGATTTGCACATACATTTGATCAATAGATTTGCATAATACATGTATATGAGTTCAACCTTTGTTGCGTTTCTGTAAATTTTGAAAATATAATGTGAAAAATACATAGTTATATAATTATATATGTTCTTATGTTCATTCTTTTCTCTTTACGTAGCTAGGGTTTAAACGTTATATTTTAGTTTATTATTTTCTATTTGTTTATTTTCCTTATATTTAGATTGTAGATGATAATTAATGAATGCTACTAACATGAATTTTTTTTTCTTACCTCTTAATTTAGACATATGTATTTTCCAAATTCAGTTTATTAATGCTATTTTTTTTTATGAAATTAATCAATAAAGTTATTGCCTATTTCTTGACACCTAATTCAATATATTTATGCTATATATTTGGAAAGAAAAATTATAGGAAAGAATTTAAATAAATGAAGAAAAATATTGGTTAAAGAATTTGTAGACATATCTCTTAAATTAATACATAATTAATAGCTGATTTTTTTTGTCACCTAATTAAATTCATTAATGTAATTGATTCAGCCCTAACATCTAAAAGGAAATATAAAAGGATAAAGTTGGTGTTGCAATAGTATGATGTGGCAAGATATATTATGTGAAATTGAAAATAAAATTAGTATTTGCTTACATGGCATGACACCTAGGATTTGAGGCCAAAAATCTTAGGCCTCATTGAGGCCCTATATCATTGCCCATTTACCAAACACGAAACTGTTTTAATTCACAGCTAATTATTCTCACAACACAGCAGCATCAGTGTTTTTTTAAAAGTCATAGCAATCCCAAACTAATTAACCTTTAGTATAACATCGTCACTGAAAAGCGCATGCATGTAAACTTCACTTGTAGATTTGAAGGGGATTCGTTTTGTCAAAGAGAAACAGCGCTAGTAGAAGAGCACATAGTTCAGTGGGCATTATATAATTGAATCAGTAATTGTCATCACCAAATACATGAGACAGAGAGCAAATACGTGGCCATATACAATATTATCCAATACAAAATATTTGATATTGCCAAAAAGAGAAATACAAAAGATGTAAGCCTCGAGTTGGGGATAGGCCACTTGCAGTTAGGTTATAAACTTATAATCCAATGCATAATCAAATCTTTAAAACTTTAACTGTTTGGTTGATAAAGGATTAAACATGTGGCAATACTGCATTTATTTCACTATGCATATTCATAAACTATCAGAAAATTAAAGGGAAGCAATGAAAGCCAGTCTCTTTATTAGGCTACGCAGGTTGACACAGTAAACTACCAATATCTCAAAAGAAACAAATTCCTGGATGTGCTTACCTCTAATTTCTCCTACGTACCGTGCACTTTCCTACCTTACTGTAACAGTGGCTGAGCAACAGCTCATGGCCGTTTTGAAAATGCCAAAAGACCAAGGATTTTGGTCGAAACAGGTACAAGTGTTTCATGTGTTATACGAGGTGCTCCAAGGAGAAGCATTTTATTTGCTTCCCCAAGAAGTTTTTCCCAAGTACATGTTCGCGAAGTGTTACTGAGCTAAAAACAGTCCGTCCTCACGGATCCTCAATAGTGATTAAGGCCTGAAGAAGTTGGCTTTTAGGCCGTTGTGAGCTATATTCCATGATGCAGCAACAACTAAAAGAACACTCAAACACAGGCCTAAGCATCCAAGTCCCATGTTAATACACCACATCACCCCTTTTGGTTGTGGTTTCTTGATAGCAATCCACATCCAACATGGATAAGCATACGTCAAAGGTAATGTCACCCCTCCTAAAACAGGTGCCAAACTTCCCAAGAATGGAAATGTCACTGCTGCAAAAAAAGTCACTCCTCCAAAGAACACACGCAAAGCTGTTCGAAGCCACCTAGCGCATGGCATGTTCTTCCTGCTAGTGTAGTTCGACTCCAACTTGTCGAAAATCACCATTCCATAGATTTGGAATGTGCTTAAGCAGTGAACGATTACCAGTATGTAAATGAGCCCCAGCACTACTTTTGATGTGTCATATGCATGGAATTGCGAAATTGCGATCAATAGTCCTCCATTAGAGGAGGGTACCTGCAGAGCAACAGAGCTTATAATTGCGCACAAAGATTGGTTATGGATATGGAGCTATATACATTCATTGTTCGAAAAAGGGATTGAAATGATCTCTCACCTTGTTTCCATATGTCCAAAATCCAGCTATGGCTACAGGAAGCAAACAGATGGCTATGAGTGCATATGATATAGTCACTCCTCTCCACATTGTCTTATATGTTGGGAATTTTTGATTTGTTGGCAAGGTCCCCTGCACCGTTAGCAGATAAGTACTTTAGCCTTTAGATGCCATTACAAATTCACTACTTAATTTAACCTGCCAGCTCTCATACCCACTCACAGTTAATCCGACAAACGTCCAAGAAATATAAAAGTTTTAAACTACGTAATTCTAGACATAAGTACAATATCGGTGGCAAAATGCATGTAATGAAGAGGCCGGAGCTCACCTGTATCTCAAGAATGACATTGTGACCTCTGAATGCAAGACAAATGATACCTATTGCATTCATTATCCCACCAAACCTATCCATGTTAGACTCCATTGCTGGCGGGTCGTATGACACGTTATTGATCCTGCCCTTTCCAATTGAAAGACCCCAAACCAGAGTACAATACACAACTGCAGTTGTGGTGCCAATAAAAGAGACCCAAGCCATGGAGTTCAGATTTGGAAACTGAGCCACAGCTATGGCCATGCACATGAACACCAAGAAGCACTCTGAGCCAGTCAATGATTTGGGATCACAGGTTGATCCATCCCTACACACAGTTCTGATGAAAAGCCTTATTGTTCCACCTCCTATGATGATTAGTTGTACACATGTACCAGCTGAAAGATACATCACTGGAACCAGAGCTAGAACTTTCCCCAGCGTTTGACCTGCATGGACACAACAAAATAATATAACATGATTAACACTAAATATTTTCTCAACATTAATTTATAGACCATAGATCTCTGATAGAACTTAGTTACTAACCGAAAGCTGTCATTGCTAGGTCGAGGTATCTACTGTAACGAATTCCAGAGTCTGATTCGTGTAGGTGTACGAGAAGCCATATGGTGTAGAGCTGCCATGTGAATGCAAGTGACAAGCATACAGTTCCCCATGGCCTGCAACCATCGGAAATATATTATTACAATAATTTATTAAACCAAGAGAACAGTTAGGATGGTTATGAGTGATAAACATATATATCTGCTTCCTTTTATTTGACCAAAATGTCAAAAGTATATTATAGTTTTATAAGCTAGCCACATGGATGTATCTTTAATATATATGTGTTCTATGTGCTTTTGATTCCAAACCTCTTATTGTTTAAAAAAAAAAAAAAAAAGATTCCAAAACAGATAATTCAGATATTGGAATTGAAAAACCAGAAAAGTGGAAAAACTCTAAGAACTCAAATCGATCCAACTAGTAAATAGCATCAACTCCAGCAAGATCACAAAAATCAGCTGGAACCTAATCTCAAACCATCAAAGCCAAACATGCCGAAGAACTAGAAACAATTCGCCATGAAAATGTAATTTTTGCAGAATTAATCCATACAATTTATCCAAAACTTTACCATTGACTAATTCAGACTGACAGAAAACTTCGGAATATATATAAGACCTATTTGAGTTGAAAAGGCAGAAGTTTTTGAGATAGAGGTAATGTTACTTGCCATCCAAGAGTGGCCAATGCAACAGGAAGCAAAAGGGCTTGGACTCCGATTCCCGAACATAGTAAATGAAAGCAAGCAGAGAAAGCATTGCCTTTCCTCGACTCGGTGAGAGGTAGCCAAGCGTCCTGCGGATTGAGCTCACCACCTCCCCCCCAATTTGCAGACGTAACATTATTGATGTCGTAATTAGCATCCAAATGATCACTTGTGGGACTAGCAGTAGCACTTGTGATGGGAATGACTTGTGCAGAATCAGACCTTCTACTTGCGCTGTTAAACGAATGAACCCTATCGGCTGGCCTCCGATTCGCTTCATCAGCCACTTCTTCCATCCCTGCTATTTTCTTGAGCTGTCTTGCAAAACACAAGGTGCCCAGCTGAGGTAGCTAATAGCTGTGTGGGTTGTTTCATTTTCAGCTGAGTTTGTATATATGTATATGTTGTCTACTTGGTATTTGCATCATAACGTGGGTGTTGAAGTGCCAATAAAATAATGTGGTGTACTGGTGTAGTGCGACGTATTTTAACAATACCTTGCCTGCATTCCGACTATAATGACTTCGATCATGACGATGCTGAAACAAGGAAATGGGTACGTGATGATGTAATGGCTGATGATTCTTCTAAATCATCATGTTTAGTATACAGTAAACTTGCATTTTCTTGGTCTTCAGCGACCCAGAGACATATTTAAATTCGACCAGAGGTATGGTCTACGCTTCTTTACTTTTTTAACAAGCCAACTAATTAGGAAGGTCTTACTTTACCGGGGACCGTTGTACCTGTGTTACAGGTATATAATTTTGTATTATTTTTGTTAAACAGTTGTATTTGAATCTCAAATATGAGAAAATGTGTTGCGAGTTCTTTGAGTCATCAAATAGAACTTTTTTTTTTTGAAATACAAAATAATTTTTGACAAAAAAATACATAAATAAATGTACCTAGAAAAAAAAAAGGTTAAAATGATTTCATCCATGTGTGTTTTTAATTTAGGTTACTACTTACTTTTTTTTTTTTTTTGGATATATCTCTACTACAATAAAGCATTAAAGCGAAGCGTCCAAAAGCTTCATCAAATTTTAAACTTCTAAATTTATCCACATTTCACCTGACTCTTACACACAAACACCGGAGCTATTACCGTAACAAAAACAAAAACAAAAATGTTATAAAGTAGGAAGAAGATGGAGAGAGAATAATTTGGAGGAAGTAGAAGTGTTCTCATTCAGTCTCATTAGCCTCCTTTATATAGAGGTAGAGTTTACATCAAAGTACATAACTAATGAGTATTTACATGGACATCCACATAGATAGTAATATTTACAACACTCCCCCTTGGACACCAATGAATGATGGTATTGGACGCGCTTATTGTTGCCTCGTTAAAAACCTTACCAGGTAACAAAAACCAAGTGGGACAAAAATAACTCTGGTCGAAGGACAAAAAGAGCACAACGCGCATATGTCCTAGGTAGCATACTTCCGAATGCTCCCCCTGATGAGAATCTCCCCCTGATTGTTGCAAGCCTCAATTATGTATGTGATAAGCTACATGTACCATGTATAGTGGTTTGAGGTGTCTATCACTGAGGTGCGACCATGTGTGCTTTGCATATAGGGGCTCATCACAAATTTTCATACCTACAAAGTTAAAGTAATACTAATAAAGCTAGACAATATAAAGAAATTGATACAATTATCTTTGTATAGTTTAAAACATAGAAAAATCACCATGGCATACCTAGCCATAAATATCAGTAATAGATAGGGGGGCAAGCTTTAGAGAGTAGGGCCGAGGTTCCTATACTACAGAAGGCCGTAAGCAGTGGCTCGACGGCGAATCAAGCGAAACGGATCGAATTTGAGACATGGAACAGTTCTTGTTGTAAGTGAATGCAATGAAAAGACCCGGAAATAATGAATAATGAAATAATTCATATATTGACATTTCGTGCTCATTTCAATATCTTTATGTATTGATATGTCTCATATAAGCTCTTCAAGAGTTTTAAGTAATTCATAACTTTGCGAAAGTTAGAATATGTTGCAATACTATAATCATAATTCAAATTCGATTTCGCAGTCTTATCATAGTACTCATTGATGCAATTTAGGTCACGTTAACTATAACGGAATGAGTATATATGAGCTAGCTTTAGACTCTTTGATTCCATGAGTGAGCTTCAGGCTTTTTCAAACCTTTCTTGGACTTGCATTAGAATTAGGGGCATTTCATTATACACCCAATTTCTAAAACATCTAATAGAAAAAACCCACCTATTATTTCTTTTCAATTTACATCCAATTATTGCCAACTAGGATAAAATATTAGATTTCATTTGTTGAAGAATTACACAAATTGGCATAATTTAAATCTGGCAAACATAAGTTAACTAGCAAAATTAACGTCATCTTTAAATACCTTAATTGTAGATATTTTTTATTGGTCCCATTATTATCACAATTTTCATTAAATTCATCATGATTGCTAGAATTATGGATCATTTTTTACATAATTTTCTGAATTCAAAGGTTATATAGATTTAAGTGAATGTGATATTTACTTTTCGGTAATTTAAACTTTCTATTTTAAAAGTAACTTTCTGTTTTACTTACAACCTAACTGAAATGTAGGCCTGGCATTGGAGCCCGTGACCAGCAAACCCGCCCGAAACCCGCACGAACCCGTCCAATTATTAATCCGGGCTGAAAAAAGCCCGCACGCCAAAAACCCGTAAATAAACGGGCCGGGCCGTGCTAAACCCGTTATTACCCGTTGGAACCCGATTACTAAAACTCATTTCTTATTTTCCTCTCTTCCGGCAACCAAGAGCAGCCTCCATCTCTCTTTTCTTCTAGCAGCCTTCAAACCCAAAACCAGCTTCGAGCAGCCTCCATCTCCCTAGCCTCGACGACCTCGGATCTCTGCTTCAATCCATTGGTCAGCGCCACAAGCGAACCCTGCACGGAGCCTCTGAACTGCTCGATCTTTTCCCTGAGCTCCAGGAGTGGGGCCCGCATGCGCACCACGGCAAAGTCGACGTCGACGAGCTTGGTGCTGAGGTTGACGAAGCGGCGTAGTCGCGGTTGATGAGGTCGTGGTTGAGGGAGGTGAGATAGGACTGGAGCTCGGATCGGAGGGTGTCGAAGGGGACGAAGGTTCGGAGGTCGGAGATGTAGGCCTCGGAGTCGAAGTCCGGGGAGAGGAAGAGCGCAGGCTTGAACCAGAGGGGGTGGGAGTCGAGGGGGTCGGAGAAGAAATTGGTGTCGGATCTGTGCGGTGCTGATGGAATTGGATCCGCCATTGGATCACTTGCCGTTAACCGATTCTAGTTGCTTTAACGGGTTCTAGTTGCTTTAAAAAAAAATTATTTACGGGTTTTAACGGGTTCCAACGGAAAACCAGCGAACCCGCCGGGTTTAGCCCGCGAAACCCGTTAAGTTAACGGGTTTTTATTGGGTCAGCACGTTAAAAACCCGACCCGTTAAGAACCCGCACGGTACCCCCACTATACCCGCACGTTGCCAGGCCTACGTAGAGGTTAATTTAAATTTTTTAACCCAACTAATAGATTGTCTTTTTATTTTTTTTATTTTTTTTATTACAAACTAAAGATTAGACAGGTATGTTTAGCTAACTTGATTTCTAGAAATTTTCATATCAACCTATTTATTAGAATCATTTTCAACATCAGCCTCTTTTTTAGGTATTCTATCATTGCGAGTTGACCATGTTTATTAGGTTGAAAGTCTCTATAATATATGCGTATACCTATATAATAAAGTACTTGATCATCAGAATACTTTTTTCTAGTTAATTTGATTTCAAGTATGTATCTAATATATATAGGAGGTTTCTTTTTGTATGACACAGACACCTCTATATTACAATCAATTTTTTTTTTTGTATCATACCTCTTTATTAGGTTTTATATTATATTATACCTATGATTGTAGAAGATACGACCTTTTTTTAGCTTGAAGGTTTATGGTATTCAAGCCTCACTTACATCTAATTACTCAGTAGGTAAATTAGAAATGTAGTAGTTGAGAGTAGAAAGCTATCATGGGATTAATATGACAATATACCTAAAAAGAAGAAGAAAGTTATCCAAGAACAAGATACATACCTTATAATTAGAAATCTTTCGAGAATATAGAGAGCCACCGAGTGTGAGCCTAGAAGTGAAAACACAATAACAAAAGCTTTCTTCCCATTTCTTGACCCCATCTCAAATCCTTTTCTTTTCTTTAAGAACATTTCTTTAGTCGTTCTTCATAGACATAAGAGAGAAGTATCATACCTGCTTGCCCCCTGCCCTTTCTTTCAAGCAAGAAAAACATTTTCTCCCAGTGATTGAATCAAAATCTCTTTTCATCTTTTGAAATAATAATTGACCCCATCAAGGAAAAGAAAATTGAAAATCTACTCGAAAACAAAATACCTACATATAAGGAAAACAATAATTGAAATTTGTGCTAGAAATGAACTACTTGTTAAAGTAAAATGATAATTGGAATGGTCTACTCATTTCATTTCATAGTCCCTTTATATAGGGATAGAGTTACAACGGAAATATTAATTACATTAAATACATTGAATGCTGATTGATCTATAATTGTGCTGATTGATGGTAATCACTGATTCCTTGATTCCCTCTCCGTCAGTTGCTTTGACGAAGGCACACAATATGTTTTTCCTTTAACACTCCCCCTTGTGCCAAGTCAAAGATGAAATGGTGCATGAGTTGTTGCCTCACTACAAACCTTTCCAAGTAACAATAAAAACCCTGTGGGACAAAAATACACCTTGGTCGAAGGAAAAGAGCACAACGCACCTTCTACATTTGAGAATGACATGTGTGTGTTAGACTCCCCCTGACGTCTACACCTCCCCCTGATCTTTACATTAATTAAGTGAGTTTGGAAAGTCTTCGCATTCCTATGCTTTTCACATGTTTCTCAACTGTGGCCTTAGGCAGTGATTTGGTGAACAAATCTGCCACATTCTCCTCAGACCTTACTTGATTCACTTGAATCTTGAGGAGGGTCTGTTGTTGCTGATTGTAGGAAAACTTTGGCGATATGTGTTTTGTATTATCCCCTTGATATATCTTAGCTTCATCTGTTCGGTGCAAGCTGCATTATCTTCATAAATGCAAGTAGGCTCTTCAGTGGTAGAACTCAAACCACTAGTCCCTCGAATATGTGTAATGATAGCTCTTAACCATATACACTCACGAACCATCTCAAGTAAAGCAATGATCTCTGAGTGGTTCGAGGAGGTAGCCACAAGGGTTTGCTTGGTTGATCTCCAAGATATCGCCGTGTTCCCAATGGTGAGTACATAACCATTTTCGGAACGACGTTTATATGGGTCATAGAGGTATCCAGTATCAGCAAAACTAACCAAAAAGTCATTTGGTGTTTCAGTGTAGTGAGTGGCGCTTTCGCCATCAACATTTCCTTTAAGGATTGCAGTTCCATCTGCGGCCCCTCTTGTCTCTCTGTAGGGAAAGAACAGTCCCAAATCAATGGTTCCTTTTAGGTATCGAAAATGTTCTTGATACTATTCCAGTGACGCTGCGTTGGCGCTGAGCTAAATCTAGCTAACAAGTTCACTGAGAATGCAATGTCTGGCCGAGTAAATTGGACTAAGTACAATAATGCGCCTATTGTACTTAGATAGGGAATTTCAGCTCCCAACACCTTTTCGTCATCTTCCTTTGGACGAAATGGATCTTTCCTTGCATCCAAACTTCGACCGATCATGGGAGTGCTAGCAGGATGTGCTTTGTCCATGTTATATAGCCTGACTTTTGGACATATGCAGACTGGTGGATTAATATTCCACAAACTCGGTGTTCTAGTTCAAGACCTAGATAGAATCGAGTTTTCCCAAGGTCCTTCATCTCAAATTCGGATTTCAAGTAGCTCGCGGTTTCTCTTATTTCATCAAGAGTACCAGTTATGACATATACTACTACAATTTCCAAATTCGGAACTTGTTTTCTTTATGAATACGCAGGGGCATAATTCATCGTTCTTATATCCCTTCCCAATCAAGTAGTCACTTAGACGGGTATACCACATCCGTCTGGATTGTTTCAATCCGTAAAGTGAGCGTTTCGACTTAATTGCAAACGCACTCTGTGGTTTAGAGTCACTTGACTTGGGTAATGTAAGGCCATTAGGCACTTTTCATATATATCTCTGAATCTAGATCCCATAGAGATATGCAGTAACCACATCCATGAGCTGCATTTCCAGTCCTTCGGAAATTACTAAGCTAACTAAGTAGCGGAACGTTATAACGTCCATTACGGGAGAGTATGTCTCCTCGTAGTCAATTCCAGGGCGTTGTGAGAAACC
The DNA here is from genome assembly GCA_024704745.1 of Rosa lucieae. Taxonomy (NCBI): domain Eukaryota; kingdom Viridiplantae; phylum Streptophyta; class Magnoliopsida; order Rosales; family Rosaceae; genus Rosa; species Rosa lucieae. The sequence goes on from CM045497.1 coordinate 40,817,581, forward strand.
TTGGGCCACAAGGCGAGCCTTATACCTCAGAACTTCATTCCCTGACCAAATACCTGTCTCTTTGTCAGAGAATCTAATTCTACCTGGATTGATTCTTTCCATTTAGGCCAATCTGCTCTTTGTTGACATTTTTCAACAGAGCGTGGTTCGATATCATCGTGCTCTATGATTCCTTAAGCAACAGTATATATCATCAATGTGTATGGAAGATCTTTCTATCAACTCATACGTACTCTCGTAATCCTTTAAGATTTCTTTGTTCTCTGGAATCATTTCAAACATCGGAGCGTCCTCCAGTATTGATTCATGGACATAACTATAATCAGAGATAATCTTCATGAGAGGGATTCTATACATTGATGATTGGTGAGTGTCAATTGAACCAAGTGACCTCCCCCTCTTCCTCCTTGGGTGAGTGTCAATTGAACCAAGTGACCTCCCCCTCTTCCTTGGGGAGCCACGGCCTCAACCACACCTCCACTAAGTGCGATTGCAGTGCCTCTATCTGCGGCACCGTGCCCCTTATTGGGGGACTTCTAACCTTGCACGCACATTTGCAGCTGGTATATGTGATCTCGTCACTTTTACGATATCAGTAAACGTATCAGGCATCGAATCTGCTACGTTCTGAAGATCGATTATTCTTTTCACTTCACTTTCACTTTATGAAGTGCGGGGATCAAGATGAGACAGAGTGGGGACAAACCACGACAATTCCTGTCGTTTCCTTGGAAAATCCTTTTTCCTATCTCCCCCTAACGACGGGAAGACTGTCTCATCAAAGTGACAAACCGCAAATCTAGCGGTAGAGAGATCGCCTGTCAAGGGTTCCAAATAGCGGATAATTGTTGGGGATTCGTATCCAACATAAATACTTAATCGTCTCTGAGGACCCATTTTGGTGCGCTGTGGGGGCGCAATAGGCACATATACTGCTCAACCAAATATGCGTAAGTGTGAAGTGTCAGTCTCATATCCAGTTACCAACTGGTACGCAGAAAATGGTTGGCTAGCTGTGGGTCTTAAACGAATAAGTAAAGCTGCGTGCAATATTGCATAACCCCATGCAGATATAGGCAGGTTGGTGCGCATAACCAATGCCCTAGCCACCATCTGTAGCCTTTTGATGGTGGCTTCTGTGAGACCATTTTGTGTATGCACATGGGGTACAGGATGCTCTACATCGATCTAAATAGATATGCAATAATCATCAAATGCTTTTGATGTAAACTCTCCAGCCATTATGGAGCCTTATAGACTTGATAGGGTGATCAGGGTGGTGAGCCTTAAACGTATAATCTATGCTGGGAGTATTGCAGCATTTCTTGTGGACAATAAAACGACATGTGACCAGATTGTCGAAGCATCCACCAGAACCATAAAGTACTTGAATGGTTCGCATTCTGGATGGATAGGTCCACAGACATCTCTTTGTATCCTTTGTAAGAATGGAATGTTTTGTTTTGTATCTTTAGCATAGGAAGTCTCGATCATATCTTTGCTAAAGAGCAGGCTTTGCAAAACGAGTGATGTGCCTTTGAAATAGTCAATGAGGCATAATGGGAGGGAGGTAGTGCTTCTGGTACTTCATAAAGCAATGACTGCATTTGAGCAATCCTAGAATCGACACCTTGTAGTGTGGCGGATTTTTCTCCCATTTTTCACTCGAAAGAAGGGATGTCAGTGTGAGTTTTTGAAAAATACGGATCATCATGGCACGACCTCGGTGCCATAGGCGGTCATGGAAAAGCCTGTATGAGTCAGTGTCCCACATTTCATTGTTGGTGACAGTATAGGATTCAATGATCCGAATCGTAGTGAGGTACAGTCCACTAAATCGACTCATAAGTTTCTCTAAGATGTGTTTCCTTCCACAGTCATTAGATGTAATATCAAGGTATTCAGTTCCATTCTCACGGTGTGTTTTTACATGATAACCGTTGGCACAAACTGCTTTGAAACATTAACAAGGTTCTATTAGCTCTTGGTGCATACAGAGCGTTTTTGACTTTAAATATATATCTCAGATTCTTTAGAGTAATGCTATTTTAGTAGAATGATAATCTTTTCATTCTAATAATAATTTTTTTTTCTCTAGATGTATTGCTTTACATCTTTATATTGCAATTTCGAACCATGTAATATGTGTATAGAAAATAAATTTGAATAAATTCAGTACTTCAGAATAAAATTTGAAATTTATTAATAAGCCAACGATAATCAAATCAAGGTCTTGTTCAGAAATCTTATTCATCAATCCATGATTGAAAATAAACTTTAAGACCAAATAATAGTCTAATTAAAAATGAGGCATTATGCCTTCACAACTGTCTTTGGAAAATAAAATGAATAAAGCAGATCATTCAAGATTGAGAGCATCCATTGACTTAGCAAGTTCCTCTTTGCCATTGGAGTCTGCAACTGTAAGGTTGACGTCTAGGTCATGACCTCCTTCTTCCATATAGTGAGCCAATTGTTCTTTAGACTCTCTATACCTCTTGTAATCGGCTGCTACTCTGTTGTTTGCTTGGCAGTTCTTGTAACAATGCCCAATGAATCCACACCTATAGCATGGTTCATTGTCAACGTTTTCATTTGGCATCTTGTTTCCATGATCCCCATGTCCCTTTCCACGTGGTGCATTGTTGCCACGTGGGTAGGGATCAGCAAGTCTAAACCCCCTTGCATTGGAGTTATCTCCACCTTTCATTTTTCCATAATTAGCCTCGGGAATTTTCTTTGTCCCAGTGGGCCTGGCATTATTATTCAAGAGAATCTTATTTTGTCTCTCAGCCACTTGCAGTAGGCTTATCAACTTATTGAAGGTTGTGATTCTTTTGTTGTCATAATCCAACTGATACTGGTTCGCTAGTATAAAAGCTGAATTAGGAAAGGTGGTAAGAGTCTTGTAGATTATATCATCTTCTGTGATTTCCCTTCCACAGAAATTGAGACGTGCCTTTAAGCGCAACATGTCCTCGTTGAAGTCATTGACATTTTTATAGTCAAGCAAGCGGATTCCATTCCACTGAATAGCCAGTCCTGGGAGCAAAGTATGGTGAATGTTCCCAAAACGTCCTTTAAGGGCATCCCACAGTGCTTTGGGTGTCTTCAACTGAAGGTACTCCCAGTGTAGGCTAGGATCAATATGTCGCCTTAGAAAAATTAAGGCATCTGCTTTCACCTTATTAGATAGTTCATCATCTTTGGGATCAGTAATGGTGGCAGTGTAGTCTTTTGCCACAAAGGCAGTTTCCATATCGGAAACCCAACGATGGTACTTAAGTCCTTCTGAGTCCAAGATGTCAAACTCAGGTAAAGTTGGATCAGCCATCTACATAAAACAAGAGAGAAGATATAAATTACGCAGTCATAAAGACATCCACGTAAATTATTTTCCAAATATATGAATTAGATTTCAAGACCAAGATTCGTAATGGTCACATTTTTTTCGATGCTATGTGAAAATACTTTATCACAGTAAGTGTGTGTATAATGAGCATGAATTTTCATTATCATGGCAAAATGAGATTTTATATGTCGTATTACAAAAATAACTATAACACATTTAATAATAAATAAGACATAGCATATATAAAAATAAACTACATGACGTGCTCAAATTGCACAAATATACAACAAAATATATGCGACATATAATAATAGCAATAATATATCATGCGTAAAATAAAATATAAATAATAGCATAATATAAAGGCATGCTTAGGAATAAATATATAAGAGTAAATAAAATTCATAAAACATCCTCACAATTGCATAATAAAAACATAAGCAATAAAATATAAAGCTTAAACATAATTATAAATCATGCTTAAATATAATGATATAAAACATAAATAATAAGGCATGCTTAAAATAATCAAAATTATCTAAATAAACATGCTTAATAACAAACAATAAAGTATAAAGCATGCTTTGTTAAAATCATAAAATAAAATAAAGAAAACATACTTGATTTTGATAAAACAATTCTAGCACACGCGCGTGTTGATGCAGGCGTGCGTAGCGATGTTTTTGGGCTTGAGAAAAATTGGGCCGCTTCCTCTTTTTCAATAATGGGCCTTGTTTTTTTTTTTTTTTTTTTTTTTCTGGGCTGCAAGCCTACTTTTTCTTTTTTTTTTCTTGTCTGGGCCGCAGGGCCTCTTTTTTTTTTTTTTTTTTTTTTTTCGTGGGCCTGCAGGGCCTGCTGCTTTTTTTTTTTTGGTTGGGCCCGGTCAGTCCCTTTTTTTTTTTTCTGTTTTTTTTTTTTTTTTGCGTTTTTCCTTCTTTCTTTTCTCTATTTCTTCCTTCTGGTTCTTTGACAAAAGTGGGCGGAGGCTGGGCTGCGGTGTTGCTGTGCGTGTGGGCTAGCAGCAGAAGGGACAGAGACGCTAGGGAGCGTGCAGAGGGACGAGGCGCTGGGCTGCAGATCCGGTTGCTGCCGGGTGATTGGTGGGATCGGTGATCTGGGCTGCTGGGATCGGTGTTTGGGGCTGGGTTGCAGCAGGGCGCGGGGCTGGGCTGCAAGGGGTGGCCGGGGCTGGGTATCGGCGCAGGCTGCTGCTGGGATGGGCTGCAAGGCTGTAAAGCAGCTGCTGTTGCAAGGTGAGGTCGGCCGGCTTGGACTGCAGAGGGGAGGAGGCCGGTCTAGGCTGGGTGCCCTTAGCAATTCGATGAAGGCCGGTGGTGGCCTGTGCTAGGCAGTGGGCTGCAAGGATGCTATGGTGCTCGGCCGGAGAGGTGGAGGTGAGGCCGGTCTGAACTATGCAGGTGGGAGGCTGGGCGAGATTTGGGATGAGGAGGAGGTGCAGCGAAGGTGGTGTGCTGCTGTTACTGATGCAGGCACTTTGTGTGCAGAGGAGGCCCGTGTGGGCTGGTGGTGGTGTACTGCAGTGGTGACGGCGGAGAAGAAAATAAAATTTTTCTTTTTCTTCTAGGTTTTTTGTTTTTCGTTGGAAATAAGAAAGTAAAAAAAACTGATTTTTTTCTTGGCTATTTGCTCTGAGCGTGCTGATAACATGTTAAAGTAAAATGATAATTGGAATGGTCTACTCATTTCATTTCATAGTCCCTTTATATAGGGATAGAGTTACAACGGAAATATTAATTACATTAAATACATTGAATGCTGATTGATCTATAATTGTGCTGATTGATGGTAATCACTGATTCTTTGATTCCCTCTCCGTCAGTTGCTTTGACGAAGGCACACAATATGTTTTTCCTTTAACACTACTATTGTAATGAGCATATATAGAAATATATACTCAAGTCAGTAATCAAAATATAAAGGAAGAAATTAAGGACGTAATTGTTTATGATTGATTTTTTAGCTTAATATTTCAAATTCAAATTCAAATGGATGATAAGATTAAGCAAGTTACTTAATTTAACCCTCCATAATCAGAAGGGCATATTAGATATATCAAAAGAATGAGAAAAACCATTAATTATAAACATATATATACTCTATATGGAAGGTTTGCTTATGTAGAGTGGGTGTAAATTGAAAGAAAAATATCTATGGGTTTTTCTCAATAGAAGCTTATATTTTTGGGTTTATATCTAATTTTCTCTTAGAATTATTCATGTATTTGAATCCCTTGAGGATTTGATAAGCAATACGCTTATAATGACAGTTTACTTTTGAGATTTTGCTTTTAACAATGTGTCTTTAAGATCTTCATAATATACAATGACAACGTGTCATAAATCTCTCGTCAATATAACAGCTATATGTAACACTGTACTTATAGAAAATTGTCATTCATATAAGGGAAGATATTCATAATCTCATGTCTCGATAAATAGACATTGTTTCATAGTGATTTATCTTCACTGAAATACCCTTTTGTACCTTGTAGGGTTAAAGGTCCAAGTATTTCATCACGTTTTAAATATTCAATTTCATTGGAATTGCCTCTTTCCAATTTGGCCAATAATATACTCTGTCGACATTCATAATGAAACGTGGTTAGCATCAATACAACCTTTAATGATTTTTGGTAGCTACCAAATGTAAATTATCATCGATGATCATTAATCATAGATCTCACACATTCTTATATGCATGCATTAGCTATAATTAGCTTATTGATATTGGGTACCCATGCCACTTCTGGGGCATACATTGTCGCTTCTAGGACAATCATCTCTCATAGATGAATCATGTAGAGAATGTGGGTCATTTTACTTATAATCTCCTGTAGAGCGCTATAGGGCTTGTATGAACTTCCCTCTTTGGAAGCTTATAACTTTAGACCTTGTGGATACATTCCACATAAATTCACGCCGTTATTTAAATAATAGTAGTCTTTCCTCCCCCTAACGGCGGGAAGACTGTCTTATTTTGACCAGGCTCAAAAAATGCGTTCAAAAATCTATCACTTTCTTTGGAGTGAAGATGCTCATTGGTTGGTGGCGAAGCCAAACCAAGATTTAGGTCAAAAATATTTAATTCATGAGCAGTAACCATATTGAAGTATTATTGTATCACCAACACATCATTCCCTAATGGCGTACTTACAACCTTTGTATGTGTATCCATATTAGGTGCTTTGACATTGTTTTATGACATTCTCTTCAGGAGAACCATGTCATTTGGATACATGTATACCACAAATCAAATGGGGTCTAGATTGTTTGTGATAGTATGGTTGGTGTTAGGGACTTTAACCGACGCATATGCCTTTGTATTTAGCATATAATTTTGTCACTATATTTTATCAAATCACTAGCTTAGATATTCTTCAAAATCAAAATGAGCCAGTGGATAAATATCTCACACCAATTCTTGTCGTTCTTCAGGAATAATCTTTCTCCCCCTCATTGCAGGAGGATTGTCTCATTAAAATGACAACTCACAAATATGCGGTAAATAAACAATTTGCTTGTGAGTAAGATTAGCAGTCATCAAACTTGTAAGTGATTCCATGCTACATGGTAGACAAAAGATGACGTAACTGGTCATGCCAAAATAGTGTATTTGGTTCAAGGAACTTTAGGTTCATGGCATCATATGTCTTAGTTTACTGCAGAAAATTCGATACAATATATATCTGATGGCATAAAGTCTTCTCCAATCATATAGGAGGTACTTAGTGCGTCATTATTTCAAATTTGGTAACATGATAGTAGCTCATTTGGAGCCATAGATCAAGATCTACAACTCTTAATATGAGTGTTACCTTTGCTTGAGTAAACATCAATTGTGAAAAATTGACAATTGGAATGGACCAAATTCATTTTTAACTGTTGGCCAGAATGATATACTCAAAATTTCGAGCTAAAGACTACAATCCATAATAAAAAGTAACCTTATCACATAGAGAACCTCAAGTTCTGTGTCACATATAAATGTGTAGTCATATAATTGGAGATCCAAGAATCTTGAGGTTTCAATTTTTTTCAATTTATAACAACCTCTTAAGAAACATTAGGTTCCTAGATAATCAGAATAAGAAACATTTAGTTCCAATGGGAACTCAAGATGTTACAATAAATTTGTGAAATAACACAATAATGCTTACAATTTGCTTAATGTAAGCAAAATACATCAGGCATGTGAAATGAATCTCAATGTGCTCATTAGTCAATGCAATTTAATTTGATCAATGCCTTTTTTAAAGTGGCTTGAGAAAAATCCACCATATAGTGTACTGTAGACACATGCCTATTTCTCAATTTCCTCACATGTGTGATTGTTAGGGCAGTATTTGCATTGACTCATGATTTCTCTCTTGCCATGATCCACTTCTAGTGGCATTTCATGGTGTAGCCATGTCAATCGGCTTTCTTTCTATACAATGAGACCATGATAGTGTGAGATTGTACATCATTGGTAATAATATTATGTGCTCTTCTGGAGCCAGTAATCATATATGTAAGATCTAAGATGATTAGCTTCACGATCATACTTTATAAGTGAGGGACTTTAGATTGTCATCTAGTGAGTATGATCATTGAGGAACTTCAAGTCCTCATGTAATTAAGGATCTAGAAACTGTAGGTTCTGATCGCTTTTAATTACAAAATTCACAATCACAAATTTTGGGGTATAATCATACTCATTCGTCATAAACCAACGGTTAAATATCTGCTTACTTTTAAATTGATGTCAAAATAATCCCCTCAAAGCTTCAGGTTTGAGGTTGACCCAGATTAAAATTTTATGATAAATTGTCTATATATTCATTGGAGACTTATGGCTCGAGTCTGCACAATTAGAACTCCAAGTTCTAAGGTGGAGTGAACTTCTTGTACACTTATAAGATAACAATAAGAAAGTTTTAGGTAAGCATAAAAAGAAACGTATCAATTGACATACGAAAATTCACTCGAAACTTCTGGTTCGAATTTTTTATTATTAGAATTGTAGGTTCTAAGATTTCGTATGCTCAACTTCAAGTTCAAATAAATTTAATGCTCGAAACTTCAGGCTCGAGGTAATTAAAGTGAAGTTTTGATTTCACTTTTTAACTAATTTTTATTTTGTACTCGAAGCTTCGGGTTCGAGTTTTTACTGTTAGAACTTCAGGTTCTACCATGGTACTTTGAACTTCTGGTTCAAATAATGTACACTCGAAATTTGGAGGTTCGAGATATCAGACTGCTGGTCCGTATATAAAAAAATTACTTTAATGAAAGAAAAGAAATTAATAGAATGCGAGCAAATAAATAAAATAATAATGGAAACTTTTGGTTCCATTAATGAAGAGAATACATAGAACTTCTGGTCTGGTTCATGATAATTTTCTATCTCTCTTCAAATTGCACAAGAATGTAATATTATCTTCTGGACAAATTCTCTTTATATAAAAAAATGTATAGTCAAGAGGCTTCTGGAATTGACTTGGTGTCCATCCTCGAACTACAACTTCTGGAGGTGGTTTGAACCCCATTATCGAAAAAAAAAATAGAGGAACTTCAGGCCCTTTTATAATTGGGGATTAAGATGAGTTTATATATTCGATTGTATAGCTCTGAGGATCTTCTGGCCCTCGTAATTGTATAAACTCTGAAGAGGTTCATGTCACAATTTTCCAATTTACATTTCATGACCCTAAAGGAACTTCAGGTCCCCATATGATCAAGGATCAAGCAACATGCAATTTTGATCATTATATAATTCTGAGGAACTTTTGGCCCTCGTTAAGCTTTGAGAAAATTTCATGTCACAATTTTGATTGTGTAACTCTCGAGGAACTTCAGGCCCTCTGTAATTGAATCAAGAGACTTTAGGTCTCAATTATTTTGATTACAAAATAAGATGACCTGATCAAGCAATAAATACAGAGGTTAAATAAAAATATACCTTGATCAGTTAAGCGGGCTTGTAGACCAAAGGAAAACTAGTCCACTATTTAACCTTGCATATGTAACAAAGCATATATGAATTAAATAATTGATATGTTTGATATGTTGTAGTAATGAAATATATATATATATATATATGTGATAGAGAAAGAACAAATTTATTTCGCATGATTATCTGCACAAGCTAGCTTCCTTCTGTAGAATTATAGATCCCTAGCCATCGGCAGAAATCAGATCTGTAACTGATTTATTGCCCAAATCGATGCATATCTGGTAGCTAATACTGTAGCGGCTGCTGTTGTTATACTCCATTGAGTCTGTATCATCAATTGAATATGACCCTGGCTCATACAACCGATTGCCAACAGAAAGAGGAGAAGGATAACCCCATTCAACGTCTCTTTCAGATTTTCTAGCAACATTATTAAATCTCAAACCATAAGGAAATGGAAGATATATATTATATAAGTATAAATATGATAATGTTTATAGGAGATGTATCAGACTTGAAAACAAAACAGAAGAAAGAAATGTCCTTGTGCTAGAGATAATATCATATATTTACACTACTACAACAAAGTTGATGGACATCAGTTAAAGACTGATGTCTATTTTTGTAAGCAACCGATGTCTCGTTAAGTGATGTCTAATATGGTGCTTTTAGACATCAGTTTAAACCTGATGTCAATAGGATACTTAGATACCAGAACTCTGAGAGAAACTGATGTCCCATCTATAACAAAGATCATTACTACTTGAAAACTTTGATGTCTAAACCTCAATTTCTGATGTCTAACACTACTTTAACATCAACGCATTTTTTAAACCTGATGTAAAAGGTAAAGCGGCATCAGTTTTATACCTTTCTTTGATGTCTAAAATGAATTCGACATCATTGTTATCTTAGTTTGTGTTTTTTGACATCACTCTTTTAGAATCATTGCTTGCATTATAACATAGGAGACCAAAAATGAATTTAAAGTACCTGAAGATTAAAAACCAATATCAATGTTGATTATGCCGAAGTTAAAGAGTACATTGGAGGAGGGGGAGACAAAGCCTTACCTCCTAGTAGGAACAAAAATAATAACATAACCAGTTACTGAAATTACAAGAACATATATTATTTCTGTTTGGAAGATACAAGACCATATTACTATGGATAGCATGAAATAATCATTTTGACGAAACCAAAATTGAAAACTTGGGTGTCCAAATCATATTGCATATCACTCACAAACTTGCATATCTTCTCAGCAATTTAAACTTCATCATCTGAAATCCAACCAATTGCCAGTGATATCAACCCTTAACAAAATCTGCAACTTGTAAAGCAACACAGCCGCTCATTGAAATATATACATATATGCGTTTTGAGTAATGTATGTAATGTGACCATATGAATGCTCTAATCGTTGTCCGCCATCTACTTGATTCCAAAATCATATTCATGTAATCAAGGAGATATAGTTCCTTTTTTAGATTAAAAAAATTATATAAAATAGAAAATTTGAAGAAATTACCACGGGAGATAGTCTAGGTCTCCAGGATATTGATCTGCAAAGACTCATTTGACAAATCAATGGTGATAATAAAAAAATAAAAAATAAAAAAGTAACATTACTCTCCTCAAAATGTAAGAGATGCTTGGTCTGAAATAATTTACAAAAGCTTGCAGCTTCAACATATATATATTCTTCTATCTGTAAAGACCAAAGCAGAAGTGATAAATTGAGTTAAGTAGACAGACATTTAACAAATATCAAGTAAGTTGTAAGCTTGAAGCAGAAAGAGTTACGTCACTCTTCGTTTACTACAGTTCCCTTATAAAATCTTAGAGCTTATTTAGCAGACGTAATAGGCAATAACCAGACAAAATTAGCACCTTAATTATGTGAACATTCACTTGAACTTTTGTTTCCATTAGATAAATTACAATATGTACAGAATTCTCTAGCCTTTGTATTTACTTTGGAAATATTTGATCAATGGCTGCCATGCTTCCTGAATGAAGGAATGAGTATCACAAATCTAAGCACCAAAGAACTCAAAACATTTCAAAAACTCATAACCACCGATCCACCCCACCACCAATAAAAAACAATTACAAGTAACACTATAGCATCTTGTTTTAGAGGCAATGAAAAACTCACTCACCTTTAAAGGAATATTGGTTGTTTTTTTTTTCACCTCTGCAGGCGATAGTCAGGGTGTAAATCCAAGTAGCAAAGGTCAGGGTTGGTGGCAAAAATGGATACCTGTAAAATGTCAACCCAAAAGACAAGAGTTAGAAAATTCCCAAATTCATAAAAACCGAATCCTTAAATCAACATATTGTCTTAGCCAACCAACCTCTGGTGTATTTGAATCTTTATCAACCTTGAAAAGCTAGCCCACCACTCGAACCTAACATTCCATCAACCATATATCACAAATACGGGGAGTGCATCCAGACACCATTCATTTCCCTACAATTGATCGTAGAAACCATAATTCAACCTTAATATTTCAAACCAAATTCAAAGGAAAACAAATAAATCTGAAATATGTGATTAAGAAAGACAGATCTAAAAAATATTGCCGTAATAAAAAGAAGTAAAGATTCTAAGATAGTAAAAAGCATATGATTTGAAGAAATGAAGAAGAAATTGAGAGAGAGAGAGAGAGAGAGGTGTTGAGGGAGGTTATGGCGAGAGGTGCTTGGTAGCTAGGACTCGTTGTGGTGAATGTGGGGATTCTTTTTTTCCCTAAGATAAAGGGATTAAGATTTCCAAAAATTTTAAATGATACAGCGCGCTCCGCTTTTCTTTAGGTTTTTTTTAAAATTTTTTTTTTTAATATCGTTCAGTATAAGACCAGATGTATATAATTTTATTAGAAATCAAAAGTACAAGAATCCGATGTTAAAAAACTTGTGACATCGGTTTTTCATTAACCTGATATCTATAAAGTGATGTCTATCAATATATTTGTACTAGTGTTATATGACTATAACCACAATATATATATATATATATAAGAAATAAACATATGTATATAAGTATATGAAGCAGGAATCGATGGCACCCTTATGATTATAAGATTGATTAAGGGCAAAGTGAGGTGCGATTCCTATATCTCAAATCTAGTCAAAGCAAACGCTTATATATAAGGAACAGTGCTCGTGGCATTGAGTAATTAACAAACATCGGCTATATACATATGATGCCGTATTATCTTTATACAAACTTATATGCATAAATGACATAGATCATAAATAAACTCATAGATCATAAGTTATAGTTAATAGCAACAATGTTGCACCCTGAACTCGTGGATCATCATAGAGTTTAAAAAAAATAATAGCATAGCCTGCTGATAACGTGTTATAAAGTTGAGAGAAGATGAAGAGAGAATAATTGGGAGGAAGTAGAACTGTTCTCATTCAGTCTCATTAGCCTCCTTTATATAGAGGTAAGGTTTACATCAAAGTACATAACTAATGAGTATTTACATGGACATCCACATAGATAGTAATATTTACAACAAAAAATAAATTCATATATACGGGAGAGAGACAGACGTGGGTACGCACGAACTCACCCACTCAAAACTCCATCCTTCACCAAAATTAACCAAAAAAAGCACGATCTGAAGTTCTGAACACGAACGTGGGAGTTATCGGCGGACAATTGGGAGATGGACTCACCACAATTTACCGACTATAAATCGCTTTGAGCAACTTGGTGATTTATATCTCTTTATTGTAGTAGAGATAAAAAAAAAAAATTAAAAAAAGGTAAGATTAACAATTGCGATCAAGTAACGGAGCCATAGCCACCCCACACAGTTTGTAGAAAAGAGAAAGGGTAATCAACAAATAAAAGGAAGTTGGAGATAAACTGAAGGAAGGAAGTAGAAATATGCATGCTTATCACAAGGATAACACCAGTTTAAACTTTATGTTCTGGGATCTCAAACGACGGTTGGATTTTGGGAAACTAAGAGGATAAGCATGATCCTTATATCATGCTTTGAATCATCTTCATTTTTTTTTTCTGTGTAACTCTGGCTTTTTTTTTGTTTTTCCTTTTCTAAAAGGCATGCTTATGATATTGTATTTTATGCCTTATTGCAGTCCTTTTGATCGAGTTTGTAAGCTTCACACCTTCACGTTTGTCTATTGATTCATTCAAGAAGACAGGGTATTAGAATTTTAGTTTGTTAAGATCTTCTCTGAAGATGGAGAATTGTAAGTTTCTAACCACGAAATCTCTCTTTTTTCTTTCTTTATTTTTTTTTTTTTTGAATAAAAGGCTAGTGCGGCTGCCTTCAAGCCTTGATGCACTGTATGATGTAAAATGCATCTTGCCCACATCATCTAATCGCTTGTGAGAGCATCTCGTTTTAGTCAAAAGTCACGTACATCAGATGCTGTCTTATACCAAAATCATAAATGGCACAAACCGCCATGAAAATAAAAGTCGAGTGATTCTCATTATTAACAAATGTGCTCCATTATTGAGCCTAAAAACAAGAAAACAAATCCTCATATCTACCTCCCTTTGAACAATAACCTAATCACCTAGAGACCTCAATTGGTGTACAACTAAAGGAACTAAGATGCAAGTAGCAAAAGACCATACTTCTAGTGATAGGCAAGAAGACTAGCGCAACTGAAAGCTTCCCTTTGCCCTTGTTTTTAGGGCTAGGATTAGTAGTTGCAGGGTAAGTGAGTTCCAAAGTAGCAACATTTGACTTTTTGCTGGGGCGAGGGTTCTTGCTCCTGCTTGCCTTACTTTTTCTTTAGCTTCACCCATGCGATATCAGTGTCTTCTTCTACCAAGCCTAGAGCTTCAGTCTCCAAAGCAGGAAGCTTACCGCCCAAGATAGTTTTAAATTCCTTGGGGGTGGGGCTACATCTACTACTTCGCTTTCTTTTCTTGGAGGGCAGAGCCTCCATCTGCACAGGTTGCACTGCTTTTGCAGGTTCATGCAAGCTAATGCCAGTCCCTAAAGTAGGCTCCAGTACCACATTCTACACATGCTCAACAACCTGCTCTACGGAAAATTCAACTGTAGCCTCCTTTCTACCTCTACTGCAGAATTAGTACCTAATGCAAGATTAGTTCATCAACATTTGATCTCACCAACCTTCGAATGGTTGGCCTCTTCTTCTTTGGAATGGAGGAGGAAGCCATGAAGACATCACAACGGTTCTGTACTAAGAAGGAGAAGGAGCCTTCTGAAGTCGAGGGGCCTGGACGCTGAGATTGCAATGCTAGGCTCCTCACACTTGGCTCTAGCATGTGTGATCAAACCACATTGAGGGTACCTCCCTTTCAGGTGCTTAAACTGGAACTGCAAGATTGGTTCAACACCAACATCTAGAAAGACTGCGTGCTCAAGCAATACTGGTTTAGTAACGTCATGGGCAAATACGATAGCGATCAAGCCCTTCTTGAACTCCTTGTCGTAGTCCAGAAAATCACCCAACAGATTGCCAATAAGGGTGAAGTTTTTCGGTTCTTCATATAAGGGAGGGATCCCAGGAACCCTAACGTCCCAAAAACAAACATGTTTGAGAGGGACATCTTGGAGAGATTTGACACCGTCATACTCCTCAAGACAAACAAAAGCTCGGTCAAAGCACCAAACCCCACCCTGCAAAACCTTGATGCGTTCACAAGCAGATTCAAACGAGAACAAGAAAAGATTTCTAGCCCGCACTTGAACCCTAAAACCTTTATCCACCATCCAAGTCCGAAGGAAGTGGGCTTTGAAGGCTGCAGGGTCAACCGACCGACGGGTCAGAGACTTACAAATATAAAAAAATGGGTTAAATACTTGTTACTCCTCAAACTTTTGCCTGAAAAACAGTTTAGTCCCTCGCCTTCAAATTAAACTGGATAGTCCTTATTCTTCTAATTCTCACAAACATGTCCAAAACAGGTATAAAATGACTATTCTACCCCCAATTTCTTTTTATTATTATTATTTTTTTTCTTCTATTTTTTTAACTTTTCTCCCCTTTTTTTATACTCTCTCTCTCTCTCTCCCTCCCTCCCTCCCTCCCTCTCTCCGTCAAGAAAATGGCGACGATTCCTCCAGTCACTTGGTCACCGTCGAGATCAGCAGCCCAGGAGCCCTCTCTCTCTCTCCCTCCCTCCCTCCCTCCGTCAAGAAAACGGCGACGATTCCTCCAGTCACTTGGTCACGTCGAGATCAGCAGCCCAGGAGCCCTCTCTCTCTCTCCCTCCCTCCCTCCCTCCGTCAAGAAAACGGCGACGATTCCTCCAGTCACTTAGTCACCGTCGAGATCAGCAGCCCCGGCGCCGATCGAACTGTCGGCAAAGACAGCACCCTGAGCGCCCGCCAGCTCTCCTGGCTCTGGCTCTTAAATCTCCAACAAATCACCACCTCCTTCGCCTCCGTCACCAATTCCTTAGTTAGCCTAGTCCGCACCCCCAACCGCCGCATTCGCCTCACCTGATTCGCAGGTCGACTCCGCCTCGTCGCTTCATTCTGGTGCTCGAATGCTTCTGGATCAAGTTCCGGTGAGTCAAGCCCAAGGCCGCCATGGAGTACAAAACGACGCCGTCCAGTGAGGAGGAGGGTGGGACTGAGAATGTGGAGGATTATCCCATGGTGTTGTTGCAGATCCCTATGTGCAATGAGAGGGAGGTAAGATGATGTAGGTTGCAATTTTTACTGTTATTGTGTAAGTGTTGAAAATGTGATTGCATTGGGAGAGAGAGAGGACGAGGCTGAGGTCGGAAGTGGTGGTCTCCGGTGATGGGCAGAGGAACAGAAGAAGAAGAGAGGTGAGGGAGAGCTCTAGGCCGTGCGGCCAGAGAGAGAGAGAGAGAGAGAGAGAGAGAGAGAGAGAGCGAGAGAGAGAGAGAGAGAGAGGAGAGAGGGAGGGAGCGAGAGAGAGAGAGAGAGAGAGTATAAAAAAAGGGGATATTTAAAATTAAAAAAACTAGAAAAAGATAAAAAAATAGAAAATGAGGGGCATAATAGTCATTTCAGATCATTTTGGACTTGTTATATGAGAATTAGAGAGAATAAGGACTATCCAGTTTAATTTGAAAGGCGAGGGACTAAACTGTTTTTCAGGCAAAAGTTTGAGGATAACAAGTATTTAACCCTAAAAAAATTAAGATGACTGACAAATAGGGCCACCACCAATTCTCCCCAGATCAGGAGCACTACCTCCCCTGGCAAACGCAAGGGAGGCAGGGAAGCTAGCAGTGACAACGTCAATAAAGGCCATGGGGTTGAGGGTCGAGGATGAGAGCGAGATGAAGAAAGGTAGGAGAAAGGAAGGGGTAAGGCGCCGTCAAAGCTAGGTTGAGAGCTCCTAGGGCTTTTCTTTTCTTTTAATTTGTTGGCAAAGCTAAGATTAGGGTACTACTTACTAGTAGGGCTGGGACTATTCGGGTTTACAGAAAAAAAATGCAAGAACTGAGACCGAACTGACTGAACAAAATTCGGGTCGGTTTGATGATTTTTAAACTCTGAAACCGAGCATAACCCGAACCGATAGGAATCAGGTCGGTTTTACGGTTCTTTGGTTCTATTTTTGCTTGAATATCGATATGAAAATCTTGTTATATTTCGTTCATGGTAGTCGTTCAATGGAGAAATATGATATTCTGGCTTTAAAACACACGTCTAGAACACAAATTCATGGAGAAATCTCGATACCAGTAACGAAGAAGAAGAAGAAGAAAAGATGGGTTCAAAGTGATGACACTATGCCTTTGGTAGCTTGGTACAGCCTCTCTGAGACTGGAATAGCTGCTATGATGAAAAAGTGAAGAAGAAGGAGGAAGAGTACAACCTCTGTAAGACTGGAATAACTGTTACGATGAAGAAGTGTAGGAGGAGGAAGAGAACAGATGAAGAAGATTGGTTGTGGCTAAGTGGGAAGAGATGGGAGTATAAAGGATAATTAAAAAGAAAAAGAGAACAAATAAAGAGAAACAAATGGGGTTTGCTGAAAGAGACAGAGAAATGGGAGTAAAAAAATCGTATAAAGTATAATTAAAAAGAAAAAGGGGACAAAGAAAGAGAAAGGGATGGGCGTGGCAGTCGAGGGACAAAGAAAAATGGGAGGCTATAGGGTAGGGTTTGTATTTTATTAGAGAAAAAGTACATAGACAAGTCTATAATCATATAAAAGTAGAGGAGAAAGTGCAATTATACACTACAATCTCTCGGTTCGGGTAAAACAAGGAACAAAAGCTGAGAACCATAACGGAACTAACATGTGATATATCAGAACCGAACCGAAGCTAAAATGTACAAATAAGAGACGAAACTGAACCGAACCGGCCAAATCGGGTCGGTTTCACTCAGTTCCTCGGTTTTTCGGTCTTTTTAGCCCAGCCCTACTTACTAGTATCAAAATTGTATTTGAAAAGCGTGTGAGCTTTACTTGGAGACTTGAAGGGAGACTCGTTTTGTCGAACAACAATATTGCAATACTGCTAGTAGAAGAGCACGTAATTCAGTGGGCATCACATAATTGATGTTCAATCACCAAATGCATAATATTTTTGGAGATTCTAATTTGGATTTTGGATGAAAGCTATATACATGAGATAGAGAGAAACTTTGTTGCTAAATACAATAGGGAGCTTCTATTTATACCTCCAAAATTGGCATTTGGACCTCTTTCTTTTTTCAAGTGATAGTTGACTTTGTCAACTCATGTCAAATTACCAATAAAGACACAAAAGAGAAAAAACAAAAATAAAAAAAAAGTCTTTTCCCTTTTAGAGGTATGAAATCAACAAATATTCATCCTCATGCCATTTTTTCCCTTTTGTTTTTGTTATGATCTTCATGCTTACTAAGCAGCGGAGAAATCAACATACCGGTTCCTTACTTTGCAGTTTCTTGAGTCAATTTCGGATATGCAATATTCTCTAACCAAAACACCAACATGCCACTTTCGCTTAAAAATCATACTCATCCATTGGAGCGTACTGTTTGAGCTAATATATTAAACGAGGGAATCTTAGAAAGTTGAAAAAATAAACTGCTCCTACAAAATACAACCAGGGGGGGGGGGGGGGGCTATCAATTGAAAGATTTTTTTTTTTTCCAGCTTAGTTATATCAAGAGTAAAATAATATTGTGAAACGTTCAAAAATTGATGGACGTCTAACTACCAATTTTGGAGGTATATGAATAGAACACTCTAAAAAAAAGTTTTTATTGATATTATTGGATGATGGGTATTATGGGAAAATTAGAGAGGTATAGATAGCATATTGGTTATTTGTAAAAGTAAGTTGGAGCTCTAAATACCAATTTTGGAGGTATGAATAGAAGCTCCCTTCATTCAAAACGAAGAGAAACAAAGAATGATTGTACACAACCGAGACTAGTCATATACACAATTACGCATCCCCAGCAATAGTCATATAAGTTGTGCTGGGTCAACTTCTATCATAATGTAAGAAAGAGACTAGTAATCAATGAAGAAAGAACCATTTTCCAAATTTTGCAAATCAAGTCAACCAATTTCCAGAGAAGTGCTTTGGAATGGACTGAAGCAATTCCGTTGCTGTTTCCACAATTATACATACGTAGCTTCCAAAATCCTTTTGCTTCAACTATATAGACTTCAGAGCTATCAATTGAAAGATTTTTATTATTATTTTTTTCAGCGTAGTTATATCAAGAGTAAAATAATATTGTGAAACGTTCAAAAATTGATGGAGGTCTAACTACCGATTTTAGAGGTATATGAATAGAACACTCTAAAAAAAAACTTTTTATTTGTTGTAGAGAAACTGAATTTGAGAGGAATTTTCTGTGTATTCTCATTGATAATAGGGGCCTCTTTATATAGAGGATTACAATGCATAGAATCTCAATCATACAAGGAAAGTAATTCTACATTGATTAGGATTCTAGATCCTTCTAATTAAATCCTATTACCACTAGGTCAAGTAACCTAGAGTTTGGGCTAAACACAAATTAGGTTTTCCTTCAACACTCCCCCTTGTGTTGCCCAAACCCGGTGCTTCTCTCGTTGCCTCGTTAAAAATCTTGCCGAGTAACAAAAACCCAGTGGGACAAAAATAACCTCGGTCGAAGGGGAAAAAGAGCACAACACACCCTTCACGATTCGAGACGAACATGTAGACATCTCCCCCTGATGTCCGCACCTCCCCCTGATGACTACGATCATGGGAGTTCAGATAATTTCCGCAAGTCAATTCTTGCCACATGTTTCTCGAACGTGGTATTGGGAAATGACTTAGTAAACAAGTCTGCCTCACTGTCCTCAGATCGAACCTAGTTCACTTTGATCTCGAGGAGTGTCTGTTGTTGCTGATTATGCTTGGTGTTGTCACTTTTGATGTAGCCTTGCCTCATTTGTTCAAAACAAGTAGCATTATCCTAAATGCTCGTAGGCTCATCTGTGGTAGACTTCAAACCACAATTGTTCGAACATGCGTAATTATGGATCCAATCCATATACATTCACGAACCACTTCGTGAAGAGCAATGATCTCTGCATTGTTCGAAGATATAGCGACTACGGTTGTTCTGTAGACCTCCAAGATATCACGGTCTTTTCCCATGGTGAACACTTAACCGGATTGGGAGCGACCTTGTGTGGGTCAGAGAGATACCCAACATCAGCAAAACCTTCCAAAACACATGTCGTTTTGGGATGGGGATAGAGAACGCAGGCCAGCGTTGGCGGCGTACCTGGTGTGTGATGGGTCCGAATCCATCATCTCTTGTAGGGATAGAACAAGCCCATATCATTCATACATCTCAAGTATCGAAAGATATCTTTTACACCAATCCAATGGCGTCGCGTTGGCGCAGAGCTATATCTAGCTAACAAGTTCAAAATGAGATGTCCGGTCTTGTGCATTGAGCTAAGTACAATAATGCGCCTATTGTACTAACTGGGCATTTCTGCCTAGCGCATCTTCGTCATCATCCTTCGACGAAGAGGATCCTTTTCAGGATCAAGACTACGGACGATCATGGGGGTGCTTGAAGGCTTGACCTTGTCAAAATGCCTAAGCATCTATCGACACGATGCTCAAGTTCCAAACCGAGACATAATCGTGTTCTCCCAAAATCCTTCATCTCAAACTCAGATTTCAAGTGTTCAGCGGTTTCCCTTAACTCTTTAAGGGCTTCTAATGAAGATCATGTCCAACATGAACCGCGATAGAATCTGAAACTTGTTATAGAAACGCGTGGGCATATCCCTTCCCAATCAAGTAGTCACTTTAGTGAGCGTTTCAACCTCTTTGTAAACGCGCTCCATGGTCTAGACCACTTGACTTGGGTAAATGAAGTTCGCCATGAACCTTCATGTATATTCCGTATCTAGATCCCTATAGAGATACGTAGTGACCACATTTGTAAGCTGTATGTTCAGTTATTCGGAAACTACCAAACTGACAGGGTAGTGGAGTGCAATGACATCCATTACGTGAGAATATGTCTCATCGTAGTCGATTCCAGGGCGTTTTGTGAGAAGCCTTGCGCCAAAAGGCGGGATTACCATCTCTTTTTCTCATCACGCTTTCTAACGAAGACCCATTAGTCAACAGGTTTTATGTTAGGAGGTGTTGGCATCTCTAGCTCGAAAACCTTCCTCTTCGTTAGAGAATCCATCTTAACCTGGATCGCATCTTTCCATTTAGGCCAAAAACTCTCTACGTTGGCATTCATTCATCAACGGAGCGTGGTTTGATATCATCGGACTCAGCAAACTCATGCGCAAAAAAATGCGTAACTACATCATCAATTATGATGGAGTTTCTATCCCACGTCTCATGTACACTAGTGTAAGTTTCATAGAGCTCTATATTCTCAGGAATAGGTTTTGACGTTGAGGCGTCCCCCAACGAAAACCATAACCCGGAAGATACTCATGAGACGGATTTTGAGTCTTGATGATTAAAGGATTGGAATGTGCCAAAGTATCCTTCGAACCCACGGGCCTCCCACGCATCCTAGCTGGGGCCATGGCCTGTAACGCCAGAGTGCCACTCTCTTGGCATTGGCGCCATGCCTACCTCCGTGTAGGGTGGCGCTTACGTCCTCTCGTAGGGACGTCCTTCCTTGCAGGCATGTTTGCAGCATATTTGTGTGATCTCGTCACTTTAATAGGGATCAAGATGAGACATAGTGGGGACAGACACGACAATTCCTGTCGTTCCTGTTGAACATTCGTGTTCTTATCTCCCCCTAACGACGGGAAGACTGTCTCATCAAAGTGACATCCGCAAATCTAGCGGTAAGGAGATCGCCTAGCAAGGGCATTTAAGTGGCGGACGATTGTTGGAAGCGCAAATCCAACGTAGTTGCCCATTCGTCTGTAAGGACCCATCATAGAGCGCTGTGGCGGCGCAATTGGCACATAAATGGCTCACTCAAATGTGCGTAAGTACAAAATACGTGTACCCAGTCACTAGCTGTAACGCATAGGTACATTGAGTGGCGGTAGGTCGTAGACGAATTAGCATGGCTGCATGCGATATCGCATCACCCCAAGCGGATGTAAGAAGATTGGTGCGCATTACCAATGTTCGGACTACCATCGTAGTCGTTTCCGCGAGACCAATTGGGTGTGTACATGGGAATGTGATGTCCAACATCAAACCCATTGCAATATCCATCGAAAGTCTTTCGATGTAAACTCTCTAGCATAGTCAAATCCAATTGACTGAATAGGATGATTCGGGGAGTGAGCCCGTTGTCACATGATATGTGCTAGGAGTGTAGCATAAGTAGCATTTATAGGTGGACAATGGCACAACACGTGACCGGCGTGTTTGCGTGTCAACCAACATCATGAAATATTTAAGCGTCCGCAAGTTGGTTGAATCAATCCACAAATCCCTACGGATTCTTTGTAAGAACAGAATGAGTATTGTCATATCCTTTGCATAGGACGGTCTCAGTCCTAATTTCCATAAGGAATGGGCTTTGTAAAACGAGCGAGAGGCCTTAGAAGCAACCAATGAGGAGTTTGGTTAGGCCTAAGCGTCTGTGTAGCGCTATTAGAAGCAAAATATGTGACTACATCTCCCATCATGGCGTGGGAGCCATGGAAATTAGCATGTATGGCGTCATGGCCACAAGGAGGAACAACCATGGCGTTATGCCCATGGTTGGCGCCTTTTATGGCGGCATCTTGCTTCATTTTGCTCAAAAGAAATGATGTCCATGTGAAGTCTTTTGTAGACGGATCATCATATCATGACTAGGATGATCTATCCTGTCGTGACAAAGCCAATATGTGTCTAAATCCAAGAGATCTTCTCTCATAAGTTTATTGGATTTAATAGCTCGAATAGTGACATAAAGTCCACTAGAGAGACACATAAACGTCTCTAAGATGCGTCTTTGTTCGCAATCATTAGAGGTAATGCAAAGGAACTCATTTCCGTTCTCTACATGCATTTTCGCATGGAATTCGTTGGCTATTCATAGGGTACTATTTGCCCTAAGAGCGTAGAGAGTTTCTGTGACAACTGTAATCAAGGTGCCATTTGGCAAGTGGAACTTGGGCTATTCCATGTCCTTGAATTAATACTGATGGTCTAGCCATCGTAGTCACAAAGTCATATGCTCAGAATCAAAATTGAGTCATAATGAAAAGAACTCGAAATTTTATTCATAAGCCAACGAAATACATCATTGTTTCTATGATCAAAGAAAATCTAATCCAATAAAAAGGAATATGGCAATCGCCTACATCTCTTGGAAAATAAAAAGACTTAATCAAAATCGAGTTTCTGGGTCTTGATCCTTGTAGTCTTCCACCCTTAGATCTAGATCACCATCTTGATCTTCTTGTGCCATGTAATTTGCTTCCCTTGCTTCACGATACGTCTTGTATGCGTTTGCAACATTCTGGGGTGCGGTACATGTTTTGGCCCAATGTTCAGTTGATCCACATCGAAAACAAACATTCATGGTCAGGCTCCCTTGATCGAGGCGCCATTGGGGCGCGATTTGAACGACCTATCCTCTTGGTGGCGTTACCACCATGGTCGGAGGCTCCGCCTCTCTCTCTCTTCACACGTTGACCTCACGGTTCCGTGCACGCCTCTCTTGGCGATTTCCTTCCTCTTTAGGGCGAAATATGGACCAGAACGTCCAGAATTGTCCCTATCCTTAGGGTTTCGCTCCTTGCGTCCTCCATTGGGGGCGCGACTATAGTTAGACTCCGGAATAGGCTTAGTTCCCACGGGTCTAGCATTATAGTTCTTCACAAGGATATTATCGTGCTTTTCAGCTACGTTCATGGCCAATGAGCTCATGAAACCTTGTGATACGTCCTGCATTTACATCAATGAATTCTTTGAAATCATCAGTGCAGAGACGGGGAAGGTAGAGAGAGTCTTCTCGATCAACATCGTATCAGTTATGGCTTGGCCACAATACTCCATCAGAGACTTGATACGAAGAGCTTCCGAGTTATAATCAAGCACAGACTTGAAATCACAAAAGCGGAGGCTATGCCATCGCACTTCTAAATCAGGAAGCAGGGAGTCACGAACGTTGCCAAATCGCTGCTCAAGTTCTACCCATAGCTTTCTTGGGTCTTCCTCATTGAGGTATTCATTTTGGAGCGCGTCATTCATGTGCCTTGTCATGAGAATTATGGCCTTAGCTTGTTTTGCTTCAAAAGCAGTAGCTTGCTCGATTGAGAGCACGTTCTGACCAGGCTCTTGGATGGTTTCCAGAATTCCATCAGCCTTAAGATGTTGGCGCACATCTCGGACCCACCTATGGTATCCTGCGCCAGTTGTCTCGAGTGGGACAAAGCTCAACTTGTTCAGGTAACTCATCCTGAAAAACAACACAAGATTAGGGTTAGTTTCGGAGCGAAAAAGGCTACCACGAAAAACTATTAAATTTCTGAGCGTAGTCGCTTCCAAGAAATTAGGAATTTTCTGAGCGTAGTCGCTTCCAAGAAAATCCGATTCCAAGAGGGGTTTTGGATTAGATCGAAATAACGATGTATGTGGTCGATCGTTTTCTTCTCAACAAACTCTAAGTTTGGAGGACTCTACAAGCTCCAAGCTTGGAGTGAGCGCAAACCCCCACAGTTCGGCTTTTGGTCTCCCCTATGTAGAGAAAGGGGGGTAGAAGAAGGGATTTTGGAATTCCCCGAGAAAAGAAGAAGAAATTGAAAAAGAACTTCAAAAACGGGAACTTTTAGAAAAGTTTACCTTAAAAGATGGCCGGAAAAATGTCGCCGGAAAATTTACTGTAGTTGCCCCGAAAAGCACTGTAGCTACCGGAGTTACTGTAGCTAACCGGAAAATCGTCGGAAAATGGCCGGAAGTCGGCCGGAAAAGTCGCCGGCGGTGGTTGACCGGAGGGTTGACCGGCGTTGACGTTGACCGGATGTGCTGACGTGGCAGTTTGCTGACGTGGCAGATCGGTAGGCGGCTTGGCGGCTAGGTGGCTTGGCAGCTTGGCAGCTTGGGTTGGGGCCTGCTGCACGTGGGCTCAACCTGTGGGTTTGGGCCTGCAGCAGGTGGGCTGCACAGGTCCCCTTTTTTTTTTTTTTTTTTTCTGCCGGTTCAGGTTAGGAGGATTCTGGTGGCCGGTTCGGTGGAATTTTGGCCGGTTCTGGTGATGAAATTTCAGGTTCCGGGTTTCTGGGGTGGAGACGCTGCAGGTGGTCGAGTATGGCTGCAGGAGGTGGTGAGGAAGGCTTTGAACCGGACGGAGGGACTTTTACTACTTCTGGTGGCCGGTTCGGTGGTTTTCCGGCCGGTTCTGGGGGTGGGGCCGCCGGTTCTGGATTCCTGGAGTTGAGATCTTCAAGGTGGGCGGCGGGTGGTTCTGAGATTTGAAGGCAACGAATTTAGGGCTTCAGGGTTAGGGCTTGCTGATAACGTGTTGTAGAGAAACTGAATTTGAGAGGAATTTTCTGTTGATTTCATTGATAATAGGGGCCTCTTTATAGAGGATTACAATGCATAGAATCTCAATCATACAAGGAAAGTAATGCATAGAATCTCGTGCACGTGTTGTAGAGAAACTGAATTTGAGAGGAATTTTCTGTGTATTCTCATTGATAATAGGGGCCTCTTTATATAGAGGATTACAATGCATAGAATCTCAATCATACAAGGAAAGTAATTCTACATTGATTAGGATTCTAGATCCTTCTAATTAAATCATATTACCACTAGGTCAAGTAACCTAGAGTTTGGGCTAAACACAAATTAGGTTTTCCTTCAACATTATTAATATTATTGGATGATGGGTATTATGGGAAAATTAGGGGTCAACACCTATATTGGTTATTTGTAAAAGTAAGTTAGAGGTCTATTAAGTGAGGAGGTGTAAATACCAATTTTAGAGGTATGAATAGAACCTCCCAATACAATATTATCTAATACAAAAGATTTAATGCCAAAAAAAAAAGAAAAAAAAAACTTCAAGCCTTGAGATAAAAAGGAATGTTCGGTGGATATTGGATTAAACACATGGCAATACTGCCAATGCAGCATTTATTTCACCATGTCGTATTCATAAAACCAGTGCAGCAATGAAAGCCAGTCTCTTTATGCTAGGCAGATTGACCCCATCAGTTCCAATATCTCAAAAGCAACAAATTCCTGGATGTGATCACCTCTCATTTCTCCTGGCACTTTCCTACCCAACTGTAGCACTAGCCAAGCAAGAGCAAGGATTTGGCCGAAATAGCCACTAGTGTTTCATGTCCCGAAGAAGTTTTTCCCAATAACATTTTCTCCGAGTGTTAATGAGATAAAAACACTCCGTTCTCACGGATCCTAAATAGTGATTAAGGCTTGAAGAAGTTGGCATTTAGGCCGTTGTGAGCTATATTCCATGATGCAGCAACAACTAAAAGGACACTCAAAGACAGGCCTAAGCATCCAAGTCCCATGTTAATACAACATATGACACCTTTTCGCTTTGGTTTCTTGATTGCAATCCACATCAAACATGGATAAGCATATGTTAAAGGAAATGCCAAGCCTCCAATTAGAACCGCCAAGCTTATCAAGAACGGGAAAGCCATTGCTATGAAGAATACAAATACACCAAAAAAAATCCGAAAAGCTACGCGTAGCCACCTTGTACAAGGCTTCGTCTTCTTGTTTGAGTACCTCAACTCCAAATTGTCAAACACTACCATGCCATAGATTTGAAACGCACTTAAGCAGCTAACCACCACTAGTATGCAAATTAGTCCCAATACAAATTTCGAGGTTTTATGTCCGCCAAATTGTGCAGCTGCTATCAATATTTCTCCAATTGACGATGGTACCTGCATAAAGCAAGAGATATTAACTGTGATTGGGTTTATAACCAGTTTGACGTGTATTTCATTATGTAGTCAGATCAAAATAATTGCTCTCACCTTGTTTCCATAAGCCCAAAATCCGCATACGGCAAGAGGAAGCAAACACATAGCTATAACTGCATATGATATAATCACTCCTCTCCACATGGGCTTACGAGTTGGATGTTTTGGACTTGATGGCAATGTCCCCTGCATCACAAGGAAACTTAATCCTCTAAACTTCAACGAGTTGACACACTCTGAAATAGTATTGCCACTTACAAACAAACTAGGACTATTGTGCTATAGACTAATAACACGATGCATGGTTTTCCCTCTTTTTTTTTCTTTTTTTTTTGGGAAGCAATGGAGATTGCATTCCCTATTTGAGAAAACACCCCAGTCCATCCCCAAAAGAGAAAAAAAAAAAAAAAAAAAAAAGAACTTGAACCAATGTTCGACTTCAGACGGATTGAAACCCCATCTTAGATTGGATTTATCTGAGATGAGTGTACTCATGGGTAAAATCAGGAATGTTGAGGAAAACAAATGGTGTCTGAAACAAATCATTATTGGCTGCATGTGGATCCTCTTGTACATCAATATTAAGCATATTAAACACCATCTTATTTCAATGGATCTTTCTTAATGACCACTAGAAAAGCATTTTAGACATCCGCCCAAAAAGTTGAAATATGAAAAATGAGCAAGACATCACACTCACCTGTATTTCAAGAATTACATTATGACCTCTGAATGCAAGAAAAATAATGCCAAGTGCATTCAGTATACCACCAAATCTATCCACGTTGGACTCCAGCAGTGGTGGATCATATGATATATCATCATGCCTTCCCTTGGCAATTGAAAGAGCCCAAATCAGAGTACAGTAGACAATTGCTGTGATGGTGCCAATGAAAGAGACTCTAGCCATGGAGTTCAGATTGGGAAACTGAGCCCCAGCAATGGCTAAGCATGTGAACATCAAGAAGCACTCTGTAGCAGCCACTGACTTGGCATCACAAACAGTATTGAAGAAAAGCTTTATGGTGGAACCTCCTATGATAATCAATTGCACACATGTACCCCCAGATAGATACATCACTGGGAACATGCCTAGCAACTTCCCTAACTTTGGACCTGAAATAGGAGAAAATGAAAAATCATATATTAGTCAGTACTTTATGAAAATTTAGTTCACACTCGTTTCTTCAAATTGAGTACAATATGACAATCTGGGAGTGTGAATAGCAATGTCAATGTAATCTGTGAACTATTGTTGGCAATAATTTAGTGTTTGTTTTAGAAGAAGAGTTTGTTATACTAACCAAACGCTGTTACAGCGAGGTGGATGTATCTGCTGTAACGAATTCCAGATTCAGATTCGTGTAGCTGAACGAGGAGCCATATAGTGTAGAGTTGCCATGTAAATGCTAGTGACAAGCATATGATTCCCCATGCCCTGCAACCATTGAAATTGTTATGGGGATTAAACCTTTTGTATATTTGTAATTAGTATACAAACAAATTAAGCTTTTAATTGGGATCTGATAAAATACTTGTTTCTGCAAAACTCCAAGTGATTATGTTAACTATTTTGGGATCATCAACATGAAGTTGGTCAAATATTTTAGGGGCAGACCGGGTTGGTATGGAATTTATAATTATGGGTAGCTGCCTCAGTTCAAGTTCAAATTAAGAGTCAGACCAAGGACTAGTCATTAGTCTCATTTCTTGAGAAAATCAATTTACAAGGATCTGTGAACTCATACAGTAATCGGTACAGAAATTCAAAGCAACTACTTTTAATATATATGTACTTTGTAGATTCCAAATCCCTCATTAAAAACCTGGAATTGAACAAAGAAAATAAAACAAAGTTGACCTGTAAGTCCTAGGTCCTCCTTCCAGGACACTGTCACACTGTCCAATTAGAAAATCTTAGAACCCTAAACTCCAGCAAAATAAAAAAGATTTCCTACATGGTTTTTTTTTTCCTTTTCTTTTGTTCTAAAAAAAATCATAAAATCTGCCTTAGCAAGTTCTAATAAGAAACTGATCGAGTAGAAGACTTTTAGAAAGAGCCAATGTTACTTACCATCCAAGAGTGACAAATGCAAATGGAAGTAAAAGGGCTTGGAATCCAATTCCAGAACACAGTAAATGGAAGGTAACAGAAAAGGTATTCCCATTCCTGGACTCTGTGATGGGTAGCCAAGCATCTAGTGGATTGAGCTCACCACCACCACCTGGGCCTCTCCAGTTTGTACCATCTTCTTCTCCTCCACAAGGAGGACTGGTTGTGATGGGATTGACTTGAGCAGACTCTGATGAGCTTCTGATACTGGAACTGTGAAGGGAATGTCCCCTTGTTAACTCTGCCCTGCAATCTGTTTCCATAACCACCACCTCTTCCATATCTGCAGTTTCCTTAAAAACCTTAAATGCTGTGAAACAAGAAAAGCCACATGCTAGCTCTATAATAGCTCACACATCGGGTGCTTCTAGACAAAGCCAAAGTAGCTAAATGGGTAACTTATAATTTTGTGCAAATCAGTTTTGTAATACTTGATGAAAAAGCAACAGAAGAGGTTAAAATGGAAGTTAAAAAGGAGGGTCTAAGTTTTCTTTCTCCTTAACTCTTTTCCTCTTCATATGAACTATGGAATTCTTGTGTTTTAGGGTTTAAGGTCAGTATTTAAGAACTTTACTATGTTCTATGGGCTCCACATCTTTTTGGTCATTTCAATCTAGTGGAAAAATTAAAAGAAAAAAAAACAAAATTTCGAATTAGGTCATATTTTATGAATTTCCCATTTAATCAACATGAACTTTTTATTTCCTATTAAGGAGTTTTGTTGTCAAAAATAATTTTTTAATAAAATAATGGCTTGATGATTAATAAAATCAACCCTCTTCAAAAAAAAATATATATATATATATTTCAATATTTCGGTATTGACGAGTTTTAAGCATTATTTGGCCTTATAAATGTGGGTAGGAGAACTTTATGCCTACAAATGTTGAAAAAATGACATGAATTCTAAATCACAATTATTAATTAATGACAATAATAATAAAAACGGAAACCACAAAATTTGGGACCCCAGCGATGGACAGCCTAGAGTCCACTTGGATCGTCCACCATGTTGTGACATCAGCAGTGGTGATGTAATTACGCGACGTCATGCCATTAATTTGCCCACCAAAGTAATGCGCTTTTTCAGGTTTTTATTGTGGATTTATTTGGAACAAAACAAATAATTCTGAAGGCCCCAAAAAAAGAAGAAAAAACAAAACAAATAATTCTAAACAAATAACCCACATGGTCCAGTTCAGTTGGCAAGTTGACTGTGCTCCTTAAGCAAGTTGAGGGACTTGAGACAGAAGTCTCAAGTTCGAGCCTTGTGTATGGAAAAGACTATGCGGGGAGGGCAAGCCCACCTATTTGGTGTACTCGATGCCCGGAGGGGGGGTGTCGCTGCGTCTTTGGCGCGGCACTGTGCTGGACTTCGGATAAAAAAGGTCATTGCGTGCCTCCTTGTGGTCCTTCCCAGTACCTCCTTTTCAAAAAAAAAAAAAAAAAACAAAAGAAGAAGAAAAGCCGAAAAAGAATTAATTGAATATTCAACCCAGTAGGATATAACTATAATAGTGCTGACACTTGGACATGCACTACAGGCATTTTCTATGTTTTAAGTCAATAATGTCATTTTTTTTTATTAAAGTCAATGATGTCAATTGGTGGATTAATGTGAGATTGTGAAATCTGGCTTTACTCGGATCTAGTGATGCTGTGATGGTACCACAAGGAAAAAAAGGGATAGAGGGACCAGATATTGATCATAATGAAACAAAAGTTAATGCAAAAGATGATGAGAAGTTGAGAACAGAAAAATAATCAAATGGCTTATATTGAAGAAAAAGATTACGTAAACTCACAACTAATCAAATAAACGATTCATATTTCAAATAGAGAAAAAATCACGAATGATCACTGACTTTTCAAAAAGAGTGTTTCTATTGAGACCTCCAAATCTGCTCACTTGACCTCATTCATAATCGAATTATTAAATTACATATATAACTGTTTGAACCTATATTTGGCAAGGCTCACATGGCAGATAGGTGGGCCCAACCCACAAAGCATAACGAATATCCGCGGCTAATTTGCCGCGGTACATTAAATGTTTATTGTCAAATTGATGATTAAAAATAACGTGTGCAGAAAGCCATTATTAAATCGGAAGAAATTAAGTGAATCACAAAGTTTAATGACTGACAGCAGATCCACAAGTCATAATGAATGACCGCGGCTAATTAGCCGCGGTACATCAAAGAGGTTGATTGTCAGGAGAAACGTTACCGAAGTTTGGCACAAGTCATAATGAATGACCGCGGCTAATTCATCAAAGAGGTTGATTATCAGGAGAAACATTACCGAAGTTTGGGGCAATTAACTTGAATGAGCATTACGAGGTGTTATTGCCAGTCATCAGTTACAAGACATGATTGATTGCTCATGATAAAATCAATCATTGATAACGATATCACAAACATGAATACTGTTCTATTTGTAATCAATGCAGTCGTAAAGGTTGAAATTGTTTCTTTTCGTTCATTCAGTAGTTTAGCTTCACTATAAAAAGGACCATAGGATTCATTGTTAGAGGTCCTCGACCAAACGCTCTACGCGATTACTCAAATTTTATCTCAATACATTTCAACATTCCAGCAACACTTATCAATCTTTACGTGTTTATCTTATCGCTTTCTTTCTGGTATTTATCTTTCTTGCACTTTACTTTGCTGCTCTTTACATTCAAGCAGTTTATCTTCCTGCACTTTATTTGCTGCACCTTTACATTCCTGCACTTTACTTTGTCTTTACCTGCACTTTTATTTTCTGTCATTTACTTTACGTTATTTACTTTATACAAAATACAAAATCACAAAAAGAATCATCATCACTTCACTTTCACTTCAATCACCGAGTTACACAGCACTGCGGCCAGATAAGGCCAATCTGTGCTAAAGTCCTTGCATTCAAGGCAGAGAGAACCCCGCGGCCGAGATCGATCCTTCCTCGGCCCACAATCGACTGATCAGAAGTCAAATCAGCGCAAGATCTACAATCTATAATAAAACCTCGCTTGGCCTACGTACCGGCCGTGAGTTGGCACGCCCGCGCACACGTCACCACTCCAGAAGGACACGTGTAAGCCAAAGAAGACCTCGGCCCAGTGACACGTGGCCGAGACGATTTTTGAGCGAACATCTTTTGGCACGCCCGGTGGGATTACACTCGGTGAATGTTATCAGATCCCTACGCCAAGTCTCGAGGGAATCGTTGTTACAGGTGTAGGCAACAAGGCCACACCTCTTCTTTTTGTCCAAACAGATCAGCTGCCTCTAGAGATCTCATTGTGCCCATGTCAAGTCTCCCAATGACATCAGTTCAACCATCGGCTTCGACATCAAGTGGGATCTCTACGAGTGGAGTCCTGGCACATCCTGCATCATCAGTTGCTACGACCGCCACGGTAGTGTCAGCCTCCACTATTGTGACTCATCCATCTTTTAGTCAGCAGCCGCAATCACATATCGTCCAAACCTCAGGGACAACAAACCGAGTTGATTTTACAACTGCGGCTGGTGCTCGATCGTACGATCCTGTAACTTATCCATGGGGCTTGCCACCTGGGTATACTCCTCCTTATGAGTCAGTCAATGTACCAGCAGCTGCAATCGGTACCAGATCGTTCCCTTGGGGGTCCTCTGCGGGCTATAATCCATTGTATGAGCCGCTTAATGCGTCCGCAACAGTTGGTACAGGACAGACTCTATGGCCATCAGGATTTAATCCATTGTATGAACTAGCACCTACGAGCGCACCAGCAGCCACTGCGGCAGATGTATCTTGGCAGAGTCTTAACAATGATCTTGACAACGTTGAAGATGGCATCGGTCGGCTGGGTCGAAGTTTTGAAAATTGTTTCACTCGGCTCGACCGCAATCTTGAAAATGGTTTTGGGCAACTCAGCCGCAGCATGGGAGTCCAATCTGATATGATGAATGCGTGGCTACGTTGGTTTCAGACTGGAACAGGAACACAAGTGCCGCATAGCAATCAGAATGAAGGCAATAGAAATTGGTCTTTTGAGCAAGGTCAAAGCAGTCAAATACAACAAATACCACATCCAACTGGACAGGCTGCACCATTGCCGATGAGACTAGCCGCGACTGTTCATTCTCTAAGTCAACAACATTCTTTCTTGGAGCCGCAGCAGCAGTCAGTTCATCAGGTGTCAACTCAACAAGTTTTTCCTAGTGGACACTTGGGGCAAAATATAAGTAACCAGAATCATGTACACCAAATTCCACGGCCTCAGAACCACCTGGCTCATCAAACCCTCCTTCTAGCGCCAGGGGATCTGTTTGAACCTATATTTGGCAAGGCTCACATGGCAGATAGGTGGGCCCAACCCACAAAGCATAATGAATATCCGCGGCTAATTAGCCGCGGTACATTAAATGTTTATTGTCAAATTGATGATTAAAAATAACGTGTGCAGAAAGCCATTATTAAATCGGAAGAAATTAAGTGAATCACAAAGTTTAATGACTGACAGCAGATCCACAAGTCATAATGAATGACCGCGGCTAATTAGCCGCGGTACATCAAAGAGGTTGATTGTCAGGAGAAACGTTACCGAAGTTTGGCACAAGTCATAATGAATGACCGCGGCTAATTAGCCGCGGCACATCAAAGAGGTTGATTATCAGGAGAAACATTACCGAAGTTTGGGGCAATTAACTTGAATGAGCATTACGAGGTGTTATTGCCAGTCATCAGTTACAAGACATGATTGATTGCTCATGATAAAATCAATCATTGATAACGATATCACAAACATGAATACTGTTCTATTTGTAATCAATGCAGTCGTAAAGGTTGAAATTGTTTCTTTTCGTTCATTCAGTAGTTTAGCTTCACTATAAAAAGGACCATAGGATTCATTGTTAGAGGTCCTCGACCAAACGCTCTACGCGATTACACAAATTTTATCTTAATACATTTCTACAATTCAGCAATTCTTATCAATCTCTATGTGTTTATCTTATCTTTCTTTATCGGTATTTATCTTCCTGCACTTTATTTGCTGTACCTTTACATTCCTGTACTTTCTTTACCTGCACTTTCGTTTATGCTATTTATTTGTTGTTATTTACTTTACGTCATTTACTTTATTCAAAATCACAAAATCACAAAAAGAATCATCATCACTTCACTTTCACCTCAATCACCGAGTTACACAGCACGAAGATTGCAGCTAGTTAAGGTCGATCAGCGCTAAAGTCCTTGCATTCAAGGCAGAGAGAACCCCGCGGCCGAGATCAAACCTTCCTCGGCCCACAATCAACTTA
The DNA here is from genome assembly GCA_024704745.1 of Rosa lucieae. Taxonomy (NCBI): domain Eukaryota; kingdom Viridiplantae; phylum Streptophyta; class Magnoliopsida; order Rosales; family Rosaceae; genus Rosa; species Rosa lucieae. Next base: position 40,851,638 of record CM045497.1, read on the forward strand.
TCAGAAGTCAAATCAGCGCAAGATCTACAATCTATAATAAAACCTCGCTTGGCCTACGTACCGGCCGCGAGTTGGCACGCCCGCGCACACGTCACCACTCCAGAAGGACACGTGTAAGCCAAAGAAGACCTCGGCCCAGTGACACGTGGCCGAGACGATTTTTGAGCGAACAATAACCTACTATAAAATGACTATTAAGGGCAATAATTATATCAAAAAAATATTATTTTTATTTCTCTAGACTTTCCAATTCAATAATAATTAGATTGCATACTTTATTATTTTTTTTATCTATTTTCATTTTCCAATTTCACTACATACTCATTAAAGCATTCATATATATTTAATAAGAACTAAAATTATGATTAAGATCATGTGACATAAAAATATATGATATACATGTTGAACACATATTGTGAGGGAGAGCAAAATAAATCACATTATAACCTAAATCTAAGTCTATCTATTATATTTGTTAAAAAAAAAAAAAGAGCTAGCATTTATAGAAAAACTAAATAAAAAAATTAAATAATTAATCATGAGGTGCAGAAAATAGAGAAAAAAAATTAAGAAAAAAATGATTACTCTTTTTTTTTTTTGTGCACAACTAAAATAAAAAAAAAAATTTTTAAAAAATCACACAATAGTTCATGTTATTTTCTTGTTGATTAGAAATTATTTTTGATTTTTTTTATTGGATAAGAGATTTATGTTGTCTGATTAAGGAATATACATGTAATTAAGATTATAGAGTAATTAATCATTGAAATGACTAAGTTTTTTTTGTTTTTTTTTTAAGAAAAGTTTTTTATTTATTTTAAAGATAATAGTTTGTTTGCAAATTATATGATTGAGGTTATTTAAGGAACTTTAGTGAGGTGTAGTGAGTAAATTTAGTATTTAAAAATTTGATAGGAGGTGCAAAAAGCATAGATGTCAAGTGACTAAATTTGGAGGTTCCAATAGAAAAACTCTTTCAAAAATATCGCCTAACTCACTGACTTTTCAAAAATATCACTTAACTCACTCACTTTAATATCCATTTTTCACATAACTCACTCTCGTCGATTGTGTTGTTAAAAATTTATATGAAAAGATTATTTTTGTCAAATTACATATATATATTTAAATAAATATATTAAATAAAAAATTTAATTTTTTGAACAAAAGTTATTCTATTTTTCTTTTAAAATTTTTCATAGTTTTCTCATAATTTCCATTAAATTTTTAAAAAATGAATTTTAATTGAAAACAAAAAAAAATCATTTTTTTATTTAGAAAAAAAAAAAGGTTCTTCAAGAAAGAAATGTATACTTTAGTGTTTAAATAAATATACCCTCAAGTTTAACGGCTTTTAACGGCAGTGAGTTAATAGTATGATAATGGGATAATGGTAAATGTGAGTAAGTTAAGTGTCGAACATATCATAACTCAATGATCATTTGTGATTTTTTGCCTTTTAAATATAGAATTTAGGGTTACAGATATATATCATGAGCCAACTAGGCCCAAACTCAACCACAATATATGTTCGGATTTGGCTTCTCTGCTAGAACTATAATTTGCTAGAAAAAAACTGCAAGGGTTAAACTTGAAGTGACTTATTGATGCTTCTTGATGTGGCATCTTCTTGCCCTTAAATATATATCTGACGGCTGTGAGTAAAATCCAAGCACATTATAGTAAGTCATATTCTAGTAGAGAAGCTAAGTCCTATATGTTCACCCTTCTCTCCGAGCTACGAGCTACTTGTATTTAACCAATCTTGAGTGTCACAATATATAACCTCACAACCAACATCAAGTCGAATCACTTCAACATTTTTTATACTATATATGTCAAAAAACCACTAAATTATTTGTAAGGAAAATTGACAATCATATTGAATAACAAGAAGATAGACACCGAATTACATCATATAGTTTTTGGAAATCATGTCATAAAATGGCACAACAACAACTCTAAGACCCCTAAATCCTAATTAGAATGAGCAAGAACTTGGTAAAAGAAGACTAAACCAAAATCCAAAACCCTTTCAAAAAATAAAAAAGAGCCAGCACAAACCATCGTACTTTCTCGAGAAGTCAACACCGGACCTTGATGTCCACCGCCGGACTAGTACCTGCATCATTAGTCACCCCATGCGAATTGTGAACATCAATAGGCACCCCACCATCCACCAACCTCCGGAATTCCACCACCATCCCGGCCAACTTCCAATCCTCCACTACAACCGGACTTGAAGCCGCTGGCAACGTCGACCTAGACATGCATGCACCTCTTTTGAGGTATATTATATAAGGACGATCTAAATAACTCATGCATGTAAATTCTTTTTATACATTTTAAATATATATATATGTTCTTTGAGGATCCTTGGCAATAATCTTTTCCATTACAGTATAGATTATTGGTACGTAGAATAATGAAAAAGAAAAAATGAATGAGCTGGTGTTTGTTACTAGGGGCATGGAGGTTGAGGTGGTCGATCACAAATCACCTACATGTCATATTCCAGTGTTGTTAAACTTTATTAGCATTTTTTGGCAATATGTCATGATCGATAGAAATGGTTATATGTGTGTATTATAAAGAGTCGATCATTATTTTGTAGGGGGATTTTTAATTTTTTTATATCATTTTAAGGGATTGATTATTTGAGGGAATCAAATATGAGAGGGCCTCCGAAACTTGTGGAGCGACCTGGGAAGGCGAAACCTAGATTTCGTGATGGCGGCGGGGAGGCTTGTGCTCTCTAGATCAGAAAGTGTCGAGACGGCGGCGGCGTGGACTTGGGGAGATCGTGGTTTCTCCTGCAGCGACGCTAGAGTCTCGATCAATAATTTTGAGGGCTACCACCTTTATCATAATCTCCTTTCCTGCTGAACTCAATATTTTTGTTTTCCAACTAGTCAGCTTCTTTGTAATACTTTCTCTGATAAATTCAAAGATCTCCTTTTTGGACTTCCCCACATGCAATGGTAAACCCAAATATCGATCTTGCTCTTAGACACACTTCACTTCCAAAATAGCCGCTAACTGACCTTGCAAACTTGGAGCCACATTTTTGCTAAAAACCACACTACTCTTCTACAAATTTATTCTCTGCCCTGATGCTCGCTCATACACATCAAGCAAAGCTCTGTACTGCCTACATTCTGCCTCCACAGCTGACCCAAAAATAAAACTGTCATCCGCAAAAAATAGGTGATGTAAAGTAGGGGCACCTAGACACATACACAGGCCATGCAAACTGTTTGCAGCCACTACATTTGTGATCATTGAAGATAACCCCTCTGTACACAAAATAAATAAATAAATAAGGGGATAATGGATCCCCTTGTCTAATTCCTCTCGTAAGTGTAATATAATTAGAAGGTTGGCCATTAATGAGAACAGAATATCGAACAGTAGTCAAATAACTCACAACCATTTGAATCTTTTCCAAAATAGCTTTCAAAAAACTCCATTCCAACCTGTCATATGCCTTACTAATATCCAACTTTAAGGAGAAAAAGTCTTCTGCTTGTCTACGCAATCTATGCATGAAATGCACTGCTTCGGTGGCCACCAAAGTATTATCTGAGATCAACCGTCCAGGTACAAAAGCACTTTGTAGTGGTGAAATAATCGCCGGTAAAATCTTTTTTAATCTATTAGCCATAACTTTTGAGCTAACCCGATATATCACATTACAAAGTGCTATTGGTCTCAACTGTGTAGCATCCTGAGGATCTTTCACTTTTGGAGCCAAAGCAATATGAGTAAAATTTGACTCCTGCCACATAACACCTATTTCCAAAAAATCTCTCATCGCTAAACACACATCAGTACCTACTGTATCCCAGTATTTTTGGAAAAAAAAAATAGTGACATACCATCTGGTTCTGGACTCTTTGAAGGGTGCATCTAGAATAATGCTTTCTTTATCTGCTCATCCGAATAAGAAGATAACAATTGCTCATTCATAGTCAGTGTCACCCTGCAATTCAACCAGGCCAACACCTCCTGAATAGCCTCCTCATCCACCCCGGCAAACTTATATATCTCCTCATAATACCTAAGCAATCAAGATGGCCTTAACTATTTCCGGTTGAGCACACCATTGCCCTTCATTATTCTGCAGCCCTTTGATTCGGTTTCTGCACTTCCTATTTGATGCCCTTCTATGAAAAAACACAGAATTCCTATCTCCATCCTTGAACCAAAAAACTCAAGATCGTTGTCACCAGTAAGTCTCTTGTTGCACAAGTAATTCACTATATCGAGTGTGTAATTGTCGCTGCTCCTCATACTGAATCTCAGAAAAAGGCTACCGCATAATCCCATCCATTTTCTCTTGAATGAACCTCATCTCAAATTTTGCATGTTCAAACACCCCTTTATGCCAAGTCATTAGATGTTTCCCAGTCTCTGTAATCTTCAAGGCAACCTAGTTTAATGGATTCCCTGTTGAAGGCCGAGACTAGCCTTGACTAATAATGTTCTTACAGTCTTGGTGTTGTGCTCACATCTCTTCAAACCTAAACTGACGTGGTGTATGCCAAATCTGCAAACACTCAGCGCTAACCTCCACCAAAATAGGACTATGATCGGACTCGTTTGGAGGCAAAGTAACAGCCCTAGAGCAAGAATACCAATCTCTCCATCGAGCACACTGAAAAGCTCTATCTAAGCGCTCTTTTGTATACCTGTTGGACCAAGTAAATCTACTCCCATAATACCCCATATCCAGCAGCCCCACCTCTGCCATAGTGTTTCTGAACATCCGTATAGGCGCCGTTGCACACTGCCTACCTCTAAATTTATCATCCTGACAAGCAAACTTATTGAAATCACCAACCATCAACCAAGGTAGTGTATTTTCAGCCATATTGTTCTAATCAAGTCCCACGTTCGCCACCGCTAGCTTTTGGTAGCAAAACCGTAAATCCCAGTAAAGCGCCAAACCTTAGACGACCCCAAAACACCCACCTCTGCATCAATTTGATGTGGGGAGTAAGTCTTCAACCAAACTGGAACATCTACCATCCAGAATAAGGCCACTCCTTGTGAATCTTCCTCACATGGATAAGCAATGCAGCCTGCAAATCCCATTCGAGTTCGAAGTGACTCTAACAGGCTTGGCTGTGCTAGGGTTTGAGAGAGAAATAGCAAACTCTGTCTCTTTGCATGTACCAAATTGACCAACTCCCGCTGAGTCTCATTGTTCACAATGCCCCGATAATTCCAGGCGATCACATTAATCTGAAGCATCACAAGGCTGCTGCTACGACGGCGCACAGAGAGGCAGCGATCAGGCTGTGCTAGGTTTGAAGTTTTATCTTTCTGCGGTCCTACTTCTATTGGGATCCTACTTTTAATGCGTACAACTTCTAATCGGAATACTACTACTTTTCAACTGCAAGGCATCCGATTCCAAGGCCTCTCAAACGTGGTTACTCTTAAAGAGTTGCAAATCAAGGTATATAGAAGACTGCCCCTTAATTATGGAGGCCACAACTTTCCACAGTCACCAACCAGTCAACACCAACATATATCCCAACTCCAAGAGCAGTTTAAAACCCATTCCTCTATTCCTCTTTTCTTTCTTTCATTTTTTCCAAAAAGAAGTTTATCTTCCATTAGTCTCTATCCTAATTTTAAGAGAACACGATCTCGAACCATTGTCATATGTATCACAGCATAGGATAGAGGTAGAAGCAGAAAAGCAGTCAGCAGAGGCATTGTCTTGCAAGGTAGCCATGGATTTCACCATTCGGATCACAGCAGCGACACTCTTTTGCCAGGCATGCTCCTTCGACGCCTTAAACAACGCTTTATGCACTTTTCATGTCTTATTTTGCACTTTTCACGCCTTGTCGCCTTGAAATCAAAACTGACTCATTTTAAGGGAAGTTTTGAGCTTTTCATGCCTCACGCGCACCTCAAGGCGTGCTTTTTAAAACATTAATTATAAGATAATAAAGGGTTTTTATCAATTTACCCCATTTTTAGAGATTTTTTTCCCACTTACCCCATTAAGTTTTTTTTAATTCTCTCTTACCCAAAACACTCTAAGGAGGTCTTCCCCAATACCCCATTAAGATTTTTTTTTTTGTTTTTAATTTTTTTTGTTACTTAGAGAGAGAGAGAGAGAGATAAAATGGAAGAGAGAGAAACCATGGGAGACTTCGCCAGAGTCCGGTCAACTTTTGCCGGAATCCGGTCAATGTTAGCCTGATTCCGTTCACCGGCCGCCGGAGTCCGGTCACCGGCTACTGCCCACCTGAATTTGCTGAAAATCTCACCGGAAAGTTTTTTTGCACCCAATAGACATCTATTGCTCCCCAATAGACGACTATTAGCCATGTATTACCCCCCAATAGATGACTATTAGCCATGTATTGCCCCCCAATAGACGTCTATTGCCATCCAATAGAACTTTCGGTAGCCGAATAGGAACTAATCTTCCTAAAATGAAACAGATAAAACTTCGATTAAAGAAAAAAAATGAAGAAATTATATTAATTTTAAAACGTCTATTGCCCCCCAATAGACCCTTTAACAAACATCTATTGCCCCAATAGAACTTTTTTTCTTTATTTTTTCTTTCTTTCTGGGCCTTATGCACCATTTTACCCAAAAAAAAAAAAGCAGAGAAATTGATTTGGGCACGCATGTCCTCTTCTCCATTCCTGTTGCAGTCGAACTCGGACCCTCGAACCCGGAAGTCGGAATCGACTTCTTCTTCTTTCTATTTGCTGCTCAGGACGCCCCACTTCGTCGATACTGTGGGCGGTGGTCGCTCGACTCGCACCCGGAGGTTCTGGCCAAGGTCCGGGAACTGATCGCGTCGTACCAGCTGGCGCGGATGAGGTACACGCACGCGGTGGTGCTTGAGGTTCTGAGGTACTGCGCTCCTGCCACCATTGTCCCTAACGTTGAGGCTGTTGACTTTCTGTTTTCCGAGACGTGATTTTGACGAGTACGCCGACGCAGATCCAGTGAGAGGGATGAGAGAGAGAGAGAGAGAGCGCAGGAACAATACAGATCAGAGATAGAGAATTCTGATTCCTCACCGTCGCGAGTATTCCGATTCCTCGCCCTGCCGGAGGTGTCAGGTTCAGAATCCGGGGGGGGGGGACAGAGAGAGAGCTGCATCGTGGAATCGTGGAGGGAGAGTGGAGAGACAATGGCATGGCTGTAGTTTATTAATTAGGTAGAGGGCATATTTGTCATTTTATTTTAAATTGGGTTAGTGGGAATAAAAATCTGTTGCTGGGGTAAGTGAGATAATTTTTACTCATTTTGGGGCTTTTGGTCAAAGACTCGATAATAAAACACATAATTACTTTTTTTTTAATAAAAAAATATTTCCATACTTTGTTTTTGAAAGAGAATCGTTAAATTTTCTGTACTTTTATAGCCAAAAGTATTATATACGATTTTTACAATTTTTTTTGTATTTTACACATATTAGTGAACAAAAATGAATATAAATTAATATTTTAAGATTAAAATAATTTGTTGAACTTCTTATTTATACATGAATTTATTTTTTCGTGTACTGTACACGTTGCGTATTTTACTAACTATGGTGACAATTAACACAATACCTCTTTTGCAGAAGATCCCTACGGGGCCACAAAGAGAGTTGTTCGATGTCTTGTCATTCTAACATTTGATCCTTATGATCAATTAAGCTATTAGTCATGTAGAATTTCTTTTTTCTTCTTCTTATGTACATGAACTGAGATGTATGAAATTTGAATTGGATAATAAAAAAGTAAAAAAATTAAAATAAAACCATGAACAAGGTTCTGTTTGTGTCCCAAAACTTCAACAGGTGTATGAGTGTAAACAAATACGAATTCTAGTAGAGATTTTAATTGTTAGATTTTTTTTTTTATAAAAGGGTTTGGAACCCAGCCTAACTGGGAGGCTCAGCCCCACGCCCGGTTCCATTTATTAATAGTGAATTAGGCATCGGGGGGGGGGACATAAAACCGGAACCCCTAGCCTCAGAATACAAACCACTAATATCCTCATAGAGTACATCCTGAATAATAGCAGGAGTCTCCTCTAACCATACATCTTCAAGCAAACCCACACTAGCAAGGTGTGCTAATCTATCTGTAACACCATTTGCTTCTCTGTAAATGTGTCGAACTTGAACAGATTGGAAAGCGGACATGTAAGCTCTGCAATCATCCAAGACCCGACCCACCACAGACAAATCCTCCTCCTCATTTTTCAGGGCAGTAATTAAAAGGATAGAGTCACTATCAATGTCTACGTCCGACCAACCTTGGTAAATACCAAGTAACAGACCCGCTCTACATGCTTCAACTTCCATATTAAATGCTGAGTGAGCATGTACAATGGGCCTTGCTATAGCTGTGACTCCCACACCTTCATCGTTTCTAGCCACTACCCCAATACCACCATTACCATCCACCACACGAAAGGCCCCATCAACATTGATTTTGAGGAGCCCTCGCGGTGGACACTCCCACTTGGTAGGCAACCGTTTCTTCTTCACACTAGGTTTACAATGGTAGCGCTGAAAATCCACCAAGTACTAAACCATCCATTTAGTAGCAAATATGGAATCAAACACTGCCTCCTGCCAGATCACCTTGTTCCTTTCACTCCAGAGGGTCCACAAGGACATAAAAAATAGGCACCGTTTCTCACTATCCAATTCATCGTTCATAGTCCATACCCATTCAGAGAAATTAGTGGCTGGGTGATCATTAGCACTTAAGTGAAGTGGCCCATCATGCCAAAACAATCTGATAGCCTCACAATTTTTAAATAAATGCAACCTAGTTTCAAAATGTAAACCACAAAAGACACACCTGTAATCATGGATAGCCACCCTCCTATCTGCCAATGCGGTTCTTGTAGGTAAAATTCCTCTCATTAGCCTCCAGACAAACATCTTTACCTTTGCAGGAATCTTGGCCTTCCAAATCAAGCTCCAATAAATACCCAACTGCCCTCCCACCAAGTTACTCGACGAAGACGTAGTAGCTCCTCGTCTAGCAGTTTCACGCCAAACAAAGTATCCGCTTTTAACATTATAAGTGCCTCTGTGGTCATAGTGCCATATTAAACGATCCTCCGCCGGCCTTATACTGAGGGGAATACTAGCAATCATGCAAACGTCATCCTGAGTAAACATTTCCTGAAGCAAAGGCAAAAACCAGACATGCTCATCCTGATCAATTAAGTCTGCAACTACTAGCCTGTCAAGCCCCTCTGGAGGTTTAGTATACGGTTTGAAACCGTAAGGCATGGGCATCCACCTATCCTCCCAGGGGCGGAACTATGTAAAGGCTTGCAGGGGTCTGGACCCCCCCTACTATTATTGCATATTCAATGTAATCCTACATAAGTTAAAACTGAACAAAAAGAGGAAACTTATTTTGGTTGGTTAGTCAGACCAAAATACATGCAAATGTTCCAAGTACAGTAAACTTCCCCACCGTTGCTTAGGGTTTGAAAGGAAAGTTTAAAGAGAAAAAAGCAAACAATAATCATATTTGATTTGCTATTAATTTCTAAGTTTTTTTTGGCGTTAAAATGAATTTCGTTTTTTTACGGTTGAATATTTAATTGTGATTATGGGACATATTCAATAAAATTTTCTTAATGATGAAATACTTTACATGATAGGGTAGTTTTGATGAAAGAACTCTTTTAATTTTCCAAAATAAAAAGACCACCAAAATTACTGTTATACGTGCAAATTTAGTTTATAACTGGACCCCCCCAAGATACAAATCCTGGTTCCGCCCCTGTATCCTCCCACACTGAAATCTGCATTCCATTACCAACTTGATATCGTAGTCCTTGCTCAAGAACACTGCGACCCGAAATTATGCTTCGCCACGTAAAAGAGTCTCCTGCCTCCACCGTAGCTTTCATGAATCCAGTGTCTGGGAAGTATTTCGCTTTTAATAAACGAGTTAGGTCTTTGGTGATCAAAGATTGAACACCAACATGTTTTACTAACGTACAGTACCCCATTTGCAACAAAGGCTGGTGTTGAGAACTTAGAGGCTTAGCACAAAATTTGACTGATGCCTTATGTTCATTTCTCTATATAATTACTTAAAAAAAAACGGAATAGATATAATAAAACAAATGTTATAATAAGATCACTCCACAATGTAAAAATTAATTATGAGACTGGATACTAGTTTTTGTGTTATTTATAGTAAACAAGCCCTAAATAGAAAATTTTGTGCTAGGCCTCTTTTATAAGGCAAGCAATTAACAGGAGAAAGGAGGAAAAAGTGTCTGGAAGACTCAAACTTTGGAGAAGGACGCGGAAGAAAAATGCCTCGATGCTAATACCAAACAGACTAAGTAAGCGCATCCGCGCACATGATTTTGCAAAAAAAAAAAAATGTAATATGTGCTAATACATACGTATAAAAGTGTTGTGAACTTGGAGGCCTTGTGAGAGTGCGACTGCAGCGCCGGAACCTTCTCATGGCCGCCCCTGGTTTGTGTTGGTACCTTGGTCTGCTCGAACTTGATAACTAAGATAACTGATAATTTAGATTAGGACTTAGGAGGTTTAATTAGGGTTTGAAGATTGGGATTCGAAGTAGACAGTGGAGGGACATGTTTGGAATCTTGTACTTTTTGTCCAAAATCTTGTCACCACCCACCAAGGAACAGAGGGGAAGAAGAAAAGTTGTAGGTGCGATGAATTTTGTTATGGCAAAGTGGGGAAAGGTGTGGAAATTGAAAACACGAAGGATCGACTGGTCGATCTTATGATCTACTGGTATTCTATTAAATCACTTCTTTCTTCTTTTTCTCTCAAATGTATGATTGAAGTACTTGAAACTAGAATCAGAAATGATTCAGAGCACCGACGTGCACTTGCACCAACATAAATGAACCGGTAGATAACATTAACTGCAATTTTTGGTTATTTTGGTGAAAAGTTGACCATAAATATCAAAGGCTGAGATTGCATATTAGGTGTTGAGTTATTTGTACTGTCGGTGAATAACGGTGCATTTGGATGAGAAAATTATGAAATCTATAGGAATTTATAAATGATGGAATCTTTAACTCCATCAATCTAAAATTCTATTAATTGCAATTTCTGTTGTTTGGTTGTATCTATTTAGGATTTGAAATGTATAATAAATTAAGAAAATTAAAAAAAATACAAAAATAAAATAGAAAAAAGTCTTGTTTTGGAAATGAAAATTGAATACTGCAAAGAAATTCGTAAATGACGTTTATTTTGGTGGAAATTGAAGTGGGAAATTTAAATAATGAATTCCTTCGTTTTTTTCCCACAGAGAAATTTAAAATTTTCAATCTGATAATGCCAAACGAGGGAATTAGCTTATAAGAATTTGGAAATCCTCACTTTCAATTAAATTTCATCATGTTTTTTCCCTCATCCGAACATATTCTAAAAGAACTTTCCTGATCCTAATAATTTGAAATGAGGAAATTTCAACTATTGCTGAATCTTGTAATTGCATGCCACATGTTAAAAGTAATGTGGCCAATTTTGGTCCAGAAACATCATAATTTGAATGCCAATTGCTATGATCTAGAATTCCAAATATCTCTCATTAAATTAAGTTTGAGACCATTATCATTTCATTAGCAGGACTGCCAAAGCCCTAAGGCAAGAAAATTTCCCAGATGTGATATATTATTTATTTTTGAATTGCGGGTAGGTACTTAGCGCCTCAAATTGACTGTTATATATATCTATATCTATACTATTATTAAGAGAAGAGGGTGTGTTAGCTAAAATCTAGAATTCTGACAGAAATGACCCTTAAAGATTAATAAACTTTGTGTTGTAGAGAAACTGAATTTGAGAGGAATTCGCTGTGTATTCTCATTGATAATAGGGGCCTCTTTATATAGAGGATTACAATGCATAGAATCTCAATCATACAAGGAAAGTAATTCTACATTGATTAGGATTCTAGATCCTTCCAATTAAATCCTATTACCACTAGGTCAAGTAACCTAGAGTTTGGGCCAAACACAAATTAGGTTTTCCTTCAACACTCCCCCTTGTGTTGCCCAAACGCGGTGCTTCTCTCGTTGCCTCGTTAAAAACCTTGCCGAGTAACAAAAACCCAGTGGGACAAAAATAACCTCGGTCGAAGGGAAAAAGAGCACAACACACCCTTCACGATTCGAACGAACATGTAGACATCTCCCCCTGATGTCTGCACCTCCCCCTGATGACTACGATCATGGGAGTTTCAGATAACTTCCGCAAGCCAATTCTTGCCACATGTTTCTCGAATGTGGATTTGGGCAATGACTTAGTAAATAAGTCTGCCACATTGTCCTCAGATCGAACTTGGTTCACTTTGATCTTGAGGAGCTTCTGTTGTTGCTGATTGTAGAAGAATTTAGGCGATATATGCTTGGTGTTGTCGCCTTTGATGTAGCCTTGCTTCATTTGTTCAATGCAAGCAGCATTATCCTCATAAATGCTCGTTGGCTCATCTGTGGTAGACTTCAAACCACAATTGTTTCGAACATGCGTAACTATGGATCGAAGCCATATACATTCACGGACTGCTTCGTGAAGAGCAATAATCTCTGCATGATTCGAAGAAGTAGCGACTAAAGTCTGCTTCGTAGACCTCCAAGATATCGCGGTCTTTTCCCAGTGAAAACATAACCAGTTTTGGAGCTACCTTTGTGTGGGTCAGAGAGGTACTCAGCATCAGCAAAACCTTCCAAAACACTTATATCGTTTTGGAATGGGGGGAGGGAGCGCAGTCCACTATGTGTGGCATCCCTGGCACTTGATGGGTCTGAATCCATCTTCTCTCTATAGGGATAGAACAAGTCCATATCGATCGTATCACTTAGGTATCGAAAGATATCTTTAACACCAGCCCAATGGCGTTCTGTTGGCGCTGAGCTATATCTAGCTAGCAAGTCCACAGCGAATGAGATATCCTGTCTTGTGCATTGTGCTAAGTACAATAATGCGCCTATTGCACTTAGGTAGGGCACTTCCGCCTCTAGCACATCTTCCTCGTCATCTTTTGGACGAAATTGGTCCTTCTTTGGATCAAGACTACGGACGACCATTGGGGTGCTTGAAGGCTTAATCTTGTCAGTGTTGAAACGCCTAAGCATCTTTTGGGTATAAGCTGATTGATGAATCAGGATACCATCTCTACGGTGCTCAAGTTCCAAACCGAGGCAAAACCGTGTTTTCCCAAGATCTTTCATCTCAAACTCGGATTTCAAGTGTTCAGCGGTTTCCCTTAACTCTTTAAGGGTGCCAATTATGTTCATGTCATCAACATAAACCGCTACTATTGCAAATCCGGAACTTGTCCTTTTTATGAACACACATGGGCATAGTTCATTGTTGACATATCCCTTTCCAATCAAGTAGTCACTTAGACGGTTATACCACATCCGTCCGGATTGTTTCAATCCATATAGTGAGCGTTTCAATCTAATCGCAAACGCACTCCGTGGTTTAGAGCCACTTGATTTGGGTAACTGAATTCCATCTGGAATCTTCATGTATATCTCTGTATCTAGATCCCCATATAGATACGCAGTAACCACATCCATAAGCTGCATATTCAGTTTTTCGGAAACTACCAAACTGACAAGGTAGCGGAACGTAATGACGTCCATTACGGGAGAATAGGTCTTCGTAGTCGATTCCAGGGCGTTGTGAGAAGCCTTGCGCCACAAGGCGAGCTTTGTACCTTACAATCTCGTTTTTCTCATTACGCTTTCTAACGAATACCCATTTATGACCAACTGGTTTGGTGTTGGGCGGTATTGGCACAACTGGTCCGAATACCTTTCTTTTCGCTAGAGAATCAAGTTCTGCCTGGATCGCATCTTTCCACTTTGGCCAATCGGCTCTACGCTGGCATTCAGCAACGGAGCGTGGTTCGATGTCATCGGTCTCAATAATCTCACGCGCCACTGAATACGCGAATACATCATCGATGATGATGGAGTTTCTTTCCCACGTCCCAAGTACACTAGTGTAATTAACAGAGATCTCTACGTTCTCAGGGATAGGTTCTGACATTGAGGCGTCCCCCAATGATGTCTCTTGGACATAACCATAATCCGGAACATTCTCATGGGACGGATTTTGAGTATCGATGATCAAAGGATTTGTTTGTGCCTCATTCGCCTTCTTTCTAGGGCGAGTATCCTTCGAACCAATTGGTCTACCGCGCTTTCTTGCGGGACCTGCGGCCATAGATGCCACATCATTGCCATGTTGGGCAATGGCGCCATCTCCTGATGTGACAGGAGTGGCGTGATGTCCAGTATTTGAGACATCGATCCTTGCAGGCACGTTTGCAGCAGGTATGTGTGATCTTGTCACTTTGGCAACATCAGAAAACGCATCAGGCAGAGTGTCTGCTACGTTCTGGAGCTCGATTATTCTTCGCACTTCAAGTTCGGACTGTGCGGTACGGGGATCGAGATGAGACATAGTGGGGACAGACCACGACAATTCTGTCGTTCCTGTTGAACATCTGTGTTCTTATCTCCCCCTAACGACGGGAAGACTGTCTCATCAAAGTGACAATCCGCAAATCTAGCGGTAAAGAGATCGCCTGTCAAGGGTTCAAGGTAGCGGACGATTGTTGGAGATTCATATCCAACATAAATGCCCATTCGTCGTTGTGGACCCATCTTAGTACGCTGTGGCGGCGTAATAGGCACATAAATGGCACACCCAAAAATGCGTAAATGCGAGATATCGGGCTCGAATCCAGTCACTAGCTGTAACGCAGAGTAAGATTGGGTTGCAGTGGGTCGTAGACGAATAGTCGCTGCATGCAATATTGCATATCCCCAAGCAGAAACAGGGAGATTGGTGCGCATAACCAATGTCCGTGCTATCATCTGTAGTCGTTTGATAGCGGCTTCTGCGAGACCATTTTGGGTATGAACATGGGGAACTGGATGTTCTATCAATCCCCAGTGACATGCAATAGTCATCGAAGTTTTCGATGTAAACTCCCCAGCATTATCAAGTCGAATGACTTAATAGGGTGGTCCGGGTAGTGAGCCCGTAGACGGATAATCTGGGCGAGGAGTTTTGCATAAGCAGCATTCCGAGTGGACAGTAGCGCGACATGTGACCAGCGTGTCGACGCATCAACCAATACCATAAAGTATTTAAAAGGTCCGCATGATGGTTGAATTGGTCCACAGATATCCCCTTGGATTCTTTGTAAGAACGGAATAAGTATTTTGGGATCCTTTGCGTAGGACGGTCTCGGTCCTAATTTCCCGAAGGAACAGGCTTTGCAGAAAGAGCGAGGGGCCTTAGAAGCAACCAATGAGGATTTTGGTTGGGCCTGAGCGTCCGTAGCGCTATTAGAAGCAAAGTGTGTGACTACATCTCCCATTATGGCGTTAGAGCCATGGAAAGTGGTGTGTGTAGCGTCATGGCTACTGGGAGGAACAACCATGGTGTCATGCTCATGGTTGGCGCCATTAATGGCGTCATCACTTGGGACGTGGGCGGCCTTATGGCGCCCCAAGACAGCTGCAGTTCCAGAGGCTGCAATGGTTGCGGTCTTGCTAAGTCCTGGAATCAATTTTCGATTCTTGCTTCTTCTCACTCTGAAGAATGGATGTCCGTGTGAAGTCTTTAGTATACGGAGCATCATATCACGACCAGGATGTCCTAGTCGGTCATGCCAAAGCCAATATGTGTCTGAATCCAAGAGATCTTCTCTTATGATTATTGGATTCAATAGGTCGAATTGTAGTGACATAAAGTCCACTAGATTGACACATAAGCTTCTCTAAGATGCGCTTTCGTCCGCAATCATTAGAGGTAATGCAAAGGAATTCTATTCCGTTCTCATTATGCGTTTCCGCATGGAATCCGTTGGCTCTAATATCTTTAAAACTCAATAAGGTCCGATTTGCCTTAGGAGCGTAGAGAGCTTCAGTGACTTTGATCAAGGTGCCATTGGGCAAAAGGAATTGGGCCATTCCATGTCCTTGAATTAAACTTGATGGCCCAGCCATCGTAGTCACAGATGAATATGTAGGCAACATCTCTAAAATAATTGCCTATGTCGTAGAATGGTGTGCGTAGTCGCACTATCCGCAAGACATTGAAGTTCATCCATTCCTAAAAAGAAAGCTCGTAATTAAAAAGGAGTTATAAAGAAAAGAACTCAACTTTTATTAATAAGCCAAACGGAATTACATCATCGTTTCTCATAACCAAAGTAAATCTAATCCAATAAACTAGTTAATGCAAAACAATGGTAGTGGCCATCTTCTTTCGGTAATTTCAATGTAAATGTGACCAGTTAAGTAGAGAGATGTCGGTGGAGCAAAGCTCGCTTAAGAACCACTTATCTCAAAACCTTTCTAGACATCACTTTTACATTAAGTACGCCTACTTTGAAGAAAGACTAGTATCATTGGCATCTACTACAAAAGTAATATGGCAATTGCCTACATCTCTTGGAAAAAAAAAGACTTAATCAAAATCGCCAGTTTCTGGTTCTTGATCCTTGTAGTCTTTACCCTTAGATCGAGATCTCCATCTTGATCTTCTTGTTCCATGTAATGTGCCTCCCTTGCTTCACGATACATCTTGTATGCGTTTGCAACATTCTGGGATGCAGTACACTTCTTTGCCCAATGTCCATTTAATCCACATCTGAGACAAGCATCATTATGGCCAGATTCCCTTGATCGAGACGCTAGGGGTTTGGTAGACGGTTATTACCTTTGGTGGCGTTATTACCATAACCGGAGGCTTGCCTCTCTCTCTCTTCACACGTTTACCTCCACGGTTCCGTGCACGCCTATCTTGGCGATTTCCTTCCTCTTTAGGGCGAGAATATGGACCAGAACGTCCAGAATTATCCCTACTCTTAGGGTTTCGCTCCTTGCGTCCTCCCTTGGGGGCGCGACTATAATTAGACTCCGGAATTGACTTGGTTCCCACGGGTCTAGAGTTATAGTTCTTCACAAGTATGTTGTCGTGCTTTTCAGCTACGTTCATGGCACCAATTAGCTCATGAAATCTTGTGATGCGTCTAGCATTGACATCAATCCGATAGTTTTTGGCTATCATCAACGCAGAGACGGGGAAGGTGGAGAGAGTTTTCTCGATCAACATCGTATCAGTGATGTCTTGTCCACAAAATTCCATCATAGACTTGATACGGAGTGCTTCCGAATTGTAGTCAAGTACAGACTTGAAATCACAGAAGCGAAGGCTATGCCATTTCACTTCTAAGTCTGGAAGCAGGGAATCACGGACGTTGCCAAAACGCTGCTCGAGTTCCACCCATAGCCTTCTTGGGTCTTCCTCATTGAGGTACTCATTTTGGAGCGCGTCATTCATGTGCCTTGTCATGAGAATGATGGCTTTTGCTTCGTTAGCCTCTCTCGTAGCTCTATTTGCTTCAAAAGCAGCAGCTTGTTGAGGAGTAAGCACGTCCTGACTTGGCTCTTGGATCGTACTCAGGATCCCATCAGCCTTAAGATGCTGGCGCACATCACGGACCCACTTATGGTATCCTGCGCCTGTTGTCTCAAGTGGAGTGAAGCTCAACTTGTTCAGGTTACTCATCCTGAAAAACAACAAGAAAATAGGGTTAGTTTCGGAGCGTAGAATGCTACCACGAAAAACTATATAATTTCTGAGCGTAGTCGCTTCCAAGAAATTAGGGATTTTCTGAGCGTAGTCGCTTCCAAGAAAATCCAATTCCAAGAGGGGTTTTGGATTAGATCGAAACGACGATGTATGTGGTCGATCGTTTTCTTCTCAACAAACTCTAAGTTTGGAGGACTCTACAAGCTCCAAGCTTGGAGTGAGCACGAACCCCCACAGTTCGGCTATTGGTCTCCCCTATGAAGAAGAAAGGGGGGGTAGAAGAAGGGATGTTGGAAGTCCCCGAGAAAAGAAGAAGAAATTAAAAAAAAAACTTCAAAAACGGGAACTTTTAGAAAAATTTACCTTAAAAGATGGTCGGAAAAATCGTCGCCGGAAAGTTACTGTAGCGGCCGGAAGTTACTGTAGCTGCCGGAGTTACTGTAGATGGCCGGAAAAAGTCGCCGGAAAAATCACCGGAAAAAGTGTCTGGAAAAGTGGCCGGAAAAGTGGCCGCCGGTGGTTGACCGGAGGGTTGACCGGCGTTGACTGTGGTTGACCGGTCTGCTTACGTGGCACAGGTGGCTGACGTGGCTGCTGACTGGATGTCTGCGTGGCTTGCTGACGTGGCAGTTTTCTGGCGGCTGGCGGCTTGCGGCTTGCGGCTTGGCTTGCACGTGGGTTTCGCTGGGCCTGAAGGCGGGCTTGGGCTGCAGGCGGGCTTGGGCTCGGTTCTGCTTCACCCCTTTTTTTTTTTTTTTTTTTTTTTTTGCCGGTTCGGTGTGAAGATTTTCTGGTGGCCGGTTCGGACTATTCTAGGCCGGTTCCGGTGGAGGATTTTCCGGTTCCGGGTTTCTGGGATGGAGGTGCTACAGGGATACCAGTATGGCTGCAGGGGGTGGTGAGGAAAGCTTTGAACCGGGTAGGGGAACTTTGGCTTCTTCCGGTGGCCGGTTCGGTGGTTCGCCGGCCGGTTCTGGGGATGGGGCCGCCGGTTTCGGACTCCTGGAGTCGAGATCTTCGAGTTGGGCGGCTGAGGTTTCTGGGATTTGAAGGTTGCGAATTTAGGGTTTCAGGGTTAGGGCTCGTGCTGATAACGTGTTGTAGAGAAACTGAATTTGAGAGGAATTCGCTGTGTATTCTCATTGATAATAGGGGCCTCTTTATATAGAGGATTACAATGCATAGAATCTCAATCATACAAGGAAAGTAATTCTACATTGATTAGGATTCTAGATCCTTCCAATTAAATCCTATTACCACTAGGTCAAGTAATCTAGAGTTTGGGCCAAACACAAATTAGGTTTTCCTTCAACACTTTGAGAATTAATTAAATTAGAAGAATAATTAAGACATTTACAAAATATATTTTTATTAAAAAAATAAACAAAAAAAGTATCCACAATCCACTTTTCTCTCCCCATTATCTTTTATCAGCAATAACTAACAAAAAAAATTCTGAAAAAAAAAAAAAAAACTTGCACATGCAGAGCATGTGTGAGAAAATACTAGTTATTATTAAGAGAAGATGTTTTATTTTGAGAATAAATTAAATCACAAGGATAAATAAAATAATTATAAAATAGATTTTTATTAAGAAAATTAAAAAGAAATGATTCCACAACCCCTACTTTTCTCTCCCACTATTTTCTCTCTGCAATAACTACCAGCGAATCTATTATAACTACCCACCTTTTTTTTCTTTAAATGAAAATTTTTCGTACACAAGCTGCAGATTAGTTTAAATTAATATCGGATAATATTTTTTTGTAAGTAGAAAGTTTTGAATTTGACTCATGAATGAGTTTTTTTTTATAAACACCTTATTTGGATGGTAAACTAATAATTAATTGTTACTCATATTGTCAATAAAAGAGACCCAAGTTATGGCATGGAGTTCAAGGCGGCGTAGTTGATCTTCACATAACACATGATTAACTATAATTATATTTTATAACACATGGCAGTTTTATATTAAGTTGTGATATCACTAAAATATTGATGGTGAGCAAATTTGAATCCTTCAAGAATAGCCACGAACATGAACATCTAGAAGCACTCTGTAGTCAACACCAGTCATTGGATGACACACGGTTTCGAAGAAAAGCTCATCCATTCTGTGATAGTGAGTTGCACACCCACCCCATTTCATAGATAGAGACATCACTAACAACTTCCGTAGAATCGACTAAAATGACGTGCAATTAGCAAGGCACAAATCTTTTGTCTCAAATACGTGTCTGCTACTAATTATATTGGAATTGGGTGTTTTCTAAAAGGCAAACATAGAAGCAATAAATCACTCAATTATATATTATTTTAATCTCCCACCTTTTAGAAATGGAACTTTAGTTTTTTTTTTGTTTTAAATTGAATACTCGGACTTGAGGCGAGACTTAAGAATCAGCTGCCTCAGACTCAATTTTTGTTTTGTTATATATATATATATATATATATATGGGTCGGATCAAGGGACATCTTTTTTTACACAAATTTTGACACACCTTCTGAGCTATTAGATTTTAAAATATTCGATGGTTAAGATTTATTGTTTGAATGATGACAACATACAACAGGCTGACGTGTCAAATGACATGGCATTACATTTTCTAATCTAAAATTAAACTTTTCTTCATTAAAAGAAAAAACATTATACTTTTCAAAAAAAAAAAAACAAAATTAAATTTGAAAAATCAAAATCAACAAAAACTAAAAAAATATAGAGAGTTTCTATTGGAACCTCCAAATCTGCTCACTTGACCTCACTCTATTATGAATTATTAAATGACATATATAACCTATTATAAAATGACTATTAAAGACAATAATTATACCAAAAAAATATTATATTTATTTTATGTAGACTTTCCAATTCAATAATATTAGATTGGATACCTTATTATTTTCCTTATCTATTTTCATTTTCCAATTTCACTACATACTCATTAAAGCATTCATATATATTTAATAAGAATTAAAAATATGGTTAAGATCATGTGACATAAAAATGTATGATATATATGTTGAACGCATATTGGTGAGGAAAAACAAAATAAATCCTCTAATGATTTATGACCTAAATCTAAGTTAATCCATTATATCTGCAAAAAATAATAATAATAATAATAATTAATCATGTGGTACAAAAAATACAGGAAAAAAAAATTGTGAATAAAAACAAAAGTTTTTTTTTTTTTGCACAGCCAAAATAGAAAAAAAAAAAAACATAATAGTTCATGGAATTTTCTTATTGATTAGATATTAATTTTTGAAACTCAAGTTTGAGTAAGAAATGTATATTTAGTTAAGATTTATAGAGTGATTAAATCATTGAAATGACTAAATTTTTTATTTTAAAGATAATAATTTGTTTGCAAATTATATGAGTGAGGTTATTTGAGGAAGTTTAGTGAGGTTTAGTGAGTAAATTTAGTATTTGAAAATTTGATAAGAGGTGTAAAAAGCATAGAGGTCAAGTGAGTATATTTGGAGGTTCCAATAGAAAAACTCAAAAATATAAAAGAGGAAGAAGAATAACAGAATAAGGAGTGTTCTATTCGATCAAAAGAAAGAAAAAAATAATAACATAAGAACATGCTAAACGCCAAAAGGAACATTGATCTCTTCTCTAACTTTAAGCTCTCATCGTCCGTTCCAACTGCCAGCTCTCATCTCCATCCTCCTAATTGAGGCATGTTATTTTCGTTTTCATAAAAAAATGGTATCAATGCACTCTTTGTTTTCATATTGAATGGATTTGCTGTAGCTAGTTCAAATATGTGATATATCCACAGCAAGTGACAAGCACTTACTGAGAACACATGGAAGGAGGAAAATCAGATCTATACTTCTACATATATGAACGTGAAATTATATGTTCTTCTGACCTTTTCATTTGTTAATTTGTTTCCTATTTTAATGAGTCTACGATTCATTACAATGCACTCTGTGTTGCTAGCTAGCTAGCTAAGCTTTTGAAGGTGGTTGGTATGATTTGATGGTACAATATTCCCGGCGACACTGTATATTGATCAATCCCTCTTCTTCCTCATCACCGTCTGTTTCTCGCTAGCTAAACCCTCTTGAAATATTGAATTTTTCAGTGTAATATATTTGTCTTAGCTCAACTCTCTTTAATCTAAGAAGGCCCATCAGTTTCTTGTGCCCAGTTTAGTACTTCAACTCTTGTTCATCTAATTCCAAAAACCAAAACCCGATACACAAGTACATGCAAATTCATATCATACATACTTTTGTGATGTTTTTTTGGTTAATCATTCATTTCATTAATGAAGCATATGATTTGTGTGTTTAAGAGTCTCATAATCCAACTACATGACAAACAATTGTGCCCAGACATGAACTGCAAGCTCACAGCCTTCTTCTGCTATTTTTTTTCTTCTTTCTTTTGATTAAATAGAACACTTATTATTCTGTTATTCTTCTTCCTCTTTTATTTCTTTGTAGTTTTTGTTGATTTTTATTTTTCAAATTTTTATTTCTTTTTTTCTTTTAATGAAAAAAGTTCAATTTTAGATTAGAAAATGTAATGTCATGTCATTTACCACGTCAGCCTGTTGTTTGTTACCATCATTCAAACAATAATCTGAACCATTGAATATTTTAAAATCTAAAGGCTCATAAGGTGTGTCAAAATTTGTGTAAAAAAAGGTGTCCCTTGATCCGGATATATATATAGTCTTCTAGTGATGGTCTCTTTTTTCGGTCTTTTCTAGGGATAGGGCAAGACTAACTTTTTTATCATATTTTGGCGTAGATCACTTCTGAAAATTTTCAACCAAATTGATTATCGTTAAGGCATTCAAAGCTGCAATTTAAGATTATAAGTATGAACTGTTCAAGTTTGACAGATTTGGTTCGTCCATTGATTTAATCTAGTTTAATACCTTAACGATCACTAATTTGGCTGGAAATTTGCAGAAATGATCTACACATTAGAACCTAAAAACTAAACGGTTAATATGTCGAAATGTGATAAAAAAGTTGGTCTGATACCTTATCCTTAAAAAAGACCAAAAAAATGGATCTCTTAGTGGAATGGCCCTCCATTAAGGAATCCCTTTTTTTGACCATATTAAGGGATCTCTTGCGGGACCCACTTTTTTTTTATAATCACATTTCGGCAGCTCGACTGTTCAGTTTTTAGATCCTAATGTATAGATCATTTCTGTAAATTTTCAACCAAATTGATGATCATTAAGGTATCGAATAAGATTAAATCAATAGACGAACCGAATCTGTCCGACCTGAACCCTTCATGTTCATAATTGTAAATTGCAATTATGAATGTTTTAATGATTATCAATTTGGCTGAAAATTCGCAGAGATGATCCACTCTTATATACCTAAAAACTAAACGGTTGAGATATAAATATGTGATCGAAAAATAGATCTAATAAGTGATCTCTCACTAGAAGGACCTTGTGTGTATGTGCGTGTGTGTGTGTGTGTGTAAGTTTTGGGCCCCTTAAATTTATAAGCTTCTAACAAACAAACAAATAACTATGAAGACTGAGTTTTCATATTGTTCTACCCTGTACCCAAATCTACAAGTTTACTAGTCATTTACTCATTCCTAGTTTCTTTCATAGCATTTACAAACAAAATAGCTATTGTTAATTAAATTGATAGCACTTTGAGGATAAACGCTATCATTAAATGCTATCTGTCACACCCCTGATTTTTAACACAAATAAAAATCGATATATAATCTCATAATTATACATGCGCGATCGTTCATCCATCAATACAAAATACATGGAGACATCTTCCCTTTACAACAAGTACATATTGATTTCCTGAACCCACAATTCCAAATATTGACCCACTCCACAGAGTCACATATTACACAACTTACTAATTAAATTGTCATCACAAAATAAAACGTAAATGCTCCTCAGAGCTTACTACATAGTGGAAGTCATAACAATGGCAAAGCCAACAAAATTTGCTTCCTACCCGTTCAGCTGCCAACAAGCTACCTCAGCTTCAGCCACGATTACCGTGACCTGCAGGATTAACTCTTACACCATAGAATAGTGCACCGGGTTTCCACACAACAAACCCGGTAAGCTTATGAAAGCTCGTATGAGTAACTCATGAACATCAATCAACAACTCACACAAATCAGCTTAAGAAAACCATGCAACCATGATTTCTTCTAACACTCCATAACCTTTCCATCGAAAGGACAACATAAATCACTGCTGTGACAATGTTCTATTTGCTAACTTAACCATCAAGAAGCAATTCAAGTCTCATCTAGACAATAAAAGAAGAATACTCTCGGAACTCTCCTTTAAACTACATACTTATGAGTCTCCAGCAACCTCGACCGTTACCCCCATAAGCTATAATGGCAGACAGACTATAGCTCTACTGAAATCGTAAACACTCGTCGGCCACGAACGTGATTACCTATTTCCTACCTTGGTCACCATCTGCAACCGGTCACCATCTGTGACATGTGATTTTCAGACCTCGTCTGGTCTTAGAATCAACATTAAGGTCACCATCTGTGACATATGATCTTCAGACCCCATCTTGTCATGTATAAAATCAAACATCAAGGTCACCATCTGCGACCTGTCACCATCTGTGACATATGATCTTTAGACCCTGTCTGGTCTTAAAGTCAAACGTTAAGTAAGTCGCACCCGACCTAAAAACGTTACGACATCTAGTTTCGGCTTTCCCTATCCCTGCTCACCATCTGTGGCTCTTGGTACAAGGACCAATACATCTAAAATGAGTCACGCTTGACTCAAACATGTAACATCAAATTCTACTTTTCAAACAATAGAAAACATCTTTTTCCACAATATTGTTTCCTGAAAAGTCGCCTTCAACAATAGAAACACCATCATGCATATTATTCATCACACATCATTCACAAGAATATATATATTTCACGTAAATATATATATACATAGTCATTCGCTCAGGAATGCCTATTAATACCGAACTATAGTTTGCAGTTAAATAATTAACGCCAAAACAATAATGGTAATCAGTTCATAATGAACCTTGTGAGATTACTGACCTCGAAACTCCCGCTGCGTCTTTAATATAGAACAAAGCAGCCAATCTACAAAATAACCGTCCAAGATACTTCGTCAAGTACCTAATCACATACGGTTCCAACTTAGTAACGATTCACATTTGATTTAAGTTTGAAACCCCTGTTTTGAACTAAAATCCCCAAAGTGGTGCCAATCGAGGCGAAACCACATCCGAGACCTCCCAAAGTCTCTGGAATACTTCCACGATCGATATGACCAACCCACAAGTCGATCAGAAGCTCGAATCCTCACGGATCGAATAAATCGACGGGTATGAAACCGTAAAAATCATAACAAATCCATACGAACTCCAAAATTTGCATGTTTATATATCAAAACGCTCGTATCAATGAGTAGAACATATATAATACCAAAAACAGTTCCCTACATGGCCGAAAAGCCACCAGAACGCCGCCACAGATTGTGGCGCACCGCCGCCGGCCAAAACTCAATATTTCACAAAACTCTCAACATCAAAGCTATTCATCTAAGCATGCTAGTGAATTTTCATAACTAGCTCGAAGTTAGAAAACAAGCATAAAGGGTCGAAAACTACATCCCAAGCTTTGGATTTTTGCTCAATCCTAGTTGAACCGATTTCCACGTAAATCGATCCAAACAAACACCATAGATCGATCCAGAAGGCTCCCACGAAGTCAAAGGAGGAAACTTGAAGCTGTACCGTCGCCGAAGCTACGTTTTCTGGTCGGGTCCGAAAACACCAAACTGCGCCGTACACAGTGGATATTGCCACTAGAGGATGCCACAAAGACGACCAGCCGAAGGAGACGAATCAGCTGACCAAGTTTCAAGGTCAAGATCACCAGAGCTGCGAGTTCCGGCCGGGTCGGATCTCAGGGTTCGGGTGGGGTTAGACGAAAGATTTCGTTTATGAAAGAGTCGACCGAGAGAGAAAAGATGGTTTTCGGAAATGGAAATGGAAATTATGAAGGAAGTTTCTGATTTTCTCTATTTATACTAAAATGGAAACTTATTCCGATAGTCATAACTTCTTCATACGAACTCCGATTGACGCGTACCACATATCCACGAACTCATATCAACACGCTCTACAACTTTCATGAAGGAAGTTTTCAGAGAATCCCAACGTATAAAAAGTCAAACTTCACACGACCCCCTAAACTGTGAAATTCGAATAATTACACGTACAAAAACCATTACACTTCACATACAACCTACGAATAAAGCACAATAACAATTATTCGTACAACTGGTCCATTATTAATTACTAAAATTAAATAACAGAAATCCAGGTCATCACACTATCAATACACACTTTTGTTGTAGTGGATGTTGGGCTATGAGATACATACCGTAGTTGGGTCCCACCATATCTCGTGAGCCCATTACGAGAGGGTTACTTATGTTTGGTGACATAGCAAACTAGCCATATAACTATTCTAAATTTCTAGCTAAATATTGCTAACCATTTTACCAAAAGATATATTTAACTTTCCTTTAGCTACTTTATTGGAGGTGCTCTTGGCTTATTTTTTTATAGTTCTAATTTGGAACTTTTTTAGCTTAATCTTTTAAATTTTGGTTTAGAACATCGTCGTCCATATTATTTTAATATAAATATTTTGGATGTTTTAGGGAATCGATATTTGAGAGAGAAATTGATGTGTTTTCATTGATAATAGGGTCTCTTTAAATAGATGATTACAAGTTATAGAATCAGAGTTGTACAAGGAAAGATAATCATACATTGATTGGATATCTATAAGATTCTCTGAGATTATCTCTAATTCTAACCCTATTTCAACTACAGCAAGTAACCTCGAGTTTGAGCCAGACACGAATTCTGGATTTACGACTCTCCCTAGTGTCGCCCAAACATAGTGCTCCTCTGGTTGCCTCATTTAAAACCTTGCCGCGTAACAAAAACTCTGTGGGAAAAAAATAACCTCCATCATAGGGGAAAAAGAGCACAATACACCCTTCACGTTTCGAGATCAACATGTAGACATCTCTCCTTGATGTCTACGTCTCCCCTTGATGACTACGATCATGGGAGTTCGGATAACTTCCGCAGGCCAATACTTGCAAAATGTTTCTCGAATGGGAATTTTGGGCAATGACTTATTAAACAAGTCTACCTCATTGTCCTCAGATCGAACCTAGTTCACTCTTATCTTGAGAAGTTTCTGTTGTTGCTGATTGAAGAAGAACTTGGACGATATGTGCTTGGTATTGTCGCCTTTGATGTTGCCTTGCTTCATTTGTTCAATGCAAGCAGCATTATCCTCTTAAATGCTGGTAGGCTCATCTGTGGTAAACTTCATACCACAATTGCTTCTAACATGCGTAACTATGGATCTAAGCCATATACATTCACGAACTGCTTCGTGAAGAGCAATAATCTCTGCATGTTTTGAAGAAGTAGATACTAGGGTCTGTTTAGTAGACCTCCAAGATATCGCAGTCTTACCCTTGGTAAATACATAACCAGTTTGGGAATGACCTTTGTGTGGGTCAGAGAGGTACCCAGCATCAGCAAAACCTTCCAAAATACTTATGTCATTTTTGGATGGGGAGAGAACACAAACCATTGTTGGTGGCATTCTTGAGATATGATGGGTGAAAATCCATCGTCTATCTGTAGGGATAGAACAAGCCCATATTAATCGTACCACTTAGGTATAGAAAGATATCCTAACACCAGTTCAATGGTGTTGTGTTGGCGCAGAGCTATATCTAGCTAACAAGTTCACGGCGAAAGAAATGTTTGATCTTGTGCATTGTGCTAAGTACAATAATGAGCCTATTGCACTTAAGTAGGGCACTTCTGCCTCTAGCACATCTTCGTCATCATCTTTTGGGTATAAGCTGATTGATGAATCAGGATACCATCTTTACGGTGCTCAAGTTCTAAACCGAGGCAAAACCGTGTCTTCCCAAGATCTTTCATCTCAAACTCGGACTTCAAGTGTTCAGCGATTTCCCATAACTCTTTAAGGGTACCAATTATGTTCATGTCATCAACATAAACCGCTACTATTGCAAATCAGGAAACTTGTTCTTTTTATGAACACACATGGGCATAGTTCATTGTTAACATATCATTTCCTAATCAAGTAGTGACTTAGATGGTTATACCATATCCGTCTGGATTGCTTCAATCCATATAGTGAGCATTTCAATCTTATTGCAAATGCACTCCGTGGTTTAGAGCCACTTGATTTGGGTAACTGAAGAGCATCCAGAATGTTCATGTAAATCTCTCTATCTAGATCCCCATATAGATACGCAGTAACCACATTTATGAGCTGCATGTTCAATTTTTCAGAAACTACCAAACTGACAAGGTAGCAGAACGTAATAACGTCCATTACTGGAGAATATGTCTCCTCGTAGTCGATTCCAAGTTGTTGTGAGTAGCCTTGAGCCACAAGGCAAGCTTTGTATCTTACAATCTTGTTTCTCTCATTACGCTTTCTAACGAATACCCATTTATGACCAATTTGTTTGATGTTGGGTAGGATTGGCATAACTTGCCCAAATACCTTTCTTTTCGCTAGAGAATCAAGTTCTGCCTGGATCTCATCTTTCTATTTTGGCCAATCAGCTCTAAGTTGGCATTGATCAATGATGGTTTGATGGCATCGGTCTCAATAATCTCACAAGCTATAGAGTACGCGAATACATCATCAATGATGATGGAGCTTCGTTCCCACGTTCCACATACACTAGTGTAATTTACAGAGATCTCTACGTTCTTAGGGATAGGCTCTGACATTTAGGCGTCCCAAAAAGATGTCTCTTGGACATAACCATAATCCGAAACATTCTCATGGAACGGATTTTGAGTATCGATGATCAAAGGATTTGTTCGCTCTCTTTCTAGGGCGAGTATCCTTCGAACCAATCGATCTACTTCCCTTTCTCGCTGGACCTGCGGCCATAGACGCCACATTACTACCTCTATGGGTAGTGGCTCCATCTCCTTGTGTCACCGAAGTGGCGTTACGTCCAGTATTTGGGGCGTCAATCCTTGCAGACACATTTGTAACTGGTATATGTGATCTCGTCACTTTAGCAACATTAGAAAATGCATTAGGCAGAGTGTCTGCTGCGTTCTGGAGCTCGATAATTCATCGCATTTCAAGTTCGACTATGTGGTACGGGGATCGAGATGAGACATAGTGGGGATAGACCACGACAATTCATGTCGTTCCTACTGAAAATCTGTGTTCTTATCTCCCCCTAATGACGGGAAGACTATCTCATCAAAGTGACAATATGTAAATCTAGGGGTAAAGAGATCACCTGTCAAGGGTTCTAGGTAGCGAACGATAGTTAGAGATTCATATCCAACATGTATGCCCATTCGTCTCTATGGACCCATTTTAGTATGCTGTGGCGGCGTAATAGGCACATAAATGGTACACTAAAAAATGCGTAGTGCGAGATATCAAGCTCGTACCTAGTCACTAACTGTAACGCAAAGTAAGGTTGGGTGGCAGTGTGTCGTAGACGAATTAGCGTCGCTGCATACAATGTTTCATATCCCCAAGCGGAAATAGGGAGATTGGTGCGCATAACAAATGTTTGTGCTATCATCTGTAGACGGTTAATAACTGCTTCATAGAGACCATTTTGAGAATGCACATGGGGAACTGGATGCTCTCTATCAATCCCCAGTGACATGCAATATTCATCTAATGTTTTCTATGTAAACTCCCTAGCATTTTCAAGTCGAATTGACTTAATAGGATGGTATGGGTAGCGACCCCATAGACAGATAATCTAGGCTAGGAGTTAGCATATGCAGCATTTCGAGTGGACAACAACGCGATATATGACTAGCTTGTTGACGCATTAACCAATACCGTAAAGTATTTAAAAGGTCCGCAAGATGGTTGAATTGGTCTACTGATATCCCTTTGGATTCTCTATAAGAACGGAATGAGTATTTTAGGATCCTTTGCATATGACAGTTTTGGTCCTAATTTCCCTAAGGAATAGGTTTTGCAAAATGAGCAAGAGGCCTTAAAAGCAACCAGTGAGGATTTTGGTTGGGCCTGAGCGTTTGAATGGCTATTTGAGGCAAAATTTTTGACTACATGCATCACCCATCATGACGTTGGAACCATAGGAAGTGGCATCCATGGCACCATGGCCATGGGAATTGACAGTCACGGCGTCATGGCCATATGTGACACCATCTATGGGGTTATCAAGAAGGACAGAGGCGACCCTAGGGTGGCGGTAGACGGCGGCGGCGCCACAGGCAGCTGCTGCGGCGGTCACACTAAGTCCGGGAATCAATCTTTGATTCTTGCATCGTTTCACTCAAAAGAATGGAAGTTCGTGTAATCATATCACGACTAGGATGTCCTAGTCGGTCATACCAAAGCCAACATGTGTTAGAATCCAAGAGATCTTTTCTTATCACATTATTGGATTCAATAGGTCGAATTGTAGTAACATAAAGTCCATTAGATTGACACATAACCTTCTCTAAGATGCTCTTTCGTCCGCGATCATTAGAGTTAATGCAAATGAACTCTTTTTCGTTCTTAGTATGCATTTCCACATGGAATCCGTTGGCGCTAATATCTTAAAAGCTCAATAAGGTTCGATTTGCCTTAGGAGCGTAGAGAGCTTCTGCGACATTTATCAACGTGCCATTTGGCAAGAGGAATTGGGCCATTCCATGTTCTTGAACTAAACCTGATGGCACAGTCATCGTAGTCACACAGGAATATGTAAGCAACATCTCCAAGAACAATTGCCTATGGCGGAGAATGGTGTGCGCAGTCGCACTATCCGCAAGACATTGCAGTTCTCAAGAATCCAGTCCTAAAAGAAAAGGCTCGTAATTATAAAGGAGTCATAATGAAAAGAACTCAACTTTTATTAATAAGCCAAATGGAATTACATCATTGTCTCTTTAGCCAAAGAAAATCTAATCCAATAAACTAGTTAATGCAAAATAATAGCAGTGGTCTAACTTCTTTTGGTAACTCCAAAATAAATGTGACCAAGTGAGTAGAGAGATGTCAGTAGAGCAAGGCTTGCTTAAGTATAACTAATCTCAAAACCTTCCTAGACATCACACATACTTTGGGTGAGCCTACTTTGAAGAAAGACTAAACTATTGGCATCTACTATAAACATAATATGACAATTGCCTAAGTGTCTTGAAAAATAAAAATACTTGATCAAAATCCCTAGTCTCTTAGCCCTTGAAATCTTCCACCCTAAAAGCAAGATCGTCCTCTTGATCTTCTTGCTCCATGTAATTTGCTTCCCTTGCTTCACAATACTGCTTGTAAGCATTTGCAACATTTTAGGATGCTTTACATGCTTTGGCCCAATGTCTGGACGCTCCACACTGAAGATAAGCATCTTTATGGTCAGGCTCCCTTGATCAAGGTGCTTTAGGGGCGCGTTAGAGACAACTTCTTTCCTTGGTTGCATCACCACCATAGCCGGAGGCTTGGCCTCTCTCTCTCTTCACATGTTGACCTCCATGGTTCCATGTGTGCCTATCTTGGCTGTTTTCTTCCTCTTTGGGGCGAGAATATGGACTAGAAAGTCCAAAATCATCCCTACTTTTAGGGTTTCGCTCCTTGCGTCCTCCCTAGGGGACGTGACTATAATTAGACTCTGGAATAGACTTGGTTCCACAGGTCTAGAGTTATAGTTCTTCACAAGGATATTATCGTGCTTCTCAGCTACGTCCATGGTGCCAATTAGCTCCTGAAACCTCATGATGCGTCTTGCATTTACATCAATAAGATAATTCTTTGCAATCTTCAGCACAGAGACGGGGAAGGTAGAGAAAGTCTTCTCGATCAGCATCGTATCAGTGATGGTCTTACGACAGAACTCTATCAAAGACTTGATACAAAGGGCTTCCGAATTGTAGTCAAGTACGAACTTAAAGTCACAAAAGCGGAGGCTATGCCATCTCACTTCTAAATCTGGAAGCAGGGAGTCACAAACGTTGCCAAAACGCTGCTCGAGTTCTACCCATAGCTTTCTAGAGTCCTCCTCATTAAGGTACTCACTCTAGAGCGCGTCATTCATGTGCCTTGTCATGAGAATTATGGCTTTAGCTTCGTTTGCCTCTCTAGCACATCTATTCACTTCAAAGGTGGCAGCTTGTTGAGGAGTAAGCACATTCTAACTTGCCTCTTGGATCGTATTCAGGATCCCATCAGCCTTAAGATGCTGCTACACATCACGGACCCACTTATGGTATCCTGCGTATGTTGTCTCTAGTGGAATAAAGTTCAACTTATTAAGGTTACTCATCCTGAAAAACAACAAAAAGATTTGGGTTAGTTTTGAAGTGAAAAAGGCTACCACGAAAACAATAAAAATTTCTAAGCGTAGTCGCTTCCAAGAAATTAGGAATTTCTGATCGTAGTTGCTACCAAGAAATCCAATTCTAACAGGTATTGTATTAGATCGAAACAATGATGTGTTTGTGGTCGATCATAACTTCTCAACAAACTCTAAGTTTGGGAACTCTACAAGCTCCAAGCTTGGAGTAAGCACGAACCCCCATAGTTCGGCTTTTTGGTCTCTTCTATGAAGAAGAAAATGGGGTAGAAGAAAGGAATTTGCAAGTCCCCGAGAAAAAGAAAAGAAATTAAATAAAAACTCAAAAAAGGGAACTTTTAGTAAAAATTACCTCGACATAGGTCGCCGGAAAATTTTGGCCGGAAAAAGTCTTTAGAAAACAACCGGAAAAGTCGCCGGAGGTGGCCAGGTGGTGTTAGAGGGCTGTTGGGTTACTTTTTTCTTTTCTTCTACATTGGGCGGCGTCTTCTTTGGGCCGGTCTGTTTCTTTTTTTTTTTTCTTTCTTTTCTGCTGATGTGGGCCGCGGGCCTTCTTCTCTCTTGGGCTGGGCAGGCTAGAACAAAGGAATTGAGGTTGGGAAAAATGACAGGAGGCGGTTCAAGGGTGCAGATGTTCTTGTGGCCGGTTCGGGGACTATAAGACCAATTCTGGGAAAAAAAATTCCGGTTCCTGGAATCTGGAATGAAGGCACTGACGATGACGAAATATGACGGTAGGAGACGGACTAGAAGGGTGCGAACCAGGCAGGGGACCTTTTGCTTCTTCTGGTGGTTGGTTCAGTATTTTTCCGGTCGGTTCTAGACTCCTGGGATTGAGGGCTTCAATATATGCGGCGGTGATTGCTAGGGTTTGAAGGCTATGAGTTTAGGGTTTCAGGGTTAGGTTTCGTGCTGATAACATGTTTTAGGGAATCGATATTTGAGAGAGAAACTGTTGTGTTTTCATTGATGATAGGGGTCTCTTTATATAGAGGATTACAAGGCCTCTTTATATAGAAAATCACAGTTATAAAAGAAAAGATAATCATACATTGATTGGATATCTCTAAGATTCTCTGAGATTGTCTCTAATTCTAACCCTATTTCAACTAGAGCAAGTAACCTCAAGTTTGACCAGACACAAATTCTAGATTTACTTGAACACATATTACATTTTGTTTGCTATTTTATTGTTGGATTTTGAGTTTATAAATTTATTTCCGTAAAATTCTTATGAAAAAAAAAAATTTGAACGCATACTATTTTAAGGGCCCAACTTTTAATGTTCGCCTTAAGTATGAAAATCTCATATTCAACCCTATACATATTGGGTTAAGTTTTATTTTTGTTTTATTTTTAAACGTCATATATCTATACATAGTCACACACACATACATAAAGTTTTACTAAACTATTAACATATCGAGGAATGAGCTTCTTTGGGATGTCATCCTCTCTTCTTTAAGGTTTTTTAATTTTTTTTTTAATTTTTTTAATTTTTTTAAATTTTTTAAATTTTTTAAATTTTTTAAATTTTTTAAATTTTTTAAATTTTTTTATTGACTAAACTAGAATTATTAATTAGTATGTATATGCATGAGTAGTGAGTACATGAGGTATTTCTAACCATGCCACATATATAAAGAGAACAAACTTGATAGTACATAGTTTAGTGTATTCACTATAGCTACAAAATATGTATAAAATGCAAGATGCATATCTATCGTATGTTATTTAGTTTGATTTCTTTATGGATGAAAGGAAATTGATTTCATGTGAGATACATATTTCTATAATATGTTTCTGTGAGTGCAAGAAAGCTTAGATGCATGTATTAGGGTCTAACGCTATGAGTGTGTGCATATGACACAGCGCCGCTCTAACATTGGCCTTATACCCTTCCTTCTTGTAGCCCTATTAAGAGAACCAAACCTCGCTACCCCATCCTTTGTGTTTCAGCCCACAGCCAAGCATCAGATGACTTTGTGGTTAGCTTCAAGGTTTGGAAACCGGATCGACCACGCAGTCCCTTACCACTACCAAACCCTTGCGTGTTTGTAATAAAGCACCAATCCACCATCCCCACCGTCTTAGAAGGACAAAAAGTTTCATGCGACAACCCCAACTCCGACCACCACCTGCTACCAAACGGAATCACACATGTCTGGCCGCAGGCTGCACTTGTCACCTAGACGCCACCGTTGAAGTGGGGACAAGCAATGGAATAGCTTATGTGTTTTTTTTTTTTTTTTTTTTTTTGCTCTCTCTCACACATCCTAGATTGCCCCTATTTTTGTTGGAAATAACATTAATTTAGAATTATGTTGAGAGTTATGGTGAAAATAATGGTGAGAATTATGATGAGAATAATGGTGAGAGTTAGACTTCATAGGTTATGGGAGTTAGGAAGGTTTAAGGTTATTGTAATTGTCTAATACTTATATCCATTGTAATTGTCATACTTATTACATTGTCTAGTGTAGAACTATATAAGTAGGCTAGTCTAGTTGAATAATGTGTGTAGAGAAGTATTTTGTAGAAATGTTATACTTTATTATCAGGTATTTTGAGAGTCTCCTCCATATCTCTCTCTATGAGCTCTGTACATGCCCTTGGGATGAATATCTCTCATATTATGTGTCATTCATGCACATATCTCCCTATCCAAAATTAGTTTTTCATATTTACGCTTTCGTTGATATCAGCGATATCCAACATAGTGGTATCAGAGTCTTAGGCTCGATCTTTTAGGTATGGTCAAAAATTGTTCGTGTATGAGTATTATTGCGTCAAGTGTGCTGGCTTAGGTGCTGATCGTGAGCGATGAGAAAGACGTGATGGTGTCTCAGTGAGATTGTTGGAGTAAAATATTTGCTCCAAAAATGTTGAAAGAATTGAGAATCAAAATTCTCAATGAAGATCAACCTTGAAACTCAAAGGTTGCAGAGAGGTTTAAGAGTTAGAGTGACCGGCCATACCAAGACTTGATCATGTTGTTACAGGGTGGTGGAGAAAAAAATTGTGGTGTATCAACTATTGCTGATGAGCAAAAGGTGAAAGAAAAATGTGTGTGTGAGAGAGAGAGAGAGAGAGAGAGAGAGAGAGATGAGCACAAGAAGGAAGAAAGATTGAAGAAGAAACAAAAGGAAATTAGAATAAGGGAGAAAAAAAGAGAGGGAGGAATAGAAGAAAAAAAAGGAGAGAGAGATGAGCAAAGAAAGAAAAATAGAAAGGAGTATAAAATATGGAGAAGAAAGAAGAAAATAAGGGAGGAAAAAAAAAGTGAATGGAGAAGAAGAAAGAGAGGATAATGTGGTCCTCGATGAAAAGGTAAAAGTCCCTGAAAGAATATAGGGTTGACATCCCTAATAGATCGAAGGTGAAGGGTTAACGTCCCTGAAAGAAAGAATGAAGGATATAAGTCCATAAATGAAGCATGGTACAAATGGTTCCACGAAAAAAAGGCATGAAGGTGCCAGGAGGAAAATGCTCCCTGGAAGTTCTAGAAGTCCCAAGATGAAGATGAAGATGGCACAATGGTATCAAGTTGACAAGGCTCCCTAAAGGCATAATGGCGCAATGGTGCAAAGAAGTTGACAAGACTCCCTAAAGATACAATAGTGCAACAAAGATTGGGTGAATCCCTAGTGACCAAAGTCGATGAAGACGAAGACAAGTCGGAGTTCATGGAATGTCCAAGAGGCATGAAGGCCTTAAACTATTCGTGAGGTATGAAATGATCTCACATAGAAAGGAGAAAAGAAAGTTCTCTAAGTATTGAGGGAGGAAAAGCTCCCAAGACCCGAAGTGACTAGAAAAGTGTCACTAAAGCCACGCAAATCACGGCTAGGTGTTGGTATTGTGTGAAGAAGATTTCAGTAATATTCTTGTTGTGTGAAGACAACTACAAGAATGACGGTGATGCTTGTCAAAGAGACAATGAAGCAAGTTGAAGAAAGAAGGGATTGAGTCATTGACGGTGACCATGAAGATGTGAAGGCAAGAACCATGATGAAGTACTTGAAGTAAGAGTAATTCTAAATTAAGGGAGGATGTTGGAAATAACATTAATTTAGAATTATGTTGAGAGTTATGGTGAAAATAATGGTGAGAATCATGATGAGAATAATGGTGAGAGTTAGTGACTTCATAAGTTATGGGAGTTATGAAGGTTTAAGGTTATTGTAACAGTCTAATACTTATATCCGTTGTAATTGTCATACTTATGACATTGTCTAGTGTAGAATTATATAAGTAGGCTAGTCTAGTTGAATAATGTGGGTAGAGGAGTATTTTGTCGATACTTTATTATCAGGTATTTTGAGAGTCTCCTCCATATCTCTCTATATATCTCTCATATCATGTTTCATTCATGCACATATCTCCCTACCCAAAATTAGTTTTTCATATTTACGCTTCCGCTGATATCCAACAATTTTTACTGAGCAAACGTGAACAAACCGTTTATATAAATATAAATGGTTGAGGACTTATTTTGAGTATGAAAAATACTCATAAAGAACATCCCATTGGGATCTTATACAAACTTTTGTCAAAGGTTACATAAGAAATAGTAATAGAATAGAAATTATTGCTTCCAAAGACGTACAATTTTGTTGGACATTTTGACCTATTGCTGATATATATTTAACATATTGTTATAACGTATGTATATATCCTAATAATAACATATATAATAAGCTTGGTTCGGAAGTAATTTATTTCCAAAATTAACAATTACTAGGGCTTGAAGAAATTGGCATTTAGACCTTTCTGAGCTAAATTCCATGCTGCTGCAACCACTAAAACAACACTCAAAACCAGTCCCAAGCATCCAAGTCCCACGTTAATACACCACATTAAACCTTTCGGCTTCGGTTTCTTGAGTGTGATCCACATGAAACATGGATAAGCATAAGCCATAGGCAATGTCAAACCTCCAATTAGAGGTGCCAGGCTTACGAAGAACGGAAAGGTCACCGCTATAAAGAATGCCAATCCTCCAAACAAAAAACGGAAAGCTACTCGAAGCCATCTTGGACACGGCTTGTTCTTCCTCATAGTGTACTTCATCTCCAAGTTGTCAAAGGCTACCATGCCATAGATTTGAAATGTGCTTAAGCAGTGTATTATTACAAGAATGCAGATTACTCCCAGAACATACCTTGAGTTGTTATTGTGTCCAGGTAGTTGTGCAGCTGAGCCTAGTATTGCAGATATTGATAAAACTGATGAGGAGGGCACCTGCATAATCAAAAGACATGCTGTGATCAAATGCAAACGATTTGAGTAGTGAGTTAATTACTTACTGAAAGGAGGAATTGGTATTACCTTGTTTCCATGTGCCCAAAATCCAGCTATGGCTAGAGGAAGCAAGCATATGGCAATGATAGCATACGATATAATCACCCCTCTCCACATTCGCTTATGAATTGGGTGTTTTGGCTCTGATGGCAATGTTCCCTGCATCAGTTGAAAAACGTTAGCCTTACATGGATGCATGGCAAACTCAAACAACTTCATGCATAGTAATTATTGTTGAAGAAAAAAGGTTTTTTTTTTTTTTTTTTTTTTTTTTTTTTTTTTTTTTTTTTTTGCGACTCTATTCCATTTTTTTTTATTAGAGATTGATTTTCGACTCCACTTAACTTCATGCTCACACTCCACTTTTTAAAAAGTGAGTACGAGTGTCAAGTTTGTTAAAATGTGGAGTGCTAAATCCTTGCTCTTTGATTAACTTAGTTCCCTATGTATTCTAATAATTAGACAAAAATAAGGATATATTTTAATATCTGGACAAAAAAAAATGATGTATTTTAATATAGTAATATATGAAGGTACTTTTGTCATAATTACTGGGTGTACTTGACAAACCCTGGCCTACTCTCTGGCATAACAGTGTATAGATCAGATTGCCAGATGGATCAGCAACTTCATAGCCATATAATCTAACAGATGGAAAATCATTTCACAAAAAAGACTCACCTGTATTTCAAGAATGACGTTGTGACCTCTGAATGCCAAAAACACAATCCCAATTGCATTCAGTATCCGACCAAATCTATCCATATTAGACTCCATTTCTGGTGGATTGTATGATATACCATTAGGTCTGCCCTTGCCAACTGAAATAGACCAGATGATGGTGCAATATACAATTGCTGTGATAGAACCAATCAAAGAGACCCAAGCTATGGAGTTCAAGTTGGGAAACTGAGCCACAATAATAGCCATGATCATGAACACCAAGAAGCACTCTGTA
Source organism: Rosa lucieae (assembly GCA_024704745.1). Lineage (NCBI taxonomy): Eukaryota > Viridiplantae > Streptophyta > Magnoliopsida > Rosales > Rosaceae > Rosa > Rosa lucieae. The sequence continues at coordinate 40,889,928 of CM045497.1, forward strand.
CCAGTCATTGGATGACAATAAGTAGTAGCCCCATCGTTACACACGGTTTTGAAGAAAAGCTCCATTGTTAGACCTCCTGCGATAATAAGTTGGACACAAGCACCATTTGATAGATAGATCATCGGGAACATTACTAGCAACTTCCCCAGCTTTTGACCTGAAAAATTGAAAAAGAAGATTGTCAAACTTTAGATAGTATAATGTCTATATATAGACACCTAGTTTTTTTGAAAGGTATATAGACACCTATTTGGTTCAGTATATTTTCTCCTTTGACATTATTAGCAAGTCCATTATCACTAATTACATCATAAATATATACATAATAAGCACACTCGTACTACATATGATAGTCTAAATCAATAACCGACAATAAACAGTAATGTTCATCTGTTCAGTGATTGAGTAAAAAAATTATATTCTCAGTTACCATTGGGGGGAATTATTAGGTGGTCCTGGAGTACCACGTGACACTGCCATGTGGTGGTCCAAGCCAATAATATTACTCGAATGTGGTAGGGATCATGCAGGGGTGAGAAAAAAAATTAATGTAATAGACCAATCAGAAATCACTACGAGTCACATGACTCAATAACATCACCCGGAACCACCACGTGTACTATGCTCCCGGACCATGTAATAATTTCCCATCTATTGGATCCCCTTGGATCTAGTTCCAGCGGTGAAAAGAATTAATATTAAGTTTGAGTTGTTTTATATTCTGCCCTTAGATCTGATTGAGCAAAAAAAATTTACTCAATTACTGAGCAAGTGAACATCACTCCTAGAATTATTTGTCATTTTTTTTGGGATTATACGTGCTTAATTTAATTTATTGTCACAACTGATATATGTAGCTAATCTTGCTTGATTCTTATAGAAAAACTTATATGAGATACTAACCGAAGGCTCTAATAGCAAGTTGGAGGTATCTACTATAACGAGTTCCGGTATCAGATTCGTGGGATAGTACAAGGAGCCGTATAGTGTAGAGCTGCCATGCAAACGCTAGTAACAAGCATATACATCCCCATGCCCTGCAAACACATATGATGGACATTGTTATTAATTCGTTACATGATCGTTGTTATGTCATTACGTACATAGATCGATATATTTAACAAAGGATGTATAGAGTTAATATTATTTAGTTACCATCCAAGAGCGGCGAATGCAACAGGGAGTGAAAGAGCTTGAGTCCCAATTCCTGAACAAACTAGATGAAACGTCACGGAATAGGTACTGCCATTCCTGGATTCTGTGAGAGGCAGCCAAGCATCCTGCTTATCGAGTTCACCACCTACGCCTCCTGGATTTGTACCATCTTCGTTTGCACTGGAACTAATTGTCATGGGAATGACTAGAGCAGCAGACCGTGAGCTTGTACCCATGGCGGTGTTAAAGGAAGGGTCCATAGCTTGTGCTAAATGTAAATCTCCCATGTAGTTTGTTTCAATAACCACTTCTCCCATGACTGAAGTTTTTCTTGCTCTGCAAATTGTAAAACGCAAGCTTCAAAGTGATAGCTTGTACAAGAGAGAGAGAATTTTAGAGAGAAAATTGGTTTCTATCACTGAAGCAATAGTCGCATAAAATGTGAGGGTAAGCAGATGACTGACACGTGTTGATGAGCAGTAGGGTAGTAGCAAGATTAGCACGCACAGTTACCTAATTAGCTAACAAATTAACTAACTAATTAGGTTTGTCCTAACAAATTCGAGAGCTGTAAGCCTGTAAGAAATGGACTATTAACAATCCGGAAAAGAGGCCTATACTCTCAACACAAATTAGCTCGGGTATATATACCATCGTGGTGTGCGCATTGCATGACTTCAAACTTAATCACGTTTACTTAATCAAGCCAAATATATATTCATACTGTTACTGTTTCCTGCACTTTGAGTAGAGCAATCGAATTTGGTTACTGTCATTCACCTAGGCATATTAACTCGATCTATTCGGTTGATTATTACGCATTATAAAATGATCAACGAAGGCTTGCAAGAAGCTAGGTTGAAAGTGAGTAAAACTTTCAACTTTGCATGTTAGTGTGAAGGGACCCATCATTTTAGTGTTTGGCGTAATGCACCAATTGATCTTTATTAAAAGAATATAACTGCACCAGAATGTGCTGTGTATGCACGTCATTAAAAATGTGTTAGTTAAATCTTACTGCTGACGAGCCGTTAGAGACATTTCAATTTAATATTCAAATTGTGATCTAAGCAGTGATTGATCTCTAATCGATCATTACTTGTCAACATGGTCAATATACATGGGAGTCCTTAACTAGAACACGGACTCTTGTGGATGTAAATTAAAGCATCTGATGATTCGATGAATTTCACTTCCTGTCGATTTCAAAAATTACTCCGTGCAAAATGAGTCAAAAAATGTACACATACCATATATAGGGGAATATGCGTTTATCACCTTTTTTTTTTTTTTTTTTTATTTATCTAAAGAGGATCAAAGGGTTTCACTCCTGCCCCCATAGTGACTCGAACCCATGACTTCGTACATAGGTAGTGGGTGCTCTAACCACTGAGCTAACACCACTTCGTCATATGCGTTTATCACCTCTTCTAAAAGAGATTGATCAACTTTTGATTTCACAAATGGTATAATTGCATGATCTGTGAAGCAGCCAACATGTCGAATACCAAAATCCTACCACAACACTATTTTCTAAACTCACAGCATCAGCTACGTACTGTAAATATAATATAAGGAAATGAAGGCTATTCCAATGACCAACAGTAAGCTAGAGACTTGAATTTGTTAAGAATCTACCATGATATGAAAAGATTTAGATGTAAATGTAAATTGTTTCCTTCAAATTTTGTCAACTGTTTTAATTTATTTAATGTTAATGCTTAGGATATAGATTATTTCATATCATAAATAGTAGACTGATTTACTATATATTTTGTAACATTCAGAGTTGTAATGATCAACAATATATGAATTACTATTTTTACATTGTATCAGACTATCAGAGCAAAATGCATTTAGAACTAATTTATTAAAATATTTTCAACTAGTGTTGGAATTTCTTTGAAAAGCTTTTTAACTTCTCCTTTTATTTATCGAGACAAGCTATGGTACTTGTGGGTATCTCATACCCTCATTTACAACTATTTGAACAAAAAATTACAATTATTTGAACCAAAATTACAACATTGAGAACAAAAGTTACCTATTCATTTAAACTATTTACATATAGTTAAACAAAAATTACAACATTGACAACGAATTTGTTCAAAAGCTTGTAACAATGTCGTATGAGGTGTAATTAATTACCATTATTAGAACTAAGATTATAACAAAAATTACAACATTGACAACTAATTTGTTCAAAAGCTTGTAACAATGTCGTAAGAGGTGTAATTACTATTATTAGAACTAAGATTACACAAAAATAGGACTCAACATTACCACTCTGACAATAAATTTGTTATCACTTTTGTAAATGTGGGTATGAGATACCCACAAGTACACTAGAATTTTCCTTATTTATCATGGTTGCTGCTCATTCTACCATCCATAAACTTCAAGTAATTGCTCTCAATCTTACTGCTGAATAATGCCTACAAATTATGGCATTGGTAAAGAGTAAAGGTATTTTTGTCTCAAGCAAATAGTACAGGTTTACCACATTGCTCTTTTTTTCTTAATCATTGGATCATAGATAGCAGTGTAACAGACCATATTATACCAATTCCTAATTCTTTATCGAATCATGTTCCTACACCTTTGCTTCCTCCTGTCAAATTATCTAACGGTAGACATGCTCCCATTCATTCAATTGAGCATTTTTCTTTCAGTTCTAATCTTCGTCTAAATGACGTGCTTTGTGCTCCAAGTTTAAAGTTAACCTTATCTCAGTAAGCAAGCTTACAAAATCTCTTAAATGTTTCATCACTTTTTTTCCCGACATGTGTCTTTTGCAGAACTTGGTTTCAAAGAAGATAATCGATTTGGGTAGGGAGCATAATGGTCTCTATATCTCGCTTCAAATTTAGCCACTAAACCATCAGATATTCCTTCTACTAATCATGCAGTCATTTCTTCCACCTTGTGACATCGACATCTTAGTCGTCCTTCTCCAAATAGTTTGCATTTGTTAGCCCAAATAATTCTCGGTGTTCCTTGTAAACTAGATAAAGTATGTGATGTATGTCCGTTAACCAAGAAAACACGTCTCCCTTTTAATTTGAGTACTAGTTCCACAACAAAATCATTTGCTCTAATTCATTGTGATATTTGGTCCTCACAAAATTGCATCTTATTCTGGAGCAAGGTGTTTCTTGACAATTGTGGATGACTTTAGTATGATATACCTAGTTGTATCTTATGCATGCCAAATCTAAAACTCAAAATCTTCTTGCCTTTACTGATACACAATGTAATAAAATGGTACAACACATTCGTTCAGAAGAAAGTGAGTTTTTATCTATGCATGCATTTTTTCAAGCTAATGTCATCATTCATTAGCACTCTTGCGTTTACACACCCCAACAACATGGAGTTGTGGAATGAAAACATCGCCATATAATCATGATTGCATGTGCTTTGCTTTTCCAAGCTACCATTCCATTAGAACTTTGGGGAGAGTGTGCCTTCACAGGAGTTTATATTATCAACCATCTGCCTACACCACTTTTGTCGGGTAAATCTCCATTTGAAAAAACATTTCAACATGTTCCCCGACCATTCACATATTCCTGTTTCTGGTTATCTTGCGTATGCCACTAATGTTCACCCCAAACAAAAATTTGATCCTCGTGCTCACAAATGTATATTTGTTGGATATCCTTTTGATTAAAATGCATATAAACTCTATGATCTAACAACCAAAAAGTTTTTTCACTAGTAGGATATTATTTTTATGAGGACATATTCCCTTATAAGCAAGATCCTCATCATGTTTCGTTGCAGTATTTTCATGATGCAATGCTTCCTAATATGCTTCTGATAATAATATCCCTCAAGAACTCTTGTTTGCATTTAAGATTGCTCGCATTGAACAACCCATTTCTCAAGATGACAATTCTTTATCTCCAGATGCCTTGTCTGACCATAAGACTCATCCCACTGATCAATCACCTCCTCTAGCTGACAACTCTCACCTCACTCATCGCCTCTTGTTGACAACTCTTCACCTCCATCTTCTCATCCAGTACCTAATGAGGATATTATCCATGCACTTTGCTGCTCTTAAATTGTTACAAAACCAAATATCAAACTAAAAGATTACGTTTGTTCTCATGTTGTATTTCTAAATATGAGGATTCATTGTCTTTGTGGTAATTTTGTAATAAAGGTACACGTTATCCTCTTTCTATTTACAATTCCTATCACCGTTTTTCTTCATCTCACCGTTCTTTTATTGCCAATATTACTCAAGACGTGGAACCTAACACTTTTTCATAGAACATTAAAAACCCTCAATGATCTCTTAAATTCAAGCATTAGAGGCTAATAACACTGGAGCCTTACTCATCTCCCTTCTGGTAAGGAATCCATTGATTGCAAAGTGTTGTACAAGATCAACTATAATTCAGATGGCACCATTGAACATTACAAGGCCCCACTCGTTGCCAATTAAGGGTTACCACCCAAGTTGAAGGGATAGATTATTGTGAGACTTTATTGCTCATTGGCAAGCTCACCACATTTAGTGTCTCCTCGCTATTGTTGCCTCACGAAATTGGAGCCTTCATCAAATGAGTGTACAAAATGCATTTCTTCATGGTGACACGGTGACCTTCATGAATAGGTTTATATGCTTCTGCAACCTAGATTCAGTCGACAGGGGGAAAATTTTGTATATCGACTAAATAAGTCATTGTATGGACTTATACAAGCTTCCCAAACTTGGTTCTCCAAGTTTTCCAATGTTATTCAAAAAGCTGGTTATAGACAATCCAATGCTGATTATTCATTATCTACACGTGTGGTTTGTAATTCTTTTACTATTGTACTCATTTTTGTTAACAATATTGTTCTCACTAGATATGATCCCAAAGCCATTGAATCATTAAAGACATTTCTTCAAAAGGAATTTTGCATAAAGGATCTTGACATTCTTAAATATTTCTTGGGCACTGGAAGTCTCAAGGTCCAAGAAATAAATTTTCATTTCTCAATGAAAATATGCTATGCATTAGATATTCTACTTGATGCAACTCTTATAGGAGCATGCCCATATCATTTTTTGTATGGAACAAAATTTAAAGTTTATGCCTACAAATGCTGAAATACTTAAAGATCCCACATAGTATAGGAGATTGATTGGGAAACTCACTTATCTCACTATGACAAGACAAGATATTGTTTATTCTATTCAAATTCTTAGCCAATTTATGAACCAGCTAAGGAAACCTCATATGGAAGCTTTTATGAGAGTATTGCATTTTATTAAGGGAAATCCAGGTAGAGACCTTTTTTTTCCATCAAAAAATGATTTGGCTTTAAGAGCTTATGGTGACTCAGATTAGGAAAGTTGTCCAACAACAAGAAAGTCAAGAACTGGACATTGTGTCTTTCTTGATAATTCATTGATTTGTTGAAAATTAAAGAAGCAAAATAATGTGGTGTGTTCCTCAGTAGAAGCTGAGTACCGTGCTATAGTTATGACTTGACCAGAATTAACTAGGGTTAGGCCTGATCCCAACCCGACAAGAATTTACCTAGGCTTGAGACTGGCCCCTTTTTTTAGGTCCAGGCCCGAAACAAATTTAAGTCCCAATAGGGACCTGACAAAGACAAGCCCGAACAGATTCAGGCCCAAAATCTGGACTTTAGTCCCCAAGCAACTTTTATTTTTCAATTTTTCCAATGCTGATCAATTTGATTCAACTAAAACCGAAAACTATGAAACTCAAAGCAAAATGCATAAAATTAGATCATCAAATCCATTCAACTGCTAAGCTCTTATCTATCATTTCTGTCATCATTGCCACAATAAAGTGAACCCAATCTAACTAGCTACAAATTGAATAATTAATGTGTTTTATGGAATCAAAAATTGGGAGAGAATGCACTATGCCAATAGCATCATCAGACGACAGACCATGACCGTCGTCTGATATGTAAAAAATATGTCGTCTAGTAAGCTGATATCTGATTGACGTTCAGACGACGGGTAAAGTCCGATGTCAGAAATCCACTCAGACGATAGACACCTAAAAAAAAATTTGTCGTCTAAATGTGCTTAAATATGCACAAATTGTAAGTATATGTGGTTAGATATGAAATAGAACGAAAGTCAAATGTTGTTGTTGTCAAACTCTAGCAACAGACTTTACAAAAAATCTATTGTCTGTTTTAATGTGAGACGACAATAAAATGTCGTCTGAATGTGTAGAATTTTAAAATTTCTTTGTTACATCTGCCGTGTGAAATGATTTTACACAACAATAATCTGTTGTGTGAATAACACTATGACTACAAACTCTTATCTTAGTCTGTGGATTCTGGTTGTTTCAAACAACAGAATTTTGCTTGAATTCTGTTGTTGGATGTTCAGTTGTTTTTCTTTTTATGTTGTGTGATTTGGTTTACAATCACAGAATTTGGCTTCAATGTGCTGTTCTTTTCTTAATAAAGCAACATACATTCTAAAACCAGGAAACCACAGTAATGTAGCATACATTCATCGGAACCTGAAAATATAAACCAAAATATACCATTCATATAGAAAGTGGAAATCGCTTTGTACCATATATTCATAAAAAACCTGGAAACCACTAACAACATATCCATTGATAAACACTACAAAAACTGTACTACCACTTCAAGCAGCCACCAAACTACATCAATTGTTCCAAATATTCAACAAAGTAAAATCGATCTAGCCTGAAGTAGCCTCTTTAACGAATCCATGAAGTGAATGGTTTCTTCATCCAGATTCACAACAGCCAACGTCCAATGACCACTGTTCACAATAGAAATAAGTCTAGCTCTCATTCAACTGGTTGACACAGAGCATAATGATATGTCTTATGTCTTCTTCTCTGAACTTTATCATCAACACTCTGCCTTTTGAACACATGCAATAGTTCGATTTGTTTATAGCTACTATAAGATTGCAAGGTGAAGATAATAATAATTGCCTACTAATAATCATATATTCTAAACTTAAAATTACCGTTAAAAGATAAAATGACCTTTTCACAATTCATCTTCCCTCAGTCCATATGAATGAGTAGAGGCAAGCCAGTAATAGGTAATGCAGAATATGCAACTCAAATGTAAATGATATAGAAAAGGAAATTATAAAACATGTGGATAAATTTATAAATATTTGAGCTTTAGAATGAAAATGTGAATAGCTCAAATCTAAAATCACATATATCGAATAACTGTTACCAAAATCTTAAAACTGAACTAGGCACAGAAAGAATGCAAATGTATGCTTGCATTAGCTAGTAAATATAGACAAGATGGCCACAATAGAAGACTAAAAATGATCAGTGGGTAAAACAGGCAAATCTAAATATTTGTTAAGTATTATAAAAACCATGGTGCACCTGAAACAACGCAAAAAAGCATGAAAATCAAAACTTCACCGCAAGCAAACAAGTGGAGAACCTTCACTGCAATAAGTACCATTGCATTAGGCATGCCAAGGTAATTTATATCAAGTTGTTTCCAAAAAAAGTCTTCGATCCAATTCTGTATGCTGTAGACACAAAATCAATTATTAATCAACAAACAACATGGGTAAAAGAATAGATTAGATAGATTGCTAGTGGAGGTGCATATAATTCGAGAAAACTCACAACAAATACAACTGTTAATTTGTCACTAAGTTCTGTAGAAGGCATAGAATATGTAGTCGGGCACAATAGAGCAGCACACAACTAATCAGCATGCTCCCTTCTATTGATCAGTCAATAATTTGGGCTCAATAACAATGAAATTAGAAAGAAAAAAAAATCAAGCAGGAAGGATACCATTTATAACCATTTACAATTCTACAAGACCATAGTAGGATAAGCATACTAGATAGAATGATAAACATTATAGCTTGGGACACCTAAAGCCTAAGAAAAAAATAATTGACCTTTCTGGAAGTATGAAAGGAGAAGAAGAGGCTCTTGCCTCAAATGGTCTTCTGTCCAAGATTTCAGAAACATGCTTTCAAAATCTTCAATAAATCCAGTCTACAATACCCACAAACACAATTGAATTGAAGAAAACATGACAAAACTAAATTGACCCATCAATGAGATGCTAGCAAAACCAATGAAAAATGGCCTTTCATTTGCTACTCTTATCAACTGGAGCATCAACCTTTCGTTTTTCAACTCTCCTGAAAATAAGATGCACATAATACAAATATACACGTATCAGATCTCGCAAACAACAAGCATGAAACTGAAACTTAACAAAGATAGTTAAGCAAAACAAAGTTTAGATAGGTTATGACCCGAAAAGTGCAAATGCAAATAAAATGCTAACTAACCTATCATCTCCTTCTCCAATTCACGAACACCCCGCAATTCGAATCCAAAGGGTTGGTTAAGCTCCTTCACAGATTTCAGAGACGAATCATACCTTCGAAAAGGAAATTTGAACATAACCCAGACAAAAGATAACCTTGTATCCCCAATTCGAATATAACCCAGCAAACACAAATCAAATTTGAATAGAAATTTTCAATTAAAAGGGAATCGAAAGAAACTCTAAATAAATTGATTAACAGTGAATCGAAGGGCTTACCCAACAATAGTGAAACAATAAGGATTGAAAGCGTTGAAATCTTCTCAACACCAACAAGAACTCGTGAGAGGGATTGAGATGGTTTGGCTATATGGTTTGAAAAAGTGATTGAGATGGTCGTGTTCTGTGTTTGTTGAAGAGAGATGGGGGAGATTGAGTTTTTCAATTTTGATTAGAAGAGAGTTTAATGGGGGAGATCTGCTAAGAAATTTGTGTTGAGTTGGGGCTGCTGGGTTCTTCTGTGCCTAAGGGAGAGCGAGATAGATAGGGTTTCTCAGATGTGGAAGAGAAAATTTTTCAAATGGTTAAATTTGCAGGGGAGAGAGAAATAGCTTTAAAATTTGGCATATATCCCTTCATGTTGTGCCAAAAAAAACAGCTATGAAAAAAAAAATTATCTCCTTTGACGAGACGACAGTTATCTGTCGTTTGAACAAAAAAAAAAACAAATACAACACGAACCGAAATCAAATTTATCTCTTTTGATTAGACGGCAGATAAATGTTGTGCGCAGACAAACCTAATTCTCAAAGCTAACTTACCATGGTATGTTGCTATATTCAGACGACAGTTTTTACACTGTCTGTCGTTAAAATATATCAAACGACAGAAACCAACCTATCTGTCGTCTGATGAGGTTATTGGCATAGTGATGAGTTGTGTTTTCATTGATAATAGGGGGCCTATTTATATAGAGGATTACAAGTTGAGAATTTAAGTCTTACAAGGAAACTTAATCATACAATGATTGAAATATCTCAATAGATATGCGTAAGACTAACCCTATTACAACTCTAGCAAGTAATTAGAGTTTGGCCCAGACACACAAACTAGGAATCCTTAAACACCCTCCCTTGTATCCCCCAAACGTGGTGCTCCTCTCATTGCCTCGTCAAAAACCTTGCCAAGTAACAAAAATCCAATCCAATGTGGTCGCGTTGGTGCAGAACTATATCTAGCTAACAAGTTCACTGCAAATGAGATGTCCGCTCTTGTGCATTAACCTAAGTACAATAATGTGTCTATTGCACTCAAGTAGGACACTTCTACCTCTAGCACATCTTTGTCATCATCCTTCGGACGAAGAAGATCCTTTTTAGCATCAAGACTATGGACGATCATAGGCGTACTTTAAGGCTTGACATTGTCAAAAGGCCTAAGCATCCATTAACACGGTGCTCAAGTTCCAAACTGAGGCAAAATCGTGTTCTCCCAAGATCCTTCATCTTAAACTCGGATTTCAAGAGTTCATCAATTTCCCTTACTCTTTAAGGACTTCTAAATGAAGTTCATGTCACTAATATGAATGGCAATAAAATCCAAAACTTGTCATAGAAACGCACGGGCATATCCATTCCCAATCAATTAGTCACTTAGTGAGCATTTCAACCTCGTGCTCCATAGTCTAAAGCCACTTGACTTAGGTAAATGAAGTCCACTAGGAACCTTTATGTATATTTCGTATCTAGATTCTCATAGAGATACGTAATTACCACATTCGTAAGCTACATGTTCAGTTATTCAGAAACTACCAAACTGACAGAGTAGTAGATTGCAATGACATTCATTACGACAGAATATGTCTCCTCATATTTGATTCCAAGACGTTTTGTGAGAAGCCTTGTGCCATAAGGCAAGATTACCATCTCTTTTTCTCCTTATGCTTTCAAACGAAGACCCATTAGTCAACAAAGTTTATGTTAGGAGGTGTCATCATCACTCGCTCAAAAAACCTTCCTCTTCGTTAGAGAATCCAACTCAACCTGGATCACATCTTTCCATTTAGGCCAATCTTCTCTACGTTGGTATCCATCATTCATCAACAGAGCGTGGTTCGATGTCATCAGACTCATTGCTACATGATATGTGCTAGGAGTGTAGTGCAAGCAGCATTACAAGTGGACAATGGCACAACAAGTGGCTAGCATGTTTGCGTATCAACCAATATCATAAAATATTTAAACGTACGCTAGTACGTTAAATCGGTCCACAGAATCCCCTTAGATTCTATGTAAGAACGGAATGGGTATTTTTGTATCCTTTGCATATGAAGGTTTCAGTCCTAATTTTTCTAAGGAACAGGCTTTGTAGAACGAGCAAGAGACCTTAGAAGCAACCAATGGGGATTTTGGTTGGGCATGAGTGTCTGAAATACTATTGCAAACAGAGTTGGTAATTGCAACATCACCTGAGGTGACATCACCATGACGGACACTATCCATAACATTATAGATATGGACTGCGTCAGCCTTAGGCTAGAGATGGATGGCGTCGACGCCAGAGGCAGTGGCGGCTGTCACACTCAGTCCAGGAATCAACGTTTGATTCTTACTTCATTTTGCTCGAAAGAATGAATGTTCGCCTGAAGTCTTTAGTAGACGGATCATCATATGATGACTATGATGACCTACCCTGTCGTGACAAAGCTAATATGTGTTTAAATCCAAGAGATCTTCTCTCATAACTTTATTAGATTTAATAGCGCAAATAGTGATGACATAAAGTCCACTAGAGAGACACATAAGTTTCTCTAAAATACGTCTTTGTTCGCAATCATTAGAGGTAATGCAAAGAAACTCTATTTAGTTCTCTATATGCATTCCTCATGGAATATGTTGGCTCGAATTGCTCAATAGGGCTCGATTTTTCCTAAGAGTGTAGAGAGTTTTTGCAACAATAACCAATGCACCATTAGGTAAGAGGAATTGGGCCATTCTATGTCCTTGAACTAAACATGATGGCCCAGCCATCATACTCACAGAGGAATATGCTAAGAATTTAAAATAGAGTCACAATGAAAAGAACTCAAAATTTTATTCATAAGTCAATGGTGTACAACATTGTTTCTTTGACCAAAAGAAAATCTAATCCTAAACTAGCTAATGCAAAATAAAGGTAGTCATTTAATTTCTTTTAGTAACTTCAAAATAAATATGACCAGGTGAGTAGAGAGATGTCAGTGGAGCAAAACTCGCTTAAGTACCACTTATCTGAAAACTTTCCTATATATCATACTCGCTTTAGATGAGCCTAGTTGAAGAAAAACTTATCCAATAGCATTTAGTACAAAATATATGGCAAGTGCCTACTACATATCTTGGAAAAATAAAGACTTTATTCAAAATCGTTAGTCTCTTGATCTTGGCCTGATTTGAAGTCTTCCACCTTTAGTTCGAGGTTACCTTCTTGATCCTCTTATTCCATGTAATTTGCTTCCCTTGATTGACTATACATCCTGTATGCGTTTGCAACATTCTGGGACACGTTACATGCCTTTTCCCAATGTCTGGATGCTCTACATCGAAGACAAACATCTCTATGGTCAAGTTTCCTTGATCGAAGTGCTTTCGGGGTGCGATTTAGATGGCTCTTATGGTTAGTGGCTCCACCACCATGGCTAAAGTCATTGCCTCTCTCTCTCTTCACACATTGACCACCATAGTTCCTTGTCCGCTTATTTTGGCGGTTACCTTCCTCATTAGAGCGAGAATATGGTCCAAAACGTCTAGTTGTCCCTAGACTTAGGGTTTTGCTCATGGTGCCCTCGGACTCCGGAATAGACTTGGTTCCCATGGGTCTCGAATTATAGTTTTTTCACAAGGATATTGTCATCCTTCTCAGCTACGTTCATGGTTCCAATTAGCTCATGAAACCTTGTGATATGTCCTGCAGTTACATCTATATGATAGTTCTTAGTAACCATCCATGCAGAGATACGGAAGGCAGAGAGAGTCCTCTCAATCATCATCCCATCTCTAATATATTTTCCACAAAATTCCATCAAAAATTGGATGCAAAGTGCTTCCAAATTGTAATGAAGAACTGTCTTGAAATCACAGAAGTGAAGATTATGCCATCTCACTTCTAGATCAGAAAGCAAGGAGTCACAAACCTTGCCAAAGCGTTATTTGAGTGAGACTCATAGCCTTCTGGGGTCTTTATCATTAAGATACTCGTACTGGAGTGAATCATCCATATGACAAGTCATTAGGATGACGGCGTTCGCCTTATTTGCGTCCAAGGCTACTCTATTTGCTTCCAAAGCTTGAGCTTGTTCAACAGTTAGCACGTCCTGACTAGGCTTAAGGATCGTGTCCAGGATTCCTTGGGCCTTGAGATGCTGGTGAACATCACGAACCCACTTGTGATATCCAAAGCCAATTGTCCCTAATGGAGCAAAGTCCAATTTGTTCAAGTTACTCATCTTGTAAAAAAATAAATAAATAAATAAATAAATAAGAAAAGGGGTCAGCTTATGAGCAAAAAGGCTACCATGAAAACAAAAGAATTTTCTTAGCATAATCGCTCCTAAGAAATCCGATTCCAAGATATTTTGGATTAGATAGAAACAATGATGTATGTGGTTGATCGTAAATTCTCTACAAAATCTAAATTTGGAGATCTCAACAAACTCTAAGTTTGAAGATTGCACGAACGCCCACAGTTCGGCTTAGTCTTCCCACAAAAAAAGAAGTGGGAGGTAGAAGAAAAGAGGTTGAAAGTCCCCAAATAATAGAAATTTCATAGAGATTGCATAAAAGTAAACAAAAGCAAGAACTTTAATGAAAAATTACCTTGAAAAAGGTCAAAAGAGGTCGCCGAGATTTTGGCCAGGAAAAACCACATCTGGTTGATGGCTGGCAGAAACAAGTTTCAGCAGGCGGTTCAGGTGTTCAGGCAGCCGATTCGGTGTTTTTTCAGCCAGTTACTAATATAATATGACCGGTTCTGGAATCCTTAGGCCGAGAAGCTGCTAGTGACCAAGTTGGCTGAAAGAGGACGCCTGGAAGGCGGTGAACCGGTGGAGGATCGCTTTCTGCTTCAAGTAGCCGGTTCAATACTTTTTTGGCCTGTTCTTGAGATTACGCTGCCGATTTCGGGCTCTTAGGATCGAGGGCTACAAGGTGTCCCGCTCAAGCAGATAGGGGTTCAAGGTTTCATATGTAGATTTAGGGATTGGCAATTTGTTTCAGGGTTAGGGTTTTATGCTAATAACGTTTTTTATGGAATCTGAAATTAGGAGAGAATGAGTTGTGCCTTTATTGATAATAGGGGTCTCTTTATATAGAGAATTACAAAAAAAGAATCTCAATCTTACAAGGAAACTGAATCATACAATGATTGAAATATCTCAATAGATATCCATAAGACTAACCATATTTCAACTCTAGCAAGTAATCAGAGTTTGGGCTAGACACACAAACTAGGTGTCCTTAAACAATGTGATTGTTTTCTTCTTTACTGCAATTTAGAATAGGAAAGGAAACTGTTTGGACCCAAAATGAGCATTTTGGTCTGACAAGGCATGTGTTGGAGAAATTGAGCCAATGTCAGTGGCTCAAGCTATATATTGTTGACAAGTTCGAAATATATTATTTAGAGGCTAAATAAAGTCTACTATGGAGAATTATGCGAGCTGTAAGAAAAGGAAATGATGGAAGCATGGAAATGAAAAGTCAACTTTAGCACATTTTCTTACTTCGGCTAGGAGAAACCGAGCTAAACAAGGAAAGAGGGCGGAAGACTAACCAAAAAAGATTCAAATAAGTTGAAACTTTCCATATTAATACTAGACATCCCAAGGATAATTTCTTATGAAGAGTTAAAGATCTAGTTTTAAGTGGAAAGCCTTAAAACAATCAGCCCAATTTTCTACAGAAGCAAAACTGGAAAACTGGACCTGTAAGAGGTCCAGCAGTGTTTTTGGCCCAACCACTATACTAAAAGCACTGAAATTTTACCACGATGATCTACACTCATAGTGGAACATTTATTATGCAGAAGTCAATGTCAAAATCTGAATTCTTGATGGAGATATAATTGAAGGAATAAAGGAGCCGAAAGTGCAGCAGAAAGTGCTTCCTTATCTCCAAAATTCATCATTCCTTATCTCCAATTATGCTTCTTTAACTCTTTATCTCCAAAATTCATCATTTCTTATCTCCAATTAATGCTCCACTATCATTTGTTTAATGCCAACTTCTTTGGCATGGTAGCCTATAAATAGAGGTTACAAATTCATCACAAAACACACATTCACAACATCAAAACATCTCTAAGATGATTTAAGTTCTCTCTAGAGCAACCTCTCTAAGAGCAACTACTCTCCTTCTCTTTCTCTTACCGATGATCACACTCCTAGTCCTAGTCTTCTCAAAAGCCGACTTTCAGTGCCACCAAACCCTCTGCCAACGTACTTCGGTCGTGCCGCAACCACAACGGTTACATAACCAGCCAAGCAAGGGTAACGCCCTAGCAATCCAGCCAAGCTAAAGTCACGCTTTAACAAGTTCTCCTCACTTCCTAGTAGTTCTCGCTCTGCTCGATCTACAACATTGAGTATCGATTGTGATTTTGAAGAAGCTCAGCAAAAGTCCTCACCACGAGGCACAAAGAATCCCACGACGAGGTTGGTGCTCTCCTCGTCCACAATCGCTTGAAAGAAGTCAGGTCAAGGGACACCCCCGACGACCGCACCCGAACGATGCTGGCACGCCCTGGCAGAAAAGAGACTATTGACCAGCTGCAACAAAATTGGAGCCAAACATCAAAAACAAAGATCAATCTTGTTTTTCCTTCAAAAGCTGAATCTCATAATTAAGCCATATAACAATTCACTAAGCAATACATTTGAATTTAAAAATCACTAAGATGGAACAAATTTGCTAGATTCTGAAATTCTACACATCCAAATCGGAAATCTATTTAATTCTCTGTTTTAGTCTCCTAGAAATAAATCGCACAAGATGAGAAACTAAGACGTTGAATCATCCATTTGTCACCATTTGTAACCCTAAGGACACTAACAGTCTACCACCACATTCAAACCTTCAATTCCCTTTATTTCCCTATAAAACAAAGCAATTAGCTAGAGAAATATAGGTCGATCAGCTGCTTAGAGGTTCTGATTTGGTTGAAGGGCTGAAGCAAGATAACAAATCAAAGTAATTCAAAGCTTAAGGTGATCAGAACCAAACAAGAATTAGAGAAATGATTTAGAAAAACAAAGAGTTGGGTCAGAGAGCCTCATTGGAGGTGAGGTGAGGTAGATTTTGGGGATCGCGTAGCGTCGAAAACTAAGTGAGTAAGAATAGAGTTTGTCTTATTAGGTCTGATTAGGACTGACTTAGGTCGTTTCTACGGCGGATCGACTAAGGTCGAGTACTCTGTAAGCTCTAGAGTAAACCTATCATACGAAGACAAATGTCCATGTCTCTCTATTTTGAACAATTCAAATTATGCTTATGATTATTGATAGGATTGGAGAATTATGGATTCTGAACCTCAACTAAGGTGATGCTCTTTTTTTACTAAACGTGCTCCATTCTCTTTATTCTTTTAGGTGTTCATGGGGCTCGAAATAGACTTACATTTGGCTACTGAGGAAGATGATAATTATAATGAAGATGACATGGATGATGATAATTATAATGAAGATGGTATGAATGACGATAATTATAATGAAGATGGTGTAGGAGAAGAATGTGGTCATAGTAATGGTGGTGAAAGCTCCATTAATATGAAGAAAAATTCAGAGCCATATGTTGGAATGGAATTTGATTCTGATTGCATTGCACAGTCATTTTATTTAGAGTATGGCAAGATGACAGGGTTTGCTGCTTCAAAAATAGCTTGTCGTCGATCAAAGGTAACTCAAGAATGGGTCGAGGCAAAGTATGCTTGTACAAGATTTGGGACAAAGTGAAAAACTGACGCTCGTAACCCCCGTCCCTGCATGAAAATAGACTGCAAGGCAATGTTGCATGTCAAAAGAAGGCAAGATGGGAAATGGGTTGTTCAAAATTTTGTGAAAAAGCATAATCATGAACTTTCTCCGGCGGATGTCCACTACTTTCCATGTTATAGAAACATTGCTACTGGTGACTTGAACAATATTAGTACTTTGCATTCAGTTGGAGTGAAACCGAGTAAGATTTTTGCTGCTTTAGCTAAACAGTGTGGAGGATATCAGAACATTGGTTTTTTACAAAAAGACATGAGAAATTTTTTGGATAAGAAACGTCAGTTAGAATTGGAATCTGGCAATGCTAAGGCAATGTTGGAGCATTTTACTAGTATGCAAGAAGAGAATCCTAATTTCTTCTATGCAATGGATCTAGATGAAGAACAACGCTTGAGAAATGTGTTTTGGGTTGATGCAAAAGGCCGGGAGGACTACACGATTTTTGGAGATGTGTTTTCTTTTGATACGACATATATCACAAACAAATATAAGATACCTTTTGCTCCTTTTATTGGAGTGAATAATCATTTCAGTCTACATTACTTGGTTGTGCACTCCTTGTAGATGAAACTACATCGACGTTCGTTTGGTTAATGGAGACATGGGTTAGAGCAATGGGTGGAAGAGCTCTTATTGCCATTTTAACTGATCAATATCAAGCCATGAAATCTGCAATTGCAAAAGTTTTTCCAAATGCTAGACAGAGGTTCTGTTTGTGGCATATATTGAAGAAGCTTCCAGAAAAACTTAGTAGTTTTCTGAAGGAAAATGAAAATTTTATGTCGGTATTTAATGATTGTATCTACCATTCATGGACAGAGGAGGACTTTGAGAACAAATGGCAAAGTATGATTGAGATCTTTGATTTGGGAGATGATCGATGACTGGCTTCAATCTTTGTTTAGAGACCGTAAGCAGTGGGTTCCTACTTACATGAGAGATACATTTTTTGCCGGAATGTCCACAACTCAAAGGTCAGAAAGTATTAATTCTTTTTTTTGATAAATATGTAAACAAGAAAACTTCATTGAAGGAGTTTGTTGAACAATACAAAGAAGCTGCTCAAGATAGATTGGAAGTGGAAGTTCAGGCCGATTTCAATAATTTGCATAAGTTGCCTAGTTTAAAGTCTCCATCACCTTTCGGGTATCAAATGTCAAAGATCTACAAACTTGAGATTTTTAAGAGGTTTGAAAAAGAGGTTTTGGGAATTTCAGCATGAAATCCTATAAAACAAAAGGAGGATCCCATGACCATGACTTTTAGAGTTCAAGATTTTGGAATGAAAGAAGAGTTCATTATAGCTGTGGATGGAAGCACAGGAGATATATCTTGTTTATGTCGTCGACTTGAATACAAAGGTTTTCTTTGTAGGCATGCAATGGCTATAATGCAAAATTTTGGTATTTTTTGTATACCAGATCATTACATACTTAAGAGATGGAGAAAAGATGTGAAAACAGGACACACAACAAGAGAAACTAAGGTGGTTGACCCTAAAATTCGGCGTTTCAATGACTTGTTTCAGAAATACAGAAAAGTATGTGAAGAAGGGTCCCTTTCTTATCAAAAGTATGATATTGCAAAACGTTTGCTAGAAGAGGCCTTGAGACAATATGGAAGCATCAGTCATTATAATTATTGTCATTCATACCATCTTCATTATAATTATCATCATCCATGTCATCTTCATTATAATTATCATCTTCCTCAGTAGCCAAATTTAAGTCTATTTTGAGCCCCATGAACACCTAAAAAAATAAAGAGAATGGAGCACGTTTAGTAAAAAAAGAGCATCACCTTAGTCGACGTTCAGAATCCATAATTCTCTAATCCTATCAATAATCATAAGCATAATTTGAATTGATTGCACAAAGCCACAAATTCTAGAGACGTAATGTTGTACAATTGCACAAAGGGCAAATGATTGTTTACATAATTTCAAAAGCATAATTCTCTAATCCTAATACGAATGGTAGAATTTTACAATTGGACAAATCAGAAGCATAATTTCATATTGGATTTCCTAGCCTACTCCTGAACGATGAAATATTGTTCATAATCTAATGTAATCATAGGTTTTATTAGACAAAAAAAAAAGAACGAAACCTAAATATTTAGATCAATTGTCTTTGAAAACCACCGCTGCTTTTGAACCCAATGAAGAGAAAAGATGGAGACTGGAGGATGGCGTCAATGGAAGTTTAAGAGCTTCTATTCCACAACGATTCCGAGAAAAAAAAAAAGGAAGAGAAGTTGATAAACATGAGAAGATTGAAGAGTTTTAATATTGTTTAAATTGGGGTAGAGAGGGAAACTGAAAATGTGTCTTTTTTGCCTATTAATTATCTGATTTTTAGGGATTATGGAATACACGTGGCTAGAAATGAATGGGGAAGGTAGAAAGGGGAAGGTTGCTAGCATTCCTCTTCTTAGTTCACCCTACAAACATTTGAATTATTGAAAGACTATATTACCCAAGTGTAAAATGACTACTAAGTATATTAATTTTGGGTTAAACCTCGCCTTTCAAATTAAACTGGATAGTCCTTATTCTCTCTAATTCTTATATAACAAGTCCAAAATGATCTGAAATGACTATTATGCCCCTCATATGATCTGAAATGACTATTATGCCCCTCATTTTCTTTTTTTTTCTTTTTTTTTCTATTTTTTAAATTTTTCTCCCCTTTTTTTTTATACTCTCTCTCTCTCTCTCCCTCTCTCCTGGCCGCACGGCCTAGAGCTCTCCCTCGACCTCTCTTCTTCTTCTGTTCCTCTGGCATCACCGGAGACCACCACTTCCGGCCACCATCTCACCAAAAACCTAAACTCTCCCTTTCTCTCTTCTCAGCCTCGTCCTTCTCTCTCTCCCAATGCAATCACATTTTCAACACTTTCATACACAATAACAGTAAAAATTGCAACCTACATCATCTTACCTCCCTCTCATTGCACATAGGGATCTGCAACAACACCATGGGATAATCCTCCACATTCTCAGTCCCACCCTCCTCCTCACTGGACGGCGTCGTTTGTACTACATGGCGGCCTTGGGCTTGACTCGCCGGAACTTGATCCAGAAGCATTCGAGCACCAGAATGACGCGACGAGGCGGAGTCGGCAGGCGAATCGAGCGACGAGGCGGAGTCGGCCGGCGAATTGAGCAACGAGGCCGAGTCAGCCGGCGAATCGGGCGAGGCTATGCGGCGGTTGGGGGTGCGGACGAGGCTGACGAAGGAATTGGTGACGGAGGCGAAGGAGGTGGCGATTTGTTGGAGATTTAAGAGCCAGAGCCAGGAGAGCTGGCGGGCCCTCAGGGTGCTGTCTTTGCCGACAGTTCGATCGGCGCCGGGGCTGCTGATCTCGACGGTGACCAAGTGACTGGAGGAATCGTCGCCGTTTTCTTGACGGAGAGAGGGAGGGAGGGAGGGAGGGAGGGAGGGAGGGAGAGAGAGAGGGCGTCGGGGCTGCTGATCTCGACGGTGACCAAGTGACTGGAGGAATCGTCGCCGTTTTCTTGACGGAGAGAGGGAGGGAGAGAGAGAGAGAGTATAAAAAAAAGGGAGAAAAGTTTAAAAAATAGAAAAAATAAAAATAATAATAAAAATAGAAAATTGGGGGTAGAATAGTCATTTTATACCTGTTTTGGACCTGTTGTGTGAGAATTAGAAAGAATAAAGACTATCCAGTTTAATTTGAAAGGCGAGGGACTAAACTGTTTTTCAGGCAAAAGTTTGAGGAGTAACAAATATTTAACCCATTAATTTTCTAAAATCCAAATTTGTAAGGAAAAATAAATAAATAACCAATAAATTAAATAGAAAGATTACTTAATTTCTCATTTGATAACATTAATCTTCATCTTCTCCACCCAAATTTGCATTTATTACTATTTTTTTTGTCTTTTTGTTACCTCTTCATCATGAATTCGTTATTTAATTCATAAAATCATTAGTGTTAACTACATCAAAATATTTGTAATACCTTTTGTGAACACAATTAAATTTAAAACACGAAAGAAAAATCTCAATATCTTCTTCATTATTCATAGTTGTTAACTAACTATATAATCTTTTAACATAGATTGAAACAATGAACATTGAAGCAGAAAGAAAAAATAAAAAAAATGGAAATAAATTAGATTATGATTTTGGTAGGAAACTTTAATATATTATAGTTTTTTTTACTTATATAAATTAAATGCGAGATTTTAATTAAAAAAATCTCTTTTAATTGGATATGTCATATAAGGATGTTATTCGAAATAGAAATGGGTTACATAAGTAAATTTAGTAATTGAAATTAAAATGTAGGGTGTAATGAGCAAGTAGGCTGAACAAAGAAAATGGTATGGTGGTGTCACGCCCCTGATTTTTTAACACAAATAAAAATCGATATATAATCTCATAATTATATAGGCGTGAACATTCAACCATTAATACAAAATACCTAGAAACTTTTTCTCTTTTAACCCAAGTACATATTGATGTCCTGAACCCACTATGTCAATATAGACCCGCTCCGTAGAGTCATATATTACAATGCTTACGAATTAAATTGTCAACAACAAAATAAAACGTAAATGCTGCTCAGAGTTAACTATACAACAGAAGTCCTTATCAACTGTAAAGTCACAACAATGGCTTCCTACCGTAAAGCTACAAAGATACCGCCACTGCTTCAGCCACGATTATCCTGACCTGCAAGATTAACCCCTACACCGTTTGAATGGTGCACCGGGTTGCCACACAACAAACCCGGTAAGCTTTTGCAAGCCCGTATGAGTAAACTCAAAATCAGCAAAACACATTTTTTTAAGTCACCTCAACCTAAACACGATATGCACATATCTCACGCCTACAGCCATCAATTCCTTAACCTTCCATATCGTGCCTACATAAGTGAACTGGTGACTAAAGCCACATGCTCAGATTCTCAACTAGCGTCCCATTACACAAATTTCAGTCAAACAAGACTTCCTCAAGCAATGTTTGACCCCATCCTAACGCTCTATGGCGAATTCGAGAATGACACTCATTCCCCCATTTCCCCTCCTAGGAGCTTTTGTCATCAACATGACATCAAAGGTGAAAAAAAATCAATAAATCACCTCATATCCTCACCACAGAGTACAATTCATCACCACTATGGCTCTTAAGATAAATCAAACCATCAATCAAGAAGAAACAAAGCAATCACATATCAAAACAAGCAAAACAATTCATAGTAACCCCTGCATATAATTTAGTTCAGGAGGTCACACTAAGTCAAGCAATTCAAGTCAAAGTAGTCATCATAATTCCACACTCTGACGTCTGTAGGTAGCCCCGGCCATCATAGCAGTCTTCTCGATTATTGTTAACTTAATAACAATTCAACTCCTCTACCGAGCAGTCATCACACTGATCATCGCACAGATTCCACCGGTCATCACCCAGATATTCATCATCCTACTGATCATCACATGGATTTCGAGGATCATCACATAGATAGCAATTGTCCAGCTGATCATCACATAGAATTTTCCGGTCATCACGCAGATAGCAATCATCCTACTAATCATCACATAGATATCGCTGGTCATCACAAAGATAGCGATCATCACATAGATTCACGCAGATATCGCCAGTCATCACACAGATAGCGATCATCACATAGATTTTGCCGGTCATCACGCAGATAGTAATTATCCTACTAATCATCACACAGATATCGCTGGTCATCACAAAGATAGCGATCATCACATAGATTCATTGCTAGTCATCACACAAAATAGCAATCATCACACAAATATCCCTACACAAGCTACAAAGATATTTCTACACAAGCTTTACATGACAATCATCACAAAGATTCATCATACTGATGTCATCGATTCATTACACAAATATTCCTACACAAACTTCACATGGAAATTATCACAAAGATTCATCAATACATATATATATTTCACGTAAATACATATATATACGTAGTCATTCACTTAGGAATACCACTAATACCAACTATAGTCGTAGTTAACCTAATAACTCCAAGACAATAAGATAATCTCGCTCATAACAAATATCGATCATGCTCATAACTAATATCGATCCTGCTCATAACAAATATCGATCCTGCTCACAACAAATATCAATCATGCTCATAACTAATATCGATCCTCCTCATAACAAATATCGATCATGCTCATAACTAATATCGATCCTGCTCATAACTAATATCGATCCTGCTCATAACAAATATCGTGAGATTTACTCACCAAACGATAGAGGTAATCCGTTCATTAATGAACCTTGTAAGATTACTCACCTTTGAATCCCGCTGCGTCTTCCCACGAGAACCAAAACAAGCACAATCGCCGCAATCCGTTCAACAAGTCCTATAAGCACCTGAACACATAGGGTTTTGATTCAGTGCATGAATCACAAAGTGATTAAAATTTGAAACCCTTGTTTCGAACTAAATCCCCATGAGTAATGCCAATCGAGGCAAAACCTCATCCGAGACCTCTCTAAGTCTCCAGAGTGCTTCCACGATCGATGTGTCCAAACCACAAGTCGATCGGAAGCTCGAATCCTCACGGATCAAATAAATCAACCGGTATGAAACCGAAAAAATCATAACAATTTCGTTCGAACTCCAAAAATTACAAACAATATATCAAAATGCTTGTATCGATAAGTAGATCGAACTCAGGAACAAAAACTATCCTTAAGGTGGCCAGAAACCACCGGAAAACACCACCACGGTGGCGGCGCCGCCGCCGGCCCAAAGTCGGAAGTTGACAAAACTCCCAACACCAAAGTTCTTCATCTCAACCCCAATTTCAACTTTCATAACTAACACATGGTCTAAATCTGAACCAATTGATCGAATTTTACCTCAGAACAAAACAGCTCGATTGAAACCCTAGAATTTCAATTCCAAAATTCGACCTCCACGAGTTGAATCAATGCAAGCCACCTTGTGGGAAGCATCTATGTTCTCCGAGCTCCAAAAGCCCTCAAGAAACACCGGCTATGGTGGCCTGAATCGGATGTTCCGATCTGGGTTCGAAGCATCGCCGCCGCCAAACTTCCCGGTCTTGCAGCGCCGTCTACGGTGCTTCCCACGACGAATCACCACCACAGACGTGTAGAGGGGACTGAGGAGAGAATGATTCCCTTTGGAATAGAAGCAAAAGGTGGCCGGAGGAGGAAGAACGACGCAGGCGAAGGTGAGGGGGGCGAACCGGGCTCGGGAGAGAAGAGAGAGAAAAGGTTTCCAAAAAGGGAAATCTGATTTTTCTGAAAATTTTCCGGAAAAATCCCATATATACCAAAATGGAAACTTTTTCCGACAGCCATAACTTCTTCATACGAACTCCGATTTTCGCGTTCCACATATCCACGAACTCGTATCGACGCGCTCTACAAGTTTCATGAATGAAGTTTTCAGAGAATCCCAACATATCAAAAGTCAACATTTGGCAACCCCCCTAAAACCATATTCTTCAATTAATTATTCGCCCGAAACACTTCCGCTCCATCCACGAGCCACGAAACCGTCCAATAACCATAAAATTAATTCTGGAAAATCCTTAGAAAATAATTACGAATTTCCGAGGTATCACAGGTGGAAATAGCCGCACCCAAGAATAAATTGATAAATGTGACATAAGTAGAGAGTTTTAATGCAGATGAAAACAAATTGAGTGAGAGTATATAGAAAGGAAAAAAAAATCTTTTTATGGAAAAAAAAAATTTGATAAACGTGGAAATAAGTAGAGAGTTTTAATGCAGGTGAAAATTAATAGGGGTATAAAGGAAAATTGAAAAGTTGCCTTTTGAGTCCATTAATTATCTAATTTTTATGGATAGTGGAATACACGTGGGGAGTAATAAATGGAAAATGTAGAAAATGGAAGGTTGCTAGCATCCCTCAGAGAAATTATTAGGTGGTCCTAGGCCTCCACGTGTCATGCTGACAAGGTGGTCCCAACCAATACTCGCACGACATGTGGACAGCTGCTAAATTGACAGAATTCTCAATTATGTTTCACGGTTCCGTTTTCTCTCCGTTTCAGAACTAATAAACTAAAACATAAACAGAAGTCGAGTAGAGAAATAATCAGAGGAAAAAAAATCCCTAGATCTAAACTGCTTAGCTCTTGTCTGTCAGATCTGAAAACTTCCAATCAGAGTTGGCTCATGCGTTGGAGCTGAGTGGAAAACGATTCCTCTGGGTGGCGAGACCTCCCAAAGTCGATGGTGCGTCGGGAAGGTTCTTTGAAGCTGGTGTTGATGGTGCCCTTACGGCGTCCTATCTGCCTGATGGGTTTTCGGAGAGGACACGAGGGGCAGGGCTGGAGACAACGACGTGTACGGCCGACTTGCCCTATTTTTCTTGGTAAAGAGGAACCGTTTGAATACCTATCTGCAATTTTAGATTTTGTAGCAATCTGGGATTATGCCGACTTATCCATTTTCTCTTCTTATCTTGTGATTACACTGACCTCAATGCCTATCTTTAAAGATGGTCCAAGCATAGCTATCTTTAGCAACTTCCATTTTGTTCATAATTTTTGTGACCAAACTTATGGACCCAGCAATTTTGTTCTATCGGATTTTGCCTTGGTTGGGAAGGTTAATAATAATAGGGATTATATCTGTAGAAAACTGGAAATCTCCTTGATGATGCATTATCTCTTTGTAGTCTTAGCTGGCCTCAATGCCGAAAATGAAATACTACATACCCTTGCGTTTTTAGCTGGTGTGATGATTTGGGAACAGGTACAATCATGAGAGGTAATAAATTAGTAAGTTGTGAGAATTTATAATCAATCCCTTTGGTATTTTCATTTCACTTATTTCCTAGATAGATC
Source organism: Rosa lucieae (assembly GCA_024704745.1). NCBI lineage: Eukaryota > Viridiplantae > Streptophyta > Magnoliopsida > Rosales > Rosaceae > Rosa > Rosa lucieae. Next base: position 40,916,270 of record CM045497.1, read on the forward strand.
ATACATATATCTATACTCTATTGGCTTGCAAAGGTAATGAAAGTTTGCATCTTTGGACCAGATCACAGATTTACCATTTTCCCTTTTCTCCACATTTGTGATAGAGGCACGTCATGGTTTCACAAACTGAAATCGATTCATTCACCATTCATTAATTATGTTTGGTTTTGTTCTCTTATTTTTGTACTTATTTGTGACTATAGCTTCCGGAGGGTTTGCTTAGGGAGAAAATTGAGAAGCTCACTTCTTCTCTATAGTTTCGATTGAAGAAGTTGTTTACGTTGTTCTGAATTTTTTTGGACTTTCTCATCTTACCTATATATCATGGTAGATGCCTATATGTATGGATTTTTTAAGAACAAGAGGATTGTCCTTTATGATACACTGATCCAGCAGGTATTAATTTCATACCAAAAAATTATCAAAACTTGTATTATCTCGGTTAGATTGTTGTTGCATATATCATTGTAGAAAAATGGTAGTTATGTGTGTAAATGAGTGCTTGCAGTGCAAAAATGATGAGGAAATTGTAGCTATTCTAGCTCATGAGCTAGGCCATTGGAAGCTTAATCACAGTGTATACTTATTCATTTCTATACAGGTATGTATGCTATAGTTTTTCTTGCAAATGTATGTCATTTTAGAAACTAGTGACATTTATGGCCAGTTGACTCTAAGTAAGCTCTTCAGTATTGTTGTGTGATTTTTCTTCATTGGTGCAGATCCGTACGCTGTTACACTTTGGGGGATATGCTCTCCTGAGAAACTCCAGCAGTCTATTTCATACTTTGGGGGATATGCAGTCCTACTTTGTTGAATGATCATTCGATGGGTTATAATAATAATGTGCTTCAGGGAAGCACCTTAAGTGGCTCAACATCAACAAATACAGATGACAGACCTTACGTTTACAATCCAATGAAAAAAGGGATAAGGGAAGTTTGGCAGGATTGATGGAAAGCTATTTGATGTATACACAGGTGAAACTGTTATTTATGTGGGTAGTTTTCATCTGCATGTAATGTGTGACGTTAAATGTTAAAAAAAGGTTTATGTTGTTATAATTGATCAACGAACTGGTTTATTTGAGCCTTTGTTTTTACTTGTTTAATTAGGCAAAATGGGGCACAACATAAACCCCCCATCTGATGATTTTAGAACATGCACAAAAAGATCTTATTGATAAAATATGAATGTTGCTAAAAGGCCATTCGTCCATCACTCTAAAAATAAATAGCTTACATGTCATTTTCTTTGAAAAAGAATTGATCAGTTTACATTCATAGTTCTGGAAACATAGACCATGACAAAAGGTAGAAGTTGCCACGACATTAGCTTCAAATAATCTCCGATCATTACACAAAGTTTATCTGGACTCAAAATATGTAGATGTTGCAATATGTGGTCACTCCCATAGTACCTACACCGAAAATATACATGAAATTAAACAATAAGACATGCCAAAAATACCTACATTAATAGTTAGATTTGTTAGAGAATTGGCATTACCTTATGGTAAATAATATGGCATATGTCTTGAACCTTGCTACTGCTCATCAGTTGTTGAATGCAACTCCTACATTGTACATTAGTCAGAGATATATTAACTAAAAAAGTCTAAATGTGACAGAAAAAGGTTAAACAAATTATCCAAACCTGGCTTGGTTGAGAATATGATCCGAATGGATGGTTTGGGGCACAAGTGCTTCCAGATGTATGCTATGATCATAATGTACGATTAGAACTTTTAATTTAGATTCTAAAAAAAAAAAATGTCTAATTAAGTAATTGTAAGTACTACAACAATCAGATCAACCAATACCTGACTCAAAGGCATGCTAGTAAAAGAAACATTTGGCTAATAGAATGCTTTAGAATCAGAACCCTACAATAAATAAGAAAATGTTTCATCCTATAAAATTAGCTTACATAATTTTTAGTATAAATGAGATTCAAAAGAATCTTAAAACTAACATACCATTTGGTCAATCCTACTTGTCCTCCTCAACACATTCAATGTGTTAAAGAAATTTGAATCATATGGTACGTGAAGGGAGGCCTGTAAATTGGAACCGTAAAATATTTAGGCTAGACAATGGAACACAGAAAGGTGAGTATCAGACATAAACAGCTTACCTGATTAGGTGGAGGCAAACATCCTTGAGTATTGATTGTCGACAAGCTCATAGATGGATAAAGCTACAAAATTTTGATCGAAAAATTAGTTTTTAATTAGGATATATCCAATAACTAAGATTACTTAAATAAAGGCAAACTAAATGTCAATCAGACATATTAACTTGCCTGATTAGATGGAGGCAAACATGGATGCACATTAGTGTTTGACAATCTCGTGCAAACCTTCTTACTAGATGAGACTGGATCTTCTGCTGGCCTCTCCTTTTGTTTCTTCTCACTATTACCTTTACTAGATGAGACTGGATCTTTTGCTGCCCTATCCTTCTGTTTTTGCTGCTTTCCCGTACCGTATTTTTTACTAGATGACACCGTATTCTTAGATGTTTTCTTGTTTCGCTTCTCCATAGACGCTTGCTTTCCATCTATCACTACTCATCCCTTTTGGCCTTGCACATGGAGGATCCATTACTGGTGTCTCATTAACTGGGCAGCCACTTTCATTATCATCATAAATAACATCATCATTCAAAGCCTTAATGCTTTCTTTGTGATCAAATCCTTTTACTCTAGCTCATCCTTTTCAATTAATTCTTCCATCTCTTTCAACTTTTGCATTGCAATTTTACTACCTTTCTCTGTCATTGCAGCCCTGCTCAATATATCATAAGCTTTTCGAACCATATTATTTCAACGCAATACAACTGATGGTTTATCCTTTTGTTGTAATAATGTTTCATGTAATAACGCAATACAATTCCAGATTTTGCATTCTTTTTCCAACGCTTCAATATATATTGGGGTGGTATCTTAGTATCTTATTTTAGTTTGTTTACGCTTGAAAAGATTGATTAAGCTTTGAGCATCTCCAGCCTCAAACATAGCCATTTTCTCATTATTCACAAAATTATAGCAATCTCTCTTCGTAAACCCAACATTCTGAGATCCGCCAACTTCTTCTGCTAAATATGAGTATGTCTTTATGGTCCCTATACGAGCATCATGCATGGTCTTTATCACCCCTTTATGAGCTTCAAATATTTTTCTATTTGATCTTAAAAATGGTCTTTCTTCTGGCTTAGAAAGCTCGTGATTGTGCTCAGCATGAAAGTGAGAAACTCTCCACATTTCCTCTGCTAATGTAAATCGGATCATGGGTTTGCAATCTGTTCTTGTATCTAGCCTATCAGCCCTTTTGGTTTCTGAATGATCACTATCCTGTTGAAAACCTTCTTTTGAATACATGAAGTTAATTTGTCAAACAACATTATTTGCATCTCTTATCTTTTTTCCCTTTCGAACACTAAACCCAATTCTTGTAGCATAACTGTTATAGAATTCATAGGCTTCCACTTCACTACACACCATCTTTCCAAACAAATCATCTTCATCGAAACTTCCTTAACGATTCACAATGCTTGGATCTTCCAGGTTATTACCTTCATTATTCTCATCATCACTTTCCACATCAATGACTATAATTATATACAAGAATAAGAAAAGAACGTTAGAACCAAAGTAGTGAGGCAGGTAGACATGGCAGCTAACTATATATCAACTAGGACTGTAGTATTTTGGTATAAAAGACTCAGATTCTGACATCAACAACGGCCAGAAAAATAAAATATATATATATATATATGTGTATATATATATATATGTATATATATATATATGATTAATTTCAGTTTACCCCCCTGAAGTTTGGGGGTGTCATCAGTTCACCCCCCGGACTCTCAATTTCACTTTTTTACCCCCTAAGCTTTCTAATTTGAGTCTTCCGTGCCCAATTTCTGCAGCTCCGTCCAAAGTTAAATCCAAATGTTGAGGGCTAAAATGGTCATTTTATGACCAAATAATTATACAAAATAAGTCTTGCAAGAGGTGAGGTTCGAACCCCCAACCTCTTTCAACAAAGCCAAACTCCGCACCGCTGGAGCAAGAGCTATCCTCAGTATATTATGTACAAACTTCATATTTATACTCTTTTAGACAAGGCCGAATAATTATACAAAATTGGAAGATAGAGATTCGAACCCCCAACCTCTTTTATAAAAGCTCAACTCCCCACCACCGGAGCACGAGCTGTCAATTGAATAATTTCTACAAACATTATATTTATACTCTTTTTAGGTGAGGCCGAATAATTATACAAAATATATAATCCTTGAAAGACATGAGGTTCGAACCCCCAACCTCTCTCATAAGAGCTCAACTCCCCACCACTAGAGCACAAGCTACCAATTAAAAAATTCCTACAAACTTTATATTTATACTCTTCTTAGGTGATAGATTTAAATATTATCTTAGGTGATATATATATATATATATATATATCTTAATTTCTTTGCTATATATATTATATATAAAATAAGCCTTGGAAATTAAGACTAAGATATTAATATATATATATATATCTTAATATTTAAATCTATAGATATATATATTAATATCTTAGTCTTAATATTTAAATCTATAGATATATATATTAAGACTAATATTTATATAGATATATATATCTTAATATTTAAATCTATAGATGTATATATTAATATCTTAGTCTTAATTTCCAAGGCTTATTTTATATATAATATATATAGCAAAGAAATTAAGATATATATATATATATATATCACCTAAGATAATATTTAAATCTATCACCTAAGAAGAGTATAAATATAAAGTTTGTAGGAATTTTTTAATTGGTAGCTTGTGCTCTAGTGGTGGGGAGTTGAGCTCTTATGAAAGAGGTTGGGGGTTCGAACCTCATGTCTTTCAAGGTTTATATATTTTGTATAATTATTCGGCCTCGCCTAAAAAGAGTATAAATATAATGTTTGTAGAAATTATTCAATTGACAGCTCGTGCTCCGGTGGTGGGGAGTTGAGCTTTTATAAAAGAGGTTTTGGGGGTTCGAACCTCATATCTTCCAATATTTTGTATAATTATTCGGCCTTGTCTAAAAAGAGTATAAATATGAAGTTTGTACATAATATACTGAGGATAGCTCTTGCTCCAGCGGTGGGGAGTTTGGCTTTGTTGAAAGAGGTTGGGGGTTCGAACCTCACCTCTTGCAAGACTTATTTTGTATAATTATTTGGTCATAAAATGACCATTTTAGCCCTCAACATTTGGATTTAACGTCCAAATTGGACAGAGCTGCAGAAATTGGGCACGGAAGACACAAATTAGAAAGCTTAGGGGGTAAAAAAGTGAAATTGAGAGTCCGGGGGGTGAACTGATGACACCCCCAAACTTCAGGGGGGTAAACTGAAATTAATCCATATATATATGTATATCAACCAGTACCATAGTATTTTTTTTTTTTGGTACAATGGGGGTCAAAGACCCAGAAAAGAAAGCAAAAAACAGAAAGAACTAAGAAATAGCTGTGGCAACAGCTCTAGGCCTTACAAGGCCATTAGTATCATCAAGGACATTTTGGACAATGAAGTTAGGCATTAGAGGCAGCCTGCATAACCCCCGATCCTGATCAATGCTTTTCTTTGCCAACCCATCTGCAACCATATTTCTCTCACGGTGGATGTGAGTGAATAAACAGCTGGAGAAAGATTCCATAAGCTTCCTGCAATTAGCGAGTAAAGTACAAAGATGATGTAACCCTGTGTCAGAACTCTTAAGAAGGTTGATAAGGATAGCTGAATCCGATTCAACCTCAAGATTATCTATATGGAGCTCGATAGCAATACGAAGACCAGTAATAAGACCCCACGCTTCTGCCTGTAAAACCTCGCCATGACCAATATTGAGCATAAAACCATAACACCATTAACCATTGCTATCTCTAATTACTCCACCATAACACCATTGACCATTGACCATTGCTATCTCTAATTACTCCACCATAGTATTTTGCTATATAGCTTTACTCACATTCTAACATCAACCAATGCCCATAAAAAAAAAAAAAAAAAAAAATCATAATGCTTTATAGCTTCAATACTATTATGTATACCAGTTGGAGAATCTTCACCATTTGAAGAGGATCATATATACTTCACTCATATCCACAAAGAACTACCGTTAACTAAGGATCATATGGTGTGTATTTTGTAAAAGATGGGAGGATCAAACAAATCTACAATCTAAAGGGACTGCTGTGTTTAAGTCATAGCATATAATGTCAAAGGGACTGCATGTTTAAGTATGCTATGACAAAGATAAAGAGATGGAAATTAAGAAAGGAGTTGCCTTATCAGTTCTTCTCTTCTGAATGGGAAAAGCTGGAATCACAGCGGTTGCCAAAAAAAATAAACAAATCCCCAATCTAAACCTAACAAGGCCACCTTCGTCTTCAACAAATCATTCTGGTTTTTTCCAACAGCTAAGGATACAACAGCGTATCCCAAATTTAAAACCAAGCATAACCTTAAAGTGGACTAAATATTCAATCTGATCCCTAATTATATATATATATATATGTGTGTGTGTGTGTGTCGATTGCAAAAACGATCCTATAGCTAGATATATCAACACCATAAATTACATATAAAAGAAGAATGAAAAGAACATCAATAGACCTGCTTTCAAGTTTCAGTAGTTATTTGAATGATTTTTCATTGATGACAACGTAGAATAGGGAGATAAGTTTAACTTACTTGTATCAATTGCCATTGAAGATATTTGCTGAAGACCTCTCTTCTCCCTCTTCAGGGTTTTCAAAAGAATAGGTTTGAGATTGACTGTTCAGTAGAATATAAGTGGTTTAGGTTTTTAGGTTTGAGACTCTTCAGTTCTAAACGGCAAGCAAACGAAACCGTGAAACATAATTGAGAATTCTGTCAATTTAGCAGTTGTCCACATGTCGCGCGGGTATTGGTTGGAACCACCATGTCAGCATGACACGTGGTGGTCCAGGACCACCTAATAATTCCTCCATTCCTCATGTGTAAGAGCCTATTAGGTGGAGATAACAAAACCTACACTAATTCAGTTGGCATGCAAACTGCTTCTGCAGCCTGGGAGAGAAGATAAAAAAAACAAGAGATTCTATCAAACTGGATCATCTTATCAAAACACCATCACGACGGGTGTCACCAAGTCCTGAGTTCAATATTCCCTAACAAACCTACCTAATGGGTACATCAAATAGATAAAGTGTCGGGATTGGAAATTGTTTCTACTCTGTCGTCTCTCTAGAATACTGATCGAGGGGGTTACAAAAACATGTGCTAATTGAATAATTGAAGAACTGGTTGCAAGCTATGCAACAGCTAGCATACCTTAGTTTAATTCTTCTCTTTCTCCCGTGTCAAACAAATTAAACTTGAAAAACAAAGCACAACACTGTGATGATGGAATAAAATTCGCCGTCATGAAAGAGTTACAACCAAAAAGAGTAAGTGTTGCAAAGTTAATTCCATCAAGAAAACTTTATGGTAGGCATGCACATCCCTGCATGCCTAATTAAGCTAACCAAAAACTCAACATATGGTGTGAAGTATATAATATCTTCTTTCAGAAACACTCTGAGAATCCCAACGCAACACACACCTTCTGTTTGAAAACAGTACACTTCAGTCGCAAGATATATCGTATGTACCCCAAATTAGGATAGACTTATTTGAATCACATAGTAACAAGCTAATTTATCAACAATGTTAATAAAAGTAAAGACTACTATTGGTATTGGAGATGGTCCTATAATAAGTCGTGATATAAACATATTAGGGTTTTTGTCCATTTACCCTAATTCTAGGGTCATTTATCTTACTTACTCCATTAAGTTTTTTTAATTCTCCCTTACCAATAAAGACTTTAATAAGGTCTTCCTTAATACCCAATTAAGTTTTTTTGTTTTGTTTATTTTTGAAACTATTTTACCCTCACTCCGTTGTTACATAGAGAAAGAGAGAGAGAGAGAGAGACTTTGCCAGAGTCTCGTCAAAGGCAGTAGGATTCCGGTCACCGCCGCCAGATGCCAACCATCGCCGGATTCGGGTCATCAACCACCAAATTCCAGTCGCCATCCACTGGACTTCTGTGAAAACCTCGTCGGAGGTCCCTAAAGAGGTCGTCGGAGATCTCATAGGTCATCAGAAAGGTTTACTACCCCTAATAAACCTTTATTGGGGGGTAGTAAAAGTTTATGAAACCTCACCGGAAGTCCTCAAAGAGGTTATCGGAAATCTCATATGAGGCCTGAGAGGTTTATTGTCCTCTTCCCAATAAACCTTTATTGGCCCCTAATAGACCCCCCCCCCCCCCCCCCCCCCCAATAGACCTTTACTGCCCCCTAATAACCCTTTAGGTCGCCAGAATGAAAATTAGACAAATAAAACTTTGATGAAACAAAAAAACGAGGAGATTACATCAATTCAAAACATTTATTTCCCCTCAATCGATGTTTATTGCCCCCCAATAAATGTTTTATTAGGAGACAATTTTCTTTTTTCTTTCCTACATGCTGAACACCATTGCAATGAAAATAACTACCTCAAACCTAACCACTGCAAGTGGCCTAGTGGTTCTTGCCTAGTTGGGTGTGCTCCCCAACCTAGGTTCGAATCCCGAAACTGTCAAAGTGGCCAGGCACTGTGCTGCAATGCACAGTTGGAGCATTTCACATGCGCCGAAGGGTTTATCTTGGGCCTAGGAAGCCTTTGGGTTCCCCTTGACAAAGTCAAAAAAAAAAAAAAAAAAAACCTCAAACCTCTCTTCCGCCCCCGCCTCCTTTATCAACCTCTTCTTCTTCTTTTTTGTCAAACCTTTATCAACCTAATAAGAACCCTTTATCAACCTCCGAAGCAACAAAATTGGCTCTTCCTTCTCTAACATCTTTAGCAAGTCAAGTATCCTCGTCGCCTCTTCATAATCCTACAATTCAAATCAGACCTCAAAACATCAATCATACTGAAATAATCACCAAAATTTCAAAATCAAACTGAAATTCACTAACCTCAAATTTTGCAGCAACCTCCATTTGCTGATTCAAGGAAGCATACATCTGGTTCTGAGAGAGAAACAAACTCGGTCTCAGAGCGGTACTTAGACTCAAACTCCAACTGCCGCTCCAGCATTACTCTCCCCTCTTCGACTATGATGCACATGCTGCAACCCTTAAGCATCTCCCGAAATCTCGAAACCCAAGAAATGTGAGGGATGATATCTGTCCAACTCCAGCTTTGGGGCTCCGACCTGATCAACAACACCATAAACCGACTGATTGTCTGTCCGACTCCGACGAGGAGAGAAAGAGTGCAGATCATAGAGGAATCCGGAAATCTCTATGTTCAAGTTCTACATGTTTCGCATCTAGTACCCGGAGATCTGGGAAATATACCGAGTCGTCGTTCTGGACCGTCGAGGTCGATTTTGACCATTATTCACAGCCTCGCTTTCTTCGCCACCTCCGACACCAGCGTTGAAAAACCACTTGATTTTCCAAAGGTATTTATGTGTCGGTGTGCTAGAGACAGAGAGCTGGCGTGCTGGAGAGAGTGGCATAATGTAATTCATTAATTAGGTCGAGGGCAAAATAGTCATTTTATTTTAAATTGTGTTATTGGGAATAAAAATCAGTTACTGAGGTAAGTAGGATAAGTTTGGTTCATTTTAGTGCTTTGGGTCAAGGTCCTAACATATTATTATAATTGCTTAAACAAAACTTTCATGAGCTAAAACGTACATCAGCATGGTGGTGTACTTCCGTATATACTACGTAGATACATTCATGAGTCACGACTAAATGCAAACATTGTAAAGCAAATTAAAATTCACATAAAAGCACCATATTACAATGTCTTGGTATCAAAATGTGATCAAGTCGAATTTCTTTAAAACGTTTTTTTGTTTTTTTGGGTAAAAATTTGTTTTAAAACGCTTGTATGTTTGATCGATGAGCTTTTCACCAAGAAAAAGAGTTTGAGCCATAAACAACGATAGGCCTAGTGCCCATTTTCTAGTCGATTAATTGGGCTAGCTTTACTAAGAGAGTATTGTTAGGCGGATTAGGTCCAAAGCCCACAATCTAAGTCAAAGTTTACCAAGACTTTAAAAAAAAAAATCATTACACTAAGTAAACCATCCAAAAGGAAAATGCTTGAGATCCCAAAATTGTAAACCAAATTTTGGATCCCAAATGACGTGGCAGATGACACATCATCACTTTTGATTTTATATTTTCAATCTATCTTCTAAATATTCATTTCTTGAAGAAAAAAAATTAACATAAATTCCGATTAAAGTCAATATTCATCCACTTCTAGCCATTTCTTAATTGTACCACATCGCCACTGTTCTTTTTCTCACTTAGAAGTTCATCAACAATATTATACTTGCAACGATGGTAAAAAAAAAAAAATCACAGTTGTTCTCTGGATGCTCAGAATTTTTTTATTTATTTATTTTTACATTCTTTTAAGATTATATTCATAGTCTAAGTTGCTCACTAATGAAAATGTATATTTTTTCATCAAACCCTAAAGGGCTAAACCTATCAAACATAAACATGCATAAACCGATCAATTTTTATGGTAATTCATAAAAGAAATGTTGAGTGTTTTAGGAATTAAATTGACATGATTTTTCAATCATTTTAATAAAAATAATTAAAGACTTTTTCCTAAAAGAGAATATGAAATAACCATTTTTCTTAAAAAGAAATTTGTGTTGAAGGATATCGACATAATGTGTGCCTCTTCAAACTAGGGTTTAGAGTTGTAATAGGAAAGTACCCTAGGTATACTAATTGTATTCCGATTCTGTTACCTTTTGTGTACTCTGTAAACTCCCTATATAAAGGGCTCCTATTATCAATAATAAACACAATTCTATTCTCCTACAACACGTTATCAGCACGAGTTCTAACCCTAGCTTCAGAAAAAAAAAAAAAACCCCTAGAAGAAAAATCTTTTTTCTTCTCTGCCGCCAACCCAAAACAGAAAAAAAACAAAACAAAACAAAAAAAAAAAACTCCATACCGGCCGTCCACCACCAGCCCAGCCTCAGCCTCCAGCAGCCAAGCCCGTCCGGCCTCTCCTCCAGGGCCCCCGCGCCCAGCAGACTGCCGCCACCAGCCTCCGTGATCTGCAGCAGCCCAAGCCTCCCTGCCTCAGCTTTTCAGCTTTCTTGCCGAGCAGTCCAGCAGCCTCGCACACTCGCAGCCCAGCAGCCTCGCAGCCGCCTGCAGCACCGACCGCATCTGTAAACGCCCCATCACTGCAGACCAGAAGAAAGAAGGAGAAAACCAGAAGAAAGAAAGGAGGGAGGGGGACCCGGCTGGGCCCGAAAAAAAAAAGGGGAAGAAAAAAAAAAAAGGAGAAGGAGAAGGGTGGGCCCGAAAAAAAAGAAGAAAAAAAAAAGAGAAGGAGAAGGGCTGGGCCCGGGAAGAAGGAAAAAAAAAAAAAAAGGGGGAAGAAGAAAAAAAGGAAAAGGGAGAAGGGCAGCCACCAACTGCCAATTTCCGACCAGATTTCAATTCAACTACACGCCTGCATCAACACGCGTGTGTCTTCAAACCAAGAACAATCACGTAAGTTTTTATAATTAAAGTTCCTGCTTTCTTGTATTTAAATTCCTTTTATTTTCTGCAAATATTGGAATATATGTTGCCAAATGGTTTTGAGTACTTAACAAAGCGGAATTGTGGGGATTCACGCTTAACGAACTAAGAGTGTTCATAATTAAACGAACTAAGAGTGTTCGTGTGAACTAAGAGCGTTCACAATGCTTGGACTAAGAGCGTCCGTAAGCATCAAATTGTGACCATATTAAAACATCATTGTTGGTCTAATCCAAAAGAGATTATTGGAAATTGATTTCTTGGTAGCATAGCTCGGAAATCTTATTATTTTAGTTTTCGTGGAAGTTTAGCTCCGAAACTAATATATCTTCTCTTCTTATTTTCAGGATGTCGAATGAACCTAGACTCGACTTTCCCATGCTTGACTCAACAGGCTCGGATTACCACAGTTGGGTAACCGATGTTGAGAACCATCTCACTTCAAAGGGAATTTTACCCATAATCCAGGCACCTAACCCGGATCTTATGTTCAACCGAACATCTACAAAGCATGCTCAAGCAGTTATCTTGATGCGACGCCATATGGACAAGGCACTCAGATTGGAGTATATGTCGATCAAGGATGCAAGAGAGCTATGGGTAGCGCTAGAAGAGCGCTTTGGCAATGTCCAAGATTCCCTCCTCCCTGACTTGAAGGTTCAATGGAACAATCTGCGCTTTGCTGACTTCAAGTCTGTTGCTGAATATAATTCAGAAGCTCTTCGCATACAGTCCATGTTGAGGTTTTGTGGACAACCTGTCACAGAGCAAGAGCTAATTGAGAAAACTCTCCCCCTTCCCCGTTTCAGCCATTGTGGTATCAAAGCAATACCGTACTGAAATCAATGCTGGACGGATCACGAGGTTCCATCAGCTTATTAATATTATATCTGTAGCTGAGAAACATGATAACATACTCATGAGGAATTATAATTCCAAGGCCCATTGGAACTAAGAGCGTTCATGAGGCGAATTATAATGCACTCAAAGGAGGGCGCAAGGAGCGGTACCCTAAGAAGGGGACAAGAGGACGTATGGGCCCATATAACCGCCCTAACCAGGAAGGAAACCGCAAGTTTGGTGTGGATACACGTGGTGGTAATGCCACACGTGGGAGAGGGGGTCGTGGTATCCCTAGCCGTAATGGTGGCTCAATGGGTCGTGGTGGTGGCACCCAACCCTCCTAGGGAACGCCCGCAACGTGCACAACGTGCACCTCAATTAAAGGGAGGCAACCGCAATGATGAGTGTCATCGATGTGGATCAATTGAGCATTGGTTCAAGCAATGCAAGGCAAGTAAGGAACTAGCTGCAAGCTACAGGGCATATAGGGACCTGAGAGAGCAAGAAGTGTACCTTGCAGAAGAAGAAGAAGATGGTGGAGATGTCAATCTCACCATAGAGGACTTCAAAGCTGAAGATGAAATGCACATGGATGCAACAGACTTTGATTAGATTAGTCCTTTTTATTTTCCAAGAACTTTTGTAATGGCAATTTGCCTTAGTCAATAAATGACAATTGTCTTAAACTCTTTCTTATGTGGCGGACCCAATAAAATGTGATGTCTAGGAAAGTCATTGAGATTATTGGTACTTAAGAGCCTTGCTCCACCAACATCTCTCTCTACTTTCCTGGTCATATTTTATTGGAGTTACCAAACGGATAGAGTGACTACAATGTGTCTTACTTTGATTTTATTTTGGATTAGACTTTGGAAACTTTGATGTAATCATTGGCTATTAATAAAGTGTCAATTCGTTTACTTAATGTCTTGGACATACCTTAATTCGAACTTTATTATATAAGAGCCAATGGCTTTCATGTGGAAACACATTATGAGAATGGACAGAGTTCCTTTGCACCACCTCTAATGACTACGAACATAAACGAGTATTAGAGAAACTTATGTGTCGCTCTAGTGGGTTGTATGCAACCACTATTTGAGTTATTGAGTTATTGAATCCAACCATGTCATGAGAGATGACTTATGGGATTTTGACACTTTGACATGATGATCCGTGTATTAAAGACTTACACGGACATCCATTTTCAGAACGAAGAAAAGTAAGAACCAAGAATTGGTTCGAGGAGCTGCACATGAGCCTCATGGTGCCATGATTGTGCAAAGATAGGCCATACATGGCCCGTGCCGCCTACCCCCTGCGGCAAATACATGGCATTGACGCCATAAACTCCTCTATCTACTTCTCAAGTCTATTGTGACACTATGGCTTCACCAAAACCTTTATTGGTTGATTATAAAGCCCATGTTTCGTTCTGTAAAGCCTGTTATTTAGGATTGAGACCATCCTATGCAAAGGAGATGAGGAAATAATTTCATTCTCACAAAGAATCTAAGGGAATTCTATGGATTTGATCAACCAACTTGCGGACCATATAGATGTTTTATGGTGTTGGTTGATACGCAAACACGCTGGTCACGTGTTGTGCCATTATCCACTCGTAATGCTGCTTATACTACACTCCTAGCACATAACATATGGCTACGGGCTCACTACCCAGATCATCCCATTCAGTCAATTTGACTTGATAATGCTAGAGAGTTTACATCGACAGTTTTCGATGACTATTGCATATCATTGGGTATTGATATCAAGTATCATATTCTCATGTACACACCCAATTGGTCTCGCGGAAAAGCCACCATTAAACGACTACAATGGTAGCCCGAACATTGGTAATGCGCACCAATATTTCCGCTTGGGTTATGCAATATCGCATGCAGCTATGCTAATTCGTCTACGACTCATAGCAGCCACTCAACTTTTATTTGCGTTACAGCTAGTGACTGGGTTCGAGTCTAATATCTCGTATTTATGCATATTTGAGTGTGCGATTCATGTGCCAATTGCGCCGCCACAGCGCATCAACATGAGTCATTGCAATGAAAGCATATATATATTTGTTTGTTGGACATAAGTCTCCAACTATAAGTCCGCTATGTAGAACCCTTGCCAGGCGATCTCTATTTCGCTAGATTTGCGAATTGTCACTTTGATGAGACAGTCTTCCCGTCGTTAGGGGGAGATTAGAACGTCAATGTTCAACAGGAACGACAGGAATTGTCGTGGTCTGTCCCCACTATGTCTCATCTTGATCCCCTAAAAGTGACGAGATCACATATACCTGCTGCAAACATGCCTGCAAGGATTGATGTCCCCACAAGAGGACATGGTGCCACCCAGAAAAGATGGGTACTGCACCACTACCATGGATGGTAGTATGGTGACGCCACAAAGGTGGCATAATGGCGTCATAGGCCATGGGTTCCGCTAGAGAGAGTAGGAGACCCATAGGTTCGATGGATTCTCGCCCTAAGAAGAGAGCGAGTTTGGCACAACTTGATCCATTGATCATTGATACTCATAATCCGTCTCATGAGAATATTTTGGATTGTGGTTATGTCCAAGAGACATCGTTGGGGGACGCCTCAATGTTAGAACCAATTCCTGAAAATATAGAGATCTCTACGAACTACACTAGTGTACATGAGGACGTGGAATTATTGAGACCAATGACATCGAACCTTACTCCGTTGAAGAATGCCAACGTAGAGAAAATTGGCCTAAATGGAAAGATGCGATCCAGGTTGAATTGGATTCACTAACGAAGAGGAATGATTTAGGGCCTGAGATGCCAACACTTCCTAACATAAAACCTATTGACATTAACAGGTCTTCGTTAGATAGCGTGATGAGAAAAAGATATGGTAATCTCACCTTATGGCGCAAGGTTTCTCACAACGCCCTGGAATCGACTACGAGAAGACATATTCTCTCGTAATGGATGTCATTGCACTCCACTACCTTGTCAGTTTGGTAGTTTCCAAATAACTGAACATGCAGCTTACGAATGTGGTCACTACGTATCTTTATGGGGATCTAGATACGGAATATAATGAAGGTTCTTGTGGACTTCATTTACCCAAGTCAAGTGGCTCTAGACCACGGAGCGCATTTGCAACGAGGTTGAAATGCTCACTAAAATGACTACTTGATTGGGAAGGGATATGATGAACTATGCCCAAGCGTTTCCATGACAAGTTCCGGATTTGCAATTGTCGCGGTTTATGTTGATAAACATAATTGGAACCCTTGAGAGTTTAGGGAAACCGCTGAACACCTGAAATCCGAGTTTGAGAGGAAGGACCTTGGGAGAACACGGTTTTGTCTAGATTCAGAACTTGTATGCCGTGTCAATAGACATTTTTGATAAAGTCAAAGATGCACCATAGTCGTCCGTAGTCTTGGCCCTAAAAGGGATCCGTTTCGTCCCAGGGATGATGACGAAGACGTGTTAATAGCAGAAGTGCTTATTTATGTACAATAGGCGCATTATTGTACTTAGCACAATACAAGACCGGACACCTCAATTATTATGAACTTGTTGGCTAGATATAGCCCCGCGCCAACGCAACTCCATTATAATGGTATAAAGACAATCTTTCGATATTTGAGAGGTACGATTGATATGGGCTTGTTCTATCCCTACAGAAAAAGAGACGACGGAAGTGTGGGATCAGACCCCATAAGGCAAAATGCTACCTTCCGTGCTCCTCCTCCCCTCCATCGAAATGACAACAAGCATTTCTAAATATTGAAATGAACCAAATCCGATCAGAGGATAATGTAGCGGACTTATTTGCTAAGTCGTTACCAAAATCCACCTTCGAGAAACATGTGAAGAGCATCAGATTGAGAAAGTTATCCGAACTCCCATGATTGTAGCAATCAGGGGGAGATATTGACATCAGGGGGAGGCATGATGTCTACATGTTCGATCTCGAAGAGTGAAGGACGTGTTGTGCTCTTTTTGTCCTTCGACCAGGGTTATTTTTGTCCCACAGGGTTTTTGTTACCTGGCAAGGTTTTTAACGAGGCAACAATGAAAGTGTCATCACCAAGTTTGAGCGGCACAAGGGGGAGTGTTGAAGGATATCGACATAATGTGTGCCTCTTCAAACTAGGGTTTAGAGTTGTAATAGGAAAGTACCCTAGGTATACTAATTGTATTCCGATTCTGTTACCTTTTGTGTACTCTGTAAACTCCCTATATAAAGGGCTCCTATTATCAATAATAAACACAATTCTATTCTCCTACAACAATTTGCTTAATTTTTTTTTTTTAAAAGGGAAATTTGCTTAATTTATTAGTTGATAATTACATCAACACAAACTAATGATGTGGCCTTTGCCACATCATTTGGGATTAAAATTTTGTAAAAAAATTTGGTGTCTCTAGCACCACTCCATTCAAAAACTAGAAAGAGACAACTCATAGCAATTGAAAGTTTTTTTTTAAAAATAAAACTAAACTCTTAGCCCACCCCACCCTTACATATGTCAGTGAGAAGCGAACCCATGACCTTTACAATATTAGAATTATAATTTACCAACAGGTCACAGCTCACCAACTTAGAACAATTGAAAGTTTACCAAGACTTAGAATGTATGAATATTAGAGTACTCAATCATGAAGAAAATTATTTAGCAGTTTAAACATATCTGTGGTCTGAGATAATTTGATTAGTATATATGCGGCCTTACATTAATAATGATTGCTTTATTTTGTCTTCTTCTCTTTTTATCCCATATATGCACGTAGGAGTCTTGGACCACACAAAAATTACTCTCTATCATCAACGTACTGGCATAATAGTACAGAAAAGCTCGTCATTGAAACTCATCAAAGTGATCGTAGTGAACTACTCGAGGTCATGAGTTGCTGAGAGAAAAAGAAAGAGAATCAATTATTCATTTCATTGTCCCAGAAAACCAATTCTAGCTGTCAAGGGAGATCAGTCTGAGAATATGTTGAGGACCATATTTATAATTGAGTGATTCATGAGCATTCAGATCCCAGTTTAACGGAAAATTCTTCTTAAAAGCGAACGTACACACAAGTAACTAAATGTACGTACGAGTACTCTCATAGATCTGTTTTCTCCTTTGATCACCTTTTGAAAGCTGAGATATTGAACCGAAGACGAAGGAAGAAGATGATGAGAAAAAGGGAGAGAAAGGGCGAGAGAAAGCGTATAAAATTGAATGGGCTACATTGTA
Source organism: Rosa lucieae (assembly GCA_024704745.1). Classification (NCBI taxonomy): domain Eukaryota; kingdom Viridiplantae; phylum Streptophyta; class Magnoliopsida; order Rosales; family Rosaceae; genus Rosa; species Rosa lucieae. The sequence goes on from CM045497.1 coordinate 40,934,013, forward strand.
TATTCTCAGTTAATTGTGAACAGTATATCAACAGCCTATTTATAGGCATAAGAAAATTAGACTAACACCCTTTCATATTCCTAACACCTTTGTCCTGAGAAGTTAGTTTTTTTATATTCGTTTCATATATATATATATATATTATGTATATATATATATGTATATATATATATGTATATATATATATATGTATATATATATATAGTGCTTCTATTCATACCTCCAAAATTTCTATTTGGACCTCTAATTTTTTTGAAGTGATAATTGATTTTATCAACTCTATTGAAATGACCAATAAAGACCCAAACTGTAAAAAATAAATAAAAAATAAAATAAAAAAGATCATCTTCCTGATCGTCAAACCCATTCAATTAATCTCTTTCATTTTTCTCCCCTCAAATCAATCTGTCATGCTAGATGATACATCCATCATGTTAAACAATTGATTTGAATTGAATTTCTTTTATAATTTTCAAAGTAAAACAACTCGTAAATTCTTTCTCCATCTCTTCTAACCTATAACTCCAATTTGTGCATCAAAATCTGTTAGTATAAGAATTTTGTATATTGGCATTCCCTATACAAAACAATGAGTCTTAAGCCTAGGTTAGAACTGTGTGAGTATTTGAAGTAAAAACTAAAGCGATTGAATCACAAGATGAAGATCAAGACCCCAGCTGATCCTAGATGATTCTTTGAAAAGGTAATTCATTCATTGCTTCTCATATAGCATGGTTGTTTCTTGTGTGATTGCATGAAGGGATTGAAGACTGTGTTTCAATCCCGAAATAGTCTGAAAGGTAGTTGTGTGTGATTAATGTTAGTTTACCATTATGGACGAGTTTCAATTGAAATCAATCGTATGTCTAATTTATAGGATTGCATTTTTTTTTTATCAAATAAGAACTTCATTAATAATGAAACTGCTTACAACAAGTTATAGGCGACCTCTCTTACTCAGAAATGGCCTCTAGACTTCACACTGGAAATCTAATTTGATTGATTTATAGGATTGCATTTTATTTGATTGATTTGGTTAGTTATGCATAGTATCTTATTTAGGGATGAAAATCAGTTTTTATTACCTAGATATTCTTTAGGAATGTTTCTTTTCTAATAGAAATCAATTAGGTATAGAGTTTTAAATTCCCTTGATGTCTTAGGATGTTGGTTGTGCATACAAATAGGAGAAAAGTATTTTCTTTCTTGGACGCTTCTAAAGATTATATTGTGCGTCCATTGTTAGTTGAGAGAGTTTTTTTTTTTTTTCATTCATAGAAAAACTCATGAGCTTCATTGAGAACTATTAATTCACTTGTTGCATGTTGAAGTGAATTGATAAGTCAATCAAACACTCTCATATCATTCATATCATATGCACGTCCGAGAACCCCACGAGATTAGTTGGGAGGAAGTGTCGTGCATAGTTCATGTGTCAAAGTTAGAGAGACGAGTGGAAGCAGTTCTGAAGGTGGAGAAAAACAATGTGGTGTTCGTGCAGCCGTCTAGAGGAGTCTAGTCAGAAATAGTCGAGTTCAGAGCTATTTGTGCTGGTTGTAAGTTCATATTTGTTTGTTCATATTCATCTAGTGAGTGGCTTTACACTTGGCCTTCAAGAGTTAAGGCCCGCAGTTGTTTACCTCGATTTGAGGGTTTTACTGCGTCAGCAAATCTCTTGTGTTTGAGTTATTTATTTCCGCTTTGCCTTTTGATTGTGTGTTGCTCTCTTCACAATTATTTTTGAAAACACAAAATCTGGGTCACAATGATTGATAGGCATCTACAATCCCTTACTGCAGTTTGGTAATTTTATTCAAGTTAAAATTGAGCATAATTTTCATCAAAGCCTATTCACCCTCCTCTAGGCTTACACGTTATCCATCCTAGTATTTTCAAAATCAATGAAAGCAAATGATGGTTTAGTAATTGAGAATTAAATCTTCTTTCAAAGCCTTCATATATGTATGGTTTTGCATATTTCCATTTTTCCTTTTTCTATTATTTTTCAAAATGGGCTCAAAGAACTTCTGTTTCATAAAAAAAATATTCTCCAGCGTCATAAGTTTTTCTTCAACCCCCTTTTTGTTTTTATATCAATATATTAATGGCTTATCAATAAGCAAGACTGGCATTTTTAATATAACTTTGAAGCTCTTGATTGTTTATGTACTGGGCCATTTAAACATGAAGGAAGAAAACAAGCTGCTAAAAGGCAATTCTAAAATTCTTGGCTGATATGTAAGTATGCTGATTAATCCTCTTGATCACTATACTCCATGTTTCAATTATATTTCAATATCTTTGCTTTAGCTCATTTTGACTCCCTTGTTTCTCTTGCCCTTTCAATGATGGTCTCGTCCGATTCCTTGGGTAAAGGATGAGTGGAAGGAAAATCTATTTGTTGGAGAATTTTAGTTTTTATTCAAGTTAAGGGCATTTTAGGGAGATTAGAGAGGTGTAGATAGTATATTAGGTTTTTGAAAAAGCAAGTTAAAGGTTTAATAAGTCGAGAGGTCCAACTGCTAATTTTGGAGGTTTGAATAGAAATACCCATATATATAGAAAAATGCTTTGGATCCCAAAATTCCATACAAAAAAAAACATCCCAAATCGCATGGCATTGACCACATTAGCCCTAATGAACCACAAAATATTCATGTTGTCATTTTTTTTTATATATTTAGAATAGGGCTAATTACTGTTTAGTACCTTGTGGTTTTAGTCCAACATCAATTCAGTCCCTCGACTTTCAATTTCATCAAAAACACCCCTGCAATATCATTTTCTCGTCTAATAGGTCCCTCCGTCGGGATTCCGTCAATTTCAGCCGTTAATTGCTGACGTGGCAGTCCAACTCAGCAAAAGTGGGACCCACATAAAAGTCAAATACCGAAAATGACCCTAGCCAACCAGATATGGAAAAATCCAAAATAAACCCCAAATTTTGAGGTTAGGGAGAATCAAACCCACACCACCATGCATGCATAGCAAAGCCCCAACCACCATGACACTTGTACAACATTGATATATGTCAAACAACATAATATATATATATCTGTATACCCAACAAAATCTGGGAAAATCCAAAATAAACCCCAAATTTTGGGATTAGGGAGATTCGAACCCAAACCACTATGCATGCAAAGCAAAGCCCCAACCACCATGCCACTTGTACGACATTGATATATGTCAAACAACATAATATATATATGTATTTAAATTAGTTTATTTATCTCTAAGATATCAAAAAACGGAAGAAGAAAATGCAGTGAAGTTAATCAATTCAACAAGCGTGCAAACTCATGTCTTGATAAACCCTAAAAAATGCAAAACTCATCCTCCATATATCGCAGCCATCTATCCACAATCAGTAAATTCTTTGTTCTATTGTAAAAAATAATAATAATAAAAGTTTAAATTTATTGTTCTCTCTTTTAATTTCTTGAACCAATCTAGTGGATTCAAATTTCAAAACAAGTTGGTTAAATTAACTTATGTATTGATTTGTATCTTTCTTAATATTTTATTAAGAGCTAACTCACATTTTTTCATCATAATCCCTTGTTATTATGATTTACAAAGCCAATTTGTGCCTTATGGTTGCTATATTCATAATCATCTTCTTTATTTTGGATTTTCATATGCAAGACCTTTTATTTATTCAAATCCTAGATGATTTTTCGTCCCTTGAGTTCCAAATTTTGGTGCAGCATGAGATGAGGATGATGATGACAGGTGGTGTATGAGAACATCCCTGGTATTTGAAGATCAGTTTTTGGTATTGCAGCGAAACATTATTTTTCTCATTTAATATAATATTAAGTAATTGCATATATAATGGAACTATATAAATGAAAATTAATTGACATAATTACATGTTGGAAATAACTATGAATGAGGTGGCAATGCCACATCATTTGGGATTGAAATTTGGTATAATTTTTTGGTGTCTCTAGCACCACTCATATATATATATATATATATATATATATATATTATTGGTCTTATTTTATTGTTTAATTATATGTATAGATCGGGATGTTTAATTATGGCATTATTTGTTGATTAATAATGTGACAAGGAACCAACCAAAAGTACAAAAAATTTGCTTTGATCCACTATATATGTAGAAATATTACACTGTACGTAATACCAATAACTCTTTTCAAACATCACAACCAAGAGTACATGCCATCTACACAAGTGGGGAAAAGTGGGAAAACAATATATAAGTAGCTAGGATATATAGCCAGGGTTTTACAATTTCGAACATAATATCATCGACACTGTACGTGGCATTACTTTTCAATCACGTTGGTTTGAAGAAGCTCACCTTAATACCAGTATCAATTACGACATAAGTACCAGACACAATCAAAAGCACGCTTAAACACATACCCACAACCCCAAGTACCCAATTGATCCACCAGCTTGGAGTGTACTTCTTTGGCTTCTTCATCTTGAGCCACATGAAACATGGATAAGCCAAAGTCACCGGCAATGCAATCCCTCCTATCAGTCCAGCCAAGCTTCCCAAGAAGGGGATGGCCACGGCTACGAAGTAGCAGCCGTAAGTAAACATAGCTCGCATAATAGCCCTGAGCCACCATGGAGCAGCCTTCTTGAACCTCCTAGTGTAATGGGACTCCATTTCGTCGAACATGGGCATGCCGTAGATTTGGAAGGAGCTCAGTGCATTGACTATCACAAACAAACTTGCTAGCCCTAGGACGAATTGGGAGGTGTCAGTCGAATGGAAGGTGAACAAGGCTGCAAACATACCCCCTTGTTCCGGTATCTGTGAATCAAAGACAATGTTATTTAATACCAAAACGCTATTGTAGGTTGACAAATTGTTAATTCTGAAACATATGTGCAGAAAAAATTCACGTACCCTTTGACCGTATGCCCAATAACCTCCAATTGCGAGAGGGAAGATGCACAATGCTATAAGTGTGTATGAAAACCGTACACCTCTCCACATAGGCACGCGTGATGGGTGTTTTTCACTAGAGGGCATTGTAGCCTGTAAAATTGAAGCAACAAAAAAGAGGGCGATTAGTATAAAGTCAGAAGTCATGCACTCTAAAATTGCAAGCAATACAAATTGTCTTTAAGTTCAAGAAAACTTGAATAGCCATCAGCAATTAGTCGACAGTCAAATCTTGTGTGTTGAATTTTTATGGTTGCCCTTATCATATGCTTAAAGAATATTCAACTGAATTGTTGAGGTTTCATTGTCGAGCAAACAACGACTTTGTCGCCACCACGTAAGTAGACTATATCTTGAGAATAAAATAATTACTCAAATAATTTGTTCAATCACATGGCAGGTACAATCCATGATTTGGGAAGAGAGAAACTAGAGTGATTCCCGCTTGTTTGATATGCTAGCCAATTTTGCTACGTAAGATTGTAATTATTAAAATAAAAAATAACATAAAACACATGATTATTTGTCTCGAGTCTATTAACTCCATTAGTAGCTGTTTACGGTATTTTCGATCAATGTTGACTTTGTATATGTTTATGTTTAAAATTGCGTCGTTTGAAAGTTAATATAACTGTTTTCTTTAATATGAATTCAAATGTTAAACTGTACTCGGTTAATTTTTGAAATCCAAAACGAAATCATTTTGTACACAACTCAACATGAGTACCAAACAGATTGATAAAAGATTATAAACATACAGTTATGAGATTAATGAACATACCTGGATCTCAAGGATAAGGTTGTGGCCTCTGAAGCCAAAAGCAATCATTCCAAGAGCATTCAGAACATCGAAGAATTGTATGAATTGTTTGTCGGCCTTCAGGGGATTGTAGGACACATGAGGTAGTCTACCCTTGTCAACAGACACAACCCAAATGAGCGTACAATAGCCGATAGCAGTGATGGCACCAACAAGAGATACTCCGGCGATGGAGTTCAAGTTGGGAAGCTGAGACAGGATCACTGCCGCGCATGTAAAGACCAAGTACCACTCTGCGGGTGTTAAGGTCTTGATGGTGCATGTTTGACCGCACACGATTTGGAAGAACATCTTGCATGTTGCTCCTCCGAGGACGATTAACGCCACGCAAGTTCCGCCGGAGAGGTAGAGAATTGGGAACAGGGCTAAGAACTTCGATAGCTTCTCACCTGATTGAGAAAACAAAAGTTAAAAATTGCTTCCAAATTGGACATATCTCAAGTAAAGTTTAACAGAAATAGATAAAACTTTTGAGAATTACTAAAGCACTTCAAGTTCTTTTAGAGACGCATACTCTTGGAAATATGAGATTTATAGTAAATTAACAAAGTGCAAGTAACCAGCAAATATTAATTCTACTGATCGACTAGAAACCTAGTAAAGTGCTTTGTCCAATAGCACTGTAAGAACTTCCAAACTAACTCATATATATCTCGGATGCAGAAAGCACTTTAAGAACTTCCAGACCATGAGACCAAATAGCCCATATATCAGATGCTAGCTCTTACCAAAACATGCGTTGCAAAGTTGAATGTATCTGCAATAGCGAAGGCCTGTTTCAGAAGATTCATGAAGCTGCACGAGCAGGAACAGAGTGTAAAGTTGCCATAAGAACGCTACCGTCATGCATATAATCCCCCATGTCCTGTAAAACCAAATCAAAACAACCATAAACACTGGTAACTTCAAAATACATAGGGTCAGTAATTGCATGCCGTTTAGTTTTTTATCTTCGTCTGACTTACCACCCAAGAATGGTGAAGGCGACAGGGATCACGAGGGCCTGAATCCCAATGCCGGAGCAAAGAGTGTGGAAGGCGGCATAGTAAGCGTTACCATTTCTAGACTCGGTGATGGGAAGCCAGGCGTCTTCGGGGTCAAGCCTCGTGAGCTGAAGAGCCCTCCTAACGGGGCTCCCTATAGGAGTCATGAAGCGTGGAGTACGGGATCTCGGAGTTAAGGATTTTGGAGTTTTGGCCTTTATCTCTATCTGGTCAACACCACCGCGTGGCGGAATCATGAGCGGTTCCCGGGACACGGACGCCGCCTTGGACATCTTCGGCTCTGAGCTCTGAGGAGCAGCGGTGGTTGCCGGAGTAGCATCGGTGGTGACCGGCCGGGGTGTTATCGGAGCGGCGGTTATTTCCTCCATACTGATTTGGTTTTATTAGTTAAGCTAGCAAGAGCTTGCTCACAAGGAGCAGCCACTTACATGAAGCACTATATATAGACCTTGCATATAATGCTGTTCAAATTAGGGGCTTGAGTTTAATAGAATTGGATTCAGACTATTTCAGTACAACTTTTTTGACCCGATTTTGTTTATACTTGTGTACTAATCATTGTTCCTCTAGCTAGCTAATGGAAGGCGATACCGAAAGATTAGTAGTAGCTAATCAAATGGATATATTATTCAAACTATTGGCGGCCATACTTTTTAATTTGTTTAATAATTGTGAGGTATATGTCACTATTTGGTCATAACAAGCTATCTTATAGCTTAGAACATGGACGTTCAATATAAACGTACTTAATTAAGGGCCGCTGGGATTGTTTATCAAATTGGTTTTGCTCTTATCCTCTCTTTTTCTTTTTCGCTTGACTTGGACTTGGTCATATTGATCATCCAATTTTTCATTTCATTTCAGTTTATGTCCCCGAATTTGACTTGGAAGAAGGCACTAATTAAGCACTTGATCGAGGCCTTAGCTACGGTATGTCACAAGGAACCAAACTATATATAATAGAAGTCTTAATTGCGAGCTAACTGAGCCGCTGTTGTTGCCTTTGCTTTTGCAGATACAGCCAACAAGGCATGTCTAATTCTCCAACAAACAATGTGTCTTACATGATGATTTTATTAGTATAAGAAGATGCATGGAGAAGCAAGTACATATATTTATAGGGTATAGCAAAACTATTGGAAGAATATATGAGGTGGTGCCGTAAAATTAAAGCCTTGATTTATGGGCAAATGGGATTAGAAAACCAAGAAGATCTAAGGAATCAACCTCTATATATATATATATATATAATATAATATATATCTATTATTACAGATCCTATCCAGAGCGAGGCATCGCTTTGAAATTTCAGAGCGAGGTTAGGGTTTAGGGTCACTTTCGGTCGCATATCCACATCTCAACCGTTCAGTTTTTAGGTACTAATGTATAGATCATCTCTGCAAAATTTCAACGAAATTGATGGTGTTTAAGGTATCTAACTCGCTTAAACCAATGGACGAACTGAATCTGTCCAACCTGAACCGTACAGCTTAAGGCAGTTATCAATGCCTTAACGACCATCAATTTGGCTGAAATTTTGAGAGATGATCTATACATTAGTACCTAGAAACTGAACGGTTGAGATGTGGATATGCGACCGAAAAGTGACCCTAAACCTTAACCTCGCTCTGAAATTTCAAAGTGATGCCTCGCTCTGGATAGGATCTGATATACATATATATCAGGCCCTTCTAGTGAAGGATTCCTTTTTTTTGTCTTTTATAGGGATAGGCATTATACCAACTTTTCGATCATATTTTCACATCTTAACCGTTCAGTTTTTAGGTCCTAATGTATAGATCACTTCTGCAAATTTTCAGCCAATTTGATGATCGTTAAGGCATCCAAAACTGCAATTTACCATTATAAACACGAACGGTTCCGGTTCGACAGATTCGGTCCGTTCTTGTAAATTGCAGTTTTGGATGCCTTAACGATCACCAATTTGGCTGAAAATCTGCAGAAGTGATCTATACATTAGGACCTAAAAATTGAACGGTTAAGATGTGAAAATATGATCTAAAAGTTGGTTTAATGCCTATCCCTATAAAAGACCAAAAAAAGGGATCCCTTAGTGGAAGCCCTCTACACACACACAATGGGATTAGAAAACCAAGAGAATCTAAGGATCTATATATATATATGTGTGTGTGTGTGTGTGGTGTATATATATTTCTTATTATTGGGTATAGCCCAAAATTATTACGTTATATTATTCAGAGTGGTAAGGTATGATGGGGTTATGGCGCGTATAATGAAAAGACACGAGTTGAATAGTCTTGTCTTGTGTTTGTAGGTGAGGGAAAAGATGAATAGAAACTAAGGAGACGAGTGGAAGATGTACCAGAAAGATGAGCATGAATAGGGTTAATTAGGAGCCACTAATGACCTATTCTGTGTCGGTTTTAGTAGTAGGGTTTTCATTCTGCATTCATCAACTGCAACTAGTAGTAAAGATCGAAGACAAATAGAAGAAGACATACGCAAACTAGTAACGATCAGAACGGCTTCTTGGATCTTCTGTGGTATTTCTTCTATCTTTAATGTACATGTCATTCTGCCTGGGGTAAAGATACCTAGCTGCTAGCTAATGAAACTAATAGAGTTGGCATGGTTGAATTATTCATTCCCATCACATTAATTAGGTTGGCTGACATAAATGAAACTAACATACATACCTAGCTCGATCAATCTCCACCTACTGTAACAGTTAATATTTGCTCAACTTCTCCTACCAGTCCCAGATATTTAATTAGTCTCTCTCTCTCTCTCTCTCTCTGGAAAAATATGAATTTGTTGTGTATACCTTTTGAAATCGCAGTTGTTTCATTGAAGAGGATGAATATTACACATACGCACATGATCAACTCAACTTAAAAAAGAAAATTAAATCATTTACCTATAATATTTATACGCATGCATGTGTGACTCATTGAGACACCCACAATTTTAATTCACGTACATGATACATCCAAATTGCTCTATCTTAGGTTAGATGCCATTTACTTTTACCTTGACATCGGATCAATTCTTGATCTCATGATCCGTATATCGATCTTAATTAGTAACAGTAAAGTTGTGGTGTCAGCTACGTCACGAAGATAGAGCAGATTGTCTGAGATCTTGAGTTATATGTTTTAGTCTTTGAGTTTTGATATCAACTTATTCGGGACCCATTTTGAAAGTTAGTTTTTTTTTTTTTTTCCAAATTCAATTTTTTTAAAAAAATATTTTCTAAAAATGTCTCAATATCACTTGTTAAAATTAAAAATATATTTTTATACAGAAGCATAAGTGTTTCTCAAAATCACTTTTAAGTGTTCTTAAACTCAATCAAGACACATTCTATTAATTAAATTTCTTTATCAATTCAAAAGTGCTTTTGGAAGGCTAAAAGCAATGTGATCAAAACAGGTGTTTTTCACACAAAAAAAAAAAAAAAAAACTAGTGCTATCATCAAAATGAATAAATGAGATTGCTAAGCTAGATTAGTGACTTTTCTTTTCTAACGTGATTCTTAGGATAAGTCGTTATATATAATTTTGTGTGTGTTGAGTATAATCGAATGCGTTGTGCTCTAAAACACCTACTATTTTCGATCACCTTTTATTTTCTATAATTAGCTAAAAGTCACGTGGGGATTACTTGTTGATCGATTTAACAAAGTAGACTTTGGTTTTAGGATTTAAAGTCTATAGTATTCTTTTAGACCTATCACGGAATACAATTAGAAAAGATAAACTTAATCCATAGCCACGTCGACTGGCCAGATGGTTTGAGACTTGGATGCTTAATCATAGAAACTGAAGAATAAGCTATCTTTAAGTACGTAGAAATTGACAGGGAAGTTTGTTGGATGGTAGCTATAATTATAAGCTTATAGTCCGCCACTTACAGGATAAGTCCTCTTCAATTAGCTAGGATTTAGTTGCAACCTCTTTCATCGTTTAAGTCCACTTACAACAGAAAGAGGTCCTCACAAGCAATGTATAGGGTACGTCATTCACATGTGTAGTTGAAATTAATTATCTTTTTCTCCTTCTACTTGTCATTATCGATCATAATTTTAATTTCTCAACATCGCTGTTTAATGAGAACTTTAAAATAAAGACTTGATAATGACTAAAATAACTTTTGGATTACCAATTAAAATTCTTAACATATCATCCAATCGTTTATAATTGTTATTCTAACCTCATTAAATAGACTCTCTTCGTAACATATCCTACGTAGTTTGTAATTGTTGGAATTTAGTTAGAATATTTCAAATGAAAATTATTCTATGCACCGAAGGTGCAAGTGACCCAACCCTTATAAAATAATCTCAACCCTTGATATTTATTATGAACTTTATTTTTAATAAACAAAAAGTGTATTTAATGCAATCTAACCATTTATTTGTGTTGGTGCAAGTGCACGGCGGTGCTCTGAATACTCCCCCGGTAGCTATATTTGAAACCTCCATTGGACATTTAATTGCAAATGACAATAGTCATTAACTCTCTTGATTGTGATTGATATAAATATTTCATCAATTTTATTCATATACCATTCATTTGGTCAAATTAACTCTGCAATTATTGGGTTCATTTCTTATTTGATACCTTCCGTTTTGATTCTTCCTAATCAATGTCATAATATTCCTTTCGGTTATATAAGTTACATAGCTTAATTGCTATTGTCATCGCATTGATCATTCCTGCTATATATATAATCCCTAGCTTTCCAGATAAAAATATACAACAAGAAATTCAATCTCCTTTGTTTCCTTTCCGAGCTCAAAGTATTCATGTGTTTCCTTTAATTTATCTATTCTACCAAAAGAAAGTTTCAAGCTGTTCGATGCGATCCGAGTATTGTGAGTGTACACCTACAAGGATCGAGGTTGTTGTACCCTGGAGGGTAGGGCACCACAAATCTGCTACACCGAGACATTGTCTCCGAGGGGCGAAATCTACTCTTAAGGGCAGTGTTTACACGCCTCAACCTTAAACTCTTTCTGAAATAATCATTGGGTGGCGACTCGCAAATCTAAAAGATAAGTGTTGATCTTCTATTTTCAGCTTATTATGTCATTAATGTGATTATATTTATTTACTAATAAAATATTGTATTTGTGGAATTTTGTAGGAAACGAAATCTGATGACGAAAATAACATCCATCAACCAAATTTCCAACAATCTTAAGAGTAGATTTCCGTTGGTGGATGTTTCCTTGTGGAATGCTTAGACATGAAGATAAGTCATTTCTCTTCACCACTTTATTGGTTTATATTTTCAACGTGCTTATTATGGTTTTGAAGAGTTTCAAAAGTATTATTGATTTTTGAAAGTCTTTTCACCGAAACATAAAACATTTACTCTTTGTTTTTTGCTGCATTATATTGGAAAATTATGTTCTAAACTTCTACCATGACAATTATTCTTTGCATTTAATTTGCATGGTTGTCAATTTTGATTGCTAATGATTTTTCAATTGGCATTTAAATGTTGATTCTATAATGTGCATTTTTGGCTTAGTAATGCATAATTTAAGTTGTGTACAACTATTAATTTTAGTTTAATTTGCATTCACTTCATTGTTCAATGCATTATGTAACTTAAAAACTCACCGTTTTGCACATTTACTTTTCTATATCAATAGCTGTATATAATATCGTTTTACTATTTTCGTACCATTTATTGTGCATCATTAATTGCTATTAACCTTATGGTTTAGCCTATTTTCTATGTATTAAAATATTCTTTATCATTATAACTTGAAAAGTTATTTCTATGCATTAAAATATATTTTTACCGTTATAACTCGAAAAGTTGTTCCTTTGTTGTTGCCTTCGGAATACGTCCCTTCAAAGTACTTCAAGGAAGAAAAAATAAATTTGAAATGTTGCCTTCGGATTATTGTTTCTTCGGAAATAATAAAGTTGTTGCCTCTCAATATTTCTGTTGCCTCTTGATTAAGATGATGCCTCGGTTGCCTGAAAAATAAATGTGTTATCATGAATAATGCATTGAGAAATTATTTTGTCAATTTTACATTGATGGTTGCCTATGGCAATTTGCTGCCTCGGAATATTAATGTCCCTACAGTTAATGTCCTCAAAAAAGAAAAAAATGTTGCCTTAAAGTTTGGTTACCAGTAATAAGGATTGCCTCATTTACATCTTGAATGATGAATCAGACCCTATCCTATGGATTAGATATAACGGTTGTCTCATACTTTAATGATAATGAACATGGTTGCCTTGAGAATTTGGATACCGAGAAAATAGTTTCCTAATTCTATATTATTAGTGCTTCCGGATATAATGCAGAGACAACAAGTCTCTAAACATGGTTCCCTAGCCATATTTGCTAAGATGATTAGCTCCATATGCTGCCTTAAGGTTTTGGGTTGACTTTCGAATTTTCGTTGCCTTTCGGTCAATGTTGCTTCAAAACAAATAAATATATGCGGTTTTTATTAATTAACGCATCGATATTGTCCCTTATGCTGACGCCTTGAAAAACTATATCATTGATTGCTACCTTCGGTTTATGCTTTGAGAAAATAGACATTCAATGTATCTCCATGATCAAATTTAATTTTGATCAAGAATTAAGAGACACTTGATGGCTACAAATATGGGGGTGACTAAAGTATCCAAAGTCACGAAAAACGATACATATTGTTGCCTACTAAATTCTCAAGTCCTTGATTGGCGAAGATTCGTTGAGTAAATATATATGGCTTAATATTATCTTACCTATATTTATGAGCCAAGGCTAATTCAGACATACTAAAAATGTGGGGGTCACGGAAGACAAGAAAAAATAGGCTCTTATCTTAAGTGAGATTGGATAACTAAAAATCCAATAAATATCACTTATTGTTGAGATTATTCAATAAGCTGTGTACGTCAGTTGATTTTGGCCAATACTCTGACAAAACCACTAGGCTAAAGGCCAAAGCCAGTGGTTAATACATTGAGGGGATAGGGCTTATGCCTACAGACAAAGATCAAGAGGATGGTAACCCAACCTATGTGATTGGAGATCCCATGAAGTAGGTTCATATGGGAAAGAACAAGTCACTTGTTGGTCAGTGTTGCCTATCAAATAAACTATTGAGGTCCCTCCCTATGGTTGTAAATAAATAGTGCTTGAACTGTAATGTGTAAGGTTGAACAAATGTTCTTAATGAGTTTTATAGCCCAAAAATTTAGGTGGTGTGTTTGTTTGCAATACACATTTGATGGATTCACCTATATGCAAGGGCGTAGACACACTAGGGCGAGAAGGGTCATTTGACCATTCTCAGTTTTTTGAAATAGGCCCTGATTGGTTGGAATGTTATAGACTTTCACATAATATTATATTTAATTATGTTATTTGACCCTTCTGACAGAGAAGACAAAACAATGGTCGTTTTAGTCATTAATTTACCAATTATCCACAGCTTGGACAACCGCACAACTTCACCATTCTTTTAATTTCTTACTCTATTTTATTCATTGATCAATTAAACAATTGTTATCCGGTATATGTTTAGATTTTTTTTTACTTTTTTTGTTTTTCTCCTAATCATTTTTTATTTTTCCACGCTTGTCTCTCTTATATGAGAAAGAAATTCCATCACGTCTTTTCTAATTTTCGGAAAGACTTCGACATAACTAGACAGTAAGCTTTTATTTAACTTGTTAATAACTTCAATTCAATTAAAAGAATTCATTTAACTCTCTGCATAGTTTATAAATTTTATAGATTAATAAATAATTTATTCTTTCATAAATATCATAGAAAATGATTGTGAAACCAATTTATTTGATGAAATTTTGTTTTTGTTTAATCGTTGAATTTGAATCCTGACCCTCCTAGTTCATGTTCTGGCTAGCCACTACCTATTGGAGTGGAAGTGGGCCGCTTCCTATAGAGCAAGGCATACTCTCTAGAGCATTCATGATATCCAGGTAGGGCGCATGGCCTATTCGCGCCACCCCGCTTCGAACAGCTTGATCCGAGAGTTAATGTGGATGGTTAGTTGTCTGATTCACAATTAGAAATTTTGGTTCATAGAAAATTTTATTTTCACCAAGGTTTCGTGGGTCACGACTAATTTGTCCTATGACTAGTTCATAGTCCAAAAGACACCAATTCTGATGCATTGATTCTCACATTCTTTTGGTATTCCTTATCTTTCCACTTTCCTTGAAATTTTGGTTAGTTTTTCTATTGAGACCTCAAATCTGCTCACTTGACCTCAGCATAATCGATATTAAATTACATATATAACCTACTATAAAAATGACTATTAAAGACAATAATTATACCAAAAAAATATTATTTTTATTTCTCTCGACTTTCCAATTCATAATAATCAGATTGCATTCTTTATTATTTTCCTTATGTATTTTCATTTTTTCAATTTCACTACAAACTCATTAAAGCATTCATATATATTTAATAAGAACTAAAACTATGATTAAGATCATGTGACATAAAAATTATGATATAATGTTGAACACATCTTGTGAGGGAGCAAGATAAATCATATTATAACCTAAATCTAAGTCTATCTATTATATTTGTAAAAAAAAAGAGCTAGCATTTAGAGAAAAACTAAAAAAAAAATTAAATAATTAATCAGAGGTGCAGAAAATAGAGAAAAAAAAAACATTAAGAAAAAATGATACTTTTTTTTTTTTTGCACATCATCAAAAGAAAAAAAAAGTTAAAAAAAAAAATCACACAATAGTTCATGTTATTTTATTTTTGATTTTTTTATTAGATAAGAGATTTATGTACGTTGTCTGATTAAGGAATAGATATGTAAAACAGCTTGATCCGAGAGTTAATGTGGATGGTTAGTTGTCTGATTCACAATTAGAAATTTTGGTTCATAGAAAATTTTATTTTCACCAAGGTTTCGTGGGTCACGACTAATTTGTCCTATGGCTGGTTCATAGTCCAAAAGACACCAATTCTGATGCATTGATTCTCACATTCTTTTGGTATTCCTTATCTTTCACTTTCCTTGAAATTTTGGTATTTTGAAATAGTGGGGGATTGTTGGAATTTAGTTAGAATATTTCAAAATACCAGCTATATTTGAAACCTCCATTGGACATTTAATTGCATGGAAATTATTCTATGCACCGAAGGTGAAAGTGACCCAACCCTTATAAAATAATCTCAACCCTTGATATTTATTATCAACTTTATTTTTAATAAACAAAAAGTGTATTTAATGCAATCTAACCATTCATTTATGTTGATGCAAGTGCACGGCGGTGCTCTGAATAATCTCTCTTAATTGCAAATGACAATAGTCATTAACTCTCTTTGATTGTGATTGATATAAATATTTCATCAGTTTTATTCATATACCATTCATTTCGTCAAATTAACTCTGCAATTTTATGGGTTCATTCCTTATTTGATACCTTCCGTTTTGATTCTTCCTAATCAATGTCATAATATTCCTTTCAGTTATATAAGTTACATAGCTTAATTGCTATTGTCATCGCATTGATCATTCCTGCTATATATATAATCCCTAGCTTTCTAGATAAAAATATACAACAAGAAATTCAATCTCCTTTGTTTCCTTTCCGAGCTCAAAGTATTCATGTGTTTCCTTTAATTTATCTATTCTACCAAAAGAAAGTTTCAAGCTATTCGGTACGATCCGAGTATTGTGAGTGTACACCTACAAGGATCGAGGTTGTTGTACCCTAGAGGGTAGGGGGCCACAAACCTGCTACACCGAGACATTGTCTTTGATGGGCGAAATCTACTCTTAAGGGCAGTGTTTACACGCCTCAACCTTAAACTCTTTCTGAAATAATCATTGGGTGGCGACTCGCAAATCTAAAATATAAGTGTTGATCTTCTATTTTCAGCTTATTATGACATTAATGTGATTATATTTATTTACTAATAAAATATTGTATTTGTGGAATTTTATAGGAAACGAAATATGATGACGAAAATAATATCCATCAACCAAATTTCCAACTTTTTTCACTATGCATACGCCATCTTTGACATTCCTTTCTCATCAATTTCATATGAAACCCAAGGACATAAAAAAAAGTTGAACTATTAATTGTAAACATTAACAAATTTACAACAACAGTAATCTTGGACAATATCCAATTCCAACAAATGGTTTGAAATTGAAATTACAGTCAGACAGCTTTTTTTTTGTTGATGAACTCAGTCAAACAGCTGAATTCAATAGAGTAAGCTCAAACTGGATGCTTAGTTATCTGATTTGTTTACGTGCGTGTTTCAGCTCCAAATTGGTAAAGAAGTTCTAAGTTGCCGGCTAACAATTTCTGCCCAATCATACGACATCGACGGATATAGCACTAACGTGTATAAATGAATCACTATGATTGTTTATTTAATTCGTGAATACTAATTAATCAATTGTAGTGCAAGTGGCCATTAGTGACAACGAATTGCATTCACGGGGTTTGGTTAGGAAATATTAGGAGGCCGACCAATCGATATGAGTCCTTGCCAAAAAAAAAATTCGATATGTGAGTCATCTGTGAGACCAGTAAACAACGAAGTAAACATACAAAAAAAAAATCTCAAGGGCGACATCATGAGATAAGACTAAGACTCGTAGAATATGATCGAATAACAAAATGGTTGAAGAAATTTAATATTGGAATGAATGATGATGCTATGAAGCTGGCGGCTGTTTTTTAATCAGCAGCAGAAAAGGCCTCGTGATCGATCATAAGTAGTCGAAAGTCTTCATCTCAAAAGTCTTAGACATGTGAAGAAAGGTTACGACAACTTTAGATCTAAACTTAATTTTTGGTTCTTCTTAGTGGTTCTGTGTTCAATATTTTATTGTAGCACATTATGTTCAAGACATGCAATGAATAGACTAAATTAAATCAAACATTTAGGTGATGTTACAATGGATGGGAAATTAGTCTTCTACATATACGTTTTTTATTTTTATTTTTTCCAAAAAAAATAAAATTCAAATCAAATCATTCAATTTCATGGATATACGTTTTTGGTGTATATATTTTGGAATAAAAAAAGATACTTTACATATTGTACGTATAGGTATGCAAGTGTATATTGGAATGCGATTGGTACGGCTTTTGATAGCAGTGTTCATGCTGGTCAACGAGAGAATTAAGTTTCTGATATTGGAGAAATCAGCAATGATCGTCATCAGTTGCTGATCCTGAAAAAAGGTTACTAGTGTTTTGGTTGCCTTAGTTAGCTAGTGGGGAAATGATAGCTTTTGGTTGGGTTGAGCAGTTAGGTCTCCAATTACTTTGGGTCTAGATCAGAAGCTTTGGAGAACTTTGTTTCAAAATTTGGGACTGGAGTATTTGTGTTGAATCGATTTCAACCTATGTTTAGCTAGTTTAGACCACAAGAGAAATCACAATCAGGTTGTGCTTGTCCATAAGCAAGGTTCGAAAAAATGTTAGGCGCTACTCGGGCGGTGGTCTGGGGACTAGGCTGTTTTTATTTTTATATTTTTAATTTGATTAAATTGTTTTTATAATAAATACAAATGAATAAAATAGTTCACTTACTCTTAATAATTTAATTACATAATTATTTAATCACACTCTAACTACTAAAATTACTATTAATTAACCACTAGGGATAGTGGGGTGGTAGAAGGTCCCAGTCTGAAACCACTAGGTCTGGCTTTCGAATCTCCATGAGGCCTTGGTGGCCAGCTAATGGGTGCTTATTGCCCCATGGCATTCGGAAGGGATTAGTCCGACTCTACTGGGATACCCTCCGAAGGGGTGTGTGTTGCTAACTTTCTAACACTAACCTCCCCCAATCCCAAAAAAAAAAAACTATTAATTATTATAATAGTGCACTTACTCGTAATAGTTGTTAGAATGCTTGACAGTTATCTATAACTATTACAAATCTTATCAAAAAAAAAAAATGGTAAGCGGGCTCCTGCCTACAATATCTCTCTCTCTAAAGACTAATCATGTCTCTTTCCCAAAAAAACAAAAGAATAATCAAGTCTTCATCTTCTAATGGTTCACATGCTCTTGGGAGTTGGGACTACCAATCACTCTCTCTGAGACGATGAGAGTACTATTCTCTAAACAAACATCGAAGAAGATGAAGAAAACTCTCACTCTCCGATACCGCTCTCTTCAATCCGACAATAGTTTGCTGCCCCCAAACTAATCCAGTCTCAACGACAAGTTGAAATCTTTGAAGTCGGAGGTCGGAATAGGCTTGAGCGGGTGTCTTCCATTTCCAATCTCTCTCTCTTCCTCTCTCACAGACGGTGAGAGTATTTATACTTCTAATCTCTCTCTCTCTCTCTCTCTCTCAGACGATGAAAGTATTCGTCTTCTGGATTTTTCAATTTTTGACAAGTTTTGGCCATATTGCTAAACCAAAAAAAAAAAAATGAAAAACCCCCCGGCTCTTACCGCCTAGCCGTTTTGACCGCCCGCCTAGGCCGCCTGAGCGCCTGCCTAAAACTAGAACGCCCAGAGCCACCGATTTGGCATTAGTCGAGGCGAAGAGGCACCGCTTAAGGCCTAGGCAGCCTGGGCAGCCGAGTTTTAGAACAATGTCCATAACCATTAAAAGGCACCTCTACAGGTGGAAGGTTTTCTTCTAGAGAAGGTCTTACGTACGGCACCCGCACCACGTGGCAGTGGGGCGAGCCAATCAGATCCCAAGCAGGGGGGTATTTTGGGTATTGCATATTAAAAATCAGGGACAGTTTCGGAAAAGATGGAAAAATTTGAGAATTTTGATTGGAGGGCCGCAAGGCCCCACCACGTGGCAGCCCCTACCCAAGACTTTTCTTTCTTCTATCCTATAACTAGGAATGATATAGTCCTCTGCACCTCTACATGTGGTGTTTTATTAAAATGAAAAACCTAAAACATTACCCTGTATAAGTACTGATTGGCTGAAAGTACTGTCACGTGGCACGCCTGACCTTATCTAAGAATCTCTCTAGACACAATTAGACCGTGCTTGTTCATAAACATTTAAAAGGCGTGGAATTTTTGCTTCTCTCCTAATTGAATTATCTTTTTAACTAGGAATAATAGTCCTTCATATCACTATATGTGGTGTTATGTTTATTTTTATTTAATTTTTGCACCAGCACCGTACCTTCATGATTTAATATCTTTTACTAATAAATATTATTGTCTACTCCCTATATATTTAGATCAGCGGAGCCTTTTTATTTTTATTTTTTTAATGCTGACATATATTAAAGTAAAACTAGCTGTACATGGCTATGCATATTAGATTTTTTTTTTTTTTTTTTTTGTTGAGAGAAACTGTCAACTCAAATAAATCAGGAGGTAAACTCCTTAGAAAGTACATCAACAATATAAGCTGGAGGCTCTAGGCCCCAGAATAAAGAACTAGAAGAACAACAAGCAAAACGAGCTAAAGTATGAGCCACAATATTAGCTTGACGATAAGCATGAGTAAAGTAAGAACCCGACATCTGTTGAAGATAAAAGGTAATGTCATCATACACACGACCAATGAAGGAAGTATGGGGAATGACTCTCTGCTTTGTTGCATGAAAAAGAGTAAGAGAATCAGTCTCAAAAGAGTAATAGAATCAGTCTCAAAAGTAACCAGAGAGAGACCTCGCTGAATAGCAAGTGAGACTGCCTCCCTCCCAGCTAATGCCTCAACCTGTTATGGAGAAGAGACATGAGATACTGGAGCATAATAACCTCCCAAGCATTTCACCATATCATCACGGATAATGACTCCAATCCCCCCAGTACCAGTATCTTTATGAAATGCACCATCAACATTAATCTTCACTCACCCTGTACTCGGAGGTTTCCAAGGGACTACACGCTTACTCCCTCCACCCTGGCTCTTGCCTTGATACCTCTGGTATTCCTGGAGACGAGCCGACAATAGCAGCACAACCTGGTTCACCTCCATACTCTTGTTATCCCACACTCTATTATTTCTCTCCCTCCAAACACCCCACAAATTATAAACAAAAGTTGCCCATAACTTGGAAGGAAATTGAAACCCAAATCCACTCCAAAAACTACACCATCCTGGCAGCAGAAGAGTAAGCCGACCGTATCATCCCAGACACGACATCCAACACTCCCCTGACATACAGACATAGCCTACATATATGTTCAATTGTCTCTTCCCCCACTCCACATAGAACACAAGGTCTTACCTCCAGAGGAACCTGTTTCTCAATCAATCTATCCATAGTAGGTAAACAATTGTTCAATACCTTCTATAGAAATTTTTTTGCCGTACCTGGTACGTTGGTAGACCATAGCTTTTTCCATAAATCTTGTGTCTGCAAAGGCACCTCTTGTACTATTTCCTCCTCCATTAAGAGCCTGTACGCACTCTTAACTGAAAACAACCTTTTGGAATCAAAATGCCACAACACCCAACGATCATGAACCCTTCTATTACTCAAAGGAATAGACAAAATAAAAGGGATATCATCAACATGACAAACCTGTTGTATCAATGCTTCATTCCAGCAACTCTCATCATTCAAAAGGTGACTGACCTTCCAAAGAGGATCTCTACCTCCGTGAACTGGTAATAAGCGAAAAGGTGCCACTCTAGGTAGGCATGGGTCAGAAAGCAAGATATCGTTCCCATCTCCTACTTGCCAATGTGCCCCTTTGACAAGAACACTTCTAGCTTCATAAATACTCTGCCAAGAAAATGAAGGTGAATGATGAGGTAAAGCCTCCCAAAAGAAGAATCTGGAAAGTATCTGGCCTTAGACATTTTGGCAATCAATGAATTCGGATGTTGACACTATGCCAAAATCCTTATCAGACGACAGAAGAAAACTATTGTCTGATTTGGATTGTCACCGTTGTAGACCGAGCCGTTGTCTATTGAAAATTCAGACAATGGTGGAACACAGTTGTCTGATAAACACACAAGCAACAGGTATGTGTTATAAGTGTTGTGTGGTAGCTTGGCAGATGTCAGGCACAGCTATGCGTAGCAGTTGAGATGCGGCCTTGAGACAACAGAACTTTTAAATCCGTTGTTTGTTAAGCTGCAGACAACAAAGGTCTAGTGCTTTCTGTTGTGTGAAAGTAAATTAGAAGACTTAATTTTGACAAAAACCATTGTCTGATACATGATAAATCTATTCTATGATCATTTAAACATCCATTTTACCTAATGAACAGTAGTGATCAAATGGAAATAAAATTTCATGCAAACCATCAAATGAACTAGCAGTAATTCAACCCATACTTTAAACTTCAAAAAATATTGGATCAAATGGAAATAAAATTTCATGGATCAAAAAACATTGGATCATATGATCATTTAAACATCCATTTTACCTAATGAACAGTAGTGATCAAATGGAAATAAAATTTCATGCAAACCATCAAATGAACTAGCAGTAATTCAACCCATACTTTAAACTTCAAAAAACATTGGATCCACCAAGATATATTCATATTAGCCATTGTTCCACAAAGTCATGAATCAGTGACAATTTATTGTCTTACATTGCATCACAGACAAAAACATAAGTGTGCTAGAAATGGATTAGTGATTATTGGACTATCTATGATTGCTTGCCCACTTTGGCCACTACTAATGCTTGCTCCTCTTTTCTTTCTTCTACTTCTGCCACCACTGTGATGTCATGTTAGTTAACAAGCCAAGGGAAGGAAACCTTTAAAAAATTGACTGAGAGAATAAATTAATTTCTCTTCAATTGAATAATCTACAACCACAAAGAAAAACATCAACTTATTTCAAGAAGCTGCATACAATATTCTCATATCAAAAGCCATGCTACACATGAGTTGCTACATGCAAGAAGCTGTACAAAAAGACAAAAGAAAAGGACTTGCATCTACATCTCATAATGCAAACCCCAGTTTGGAAGACAGGTGGTCTTTCAAATCCAAACTGTGGGAGAATCAGTTCAGTAGATTTAACATTTGAATATTGACATTGCTACACAATATTCCTGCAACAATAATTTAAAGAGGCTAAGAACACATGACTACTGTTTGAGCCCAAAAGTATTTTTGGTAGGATCCTTTGGTGGGTTTAAGACAGTGGGCCGATACCTGCGGCCCAAAAACAAAGCTACTCGGGTTTGGGGTATAGCTTCACCCATTCCGTGACTCATAAGGAGACGAAACCTTCTTGAGATCGAGTAGTAGAGATTAAATAGGAAACTTCAATTAATAATCCTTCTAGGGCAAGGAGTAGTCGAAACCCTAGGGTATAAATACAGGGTTAAGCGGTGAAATCAAGGACCTCTCTCTAATCAATCAATCCCAGCGATTACAAAGCCTCCCCGGAGCAAACCTTCAACCTTGTTGAAACCCGGTGACCGCCCGCCAGTCCTAGTCTCCTCGCGAGCCTACTGTCAGCATCACCAGATCAACCCGGCGACCGTGCTTCTAGTCCTAGTCTCCTCGCGAGCCGACTGCTAGTACTACTGCCACACAGATACTACCAGCGAAGCAAGGGTAACGCCCTCGCAACCTAGCGAAGCTAAAGATACGCTTTAGCAAAACCCGTGCTTTCTCAAGACTTCCTAGTGATTGCTCTGCTCAACCTACAACGTTGAGTATCGATTTTGGTGACCGAAGAGATCATACCCAAAGTCCTTATCCGTAAGGCAAAAGTCCTTTTCCAAAAGGCTAGAGAAGAACCTTGTGACGAGGTTGGTGCTCTCCTCGTCCACAGCGCTTCAAGAAGAAGTCAGGTCAAGGGACTACCCCGACGACTGCACCCCGCGGTGATGGCACGCCTACACAATCACACGCTCAAAAGAGACTGTTTGCACACCAACTGGTTTTGGAGCCAAACAACTACAATATTTGCAAAATAGTATTAAAGAAATTACAATCTAATAACTAGTGTAGAATATATTAGACTTCAAACTCTGAACAGACATATCAAGAAGGACAACCAAACTCAGGAAATTTAAATGGAGAAGTGAATCTCACATGAACTAGAAGAGGAATATAAGTTTATGTAAAATTTAGTTAGAAACTTGTTTACTAGAATAAGTTACATAAACTGAGTTATATATAGCATCCAAAGTTTCCCATGTGCTAGTAAGTCAGTAAAAAGAAGGGTAAAAAGTTCACCTTGTTTAACCTAAAATGACAGAAATGCAAAAACTTAAATTCATAGTGACCAGCCACCAGAAACAATTTCTCTGGGGTATTTCTAAATCAACATACACAACTAAAAAACCTTATGAAACATTGCATCATGTAAGAGAACTAAATATTAGTCAATTACCTTGATGGCACGTTTCCTTATGTCTTGAACAGAGAACTGCCAGATTGTTAGCTTCAACACATGAAACTAAATAATTGCTGCTCTATATAGAGCCAAAAATGGACCATAACGGTAGGTAGTAGAAAGACTTCTGGAGCGATTAGCTCCAAGAGCATGTCCAAATTCACTTTCTAGTGACTTGTTTCTCAACTTTGCATATTCCACGGACGGACTCTCACCATGCACGCTGGTGAAACTAGTGGAAAAACTGCATAAGAGAAGACAAGTTAAGCAAACAATCTATAAAAAAAAAAGAAAAAAAAGTAGGTTAAGTATTATGTCTCCACATAAATTTCATGGCATAGAGCTGCACAATTTTTAACTAGTAAGATAAGAATTGTATTTACCAAACTAAACCATTGAGGGCACTACAACATAATCAAGATTCGACCTATGTTGTCTATGTCTGTATGTATTTGCCAACATAATTAAGCAAAAGCACACAAATGTACTTCTTACATGGAAACTTCACAAACAGTTTATTTGTATACAAAAGGACAAAGTTAATTTTTGGAACTACATTTCCATTGTGTAGGGAACAAAGACAATATCAAACGATTCCATTAGCATACTGCTCAGAAAAGTAGCTGGATGATTCTTCTCATGATAACTTAATACCCAATTTCAACAATGAAGCTAAGCTGCTTAAGCAATCATAGTGTTGGGATAGTAATATCATTTGCACAACTAGAATCCATATGTCTTATATACCACAAGTGATTGCCACATAATCAAACCATAGGCCCTAAAAATAAGATCTTGATACTTCTTTAAACTAACAAGTTTCTTGCTAACCCAGAATTAATTCAAGACAACAATCAAATGAGATAACTTGCCTGTCAATAGACTCTACAACATACTCCAATGAATCACTGAGGCAAGCCAGCAATATAAGCTTGGTGTCATCATGAATCAAGTTATCCTTTGAAATGCTTAAATATATGGCATCAATTCATAATCTTAATTTTAAAAGAAATGATCACTACGTCATTAGCAACCTCACAACTAACAATACATGCAGACAATTTAGGTCCCACATCTTTGACTGCCATGTTTGACTGCCCAATGCATTTGGTAAATATTCACTTGTACGATCAAGTTGCATCAATTGCTCGATATCATGTCTACCAATGAGCATATAACTCTGCTTCTCCATAACAGCTGAGGAAATACCAAAAATGTGAATGAAATTATTAAGGGAGCACTTTCCATAGTTGTGATGTGCCATATCTGGTGGTTAACCATCCTTAGTCGTATTTGCCAGGGGTACTCATTTTGAAATAATAAAGCGAGAACTCATAAATGACAGGATACATATATATTCATTATTATTGACAGTTATATATTAGGGTATGGTTGGCTACAAGGTTTATACATTGTTTTCATCAAAGGTGTGAGATATGATTTATTTTATTTATTTTTAGGGAGCAGTTTAATTTTGAACTCTACATTTCCTCCCTTATGGAGCCAAAAGATAGAAATAGACTACACAGCTGGAACTACCAATTTAGAAAAACATTCATATTATAAGACTTAACATAAAACCTTAACAACAATTAGACAGAAAATGAGCCAAAAGATAGCAACTGGCTACACAGCTAGAACTACCAATTCAGAAGAACATTAAGATTTTAAGATTAACATAAAACCTAAACAACAATTGGACAGAACACAATGAAGGTGAAAAAAAGAATATCAACATAACTAAAGAAAGACACTGGTATCTTCAGTCAATGAAAAAGTTGAAAGGTATCCTTGCCTCCATGTATGAGGTTTGGCATCTTTCATAGGTTCGCTCCAGAAAAGTTTGAACATACTTTGCAAGGTCACCAGCAAATTTTAGGCATAGCTTGTGCCCAGCCAAGCCCCTAGAGTAAATGAGACAAGCAAAAGGTTAAAAAAAAAAAACATCCAGATTGAAGCAGAGAAACAAAGCTTTACTCTCCATGACCAAGTAAGTTGACTGACAACTAGAGTAATAATAGAAGAAGTAAACGCTAAAACTTGCCTCTTTTGCTAGAAAATCTATTGCCAGAAGTCCCTATAAGACGGGACGACCCTTCTCAATTGAAGGAGTATAATATGCAGCAGCATGAGCTCTAGGTCGAAATGAAGCTGGACCTATAAGAATGTTCCCAAAAAATCAAAAAAGTAATTTTGAAGGAAAAGTAATTAATTTTGAAAGAAGGAAACGGAAAAGTAATTTTGAGCGTGCCGTTTTGATCTCATCGAATCTCTTGGATATCCCGGCAAGAACTCGCGAGATTTGTTGGAGGTTCCGAAGACTCAGCCTTCATTTTCCTTGGTGACTTCTTCTTCCCAGCAGAACCTACAGAGCAAATAACCTCCTCTTTCAGTACACAGAACCCTCCTTACAGATTGAACCTGAATCTTCCCCTTTCAGTACCTGAGAAACTCCCCCCTCTTCTTTTTTCCTCCTCCTCCAAATCCCCAAATTGAAAACCCTAATTGAGTAAATCGAACCCTAATCCCATGTTTTCAGAAGATGGTGTTTTGAGAGGATGGGTTATGAGAAGAAGATGGGTTTCGAGATGAAGATGGGTTCGATTGTAAAGAGAAGAAGACGGCGCGGGTTCTACTTTGAGAAGAAGAATATGAGTTTTGCTGTTTTTCTCCAAGACTAGCTACCTAAGTGTTGAAAACAGCTAAGTATGTGAGAGACAATATGCTATTAAGCTTGTCAGAGTGGTAGACAATGTGCATTTAAGTTTAGTTTTTTATTTGTATAACCAAGTTAGACAACACATAAATTAATTTCGGTTGTCTGATAGTATACACTGAAACTTCAGCTTAGAGATCCAACAAGCAAATCTCCCGCCTAGTACAAATCACAAACTCATTTCTTCCGCCTACGATTACTATCGCACATTCATACAACAAAAATAAGTAATTCCTTTGTAGGAGCCTATAATCGTGTACCAGTATTTCACCCAAAAATTAGTCTTTTTGGGGCTAATCACTCTCATTTTGGGGTACATCTGATTTTCTTCAAAACCTGCACAACGGAAACAAAAAATGTGTTGAATGTTATTTTGCAACTTTCTCTCATACAACATATACAACTATATGTTGTACAAGGTGAATCAAAATTTCGACCCAACTTTGAGCAAGGTGAGAGGGAAAAAAAAAATTTCATTATTCAGACAACAGACATATCCTTATAACTGTTGTACAATAATCTTGGACCCAAAAAAATTGATTTCAGACCTCCTTATACAACTAAATCTCATTAAACCTGTTGTATGAAACCGTTTTCATCAACACACAACGGAATTTTTTTTCGTTGTCTAAAAAGTGTAGTGTGATAAGGATTTTGGCATAGTGTGAACAATTCTCCAGCCCTGTTTTGCTAACATAGCCCTATTAAAAGCATATAAATCCTGGAAGCCCAATCCTCCTTCTTTCCTTGGCCGGCAAAGAAATTGCCAAGACCTCCAATGAATTTTCCTTTGTTCATTAGAGTCTCCCCACCAAAATCTAGCACATCTTATTGAAGATCATCACAAAAAAAAAAATTGTTAATTGAAAGCAGCTCATAGCATATGTAGTTAAAGATTGAGCTACCACCTTGATTAGAATATCCTTGCTAGCACCACTAAGAAGCCGACCCTACCAAGTTTGAAGTTTCTTATCCAATCTCTCCTGAATATATTGAAAAGTACTAGTTTTATTCCTTCCAACATATGCAGGCAAACCAAGATACTTCTCATGGGATTCCACTACATTAACTCCCAAAAAGGTAGCAAGAAAATTCTGATTAGCAAGATCCACATTTTTACTAAACGTAACAGAACTCTTATGGAAGTTAACTTGCTGCCCATATGCTTTTCCATACACCTTCAATACATTACTAATTTCTTGACAAGCCTGTAAATTAGCAGTAGCATACAACATACTATCATCTGCAAAAGGAAGATGATTGACCATAGGAGCGCCATCACAAATAGAAATATCTGGCAACACACCTAGATCAGCCTTTGTCTTTAATAAAGCAGAGAGACCTTCTGCTCCGAGAAGAAACAAATATGGTGATAAAGGATCTCCTTGTGTCAACCCTCTAGAAGGTACCACATAGCCCCTGAGCTTTCCCCGTACCAAAAAAGAATATCTGACAGAAGAAACATGCTGCATAATCATCTGTACCTGACTGTGAGCAAACCCCATACATTCCATGACTTTTTGTAAAAAACCCACCCCATGCATATTAGATAATTTATCTTGAGAGTAAATTAAAATTAAAAGCTAGAAAACATAAGAAAAAGAGGTAGTATAGCAGTAGATATATCTCTACTACTATAAAGGGAAGCCCAACTTTAGTGTCTTAGCCTCATAGGCTTAACCAAAATTTTGAAACACCTAAAATACCCTTTATTTAATAAATTATCATATCAATATTTTTTTTATTTTTAAAGGTTAAACAATGTAAAACATATTTTTATTTTTAAATTGTTAGATAAACATAAAATGAAAACAAACAAAATTAAATGAACAATCACAGTATCACACGTTAATCTCTTCAATTATCAGTGTAAACACGCTAGTTAAAATGCTAGTTTTCTAAAAGAGAAGAAAGTGATCATTTTCTTTATAATTAATTTTTTGTCGATGTTATTTTTTTATTTACTGTAATGTCCTTCAAATATCAAATTCTAATTGGAAGATTTGATATAGTTTGGGAATTGATTTCTTAACTAGTATATTTGTAGCGACCAAAATTTTAATATTCATCTAAAGTTGACTCTCTGGTTTTTTTTTTTTTTTTTTTTCTTATAATGAAGAAGGTCAATATTTATTCTTAACAAGTGTCATTATTTACTAGTCTAGCTACGTACGTAGCTAAAGTCGGACATGATCCAAATCACAAACTTGGATTAACCAAATCGAGACACAACAGTAGCAAAACACCAATCCCTTGAAGCTTGAACAAAGCAAATACCAACATCCCACCAGGACCAAATTTGTTCCGGTAGCATTCGGGTTTGGTTAGATTTGAAGCCCACTCACTACCTATCACCAAGCTCCAAGCTTTGAATACGTGGACCTCTATAAACGGCTTATCCGCTCCTTTCCAACCTATATAATCTCCCATTTGAAATCACTTCCAGTTACAGTGAGACACAGCCATGGCGAGCCTGAAGCTCCCACAGACTTTAGGCAATAGCAGCCACGGCGGGAAAGCCCTCCTTCCATTTCCCGCTTCGAGCTTATTGCCCAAGTCAACATTCCCCGTCTACAGAGCTCGCAAAGTTGCCGTTTCCACCGGTACTTTCTTCTCCGACTCTGTTTCATTTTTTTTTTTGTTTTGGGTGCAATTACTCAACTTTGAGCTATGAGCCTATGATTTGGTTCCTTGAAGAAAACCCATTTGAGGGCTGATTGTGAATTCTCCTTGTTTGTAGTCTGGGCTCTGGTTTGATAAGCTTTTTTGAGTATGTTTTCATTTTCTTCTCAATTTTATGGGTCCAGGATTGGTGCTTGATATTGGAACTACCTCAAATTACTGAAATTTAGTCGCTAAATCCTTATCCCTTGACGCATAGTGTCATTGCACACACTAGTTTTTTGCTGAATTTTACTTTAGCTGAAGTATTCGTGTTATTGTTCAAAACCCCCTATTGATCCTAGGATTCACAGACCCCAAATGAGCTCTTCCTCTTGTCCTTGGACTCGCTACATTGTTTGAGATGGAAATAAATTTTTATGATCAACCATTGTATAACATAAAAACCAAGATACACTTAATGCTTGAATTTGTTGTGCTCAGCTGTATAGTGTGGAGGTCCATATTGGTCATCATATATGATGTTCTGACACATGAAAACCAGGTTTTCAAATTCGAAAAGAAAAGATTGAATTCCAAAGTTTTTTTTTTTTTTAGATGCAAAACAAGATATCTTTAGTGCTTTATTGTTTGGTTTTAGTCCCCACCCACTGGTAAGACTTGAGGCTTAGTTTTAATATCTTATTACCTGCGCATTACGACTTATGGAGCGTTCACATAGCCCTGCATGTTGTATAGTGGAAACAATTATTTTTCATCAATAATGAGAGTTTTCACATATGTTGTAAAGCTTATTTGCTGCATTAACAATCTCCTACTAAGTTTCACTACCTTGATTTAATAAAATATGCCAACTTGGTTCAGACTATTCAGTGCTTTACTGTTATGTTCTTCATGTGGGTGCACTAGTTTCTGATCGGTTATCTTTTGTGGGACTTTTTCAGGCTTTATTACGACAACAACTGTAGCCCTCTTTTCTCCCAATATCTTTCCCTCCAGGCACTGCAGTGTAAAACAAGCTTGGAGCACACATTTTAGCACTAGAAGTACATCAGGTTTCTGTGGCTAATTGTATGAGTTTTGGTTTAAGAGCTTATTGATTCTTTTTCAGTCTTGTCTCTTTATGGGATGTTGTTCTTACATAGTTGTTTCTCAGCATCTGTACAGTCTGAAACGGATGAACTAGTGGAGGATAAGGCCAAGGATCTGCCTTCAAGTGGGGATTCTATACGCCGTCGATTTCTTGATTTTTATGCTAAACGTGGTCATAAGATTCTTCCAAGTGCCTCTCTTGTGCCAGATGATCCCACAGTTCTACTCACAATTGCAGGAATGCTTCAATTTAAGCCTATATTCCTTGGTCAGGTATGGCACAGACATTCCAGAAATCTGACATGAAATTGTTCCCGCTTACATTTATTTCATAAAATATTTACCTTTGAAAGTAAAAGTGTTCACAAGTAATTACCTAGTAAGTATGACTATTTCATTGTTGGATATTTTGCACATGAAAAATGATTTTAGTCATAGCCAGTAATCCAGTATTCGAGCACCAAATTCTGGATATTTTCATCCCTAATGTCATATACATGACACTCTGTCTGTTATGTGGCATTTGCTCTTGTTTATACCTTTTTTTTCTGAACTTGTTGATTTCTTACATTCTTTTAGAGAACTTCTAGCTTATCTAATGATGCTAGCAGATCCTGTTCAGGTTCCAAAACAAGTACCTTGTGCTACAACTGCTCAAAGGTGCATACGTACAAATGATGTGGAGAATGTAGGTCGAACATCCCGACACCACACATTCTTTGAGATGCTTGGAAACTTCAGTTTTGGAGATTACTTCAAGAAGGAAGCAATCCAGTGGGCATGGGAGCTTTCAACTGTAGAGTATGCATGAACTTTAATGCTCTTTGTTGGATATTAACTCGAAAATATATTTTGGTTATTGTTTGAAGCATGATCGCATTTTTTCTCATTGAAATCATTCTGTAAATAGAAGTTAGCCATCTCCTCCACATCTTTTTCACCATGTAGACATGAAATCCATACTGTTTGCAAACTCCCTGTAAAGAATTGTATTTGAACTCCTCCTTGTTAAAAAATGAAGGGTGTTTCTTATTCAAATAAGGATCCACTCATGTTCCATAAGAAAAACCATGAGACACAGAGAACTGTCATTTTGTCCTTTCTGTTGGTGTTGTTGTTGTTCTGGATTTCACTTATGATTTTACTGTCTCATGATTCTGCATATTTCAATTATTTAGTCATCTGTAAGTATTTTACTCTCCTGTTATGCATAAAAAAATCATCTACATTCCTCTTTCCTTTCAGGTTTGGATTACCAGCGGACAAATTATGGATTAGTGTGTTTGAAGATGACAATGAAGCTTTTGAACTTTGGCATGATGAGGTGAGCTAAAAAGTTCACCAATAATTTCTTTTAGTTTTGTGTATTTTGTTCCTTGCTCATGGATTCTCTCATTCTCAGCTTATAATTTATCAAGCAGCTTTGTCTTTTTTGTTTTTTCACTAATGAGCAAAAGATGCTTTTGTAATTAGTAATGTTTCACTGTTTATGGTGCGGATATACTATATAGTGCACACATAATTAAGCGTATCCTTGGCCTTAATGTATAACCACAGTTACAGTAATAGTGCAATTTCTGTTAGCAACATTATTTGAGCGAGGGATTTGCTTCAGGTGGGTGTTCCTGCTGAGCGAATAAAGAGAATGGGTGCAGATGACAACTTTTGGACCAGTGGAGCAACTGGTCCTTGTGGTCCATGCTCGGAGATTTATTATGATTTCCATCCTGAGAGGGGATATTCAGACATTGTATGTATTTGGTTTCTAATAGTTCCGTGTAGAGGGAATGAATTTTAACTCTCAAATACATTAAAGAGGTGTTTTTTCCTTCTTTCTTTAACGTTTTGGATGGATTTAATTTTCAGGATCTCAATGATGATACCAGGTTTATAGAGTTTTACAATTTGGTTTTTATGGAATTCAACAAAAAGGATGATGGTTCGCTTGAACCCTTAAAGCAGAAGAATATAGATACTGGGCTTGGCCTGGAGCGTATGGCTCGAATCCTTCAGAAGGTATCAGCTTATCTTCCAGTATCACAATATAATGGACACAAATTTCTTCACAACCTCATTATCTTCCTGTTGTTCACCATGGAATACATTCATTAAATACCAGTGTTTCAACTTGTTCAAGAATTTTTAGTAAGTCATTCTTTTTCTGCAGGTTCCAAACAACTATGAAACTGACCTGATTTATCCAATTATAGAGAAGACCTCAGAATTGGCAAATGTATCATATAGCCTAGCTGATGATCGTTCAAAATTGAACCTCAAAGTAAGCCCGCTTTTGAAAAACTGCTAGTTTTGTTAATCTTGTTTCAACAAAGAAATTACTTCTTGGAACAGAGAAAGCTACCTCAGCAGCTCAGCTTTATATTATTATTATTTTTTTTTCTTTCAGATTATAGGAGATCATTTGCGTGCAATTGTCTATCTCATATCAGATGGTGTTGTTCCCTCAAATATTGGGAGAGGTTATGTAGTTCGACGGCTAATCAGAAGGGCTGTTCGTACTGGTAGGATGCTTGGTATAAAGGGGGATGGTCGGGGAAACCTTGAAGGAGCATTTTTACCTGTCATTGCAAGAAAAGTAATAGAGTTGAGCACCCATATTAATCCGGATGTAAGGGGTAGAGCAGCCCGTGTTTTTGAAGAGTTGAAAAGGGAAGAACTAAAATTTGTACAGACACTGGAGAGAGGAGAAAAGTATCTGGATCAAATGCTAGTTGAGGCACTATTAACTGCCAAAGAAAGTGGAACTATACCGTGCTTGTCTGGCATGGATGCATTTCTTTTGTATGATACATATGGATTTCCTGTTGAAATAACAACAGAAGTGGCTGAAGAACGCGGTGTTAGTATCGATATGCATGGTTTTGATGTTGAAATGGAAAACCAAAGGCGTCAATCTCAGGCTGCACATAGTGCTGTTAAACTTGCCATGGGAAATAGTTCAGATCTTACAAAGAATGTTCCAGACACTGAATTTCTTGGATATGATACCCTTTCTGCAAGAGCAGTAGTGGAAAGTCTTATAGTGGATGGGAATCCAGTCATACAGGTTTCTGAAGGAAATGATGTAGAAGTATTGTTGAACAGAACTCCATTTTATGCAGAATCAGGTGGTCAGATTGGAGATCATGGATTTTTATATATCCCAGGTGAAAACCAACATAAGGTTGTGATGGAAATAATAGATGTACAAAAATCATTGGGTAACATATTTGTTCACAAGGGTACAATTAGAGAGGGAGTTCTAGAAGTTGGCAGAGAAGTTGAAGCAGCAGTGGATGCAAGACTCAGGCAGCGAGCTAAGGTACAGAATCAAATGCAGGGTTAAACTCTTTTCTTCCCGTAAATAATGAAGTTAACATAAGTATCAAAACTATAGGTGCTATGAACACATCCTGGTATCTTATTCATGCATAGATAGCTGACTCAATTGCAAACAAGAAAAGTCAAAGTATATGGAATCATTTAATGGCCTTCGCTTAGCAATTGCAGTATATTCTTTTCAAAATCTTTTATTTTGTAAACTGAACCCCATTTGGTATTCTGCAGGTGCATCATACTGCTACTCATTTGCTGCAATCTGCACTTAAGAAAGTTATAGGTCAGGAAACTTCACAAGCTGGTTCACTGGTGGCTTTTGACCGTCTAAGATTTGATTTCAACTTCCACCGGCCAATCACTGACAGTGAGCTTGAAGAAATTGAAAAATTGGTTAATATGTGGATTGGGGATGCAACACTGCTTCAAACAAAAGTGATGCCTCTTGCTGATGCAAAAGGGGCAGGGGCTATAGCAATGTTTGGTGAAAAATATGGTGAAGAGGTAGAATGTTCTGTGGAATATGATAATTGGTGCATACTTTACTGCTTCATCTCTAATACTGAATTTGCTTTGCACCTTGTATTGATCAACTAAACAATTTGTTTAACTTTACCAGAGTTTCAGAACTAAATGAATATTGATATGTACATGGCTTGGTTTAGTCAGCAAATAGAATAAAAATATAATAACTCTTGTAGGAAAAGGGTGTTCTTTATTTTTTCTCTGTAGTTAAAGGGAGTTATTTATCTTTTGGTTTGCTGTAGTAAATTATTTACTAGATGGCTATTT
The DNA here is from genome assembly GCA_024704745.1 of Rosa lucieae. Taxonomy (NCBI): domain Eukaryota; kingdom Viridiplantae; phylum Streptophyta; class Magnoliopsida; order Rosales; family Rosaceae; genus Rosa; species Rosa lucieae. The sequence continues at coordinate 40,968,609 of CM045497.1, forward strand.
TAATCCCTTAAAGTTTAGTATTCATTTTCTGAAAACAAGTTTAGAGGGTAGTACATTGTCCCCAACCAAGGATGTAGTTGAAGGATTCAGTGACACCATGTATATTGAGTAGTTCCGTATGTAAAATTTGGTTTAAAATTATTTTACTGAACTATGACCTATTGTAGGTACGTGTCGTAGAGGTTCCTGGTGTATCCATGGAACTCTGTGGTGGGACTCATGTGAGCAATACTTCTGAGATACGTGGTTTCAAAATAATTTCAGAGCAAGGTATCGCATCTGGAGTCAGGCGAATAGAAGCTGTGGCTGGTGAAGCTTTTATTGAATATGTCAATTCCAGAGATTATTATATGAAACAGCTGTGTTCCACCCTCAAAGTATGTTTTCTTCAAGTCCATTCATCTGCAGGTTTCATCGCATTTTATGCATGCAACATAAATTGTATTTTATCATGTTTAGTATAGCTTAAGTAGAAATTTCTTGCTGAGATCAGCTACCTTGATCCACTATAAATGGAGAATATATTCTTGACCTGGAAGTCCTTATTTTAATTTTAGGCTAATTAATTGTTCTGGTGCTACAATTGCTTAAGTGGTCAAATTTACATTTGATTGTTCCATAGTAGGCTTAACTTTTTAAAAATACTGCAATTCTTCATTCAAGCATACTTTTATTGCAGTCCCTCAGTTGAGTATAATCAGATAATTTAATGTCCTAAACAATTAAAATTTCCCACACAAAGATGACAGTTCCGCATTATGTCCCCAACTCAGTGGGTATTGTTGACACCATTGAGACTGATAATAGAAACTTTCACCTTCCATGTATCTGGAACATCTTTGATTTATTTCATCCATTGTGGCTTATAGTATTGTTTTCTATTTTTCTTCTTTCCATTCTCTTATCCTTTTCAACCTTTGAGTGCTCCTTGGTGCTTAATACTTCACCTGTGAATGAAACGGTGGTTTTTACCATTGCATGCTGTTGCTTTTGTGTAGGTGAAAGCTGAAGAAGTAACAAACAGAGTAGACAATCTCTTAGAGGAGTTACGAATGACAAGGAATGAAGTTTCTAGTTTGCGTGAAAAGGCTGCTGTTTACAAAGCATCACAGTTGGCAGCCAAGGCGGTTTCTATGGGAACTTCAAATATCAGGTAATATCTACCTCACCTTGGGATTTGTAACAGAGTTTATATCATCATCATTTATCACCAAAACCCTAACCATTACTCATGTGGAGGGCGATTAGTCCTCTTCTTTCTGTGCTTTTTTTATGTATCTGAAGCTCCTACCTAGCAATGATATTCATTACAAAACTTGTCAGTTATGTGCATATTAAAGCCCAAGAAATCTCATAATCTTGGTGAAGAATTTAGTGATTTCTATGTTAACCCATGTGGTACCAACATGTGGAGGACTTAAATTTGAGTTCTCTACTCATTGCATGAGGTTTCTAAAAAAAAAAAAAAAGTGAAGTCATTTTTCTTTTATTTTCAAATGTAGTGGAAATTGCTTTTTGTTTATATCTTTATTGATTTCTTTTCTTATATCCTGTCACAGGGTACTAGTTGAATCTATGGATGATACTGATGCTGATTCACTAAAAAAAGCAGCTGAATATCTAATAGATACGCTACAAGATCCGGCAGCTGTAATTCTGGGCTCTTGTCCTGGTGATGAGAAGGTAAGTTTGGTTGCAGCATTCACTCCAGGGGTTGTGAAGTTGGGAATACAGGCAGGGAAGTTTATAGGGCCTATAGCTAAGCTGTGTGGTGGGGGAGGGGGTGGAAGACCCAATTTTGCTCAGGCCGGTGGGAGGAAGCCTGAGAATTTGTCAGATGCACTTGAAAAGGCTCGATCAGATATCTTCTTACGTCTCTCTGAAAAGGCAAGCTGAAAGTCTCAAGTCAGCCTTGTATTTGTGTAGGGTTTCTATGTTGCTTTGCAATATCACATAGGCTCCGAAGGAGTAGTGTCTGTACAAACTGTTAAGGGTATGAAAACCCATTGTCCGGAGGATAATATTGTAGCTAGTAAATATTACTGAGATTAGGGAGGGGGTATGAATATTTTGTTCTACAATATTAACTTTTCTTTCCAACTTCGGCCAATTTAGATGAGGATTCCCAGTTGTACAAATACAGCTCTATGGGCCCTTCAAAAAAATAAAAAATAAAAACAAATACAGCTCTATGGGTGCAAATTGAATTATTATTTTGTTGGGACATTGTGACTATTGTAGTAAAATAGCTACTTTCCTAAGCTATCTAAGTGGTCAACCTGGTTGCTCCGCGTCGATCTCCATGTTGATTCATACAAAATCAATTCAAGACCCCAATGATTTGTGATTGATGGCTTTCAGAAGCTTCTGAGCCGTGCGACCCAGATTCAGCAATCGTCGTATCTGCTTGGAAGCGATTGGTATTTCAAATGGTAATTTTGTATTATAGATTCTCATGAATTGATTATGTAATTGATTATAAGGCTATCATAGTTTACTCTTGGCCTCCAAGAAATCTGACTTGTTGACCAAGAAATCTGACTTGAGCGCGAAGAAACCTGAATACATTGAGTTCAACGTAATTACTGTTTCTGAACTCTAATTAGGAGAAAAGAAATCACTATATAATCTCACTACATTTTCTGGGGGCAGACCCAATTCACCAATTAGCAATCAGAGTAACTCACAAACCCCTAAGCATCAAAATAGAAATCAAAATGGCCAAAGATATGGATAACAATCTGCCCCCTTCTGTAGAGTCTTCAACCAATGGATCCGAGGAGCACAAGTCCAAGGATCTCTCAGTGAGTAGCGATTCGATTCGTCACCGTTTTCTGGAATTTTTTGCTTCCCGTGGTCACAAGGTTCTTCCTAGTGCTTCTCTGGTCCCAGATGATCCCACAGTTCTACTAACAATTGCTGGAATGCTTCAGTTCAAGCCTATATTCCTTGGCCAGGTTCAAAGACTAGTACCTCGTGCAACAACTTCTCAAAGGTGCATTCGCACTAATGATGCGGAGAATGTAGGTAGAACAGCTCGGCATCATACATTCTTCGAAATGCTTGGCAACTTCAGTTTCGGAGATTACTTCAAGAAGGAAGCAATCCAATGGGCATGGGAGCTTTCGACTGAAGAGTTTGGAATACCAGCTGACAGGTTGTGGGTTAGTGTCTTCGAAGATGATGACGAAGCTTTCGAAATCTGGCATCATGAGGTTGGTGTTCCTGTGGAGCATATCCAGAGAATGGGTGAAGAAGACAACTTTTGGACTAGTGGTGTTACCGGTCCATGCGGTCCATGCTCCGAGATTTATTATGATTTCCATCCTGAGAGGGGATATTTAGATGCAGACCTCGACCTCAATGATACCAGATTTATTGAGTTTTACAATTTGGTTTTTATGGAGTTCAACAAAAAGGTTGATGGTTCACTTGAGCCCTTGAAACAGAAGAACATAGATACCGGACTTGGCCTGGAGCGTGTGGCTCGAATCCTTCAGAAGGTACGTATCAATTGACTCTGCAGTTTTTCAATATAATGAATACAATTATGCATGTGTTTACAAAATTTGTTGTCAATTAGAGAATTTTTCATATCAGTTTGTACTAGAAGTACTTCCAACTAAATCGTACTTTTCGATCTTGTAGGTCTCGAACAACTATGAAACTGACTTGATCTATCCAATTATAGAGAAGGTCTCAGAATTAGCAAAGGTATCATATAGCCAAGCAAATGAGCAGTTCAAACTGAATTTTAAGGTACCGCCCTCATTGAGTCATTTAAGACACTTTACTTTTTTGTCAAATTTTCTTCAATAAACACATGCATTCTTATTAATTATGGTTTCTTCATATATATATATGTTTCTTTTCAGATTGTCGGAGATCATCTGCGTGCAATTGTGTATCTCATATCAGATGGCGTTGTTCCATCAAATACCAAAAGAGGGTATGTCCTTCGAATGCTTATCAGAAGGGCAGTTCGTGCAGGCAGGTCGCTTGGTCTAAAGGGAGATTGTCAGGGAAACCTTGGAGAAACAGTTCTACCGGTCATTGCAGGGAAAGTAATTGAGATGAGCAGCCTTATTGATCCGGATGTGAAAGATAAAGCAGGCCGAATTCTTGAGGTGTTGCAAAGGGAAGAACTTGTGTTTCTGAAGACATTGTGCAAAGGAGAGAAGAAGCTTCACCAAATGCTAGATGAGGCATTATCGAGAGCGGAGAAAAGTGGGAGTATGCCTTGCTTGTCGGGCAAAGATGCATTTGTGTTGAAAGATACATATGGATTTCCTGTTGAACAAACAAGAGAAGTGGCTAAAGAACATGGTGTAGGTATAGATATGGATGGCTTTGATACTGAAATGGAAAACCAAAGGCGTCAGTCTAAGGCTGCACACAAAACTGTTGAAGTTGTCGGATGCACTTGAAAAGGCTTGGCTCCGGAATCATCGACTCATTCTGCAAGCTATCAAATAGGAGTCCCTGTACAGTTGTACGTTGTCTAAGGTTACATATTAACGTATATAGTAGATGTTTAAATAACATTTGGTCTAGTTCTTTAGGATTAGGTATTGTTACATATACAGATGGCCTAAGCTCAAATTTGGGTTGTCGGGTCCTATATTGTGGGCCAGTAGGGATAGTGTCTTGCTACCCTCATTTGTCACTTAGTGATGAAGGTGGGCCTGACCTGAGATGTGGACCTTCTTAGGCTTTCAGGTCAACTTAGGGTCCATGACTAATCATTTCGGATCATGACTTTTATGGGAGTTGGTAATTATCTGGAATAAGATTGGTTGTCAAGCTGCTTATGGATAAGAAGTTGCTCCTATTTGTTTCATGGGAAGTGGCATTTTATTGGTACCACAATTGTGCGCTTGGCTAATGGGAGGCTAGTTATGACTTTGCCCTAGCAGACACGGAGTAATTCTTTGTGTTATAAGCTCGCTGCTATAGATAGCTCAAAACAGATTTGTAATGAGTTTGCATTTACTTGATAGAGTTCGGGATTTCTCCATATCATATTCAAGTTCATGGTACACTCTAGCCCACTAATGGTTGTTGAATCTAATGCAATCAATACCCTTTTAAAAAAATACATATGGTAACTAGTTTGTACTTCTGTATTTAGTTATAAAAAAAAAAAAAAATTGTTTTACCGGGCTACCGCTAGTTCTGTGACAGATATGGAAGATAGTGATGGAGTATTGTACCAAAATTATTATATGTTGGGAAAAATAGGCGAATTGTTCGTACTTTTATATAGTTGTCAATTTACCTTCAGACTATTTTATTTCGCTAAATTACATAATTTTATACTGTTTTATTTTTTTTCAATTTCTATAATTTATTTCAAGTTTTGAGTTCATGTGCTATGTATGTCAAAGTATTTACAAATGTGTTATTTAATTACAAACAATTAACATCATGGAGGTAATCAATATAGACATGTTTCAGTCGACACAATTTATCGAAATAAAAAAAGGTATGGACATTATATTCTCTCATGGAAGATGCTGATATAACACAAAAACAAATTAAAGCACGTTGCTTGGTGTAGCGCTTCTTCTTTCCACGAACTCATCTCCCTAGCGATTCCACAATTGTGGTGCCTCGATGAGCCATTTTGTTTCATGACCACAAAACCATCTCCAATCCTAGATTCAAAATCAATTTTTAACTTCTCACTTTCTTCGCCTTCCCTCTCTTTTCTCATCCTCATTTCAATCACATATATACCAAACTTTCTCTTCCTCATCACAAAATGGCCTCGAGAACTGGCCTTAGAATGCCTAAGAGTTTTGTGAAAAAAAAAAAAAGGCCTCCAAAGCTCTTCAGTCACGTATACACAAAAGAAACGGGCCAAGGCCCACAATTTCAGACAATCCCTTCACGGCCCAGAACCAGAAGCAAAATAAAAGTCCAAAACAATGGCCTCTATTACAGTATCACACACCACCTGCCTTGTCGTCATTGCTATCATTTTCCCGCCCCCCAATTCCGCCTCTCTGGTCAAAACAAATTCTAGGGTTTAAACAGACGCTAAAATTCGAACAGTCTCTTTTAGGGTTTTGCGACCCCCAACCGAAATGGACAATTACGACATGTCGCCGGAGATTCTGAGAGAAGAACCACACGGCCGCTTGTACAAAGCCACGTTCAAACCCACCGGCGAGACCGTCGTCATCAAGAAGATCCCGTCCGACGCTAACTTCCCGAACGGCCTACCTCCCGCCCTCTCCCGCGAGATTCTAATCTACCAGAAGCTTCCTCAGTCCGCTTACGTCATCGATCGCCGCCACGTGTTCCGCCAGTTCGAGGACGGCGGCCCCGTCTTCTACATTGTCTACGAGCACCTCGACACCGATCTCGCCGCCTTCATCGCCGCCTCCTCCGTCAGTCCCTTGCCGTCCAATTTGGTCAAGAAGCTTCTCTTCCAGCTCCTCAAGGGCGTCGACCACTGTCACCGTAACGGCATCATCCACCGGAACCTAAACCCCAAGAATCTGCTGCTTGACGAGAAACAACAGAACCTCAAGATCGGCGATGGGATCAGTCAGTCTTTTGCTTTCTGCTACGAGACTTTTTTGCCGGAGACGGTCACTCTCTCTTACCAGGCGCCGGAGGTTTTGCTGGGGTCCACCGATTTCTCGACTCCGGCGGACATTTGGGCCGTCGGCTGCATATTCGGTACTTCCGATTTCAATTCATGCTTTCTTGATTCAATTGAGAGTTTAATGGTTCGATTAGGTGATTGAGTGTTTTGGGAATTCTGAAATTGAATTGTAGCTGAGATGGTGACTGGGGATGTACTGTTTGTCGGAATCGGTGATGATCCTAATCAAGCTGATAAGCAGCAATTGCGTGAGATTTTCAGGTTCATTTCTTTTCTTTCAAACATTTCCCAAGTGTTAGGTTTGACAGTGATTCGAGTCATTTTACATTTAGATGTTTCTTTGTCTGGAACTTTTGAGAAATGAAAAGGAAAAAGAACATGTACTTACTGCTATGGTATGATGATGCAGACAGCTAGGAAAACCGATGTTGAATCAGTGTCCAGGACTCACTTCTTTGCCGGCTTGGGAGACCTACCAAGAATGGGAAGGGGAAAAGATGAAAGCTCGGTTCTATTCGGCAGGAGATTTGCCATCGGATCTGCTGGTAGCTACAGTTTCTTTGGAACAAGATGGAGCTGACCTTCTATCGGTAAGTGTTCTTTAACATAATGTAATCTGTAATTAAATATTTGCTTTACTCATTTAAGACACTTGTATTTTTGCATCATAACTCACACTACAGAAACAAGATTGAAAATGTGTGGATGCATCATTTAACGTAGTTATTCTTACCAAAACTTATGAGGGATTTTGCATGACAGTCGATTTACCTGTCAATAAATGTATCCGGTTCGCGTTTTTGTTTTGACTGTAATTTATCAAGTATGTTCTATGCTATACCCAATCTTTCCTTTGTTTAAGTAAATGATGCTCATTCCTCTATTTTAGTTAGAACTGGTCGAGCTTGAAACCACTGGTAGTTGTTTTGTGTCCTCTAGATGCTTAGCGAGTGTTAACTAGACATTCTATGACTAAATGATTGGATGTATGGACCGCATCGTACCATATCTTATATTTCTCATTTTTCAGGCATCAAAGTTAATATTTCTATAGAGGCAAATTTCTAGTTGGAATCCCAAATTTATCTCTACCTAATTAACAAACACTATCTTGTTTACCAAAACAATGCCTCTGAACCAAGACAACCAATTTACTTTTGAAGCCTGACTACTTGACTACTGGTCCAATGTACAGAGTCTCATTATCAAGGCGGTTATAGCTCATAGGCAGTCATAGCTTTGGTTCATTTTACCTTAGAAGGCTTCCAGCTCATAATAGGTGGCTCTGATGAGTGTGGTTTGATAATGTCTTACTTAGCTTGGCCTCTTCCGTTAATAATTTCACTTCTTATATCATTAGATGTTACTATGAAAATTTTGTATGCCCTACTTTGAGTTGTACTTTAGAGCATTGAGCACTGTAGGATTTGTCTATGCAAAAATAGGTTCTATATGTTACTGACCTTCGCATTCATAGTTTCTCCTTTGTATTTTCCTTTTCGTTACAAGATTGTGTGATGGATTTGCTAATAGTTGTTACCTTCTCTTGCATATGATGAAAAAGAACACATACAATCTGCATATGATCAACTGCTTCTGGTTAACCTTATGAGGTAGAATCTAGGGATTATCCCAATTGCAAATGACGCCTTTGGGTGTACATGGGTTGGGGTTAGGGATCTAGTTAAGGGAATGGGGAATTGTTTTTGTAAAGAAGATGAAGTTCCTCAAGAATAATTTTGAGACTTCTACAATAAAAATTATAATGGAATAATGTGTAGAAAGCTGGAGTGCAAAAGTTGCCTCTTATTTTATGCTGGAATCAAAAGTAACATAATTAGGGGATTTGCATATTTTAAGTGCCCTGCAAATACCCCTTAATGAAATTGAACATTTTGATAGTATCAGTTCATTACTTGGATACTTTTAAGTTCAGTATTTGATATTTGACTGTTAAGTTCATCACTATTATGTTACATATTTTAGCAAATGTCTAGTCATTCAATAGCTATTAAGTTTATTACTTGATATTGGACTGTTGCTGGCTGCTTTATATTTATTTTTGTTTTCTTACAAATATTCTGCTCAAGTCTGATAGTAGTATCTTGCTTTTGGAAAATGCAGAAAATGCTTACATTTGATCCAGATGAAAGAATCACAGCTAAAGCAGCACTGAACCACCCCTATTTCAAGCAAATGGACATCTAATTCTGGACGTCAGAACAGTAACAATGGAAATATCGTAGATGGACTTGAACAAAGCGACAAACTGAACAGGAAATAGACTGCTTGAGAAGTAGCTGTATATATGGCAGTTCTTATCTTGATTGTGTATATATTTTTGAAGTTCACAATCAGAGCACAGTACAGGTAGCAATGGCTATATTTTCCAGATCCTCTGCTAGTTTGGTTCCGTCTGAAATAGACGATGCACTATGCAATCAAATGATTGTGTTCTTGTTTGCCCCTAGGACCCAATTGGTTGATATGCTTCACCTTATACTGCTAGAGCGAGAAGATGTGTCTTGAATGTTGATGAAGTTGAACAGAAGCCTAATCACGTCCGCTCGTCTAGGACCGCATACTGTAAATTGCCACATAATTTGTTGCAACACCATTTTCAGGCAGCTGGAACCAATACCTTTTTAGTTGTCGATGATGGTTTTATAGTGGATGGTGATGGCAAACGCAGCTGTTCTGCTGAAAAAGATGGTTTGACTTGCACAAGGGGAAAATAAAAGTTTACGTTGTGAAAGCTTGGTGACCGATGCTAAAAGTATCAAAAGAGAAAATGTACCTAAACGCAAAATTAACACTACTAATTTAGAGAATTCGTTCCGCCTACAAAAGGGTGTATAAAAAATTTGCTCAATTCATAATCTAGTTAAATCACCACTATTTTAATAAAAATTCTGTAATACTTTATTGAAATTCCGAAATTCTATAATCCTTTTGCTATATATAGCAAGTCCGGTTCAGCTTAGCTGTGATAGGTTTGGCAATAGTGATTTCTGGCTTTGCTTGACAAGTGAGTCATGCGTAGACCTAAGATTTGTCCTTATCTCTCCCACTCCACTCATGAAAAGCAATCATCCTCATCATCACATCCACCAAACTCATCATTTCACACGTTCTTTCCCTTTTGTTCTTCGTTTCCTTTTCATCTCTTGGATAAAATCTCCTTTCCGTTTCCTAAACCCTAAACCCTAAACTATGATCGCACAAAATGCCACAGATTAATTCCTTTCTTCACTCAGAGTAATTAATTCATTCATTTGGATCCTCCGCCCCAATCTTAAAGTATCATAAAATGCAAGACATGGGCATGAACTTCACTCTTAAACATGTGCTCTGAGACACCCAAATCCAAATGCAATAAACTATACTTCCCATGCAAAATATCCAGATTTTTGTACCCTAATTATAATATAGGCCCCCCAATTCTCAAAAGTATTAAGGCCGTGTTTGTTTTTTCGGATTATTATACCCCACCTTATTTCCTATAATAGTCTTGGACTCTTCTAACCTGAGATATGCTATGTTAATACATGACTCATGTTTGGTACTGCCTAGGACTAAAGAGCAAAGTAGTCAAAATAGTCATATCCCAGGTTTGTTGGTGTATTGGACTAAAAGTCGGTAATTTGCAAAAACGTGAATGATTTTCTGAGTTTGTGAGAAAAAAAGAAAATTGGAAGGTGAAAGCTGAAGACAATCACAAAATGGCAATCACAAAAAGTGTCTGAAAATATTCTACGTTGTTTTTTGGCAAAGTTCACATACAGCAAAATAATCATAGATTGAGAAGAGCAACCACAATCTTCATACTTGTAGTTAGTTTTTACACATCGACAAGTCCATCTATTAATACAACACAGTGAGAGATACACTGATTTAACATTCCACATGCTAATAAAGTTCCATCTAGCAATTACAAAAATGAATGTTGATCTAGCAAAAGAAGGAGCTTGTCCAACGTGTGTTAAGGCAGCAACTCTTGCAGTTTTCCAAACAAAAAAAAAGAACATATCTTCAGTCAGCAGCTAGGTAGATCCTCTAGCAGTGCCCGCAAGCAAGTTCTCGACATACTTTTTTCTCACTTCATCATCTAAGGACATGAACACAGAGATATTTGGGGCTTATCCAAAATGATTTTCAATGCCTCAATTTGGTCTAGAACAGAAAGTCCCATTTTCTTAAGTTCCTTAGCAATATCAAATCGATCTTCATTACCTTTCATTATGGCATTAGTCATTGCTTGCATTCTTTTTCCATATTCTTCAAACAATTTATCCAATGCAAGCATAATTTTATCTTCATAATTTCTTTTCCTCTTTTTCTGACTGACCTGAGTTTGTCCCGTGCTATCTTTACTCATTGACATGGGGCTTGTGTCATTCTCAAGGCCTATATCATCTTCATTGTTGCTCTGCTCCTCCATCATATCAGCAGGGACCTCAACCCCATTTCCAGTAGCATGGTCACTGCCAAAGATGGTAGCTAGTCTATCAAATAATGGATACTTCTTGTTTCTCCATCCCTTTGCCTTTTTGTTGTGCTATGACAGAAACAGAAAATGAATCGATCAAAGTGCAGCAATGAAATTAGTTAGCTTAAAAATCAAACTCAATGAAACTTCCTCATTACCTGCAAATATGTATCCCATACTTCATTACTATCAACTTCAATGCACTTTTTGATATCATTCCATGCAAATCCACTCTTGTTCATCATGTCATAAATTATGCTATATAATCTTTCTTAAGTTTCTTCAACTTTGATTCAATATGTAGACTTGCCTTCAGATTGGAATTGGGACATTAAATATTTAAAGCATTCTCTATTTTGATTAAGGTACCATATTTGAAACTTCCAGTGTCACAGCGTTGTCCTCCAGCAATAATTTAGTCAAGAACATTCAACAAAGATTCTTCTTCAAAGCTGGTCCATACACGCCTTGACTTCCCTTGCTCTGTATTTTCATCACCACTTTCCATTTTCTAAAAAAAATCAACATCTCATGGTTAAAGAAACATAAATATGATCAACAAACCAAAAATCATTGCTGGTTCCAGTTTAGTTTCACCTCATCTTTCCAGCTAGAAAATTAACAAACCAAAAGCTTACATATGCATAGGACAAGAGTTTCGACTCAACCCAATTTATACCAGACAAGAAAACAATTACACATGCATTATGTAATGCATGACAAGAGTTTGGTGTCTGAAGCGATAAGCATTCTTTCAAACATGTAATGATGTTCCAACTTTCATTTTTGTTTTTAGGTTTGAGAACATAACCACATAATAAGATGAACTGCACACCGAGTCGTCAATATCCCACAATGTGCATCATACTATCTACATTTGGTGTGTCACTTCCATTGGCATCAAACCTAAGCTTATTACCATATTCCTCAGAAGCCTAAAAGCTAAAACACCTACATACCATTAAACTAGGCAATCAGCCAAAACACACCACTTGCAACAGGCATTCATCAATTACAACGAAAATGAACTAATCGCTTGTAACCAAATGAATGCACACTTGAATACATAACAACAATAATAGTCCTTCCTCACACCATGAAAACCAGAAACGCCAATAAAGAAGGAAGTCAAGTCTTGTTGGCAATGAATATCTAGCTCATCATACTTCAACACCAATAACTAGTTTATAATCGACTAAACGTAAGTGGCAGAACTAAGTTTAAGCACTAAACCACTTCAGCCTGAATCCAAAGTTGTTTGAGGCATGTGAAGTATGAACTTTATCATACAACAAAACTATTGGAGACAAGTGATACACATGACATCAAATGCATTCGAGGATATTTGCAACTCCTAAAGAATATAACAAAGCAAAAAAGGAGAAAACAATAAACTTCCAAAACATTTTAAATCAAACATGAGTAAAATTAACAGGATTATGAACTAGCAGCAAGTCTTAGGAGCTATTGCTTAGTAGAGTTATATGAACTGGCAGCAATAGCTTCTTCCCCATTTTGTGCATCTAATTCACATACTGCATACTGCATCGGATCAATGGACATCTCCCTCCTAATAAAATTATGTAAAAGACAACAAACCGTAATTATGCGGCATTGTGTCTTTATTGGATAAAATGATGGACTCCTTAGTATTCCCCACCTTCCTTTTAGCATTCCAAAACACCGCTCTATGACATTTCTTACCTTCGAATGCTTCATGTTAAAATATTCCACATGATCCCTAAGCATATTTCTTTCATCCCATTCCGACAAATGATACCTTGTTCCTCTATATGGTGCAAGAAATCCCTCACCATTTGTGTAACCACCATCTGCAAGGTAATAATAACCTAATAGCCAAAATAAAAATTTCTATTAGTGTGTGAAAGGCACATAAACTGCATTAATTTAATCTACACATGCAACTAATCCAATAGCCTTACCAATGGGAACTCTTAATCCATTCGGCCTAGTCACTGCATCGTGAAGAACTGTAGAGTCCGATGCCGATCCCTCCCAACCCGGTAAGACAAATATAAACTGCATATCACGAGAACAAGCAGCTAACACATTTGTAGCAACTTCACCATTTCTTGCGAAGCAGTTCACACAAAAGGCCAAAAGTTTTTCTATCCATTCTTAATTTGTGTACACATTCGGTATCACTATTGCCTATAATACTATCTAGATAACTCAAACGAGTCTCACGTCTAACGAATGAACGATTATTTAGAGCATGTCTTTCAGCACGTCTTCGTCTCAAATTAAACATCAGTAGCACAAGCATAGTACAAGCACATATTGTCTCTACGTGCCACAACTCCACCAATAAGAGCAACATAATTTGTCTTCGATCCATATCTAAGATTTCACAGTAACATCCAAAATCAATGAAAGCAACCAACCAAAGAAGAAGATAAAAACACAGACGTTGTTAAAAGAAAAAAAGAAAAAACCAGTCTTGAAATTGATCAATTCTTAGCAAATCAAGCTACACAGACACCAATTGTTACAACCCATAAACAATTGTTAATAGAAAATCAATCCATAGTCTTTAATTTTACAAATCACAGTAGATACACGAGAAGAAGAAGGTAGACGAGGTTGAAGGGAAGAGTGAATAATGATCAAATCAAAAGAAGGAGCATGAGAGAGAAAAGAAATTGAACCTGGATGAGTAGTTCAAGGAGGATGAAGCACGATCGAGAGTGGAGAGACGAGGCTGCAGTGCGAAAGAGATGGAGAGACTAATGAGCATTGTTGAAGCCCTTGCTTCCACAGTCCGGTGAGTTTTGGGGGGTCTATGTAAGAAGGTTGGGAGCTGATGCGGGGACTCTCTTATCTCATTTAAATGAGTTCTCATGTGTGTCAAACGTGAGATAAGTCTAATTTTATTACATGAACTAGTCCAATCCCGTCCAGTCCCACGAAACAAACACAGCCTAAGAGTATAAGACCGGTCCTAAGAGCAAGTTCACCCGTTGGGTCACCGAGTCACTTACTATTCACTACTTTTTAGTGTATATTTTCATTATCTAGGTCACGAAATACACTGTACTCGTGACCCAGGGCACGAAATACACTGTGCTTTTGACCCAGATGGTGAAATTAACACTAAAAAATAGTGAATAGTGGGTGACATGGTGACCCAACGGGTGAACTTAGTCTAAAAGTGGAATATGGTTTGTCCCCTCCCCAACTCATCTTTACACATGTAGACTGCACAGGAATTTGACTCATAAATTGATACACACAACAAGTCTCATGTTTACACCCAGAGAGAGGGCAGAGCACTGAAAGCAAAGAGTCGGTGACAGACCCCATCTCCACCATTTTCTTTGTTCCGCGTTTCAATCACTTTCTTGTCCCTTTCCTTCTAATCTAAGCCACCCCACAACGCAATCCCACATACTCAAAAATAATAAATCAGTCCAACCATTTCTAGCACATGCTGATCTGTCCTCCACGCACCCTCTAGTCCCCCTTCCCTCTATATATAGCTCATGGTTTTCTCTTCCTTTTCATATTACTACACTTCGTGGATTCTGATGATCAGCAAAATCAAAATGGCTTTGTTTCTTTGCACATTCTTCTTCTTTCTCGCCTCCTCTGCTACTGCCTGTGATCGCTGTGTGCATCAAACCAAGACAGCTTACTTCTCCAAAGCCGCTGCACTCTCTTGTAAGTTTTGATCAGTCATTCTGTTCTTGAATTTCCTTGGTACCCGTTTTGAAATTTGGCTTTTTGATTGAGACACTGTTGGTGATTTTGTGATTAATGAATTGGGTTGGCTTTGTTTTGTGTATTTAATGCAGCTGGGGCTTGTGGGTATGGTTCTTTAGCTTTGGGACTTAGTGGTGGACACCTTGCTGCTGCTGTGCCTTCAATTTATAAAGATGGAGCTGGTTGTGGTTCATGTTTTCAGGTGATAAACAATACAACCCACCTTCCAGATTTTCTTCTTTTATTGGTTGAAAATTGAAATTTTCTTACTGAATTTGTTCACTGATATTTCTCTGTCATACACCTGCAGATAAGATGTAAGAATGCAACACTCTGTACAAAACAAGGGACTAGAGTGATCACAAGTGATCTCAATCACAATAACCAAACAGATTTTGTTCTAAGCAGCAGAGCTTTCATGGCCATGGCTCAAAAGGGTTTGGGCCAGGACATTTTGAAACATGGAATTGTGGATGTGGAGTATAAAAGGTAAGCATATCCAATAATTTTAGTTCGATCAAGATATTTTTGCACCCACCACATAAAAATTAAAAGTCATCGTGTTGTGGACCAACATTTTTAATAATACGTCCAGCTGACAAAAAACCCAGGTACATTAATGTTTCCAACGGTCTAAAATGCATTCCAAAAGAATTATTATTTGTTTATTTTTTTATGAGAATTATTATTTAAGTTTTGATCTTATTGTTTGTGTTGATGGACTAGGGTACCATGTGAATACAAGAACCAAAACTTAGCCTTACGTGTGGAAGAATCAAGCAAGAAGCCGCATTACTTAGCAGTTAAAGTTCTATACCAAGGTGGTCAGACAGAGATAGTAGCCATTGATGTTGCTCAGGTTAGCTACATTTACCAGAATTGCAATCAAAGTTTCAATTATTTGCTTTAACCATACTTACATTGTGTCTGGTTTCTTTCATAGGTTGGTTCTTCTAACTGGAGTTTCCTGACTCGAAATTACGGGGCAGTATGGGACACCAGTAGGGTTCCGACTGGAGCGCTGCAATTCCGGTTCGTGGTGACTGGCGGGTTCGATGGAAAGATGGTTTGGGCAAAGAATGTGCTTCCTTCTGACTGGAAGCCTGGGATGGTATATGACACAAAGGTTCAAATCAGTGATATTGCACAGGAAGGTTGCTCTCCGTGTGACGATGGGATTTGGAAGTGAGCCTCAATACACATACACAAAGGTTCAACATAGACTCAAAATCAGTCACCATACCCTAGGAAATAGGAGTTGTAGAACTCTTTAATTTGTAATGTGTACAATGTAAACTAATATTCGTGTTATAAGCAATGAATTTGTAGTTGAGCCTCATTGAGTGCATGTTTTTATGGTTTATTTTCAGTTGACTCGAATTTCATAATCTTAAGCATTTTCTGTAGACTAGTACACGATTTAGATTTAACAATTTTTTGGCTAGCCCTTCTAAGTAAAAAGTAGCTGGAATGAGCTAACCAAAGTGAAATTATTTGTCCACAATATCACATTGAAGCATATCTGGCATGGCTATGCTTCTGAATTTTTCTAGTCAATATATTGTGAAAATATTGGGACGAAACTAAAAAACCTAGAGGGGGGGTGAATAGGCTATTCTCAGAGAAATCACACTTTCTTTCAAATCAAAACGTAACAGACAATACAAGGATTGAAGCACAGGTATGGATCCCAAAATAGCAGAAAGACAATACAAGAATTGAAATACATGTATGGATCCCAAAACAGCAGAAAGAGAACTAGGCAAACCAAGATAATCACAAACGCACAGCAACCAAGAGACTAGAATTGTTTGCGCAGTAAAAACCTCAAAAATGAGGAAAACAACTGCGGGGCCTTTAAGGTTAAAGACCCTAATGAAAACAAATCACTCGATGAAAGAATACAAGTTCTTTACAAACAACCCAAAGCTCTGACCTCGGCTTACGTACTAGACACTCTAGTAGATTGTCTGATCATGTCCTCGTAGGTCTTCACCACCTTTGAACTGTCTTCACTTGTTGATAGGTGCTGACCTCGACCTTCAACCTTTTACGCACATCAACGACTCCAACTGACCTCGAGAGCACTTGATGTGAAGAGTGTAATGAATGATGAATGTGTTTGACTCAATGATCTACTTAAACATGGAACAAGTAGTTCATAGACTCGAATTTGAAGCACATGGTTTCTCTCAACGCTAATGGAGAAAACTTTGACTCAATAGATGCACAAAACTTATATGCTCAAAAAGTCACAGATGAATGGTTATACACGTTGTATATATATTTTAGACTCCCTCTAAAACCTTGGACAATAAAGACTCCAAAACCTAATTGACTCCTAATATGGAAGGAACAAATCATAAAAAGATATTCAACAAATAAACATGATTCTATTCTTAATAAAGACGATAAGACTTAACAGATCAAATCATATAGAGAAATATCCTTTTACGACCCAACTAATGTATACGCACAAAACATGAAAAAGAAGAAATAACATCCAACGACCTGACTTGACAGGGATTGCAGAACAGATTGCAATCCCAGTATGCATGTAGATTGACCTTAATGAAACCTGACCTGACGGGGGTTGCAGAACAGATTGCAATCCCAGTATGCATGTAGATTGAACTTAATGAAACCTGACCTGATAGGGATTGCAGAACAGATTGCAATCCCAGTATGCATGTAGATTGACCTTAATGAAATGCAAATGCATATGCCCATACCTGGAGTGCATCGAAGAGTCAGCTGGAGCATTGTATGATCATATATCACTTCCAGTTTACACTTGATAACTCTAGCAGACCTATGATTCTAGCTTTTGTAGTAGGAATGCCAACATACATCAAACCTATACAAACATATTGGTCTAACAAATAAAAATATACTCGACTGATACTCTCATCATATAAATCAGGTTGCAGATGTTCTTGCAAACTTTGGTCTCACTTCAGATACTATGGTTTGGTGGGACTCGTCCGCGGATTTTGATGGGATTTGCAAACTTTACTCATAGGGACTCGACCGAAGTTAACTGAAATAGATATCTTAATCAAGGTTTCAAATTTCGGTTTCGATTTTGGTACTTCAAATTTAAGAAAATTTCAAAGAAAATTTTGATTTCGGTTAAAAAAAAAAAATCACATTAATTGCATTTATAAAATGATATTTTTGAACAAAACTTTTACATAGACTAAACTAACATATAATAAACCTATTTACAATGTAGCCTCTCTAAAATTATACATTTATAATAGAATTGTGATATTTAATATGGACGAGTAATCAACAGTACTATAGTCAGTTGCTAAACTAGTATTTTTATCTATATGTAATTATAATTGGTATATTGATAATGTGAATGTGATTTACTTTTTGTTTTATGGCTGGAACTCAGTGGGAGGTTTGGCCATCGCGCCTTTTTCACTAATAATTAGAAAAATACAACCGCGGGGAGGGGAGAGAAAATGTAATACCAAAACCCTATGAATGAAAATGAATAAGTACAACAAAAGCAATATAAAGTATTGATAATAAGAGCTACTACGATGTGGTTCAATCCATATGGTTGAACTGCTTCCATTTAGTATCATGCTCCCAAGTACATAAATTTTGAAAATGATTTTGGTAGCAGATAAAAGCAAAAAAGTTTTTTGTTGTATTCAACTTGATTGGAAAAAAAAATTTCAAAATTTCATATTTTCTCTAATAAAATATGAGTAAAAAATTTCGTTGTCAGTGGCATACAAATTTCACGTAAATTTGGGACAAAATTTCAATGTGAATTTTTAAATATATTTTGTATGTGTAGATATTTCGAAAATTAAGAATTTCGCGAAAATGTATGGAAAATTTTGAGAAATTTTGAGAAACTCCTAACGGAAATGATATAGCATATGAATGATACTTCCAAATTACGGAAATTTTGATGGAAATTTCGATAGTTTCATAGAAATTTGAAACCTTGATCTTAGTTAGTGCATGTAGTGACTTTACATTCTCGCAAGTCATGTGTTAATGAGTCCCTAAGGTCATTATGAGACTGACTAGTTCATCTTTGACTTGATTGTCTTCGAGAGATTCTGTCTCGGAAAAGATTTCTTAACAGAGTTAGGCTTTGCCTCTCTAAGAGCAAGTGCAGCGGTTGCTCTTTGACCGGGCACCAGTAGGGAAACTTGACGTGGTGACCGGGGTTTCCATTTCCACTCCTCCATCGGGCTTAATTTACCCAGCCAAAACTTGGCTTTTGATGACCCAGGGGAATAAAAAGGGCAAAGCCCTGACTAATTTCTTAACCGGTCGAAGGATATGCCCAGCTGCCACGTCAGAATTGGAGAGAAGCCTGGCTGACGTCAGGGAGCAAAGATAGGCGTCAAAAATTTCTTTTGCTATTTATAGAAAATTTCTAAATTTCAAAAATTCATAATAAATTCATACAAACTCCAAATATTGTGTTCCATATATGCATGAGATCGTATCGATGAGCTCTACAACTTTCGTGAAGGAAGTTTTCTCAAATTCCGAACGTATAAAAAATCAATTTTCACGACCCTCTAAATAATGTTTGTTTTGAAAATAAAAATCGATTAGACACCGAATTTCTCGTACAACAACTAAATAACGTTGTATTGTACTTATTCCTAGTTTTTCATTTATGTAAGAAAAAATTGATGAACAGTCTTGACTGGTCAAGAAAAACAACGGGTGAAAACCAATGTTCAGTGGCAGTGAACAGTTACTTGACTGGTCGACGCCTTTACTTTTCGACCTTAACATTTCTTGACTATGGGTGAACTTGTTCTAACTTGTATTGAGCGGAAATCCCGTTTAATATTTTGCACCCCACACTTAAAGCCACCCGTTAAGCATCGTACTTGACCAAAAAGTAGCAGTACTCAGATGGCAATGAGCTTTACTAAGGTGGCTTGCGGGTAAGATGCTATTTAATCAATAACAGATACCAGCTAGCATCAGCCCTAGGGAAGACTCAATCCTTCTGTCCGCGAGAAAATTCTTTTTAAAATTCTCAATCTTGCCTCAATCTCTGAATAAATTAGCTAGGCCATTTTCCTATCTCTAAGGGGGAAGCACCTAGAATCACTATAAACTGCACAAGCATCAGAAATATCACTAGCCAAATTGATACATTCCTCTCCACGGTGCACGTCATGCGGATCAAGCAAATTTGGACCCCTGAGCCTAAACTCAGATGGTCCGGCCAGTATCAATCCAGCAACATGGGGAAGGCTGGTGGCCTGGTAAAATAAAAGGAGCGTCATCAGATAATAGTACTGCATTTTTTCATGCCTGTAATTGAAGGCACTTTGGCCACCTTTTCTCATTCTCCTCTGGGGGTACAAGACGAAGTATACCAAGCACCTCTCTAAGTGGTAACAGGAAAGTCCCAAAAACAGTCAGGTTATCATCGACGATGATGAAACCAAGTTTTTAGTCGCTGCCATCTGCCATTCTGAAAAAGAATTACAGAATTGACAGGGGCTTAAACAACAATTTGAGAAAAAGGATGGTGAAACAGAGTCACCACAAACAAGACTCTGAAAACTTGTTACACCTGATGGGACAAAATAATCAAGCCTTTCCAATGTTGAGAGAAAAACAAGAATTACAAACTGATTGTATAACTTTGGGAAATCAGTAATCAAGCCTATCTATGAATGCTTACCGGAATACTGTAAAATTCAAGCAAAACTTGCAAATCACATAAGAAATCAGGTTATTCATCAGAACTTAAACTGCAGAGTCGATATAATTTGATCACATGAGAAACCTTGAAATGGATTGGACAACGTCTCTACAGAGACATGAACAAAATAGGAGATGATAAAATGTAGAGACATGAATTAAATCGCAAGCAACCTCTTGCCTCCCACTTTCTTATTTTACGGATTTAGCAAAAGATTAGATGGATTAGTATTTACATATCGAGTAAAAATCCTGTAATCGTACTTACGGATATATCACATATGGTCTGGTTGTTTATCAATTCTACAGGCTTTGCTTCTACTTTAAAGAACACACAGAACATCCACTCCCATTTGTATTACTATAAAGAACGATAAACTTGATTCAGATCCTAGACTCGAACTAGAAGCCTAGAAGTATCTTAGTACTTCGATCAATAAACTAAAAACCATCAATAAATAACTCAACGCATCCAACAACAGGTATGCTCGAAAACTGTACAATTTAAAACAACTAAAAAAAATGATCCAAATATGTCGTAACATTGAAGATTTGAAGGATATCATAATATACAACTACAACATCAAGTAACGAACTTATGGTGGTGTTACTGAACTCATGCCATAGTGCATAGACATGAGCGGCAAACAAACCGAAGGAAAAGTACCAGATGCAGTAAATGAGATTGTATATAAACATATTTGTTTGAGCCCAAAAGTAATTTTGGCAAGATCTTTTAGTGGATTTAGCACAGCGGGCCGATACCTGCTGCCCAAAAATAAGCCTACTTGGGTCTGGGTTACAGCTTCGCTCATTCCGTGATCCATAAGAAAAACGAAACCTTATTGGAGTCAAGTAGCAGAGATTGAATAGGAAACTTCAATCAATAATCCTTCTGTAGCAAGGAACAGTCGAAACCCTAGATATAAATACTAAGTTTAAAGGACAAAGGGACGACTCTCTCTCTCAAATCAATCAATCCCAGCGATTACAAAGCCTCCCCGGAGCAAACCTTCAACCTCGTTGAAACCCGGTGACCGCGGGCCAGTCCTAGTCTCTCCGAGAGCCAACTGTCAGTACCACTGCCACCGAGACTCTCTCAACCAGCAAAGCAAGGGTAACGCCCTAGCAACCCAGCGAAGCTAAAGTCACGCTTTAGCAAAACCCGTGCTTTCTCTAAACTTCCCAGTGATTTCTCTGCTCAACCTATCACGTTGAGTATCGATTCGGTGACACGAAGAGATCACATCCAAAGTCCTTATCCGTAAAGCAAGAAGTCCTTTCTCGGAAGGCTAGAGAAGAACCTTGTGGCGAGGTTGGTGCTCTCCTCGTCCACAACGCTTGAAGAAGAAGTCAGGTCAAGGGACTCCCCCGACGACTGCACCCCACGGTGCTGGCACGCCCGCTCGCTCAAAAGAGACAGTTTGCACGCCAACTGGTTTTGGAGCCAAACATTTTGGCACGCCCAGTGGGACGACAATAGTGTCTCTTCGTGACCGTAACCATTGGGAAGTCAATAGCGAAAACCCTTACCAAAAGGTTTATGCTAACTGCTCAAAGCATAAGACCTCCAGTTACAGACCGCATTCTCGCGCGGACTGTCGTGGTCTTTCTGAAGAACAAGTGACTCAAAGATTTTCTCGTCATTCCCAATCACCCGACATGTCAACTGAACAGGAAGAGAATCACCCGACCGCTACTGAGGGTCAGAGTGTCACTACTAATCAGGCCAGTGAGCCTGTTATCACTACCGCTGTCTCCAATACAGTGGGAAGTAGAGAAAGAGAGGCTTTCGTTGCGAAGCCTATTCCAGAGGGAGCGACCTCCGAGGTAAGGTTTGCGATCATCATGGAGAATATTGAAAATCATCGCAAGAAGATAGCTGCCGATTTTGAAAGGGAAACTGCGAAAACAGACCCGCTCATACGCAAACTAGACAAGCGCATTACCCGACATGCAGAGGATACTAAGCAACAAATCGCACAATCAGATAATGCAGTGAGGGCTCATGCCACGGGTATCACTAGTGAGCAGAATCAGTGCTAGAAAGAAATCATGGAGGCTATCACGAACCAAACCAAGCAGGCTGCGTCAGATATGGCAGGGCTTCGCAAGGATGGCGCTAACCTCGCAACCGAGGTGGCCATGCAGAGAGCCGAATTGAACCAGGCAAGAGAAGTGTTGAACAAAGCTTTAGGGGATCCTAACGCTATCCTTGGCTCCCTTGGCCAGCCGTCTGGTTCGGGCAAGTACGTGCCTCCGAATCAGCGAGAGAACGTTAGTAGCAATACCGCTACACCTTCGGCAACCGTTGTTGCTAAACCACTGAAAAATAAAGAGCAAGCTCTTGTTATCGGAGGCAGCAAAGAAAATGCCACCTTGTCATGCGGACAGACCACCAGATAGAAGCATCAGGCATCAAAAGTTGGTGGAACCTCGTCTGACTCTACCACATTCGTTCAATACGACAGCGATGGGGCAGAAAACATATATCAAGAGCTGCCAGGAAGCTATTATGGGATTGACCAGACTGGTCACCTAATCAAAATAACAGCCTTGGCCAAAGAGACACCTATGCCAGCAGTGACTCTTCAGCAACCAGCTACAACCCGCGTTGTACGTGTAGGAGAGGGGACAGTGACTGCAAACCAAGCGATACCCTTGCAGGCTGCTCGCCATACTATGGCGACAACCCGTCCTCCTCCTCCGGGCCCGGAATATGTAAGACGTGAAGAGATAAAGGAGATGATCAGGCTGGCTAATCCTAGGGCCCAACTGGATGGGGTCAATGAGGGACCTTTCCCGCCGCATATAATGCTCGCGCCCTTTCCCAAGGGTTATAAAAATATCATATTTTCTACTTTTTTAGGGGAAGACACCGAGGATGCGGCAACCCATTTGACCAGGTTTAGGGTGCAATGCGGCCAGTACCAGAATGATGATATCCTCAAATGCAGGATCTTTGGCACTTCTCTTTCGGGAGCTGCCTTTAGATGATTTTCCAAGCTTCGACCAGGAACAATGACGGATTGGCCCGCAATGGAAATGCTTTTCCGAGAAACCTTCGGAGCCATTGAGCCTGAGGTTGACTTGGCTTCTCTCACTCAGATGGCCCAGCAGCCTACAGAGTCCGCTGTGGCCTATCTTCAGCGCTTCCAAATTCAGAAAGCCAAGCTGAACGTCATCTTGCTTGAGAAAGAGTTAGTCAAGCTGGCGGTCAAGGGTTTGGAACCTCATCAGCGAAAGAAGCAACATGGCAGCATGATCCAGTTAATGGGAGAACTCATCACAGAGGTGGGCAGCTTTGAACATCTCCTCAGAGAAACTGACGCAAGGAAGAATGCGTCCAAAGGGACATATGTACCAGGAAAGCATAGCACCGTAGCGGCCCTGAGCTACCAGCCGGCTACTTATGACCCTTACTACCATCATCACAGTGAAAAAGTGGTTCAAGATGACGATGAGGAAGAGGAGATTGATATCGCTGCTTATGAACTGACCGGGAGGAAGGATCCAGCCCTGAAGCAACTGAAAATTTCCAAGGAACCTGTCAAGCTCAAATCGATGGCCTTAACCAAACCTGAATTCGCGACATATACATATGATGGCAATAAGGCACATGAGATTCTGGATGAGATGATCGCCGCGAAGATGGTGAAGACCTACTTTGGACCTTTTCCTCGACCAGACTAGCTGAAAGGGAAGAAGTACTGCAAATTCCACAACTTGTGTAATCACAACACCGCTGATTGTGTGAAGCTCAAAGACCAGATTCAGGTATGGCTTAATAATGGCAGTTTGCTGGTGGAAGCTCCAGTAACGGCGGCAGCGCTTGTAGACCTGAACCCTTTTCCTGACACTGGGATTAATATGGTCGATGTGAACTGGGCCAAGCAGAAGCAGAGGAAACCAACCTTGGATTTGAGTACAAAGGGGCGAGAAGGAAAGTCTGCCGAGGATGAGACCCCTGCAAAGAAGAAAGCTAAACCAGTTGGTCAGGCTTCACCAGTGGTCCTATGCTCGCGATGCAAAGAAGAGTGTGGCATCCAAGTGTCGCATGAAGAGGTCGAGCAGACATTTGATTTTGGCTCTTTCCCGCCCATCAAGTGGGCCTCATCATCGGGAAACTATCAGCCTTTTAGCCCAAGAGGAAAAGAGGAAATGGAGTCACCACCATCCCCAAAGGACGCCAATTTGTTCAAGAAGCTGAGAGCGGCAGTGGTTGATCAAAAACAAAAGGAGAAGGCTACGAACAAGCACGAAGACATTCTGACCAAGCCCTACATCCCGCCTGCGCCAGTCGCCACCATTAAGGAAGGAAAGTGGTACACCAGGGAAAAGGGGAAGGCAGTACACCAGGAAGAGGAAACTGCAGCGGAGGTTTGGGGAAGCCAAGCGCTCGTTAGAGGCTCTGGACCAGGGCCTGATCAAGCCTTCGCAATTGGTCAAATCACCTTAGCAGTATCAGAAGGAGATGGAAGCACTAGCTATTGAGCCGTTAATGGCTCCCTACAGCCTTCAAAAACAAGCGAGCTCAGCAATAGGGGCATCTAAGCCCAGTTTTTTTGCAGGATCACTGAAGAGAGAACACTTCCGCTAGCTCGAAAGGAGAGTTCGCCGACTCGGCGACCACATGTCAGGGGCAGGTTGTTTCGCGAAGAACCAGAAGCTAAATCCTCGATTTTTGAGAAACTGGGGGGCAAGGAAAAGACTACCGGTACTTTACATTGGAGACCGAAAAAGGTCCAGAGTGTAATAGTCGCTCCCCTAGAGGTAAGCATGGCAAGGAACCGAAATCAGACTCCCCTAAGCAGGCTCCCGTGATACAGGAACACAAGCAGTGTGAGGTAAAAGGCCTTACAGAAGAGTCATTGGTGGACCATTTGGCTAAGTAATTCAACGCTGACACCCCTGTCAACGAACCCAAGCTTAACCTGGAGGATGACATGGAGGAGACAGATATGACTGACACGTCTTGCAACATGGTTTACGTGCTCCCCGCGAGGTACGCACTACTGGTCGCTGCTCAGGACTGCGTAAAAGTTGAGGAAATTAGTGCACAACCCTTGCAGATCACATCGGCAGTCATGACACCTGTGGAAGAGGCTGTCTTTCTTGAAACGGAGGATGCTCACAGCAAAGAATTCTTCATGAGTTTCACCAGGCAACACCTGCTATGGTCCAACATATGAGACCTCTATATATCACAGCAGAAGTTGGCGACACCAAAGTTAGCAAGATCATGGTTGATACCGGAGCTGCCGTTAATGTCATCACTACCAGGACCATGCACTTGCTCGGAATCAAGAAAGAGAAAATCCAATCTACGTCCCTCACGCTCAAGAACTTCGCGGGGACTGTAACAAAAACCCTGGGCTTACTTTTCTTATACATCAAGGTTGTCCCTGCAGAGGGAGTTTATGCATTCTTTGTGACAGATTGTTATACGGCCTACAGTGCTATTCTGGGTAGAGACTGGATCCACCGGAGTTACTGTGTTCAGTCAACTCTCCATCAGGAACTAATTATGTGGAACAGGAAGACAGATAAAGGTGAGGTGATCAAAGCGGATCCTCGTCCATTCCCAGTTTCCGCAAATTATGTAGATGCCAGGTACTATTTGGAGCATATCACTCCATTGCAGGTCAGTGGCATCGATGACAAAGGCCACCCCACAGGGGTGACGACCTCTGAATTGGCACAGTGGGGGCTTACGCTCGCAAAAGAAGGTTTGGAAAGGCCTGGCCACGCTGTGCCCAAACCCTTAAACGATTAATGGATTACGACCTCCCAGAGGAAGGGATAGAGGCCTTCCACTCGCTGTACGAAAGACTATCATCGTACTTGGTGGAAAAAGAAGCCTACGATCGAGTCTCGACCTTAGAGGCTGTCAATGATGAACTCTCTGATCAGGAACAAGAAGATGAGGTAGATATCCAGCTTGCTCCAGCAGCGCTGGACGATACACCTCCTAAGGTCAGAGACCCTACCGAGAAGGTCAATCTTGGAACAGCATATGAGCCTATGGAAGTGGCTATCAACGCTTACTTAGAGCCTAGTGAGAAACAGAGGCTCATTGACTTATTATTAGAGTTCAAAGACTGTTTAGCGGAGAAGTATGAAGACATGCCCGGCCTATCACCAGACTGGGTTTGCCATCAACTGCCAACACTCCCTGACAAGAGGCCTGTGAAACAAGAGCCACGAAGATTGAATTCAGAAACCCAAGTCCTTGTCAAGGAGGAAGTCCAAAAAATGCATAAATTAGGCATTATCAAGGTAGCCAAATACAATCAGTGGCTATCTAATATAGTGCCTGTTCGCAAGAAGAATGGCAAGATGAGGGTCTGCGTAGACTACAGAGACCTTAATATCGCCACACCCAAAGATGTCTACCCCATGCCAGTCGCGGATATGTTATTAGACCCGTAGCAGGACATGAATTGTTGTCCTTCATGGACGGCACCGCAGGGTATCACCAGATTCCGGTCGCAAAAGAAGACAGACATAAAATCGCGTTCCGTTATCTTGGGTTCGTAGGCGTTTTTGAATATGTGGTTATGCCCTTTGGACTGAAGAATGCTGGAGCAACGTATCAGAGAGCCATGAACCTGATCTTCCATGACGTCCTGGGGAAGATTTTAGAGGTTTACATCGATGACGTAGTCGTGAAGTCTCAAAAGAGAGGAGACCACGTCACAGATCTCAGAAAGGTATTCGAGCGCATGCGGCAACACAAGCTCAGAATAAATCCCGCTAAATGCGTTTTTGTAGTTCAAGCAGGAGATTTTCTGGGATTCATTGTCCATCAGAGAGGGATTGAGGTTCCTGAAGACAATGCAAGCGCAGTTATCAATGCATCCCCGCCGCGAACGAAAAAGGAATTGCAGCGTTTGCTGGGTAAGATCAACTTTTTGGGACGTTTCATCTCTAACTCTGCAGGTAAAATCCAGCCCTTCTCTCTATTGCTGAAGCTGCAGGATCAGAATGAGTTTGTATCGGAGCCTAAACATCAAGAGGCTTTCGACAGAATTCATATGTTTGGCATATATGCCGACACAAAACATCAAAATATCTTCTAAATAGTTAGATTCTTTGTCGTATGTGCCGACACTTTTGTCGTATATGCCGACAAAAAAAAAATTAAAACCTTTTTTAAATTCATTAAATAATAAGAATAATTTATAAATATTATGATCTAAATAATTAGATTCTTACTTGTATGTGCCGACACTTTTGTCGTATATGCTGACAAAAAAAAAAATTAAAATATTTTTTTAAATTCATTAAATAATAAGAATAATTTTTAAATATTATGATAAAATGTTAAATTATTTTTTTTTACCTTATTTCATTAAATTAACATATTTTTAATATAATATTCATCAAAATTATACTTATATTATATTTTAGTCAAGAATAGTGAAAATAACACCCCCATATAGGTCTAATGGTTGGAGATGAGAATTGAGTCATATATGAATAGTGCAACAAGGGGGTGCTAAAATGAGAATAGCACCCCCAAATGGTGCCTATGGTTGGAGTTGCCCTTAAGGGGCTCGTGAATTACGATACCAGTCTGGGCCTGGTTCAGGAGGAGGCCGAGATTGTGCGGCATCTTCAAGAAAGCAAGCAAGTAGCTCAATGTCAGCAGCATAGGGATATCTCAGTTCCCCAAAGATGGTCGCGAAGAGTTCGTCATACCGTTGTCTCCAACAATTGACAGAAACTTCTGCCCACCATTCTTCATATCCTTCTTCAGTCTCATCCACGGTGTCGATGTCCTTAGCCCAATCAGGAAGATCAACCAGTGCAAGCATGCTTTGTACTGGCAAAGGCCCAGAAGGGGGCCCAAACCTACGCCAAGAGGTGTTGTAGTTCCAGGCATCATACAGCGGGAATGACACTAATTGGACGAGGCCGAATTGACGAGGGAAATGGTTGGGAGCGTAAAGCTCATAACTAAGTTCTTCAGCAACAATCCTAATGTCTGAACAGGAGATCGCGCGGCGAAAAGCCAAGCGCGCGCGATAGCTGTAGTGAGGAGCGCCAGGGAGGAATCAGTTTTCAAGCGGAGCTGGGAATCTTCTACCCAGTACTAAGTCGCAATAGGGCATCTCATGCAGAAGGTACAGGTATGTGAAGCACTCGGAGTAAGGAGGAGATGAGTACCTTTCATCGCGGCTGAGCCATTGACCCAAGAGTTGGTCAGCCAGTGGAATCAGCGGGATGTCATCGCGACGAAAATATGGAAAATAAGTTTGAATCCAGAAGTCAAGGATCCAAAAAGGGTCAGACATGCTGGTCTCGAAGGGATGCATAGTGGCCTGGTACAGAGTGCGATAGAGGGCGCCCAACACAGGTTGCCCGAGCCCGACACGGCGGCCATTGTAGAGGGCCGTTGCCAGAAGAGTCCAAGCACCAGTGGGCTTACAGGAGGAAGTACAGAAGATGAACTTACAAAGCCAGTACTCTAAGAAAGCAATTCCGCCAGTCGGAATGTGCTCCCGGCGGTAATAAGACAGTCACCGTGGATAGGAGCCGCTGTGAGCGCTGCGACTGTTTTGGGCCATAGTTGAAGTGAAAGTGATAGAGTCGAATTGGCCATGCAGATAAGGCTCGCCACCAATGGGTAGGCCAGTGATGGTGAGAATATCCAGTAAAGTGATACTCATTTGGCCAAATCGAAAATCAAAGGTGTTTGTGGCGGTGTTCCAAAAACAGAGAAAGGCAGCGAGCGGTGAACGATTGCCACAGCGCGGAAGATACCTGCCGCGTTCCAGCCAGCCAGATCTCGTGTTCGTGATTCGCTATACCAGGAAAGCTCCGCCGCGCTGATAAAGGATGGCCAGTGCCCTATTTTTGCTTGATGATTTGGGCAGCCCAACTGTTGAAATTCCTAGGAGTCCTTCGGAGGACTAGAATGGACCGGTGAACGGGCAGGCCATAGAAGGCGAGGGCGTCGGCCGGAATAGAGTCTCGCGACGCTGGGCCCAGTCCAACATGATGGTTTGGGAACTGGAGGAGTAGGGGTCTATGGATAGTGGTGTGAAGACGAATGCAAGCACCGATGCTGGTTCCCCAAGAGTGGGCAACCTGTTCATTCAGTTCTTCTTCTTGATCGATGACTATCTTCTTTGGGGGAGCCATTTCTGGGTTCCTGTGAGCAAGATGTTGGTCGTAAGAGGGTTTCTGGGTTTAGGAGACTAAAAGAGTTTCTTATGTGACAGGCCTGAAGTGGCTGCGGGTTTAAATAAGAAATTTTGTGAGGGAAACGATACGGCAGACAGCCTTTTTCGCAAGCTAAAGGACGCAGCCCTCATTAATGATATCGTTTCAAGCAATCGGTGTGTCGTTTTAGTCCCCTTCAATCGTTACATCTTCACGGGCCTGATTTCGGGGCCTGGGGGGCAATGTTTGAGCCCAAAAGTAATTTTGGCAAGATCTTTTAGTGGATTTAGCACAGCGGGCCGATACATGCAGCCCAAAAATAAGCCTACTTGGGTTTAGGTTACAGCTTTGCCCATTCCATGATCCATAAGGAAAACGAAACCTTATTGGAGTCAAGTAGCAGAGATTGAATAGGAAACTTCAATCAATAATCCTTCTGTAGCAAGGAACAGTCGAAACCCTAGATATAAATACTAGGTTTAAAGGACAAAGGGACGACTCTCTCTCTCAGATCAATCAATCCCAGCAATTACAAAGCCTCCCCGGAGCAAACCTTCAACCTCGTTGAAACCCGGTGACCGCGCGCCAGTCCTAGTCTCTCATATAGCCGATTGTCAGCATCACCAGATCAACCCGGCGACCGTACTTCCAGTCCTAATCTCTCCGAGAGCCGACTGTCAGTACCACTGCCACAGAGACTCTCTCAACCAGCGAAGCAAGGGTAACGCCCTCGCAACCCAGTGAAGCTAAAGTCACGCTTTAGCAAAACCCGTGTTTTCTCCAAACTTCCCTGTGATTGCTCTGCTCAGCCTACCACGTTGAGTATCGATTCGGTGACGCGAAGAGATCACATCCAAAGTCCTTATCCGTAAGGCAAGAAGTCCTTTCTCGGAAGGCTAAAGAAGAACCTTGTGGTGAGGTTGGTGCTCTCCTTGTCCACAACGCTTGAAGAAGAAGTCAGGTCAAGGGACTCCCCCGACGACTGCACCCCACGGTGCTGGCACGCCCGCACGCTCAAAAGAGACAGTTTGCACGCCAACTGGTTTTGGAGCCAAACAATATTATCCACCAAATTGCCATCAATCTAACACACTCATATCCTCTTATAATCTAGAAGAGAGTTTCATAAACCCATCACATCGCCAAATCATCAGAAATTCAAAATAAAACAAAAAATCAAGGATTTACTGGAATTTTTTGACTTGTTTTGGAGTATTTTTAGCAGACTCTCTATTGTGGCTCCTTAGCTATTTTGGAGAGCATGTTTAGCTTTTTATCTATTTTAGCAGCTGCACCAGACTCTTAAGTGGCTCTCTATTATAACTTTTAGCTATCTCACTCCTAAATATAGAGAGCGGGATGAGGCTCTTTATAATTTAAAACATTCATTTTAAGTTATTTTATGTATTTTATAAATACATTTAAACTATTTAATATTCATTTAAAAAATAATATAAATTCAAAACTAGTTAAAATAGAGAGCATTGATGCAGGCGTAATTCTAAAGTGACTAGCTAAAATGACTTTTTAGCTACTTTCGCTAAAATTTGACTAAAAATGGCTAGCATTGCTAAAGATGCTCTTAGTGTTTATGCGAAGGGCTGGAAATTTCAAGGACTCGAGAGGCTTAGATCCATGCAATTCATTTCTCGTTGTAGATCCCATATAGGGTCATTGAGAACTCCATAGCGACTTTAAAAAAATTGCAAATCATGAAGAAGTTCAATCCCTCGTAAACCTTAAATCCCATTTTTACTTTTTTGAAGAAAACTAAACCCTATATACAGTAAAACTATACCAACGTAGAAATAGGCATTATTACTTGGGCCTAAGAATTCAGCTTACAAAGAGGCCTGCATTTAAAAATATCAATTGGCCATAAGCACACTATTCCTACATAGTGGGCCAACTGATATTTTGTTTAGGTGATGTGCTTATGGCCAATTGATGGTCTGAGTAATATGCTGTCAAATCATGCATGTTTTTAGTACAAGTTTTCTCGAACATAACCCTTTGTTGCAGTAGGAGTAACAATCTCCTCTATCATGGAGTGTGCCAAATTTGGATAGGGTTAGGTTTGGCTTTGTCCTATGCATGGAACAATACATACTTCTTAACAGTTAAACGTTGTAGGTGAAAGAGACATGAAAGACTGGGAAGAAGTTATAAGTTTAGATTGATGAGGGCTGAAAGTTAAGAGTTAGGTAAATATGGGACAATCGGGCACCAGTAGCTATCTCATTTTTAAGCAGAAAAAGTAGGTAGCCAAATTGATAATTATCACATCTTTGAACAAGCATCAAATTAGGGTTTTGATGCTGGTCGACATGTCCATGCTTTCCTCCAAATTTAAATGCAATTGTACTTTATGAAATCATCATTAAGCTGATCAAACATTCATATTATATGTAACGTCTTTTATAACATTTGCACTGGTTAAATTGTTCATTTGAATTATTTTATTTTTTATTTGCAGTAAAGATGCATGTTTTAATTTATGTGTAGTGTCTCCATTTCAAGTAATGGTATTCATGTCGCGAAAATTGGCAATAATAAACACCTAATGTTGAGTTGATCAGTGAAAAAACAAGATACTATATGGATGATGGTTTATTTAATATACTGATTGATATATTAATGTACCATAACTCATCTATACCGATTTAAAAAGCTCGTCATCTTTCCAATGAAGTTCTTGTAATCTTGTCGCAATTGGAAAAGTTGAGTACGTAAACTGTGAAGACCACTACTCATCATTCTGACCCATCCCCTCTGTCTCATTCAATAAAGTGCCCATCCTCCTCCATGTCGACCATGTCTACTAAAGAGAGGTAATGTGACCGGAGGAACAGAACATTGTTGAATTTGAACTTTAACTACAACTATTTTATGGGTCCGCAATGCGTGAATGAATGAGACTAGAAAGTAAGAGACATCATAAAGATTACCATCCCCACTGACATGGAATATTTAGTTCAGTTTGAACTTTGAATTAGAGCTAGAAGAATAGGCAGGGCCGGCATTGATATTAATAGAGGCTCAAGTGAATAATCAAAATGTGGTCCCACATGTAGTTTGAATAATTTTTTTTTTCTTTTTATGCGAAGTATATATTATAACATGTAAGTTATTATTATTATTATTATTTTTAAAGAAATAGTCAATTAGTAAAATTATATATAACGACTCGCTCATGCAAGGCTGTTAGATAGAGTCATTAACAACTAATTCTACTTTTGAAGAAAATGATTAAGCGCATCTAGAAACTACCCTACACTTCCTACAAGAAAGAAAAGAAGAAAAAAAAAACGTAGGCTTTGTGGGTACCCCTAGCGACATTCCTCAAGCCCAAAGATCTACAAATTCCCACTCCCCCAAACAAAGAGAAATTCCCACATCAAAATAAAAAATTGAGCCCAACTCCAGTCCATTCCACTGGCCCAGAGGAAATCCTAGACCAAAAGGCCTCCAGCCAGTTGACTTCAGTGCTACCACCACCACCGCACTGTCGTTGCAGCTCCGACCACTGGTCGAACCAGTCATTTGTCACTGCGTCAACAGCCATTGCCTGTATCGCTCAACCATAGCGACGATAACCTACGCCAAACCAAGCAAAGGTCGTGACCAGCTAGTTGTCGCCACTAGACCTCTAGCCCAGAAACTCACCCAATCGGCACACCATCTCCATCATCACTGATCGCCCTACCTCTCCCAACACCCAAGGATCTCATACGACCACCAGCTGCAATCACTTCCGAATCTGACTCACTCGATCCGATCTACCGCTCATCACATTTGCCATCATAACACCGTACGTTAACCGAAATAAAAACTGATGTGCCTGACGAAATCTCGTAACTAGAAGCCACAAGAGTCCACCAGCCAAAATCCCTTGCCTTGTCAAGATCCAAATCCAGAAATCCGACATCAGCACACCCAGCTAGACAGATGAGCAATAAGCCAAAGCCCAACAGTTTCTCCCTTAACAGGTAGGAGATGCCGACTCTAAGAGGAGCTTCGCTCCCAAACCCTAGCAGATTGCTAAGTTTCTTCATTTGCACTTTCTTATAACATGTAGGTTACGTAACTACTCTATTTGTACATTTACTCACTTAGTGAGAACAAAAATGGGATTACCATTATATTAAGGCGAGCAAATGTTAATATTCACGCTCATATTAAATATATTATATAGAAAGTATATCAAATCAGATCCCACAAGGCTCAAAACATTGTCACTTAGAGAGAACAAAAACAGGACTACCGCTATATTAAGACGAGCAAATGTTAATATTCACGCCCATATTAAATATATTATATAGAAAGTATATCAAATTAGATCCCACAAGACTTATTGGAAACCGGTGGCCTGAGGCGCTCACCTTAGGTGACTCCCCTCAAGGCGGGCTCAGAGAATAAATGTTGTACTTCCCCTCTTACTTGATCCCTATATCTGCCTTTTTTTTGTCAAATGACTCATAAAACTGACTCTTTTAAAGAATACTAGCAGAGCCCACACTCTATGTGTTTGAGGAGATATGGAGTAGTGAGAAGTCTTTTTCTTCATATTTATAGGTATTTGATTTCTTTTTATTGTATTTTTATTTATCTTATATTTTAAATACTGACGTTATTGTTTTTGTTAATTAATTTTGTTTTAAAATTTATTAATATTTCAGGACTATAATCGTAAAGGAAAATGATTTGTGGCCTCAATGAGGCCTAAGATTTATGGCCTCAATATTAGGTGTCATGCCATGTCACCTACACACATCACTTATTTGTCAAATCATGCCATGTAATTCTTGAGAAAAATACCATTTTAGCCTTCCAAAATCTAATGACTCTAAGTTATTTTGATTTTTTTTCTAAAAGAAAAAATTATTGTCTTTTTTTTTCTTCTTTTCATTACACTCATGCTTAGATTTAAATAACAATCTCAAGAATAGAAAAAATTTCATGTAATTCAATCAATAGATTTGCACATACATTTGATCAATAGATTTGCATAACACATATATATGAGTTCAACTTTTGTTGCGTTTATGTAAATTTTGAAAATATAATGTGAAAAATACATAGTTATATCATTATATATGTTCTTATGTTCATTCTTTTCTCTTTATGTACGTAGCTAGGGTTTAAACGTTATATTGTAATTTATTATTTTCTGTTTGTTTATTTTCCTTATATTTAGATTGTAGATGATAATTAATGAATGCTACTAACATGAAATTTTTTTTCTTACCTCTTAATTTAGACATATGTATTTTTCAAATTCAATTTATTAATGCTATTTTTTTGGGATGAAATTAATCAATAAAGTTATTGCCAATTTCTTGACACCTAATTCAATACATTTATGCTATTTGGAAAGAAAAATTATAGGAAAGAATTTAAATAAATGAAGAAAAATATTGGTTAAAGAATTTATGGACATATCTCTTAAATTAATACATAATTAATAGTAAATTTTTTTTTCGTCACTTAATTAAATTCATTAATGTAATTGATTCACCCCTAACATCTAAAAGGAAATATAAAAAGGTAAAGTTAGTGTTGCAATAGTATGATGTGGCAAGATATATTATGTGAAATTGAAAATAAAATTAGTATTTGCTTACATGGCATGACACCTAGGATTTGATGTCATAAATCTTAGGCCTCATTGAGGCTCTATATCATTGCCCTAATCGTAAAATAATCAGTTATGAATAGCAAGCTCTATTATCTCAATAATAGTATAAATAATTGACACAACCTTTCTCAAACAAATACCTCAAATGTTTTGTTTTAATATCTAAGTTCTCCAAAAGATATTACACACTTCACCTTAGAGATTGGAAGTTTTATAGACCAAGAAACACACAAAACTTAATGTGTGTGTGTGTATATATATATATATATATATATAATGTAGTTTTCTTTTAACCTAAAGAAGCTCCATTATATGAAGAGATATTTAGATAGAAGAAGAAAAACTCGTAGAAATGCATGTGATTGCCAAGAATGACATACATATTAGTGATATTACCAGCACAAACGTGTCGGAGTTGACAAAGAATTATGAAGTTGCATACAAACCCAGCTTCAGCTGTAGTATAAAATGAATATTATATATATATAAAACGTTCTTGACAGTTCACAGGAAGTAATTGATGATGGGTTCTGGGCACAGTGCACAAGATAGAGCCTGCGCCAGATAAACATGTAGGAATGAAATATGGAAGAGCTAGCTAGCTAGAGCTGCACGTTAATCACGCACAAGACGCAAACGAGGGGTGGTGGTGGTAGAGAAAACAGCGTTGGCGTTCTGGTTTCATTGTATGGACAGCTTTATAAGCAAGCTAGCTACCTAGCTAGCTGGTTCAGTTCCCAGGGTTGATAACGTTAATTAATTGGTCTAGACTCTAGAAAAGGTCGCCACCCCACCCCATTGATCCTCTCTCTCTCTCTCTCTCTCTCTCTCCATTATGGACGATTTAACGGCGGAAAGGTTATTGCTTCGTATTTCTTCTATATCTTTATCTAATCCACAATCATAAGTTCATAACCACAAGTCCACAACCACAACCTAACCAAGCTAGCTAGCTATACGACCTCTATGCCTCTAAACCGCTACTACTGATCTAGTCTCCGGGTCTGGCTATAGCACCCTGCGGACTCAGATATATATAGGGTACTTAATTCGAGTACTTAATATGCACTTCTTCAGCAATACACTAAAACATAAAAGTTTGATACAAAGGAAGGGAAGGCTAGCTTGATGTTGATGTGATGTTGATGTTGATGTTGATGTCGAACTTTCTTGTTTCATTTATGGGATTCAGATGTTGAGTGAGCATTGGAAAAAAAAAAAAAGGGCGAAATAATAAGAAAACAGATATTGAGAAATGAAGGAGGGGCTGTAATGTGGACAATTGCAATGAAGAGTGAAGACGGAAGAATCATTATAGTCGCAATAATTGTCCACTAACTTATGAAAATATCTAGCGCTCTGCTAGGGTTGGGAGAGTGCCACTTCTGGCCTCTATGTACCTCTCTCCATCATCGATGGAGTACCTTTCCGGCACCGATCTCGGCTTCGTTGTCTTGGCGCACGGTTCATACCGTGTCTCCTAATCGGGCGTGGCTCGCATTCTTGCCGGCGACGTGTTTGAGTTCTCTGATTCTGTCTTTTCGTGATGGATCTTGTCTGGGCAGAGAAGAGGTTGCGCTGATTGGCAGGATCGGATTGTCATCGAGAGTTAGTCATCTCCGTTTAAGATGGGCTCGGCTGAAACTAGATTTGACTAGTGCTGGGTCTGGTTTGGTGGGATTGTGGTTAGGGTTGGTATGGCGATGTCAATGGGGGAGAGCTGCTGGCGCTTGGCGCGTCCCAGATCTGGGCAGAATGGGTTCGGATTGTTTCCGACAAATGATGGAGGTGCAGCTGTTAAAAGGTGATGGTGGCGCAACGTTCAGTCTGTTGACAGTGACGAGGCAGACCGACGTGGAGGGCGGCGTCTGGTGTCAATCAGATGGGGCCGAGATGGTCAGGTTCCAACGAAGGGTGATGGAGCAGCGGTCGGGGCTGAGGTCAGCGAGGCGGAGATCTGAGTGGAGCAGCGATTGGGTTTTGGGCTGGACCTGCGCTACATCTGGTGAAGGCGAGTGGAGTCGCGTTGGTGGGATCAGATTTTGCTTTCTCCAGCAACGGGTGGTGGTGCAGCTGTCAGGGTCGAGAGCATGGCTGGTGCCCAGAGAGGTGTTGGGTGCCCACTGTAGACCCTTGTGGGTTTGGGCCTCTGCTATATTGGATTGCTCAAGTAGGAGTTTGGGCTGGGCCTTCCTTCTTGGGGCTGTGCGGCTTGTGAATAAGCCCGAAGCTGGTTGGGTTCGAATTTGGGATCCGGGAGACTTTTCTTGGGCCCTAAATTTATCTGATTGTTGGAATTGCTTCTTTGGTTACTTAGGTAGAAGATTGCTCTCTATTCAACGCATTATTTTGCGTGGAGCAGGTAAGGTCGGTCATACTATTGGCGGTTATCTTGATAGAAGGTTACCCTCTATTCGACGTATTTCTTTGCGTTGAAGTATGGTCAGCCATACTATTGGTACCGTTTTACATAGTCCGGATTATGTCATGTGCTTCATCAAATGCTTAATTACATCCCTTCGTACCCTTGCTAGGTTTTATTTCCAATGCTATGTTACATCTAGTATTTCTCTTGTTATTTTATATTTTGATGTAGTTTCTACATCTATCAGTTGTAATTTTTATTCTGTTTATTATTAATAAAATTGAGTTTACAGTTTCTCAAAAAAAAAAAAAATGGAAAAAAAAGGGGGGGGGAGAGAAGAGAGATGTATAGAAGACGAAGGATGAGAGGGATTCAGATGGTAAAGACAAAAGTTACATTCATTATGTTGGACTTTCCTTTTTTTTATTTCTTTCTTTTTAGTGTTTCAAATGACATAATAATAACAAAATATAGAGGTTAGAATAAAGTCACCGTTCGCTAAGTTCCATAACATAGGAATATAGATTGGCTACAAGAAGAAAAAAAGACTTATGCAAATTAACAATAGGATCAAGTGCTGGCATCGAATATACTAGTTTTCTGCTCACATGCTCTGTATGTGTAAAATTTTTATAATTATTATATTGAAGAAAAAAAATTATTTGAGAAAAAAGAAAGTGGGAGGTTATCTGAATTATGGGTGGTTATTGCAGACATGGGTAGTTAACTTTCTAAAAATTATTTAACTTCTTTTTTATAGGATTTTTAATTTTGCTATTTACTATACTACCACTAAGTATAAGGTCTAAGGGGAATACTACAC
Source organism: Rosa lucieae (assembly GCA_024704745.1). Lineage (NCBI taxonomy): Eukaryota > Viridiplantae > Streptophyta > Magnoliopsida > Rosales > Rosaceae > Rosa > Rosa lucieae. Next base: position 41,007,143 of record CM045497.1, read on the forward strand.
AGGTTGTAGAAGAACGCGCCCCACGCGCGCTGAGAGAGAGAGAGAGAGAGAGAGAGAGGGAAACAAATCAGGCTAGTGCGATCTCTCCCGGCAGGACGTCACCGGCATCCCTACCACTGCGCTTCGGTCCGGGAGAGGATTTCGATCTGGGTTTGCAGCGTGTTTCCTTGGCAGCAACGTGGTTGTTATTGGTTGGAGTCAGATGGGTTGTTCTTGGGGTAGGGAGATCGATTCCGATCTGTCCTTAGATCGTGGTGGAGGGCCGGCGAGATGCAGATCTGGAGCGAGGCTTGTCGGGGCGAAATCTAGTGTCACTGCTGCTACGGAGATCGGAGCGGCGGTGAAGAACTTAGCTGTTGATCGGGTTCTGCGGTGGTCTGTGTTGGGTGGCAATGTTGGCTGCGGCGCGGCGGCGTTGCTACCCATGGAGGTGGCCTGTTGCTGGTGTTTGGCGTTGGTGGAGCTTCTCTGATGGGTTGTGCTGGATGGTGAAGGTTGAAGGTGATCGGGTCTGGTTGTGGTCACTATTTTGTGAGTGGCTTGTTAAACCTTTCGTGGAATTGATGTTTGGAAGGAGGTGGCTGCTACTCGAAGTGTTGACTGAGTGACTTCGTTTTGGCCTCGTGACGGCAAGTTGTTGGCGGTGGTGCGTCTTTCGTTACGGGGCCCATCTTCATTTCGAGTTGTTGCAGAATGGATGTATGGAATTAGAGGTGGCAAACGGGCCACTAAGCACGAGCACGGCACGGGCCCGGCACGCTTAAAAGCGGCCCGGCACCTCCCAAGCCCGTTAGTGGCCCTGCACGACCCGAGCACGTTAGAATAATGGGTCGGGCTGGCCTAAGAATATTGGCCCATTGGCCCGGCCCGAGCCAGTAATGGGCCAGACACGACCCGAGCACGACATATTGTGGGCCGGCCCATTATAAACAAAAAATTTCATTTTGTTTTTAAAAATATTAAAAAACTACAATGATGAGATTTGAATATAAGACATTTTTATTTAAAATCTCATGACAATTCCACCAATGCTTTCTTTTATATTGTCAAAATAACGAAACAAAACATTATATCCTTGTTTTGACATAAGTATTTTCTCTAAATATTAAATATATGTTTATTAATAAAGAGTAATCTCATAATAATACAACTATAGAATGAAGGAAATAATAATAGATACTAAATCTTCATTATATTAATAAAGATTAATCTCACAACAATATACTAAAAACAATATATTTTGAGTTTTTTTCTTTCTTTCTTTCTTATAGTGGAATATAAAAATTATTAGAAATCTAATCTTAAAAAGCTAAGATTAAGAAAAACATTGTAGAACTTAATTTATTTTAATTTTCTAAATAGTTAAATAAAATTAATTTTTATTTGTTCAAATTAAGATTTTAAAATCGTGCTTTATAGTGGGTAGGCACAAGCACGGCCCGTTATTGACCCGGCACGAGCACGGCCCGGCATGATATGGGCTTGGGCCATGGGCCGGGTTGGGTTTAATATTTAAGTAAATGGGCCGGCACAAGCCCGGCACAATAATAAATGGGTCGGCCCAAGCACTGCACGAAGCATGACTAGGCCCGCTTAAAATTGGTCGGGCCGGGCCGGGCCGGCCCATTTGCCACCTCTATATGGAATTGTGCTCCAGAAGGCTGGGACAGGGCTCCCTTTGCCTGTTTCACTGCGTTTTTCTGCTTTGGTTGCTGCATACTCTTTTGTTGGTGTTGTTTTTAGTTGCCTTTGTTTGTCAATTGTCGAATAAGTCTATACTCTATGGAGTTATGGTTGTTGTCGTGGATTCCGGCGATCGGATCGATTTGGGTTGCTAGCTCGTTGTCATCAGGATCCAGTCCTACCCGGTCTGTGTGCTGGGTTTTCATTATCAGCCTGTGTTGAGGAGAAAGGGAGATTCTGGGATAGCCCGCCCAATAGTGTTCTATTGGTTTGTTCATATTCTAGTAATTGCTACTTATTTTTGGTCCAATTTGCGCGAGTAGCGGCTCAATTCGATCTTGGTTGTTGAATCTATTGACGTGGCATTCTCTCTTTGTTGGAGTGAGGAGTGTGGTGTTAGTTTTTAGTTGTTTGTTCTTTGGTGTAAACCTTGGTGGGTGTTGTGATTCGGTGTAATTGTAGTTTTAATGAATGAAGTTATTACATTAATAAAAAAAAAAGTATAAGGTCTAAGGATTTTATTGTATTTTCACACCCACTTTGGCTAACAAAGTCTCTTCTCTTAATAATAGTATAGATTAAAAGTAAATTATAATTTTTTTTTCTTTAGAACGCGCCTCAGGTGTTGAAGCCCTAGAAACCTTGTCTGTGTCTTCTCTCGTTCTTGTCTGGCTGAGCTGCGGCCCTGGTGTCAGCTTCTGGCGGTGCCAGCGCATAGTGTCTGCAGCCGAGCGGGATACCTATTCTGTGGGCGTATCCATTGCTCGAAAAGTCAGAGGCTGGGGTTGGAGGGTGCTTTTATTTGTCTCTCTCGGTGTAAGGAGACAACTACATCTGGTGCTGTGTTGTAGAGAATTGGAATCAGACTGGAGTTGGATCTTAGCTGGGTCGAAGCGGCTCCTTGAGGCGATTGGATGGCGGGCAAGGATCGATGGTTAGATGGGTTGGATCGTTGGCTTGCTGGAATGGACGACGGCGACACCTGGAGCTTGAATCAGGGGCCGATGTGGATCCACGGTGGTTTGGTGGATGGCTTTAAGGAGGTGCGCTGGGATAAGCAGGCGGAGACGTGCTGGTGGTAGGGGTCCCCAACGTGTAATACCCCAAACTAAAAACTATCTTTTAATAAAAGTTTGGTTATGTTAATAATATTACTTTTCGTTACAAGGTTTATTTTACGTTAATTTTATTTAACCATGACACGAAGTTGTGAGCTCAAACGAAATTTAATTTGAAAAAAAAAAATCATTTTAGTTATCAGAATTATATTCTATATTTATATAAAAATAAATAAATAAATAAATAAGAAGAAAAAGATTAATTGAGGTCAGTGGAAGAGATAATTAAAAGAGGAAGGAGAAGAATTGAGAGGGAAGAGGGGAGGAGAGACCAGAAAATACCCACGTGCACTACCTTCTTTTTCTTTTTCCCTTCACCGCTGCCATTTCTGGCCTCCTCTGACTGAAATTTTTATATCATTTTCTTCCTCTCATCTAGAGAAACTCAACCATATAAGTTTCTTCACCTATCACTCACTATATACTCCGAATCAAATCAAGACAGAATTCGGCTTTTTGCTATACTTTTTTCTATTTCCGGCCAAACGATGAGCAATCTGATGAAAGCCCAAGGTATAAAGTTGTTCTATTTCCTTTAGGATGTCTATTGGTTATAAGTTTGTAATTTTTTGCCAAGTTAGATATAGCAATTGTTGCCACCAGGAGCTATCGCGGCTTTGCCACTTTCGGTAGTTTGTTCATCCAATTATGATTTCTTGAGAAGTTAGGAAAGTTGAATATTTTTTATAGAAATGTGTTAAAGTTTGAAAATTAGGAAATATGTGAAACTTGGATATAATATGAATTTTTAATATGGCGTTTTTCACGATGCTAGTGGTGTGGCTGCGAATATGGTGGTGGGATGCGATGTTGATGCAGTGGCTAAATTAGTGCTGAGTAGGGAGGGACGAGCTCCTTGCTATCTTGGCTTCTTGGGCCTAGTTTGGGTTGAAGATTGGGCCTGGAAAAAGGGTTGTGTCCCGAGCTGCACACTTTGTGTGCTAAATCTACTCTGGGTAGGTGGTGAGTTCCTTCGTCAAATAGTCACAACCACCTAATAGTAGGGTGAAACTAAGTGTCATCGGATTTATCCTCCAGCAATAACATAGTAAGAAAGATGTGCTTTTGGCAATTATGATTTGGTAGCAAGTTATCTTTTGTTATGTAACCGCTATATATGTCAAAGCAAATGGAATAGCCAGTAAAGCACTTTTTACTTAGGTGGTCTACGAGCTGCTGCTCAATCGATTAGTTATGAAATACCATTAACTTTATGTGTGTTATCAATATCTCTACGTGCGATTCGTTGATATATAGACATAAACTTTTCTCTATTCTTCCTTTCTAGGAAAGCGGTGGAATGAATTGAGTAAAGTTAGATATCTTCATTTTTTTTATTCAATAATCCTACGGATCCTTAAGGTTGGTGTATTCTTATACTTGTAATGTAATAATTAATTACATTAGTATTTTTTCTATTTTAATATAGCTTGATCCTGCGTTTTTGGATCATGGATCGACATTAATTTATAGAGACTCATGATATCATTTTAGGTCGTTCTCTATATGCTTATTGTAATTAGGGATTTAAGATCAATGTCCCCCCTTATATACAACAGTTTCATTAATCAAGGAGGATAGTCGCATTGGCTCTTTATTAAAATATATATATATGACCAAACCTATGAGTACAATTTAACCATTAAGCCTTTTTGTTTTTTTGTCAAAGCTCGAACGTACTAGACCTACGAACGCAATACACATATTTGAATGAACAAATGAATTTTTATTTTTTTTAGGGGAACGGAATCAGGTTCCATTAAATAACGACGTCGATGCGTCCAACTTGAGGGTTTCTAGAAATCACTCATAATACAAGTTCAAGCACAATACAGACTGTCAGAGCAGCCAAAGAATTCCTAACTAAAAAATTATAAACCTAAAGGAACTGCAAGGAAAAAAACAAAAGAGCAAAGCTCTCTTATTCGAAAAGAAAGCAGAAAAAACCTATGCCTATATAACCTTAGATCAAAGTATTGTCTTGGAACTTTGTTTGCCTAAGACCTCAATAGTGTACATCGCAGCAACCAACACAGGACCAGCTTCAAGCTAAGACAGTATAGGACAAACCCACTCCTCAACAACCCATCCCAAGCCCAATCCAAAAGGAGAAAGAAAAGATAGTGGGCTAACCCAGCAAGGTTGCATTGTTGCAACCCAAGCAGGCTGAGGCCTAAGGCCCAACACCCAAAGCCTAAACCCACCATCTCCCCTCAGACCCAGAGATTGGCCTAGCACGCAGGCTGAGGCCTAAGGCCCAACACCCAAAGCCTAAACCCACCATCTCCCCTCAGACCCAGAGATTGGCCTAGCACCGGCCATCGATAAACAGCCTTCCGACGTGCCTAAGCAATCTCCTCCACCATTTCCGTTCTAAGGAGGACATTGCAACCTCGACCTGCCTAAGTAATCAAACGTCGTCTCCCTTAGATTTCTGACATAACCTACTCCCATCAACTGCATGGTCACCACTATAAAGCACCGAGATGCCGGCCGCAATCAGACGCCGACTCCCTCATATTTGAATTCGCAACACCCGAACACCGCCCAGATCGAGGCAGAATAATCTGCCACGTCGAATACCGGATGGATCCCAAAAAACGATCAGAGAAGCCTCCGACCAGAAACTTCCACTGCACCCCATGATCGTCCCCGAGAACCCGCCCTGTGCCGCTGCCGTACCTTGTCACTCCTACGGTCGTTGCCTTGCCTGAGGGAGAGTGTCGCCGCCACTACACGAAACCTAGGTTTCGCCCATTAAGGTCGCTTCGCAAAGCTTGGAGGGCTCCGTGTGATTACTACGTACTTGATTATGTGAATTTGAATAAATGAATTGAAATTAACTTATTTGACAAGATGGACTAAATTCACTAATTTCTAAAACTGAATGATACAAATAGGCATAAATAAAACTTATAGATGTAGATTAATGTTAAGGTCAAACTCAATGATTGAAATATATCTACCGATACGCCAGTATATCTATTTTTAGAATAATGACCGATATATCATAATGGAAAAATATCTTGTCTTTTCCCGTTTTGGCGAAATTTCTCCGATATTGTCAAATATTCCTGATATATAAGATATTTGGGACAGATCCTGACAAAATAAAGAAATATCTACAAAATTTTACCATAGAAAAAAAAAATCAAAAAGTAACTCAATTATTCACAGAGAAACATATATTATGGAATATGGAGGTTTTTTTTGGGGTGTAAAATTTTAAGACTGATTTCTAGTCAGGAAATGGTAACTCAATTATTCACAGAGAAACATATATTATGGAATATGAAGGTTTTTTTTGGGGTGTAAAATTTTAAGACTGATTTCTAGTCAGGAAATGTCCTAATAAAGAGGCAACCCAATCGGTTTGGGAAAAATGTCTCGAAGTGAAATCTCTCTAGGCAGATTTGAGTGAGGTGAATTCTCCTCAAGTTGAATCTGGGTGAGGAGAATCTTCAATGGGCGGATGATTGAACCAATTTATGTGAGAAAGTAATTTTGATCATGCCATTCAAGATGTAGACCATGGAGAAGATTGTTTATGGGACGAGAACTACAGGTGCAATTGAAGATTAAATTACCGCATTTGATGCTGTTTCAGTTGCCTTAAGGTTTGACTGTATTAATTTAGTCACAGAGCGCAGTGGTACCTCAAATAAATCTCATGAAGGCAACAATCAATTTACTATAATGCATATGGATATAATCAATATGGAGAAGTACATGACAAGTCATTTAGTTTGATTCATCCTTACTATTCCCTTATGCAGATCCAAAGAGATCTATTACTGTCATGTTCATCACTACAATTCATATTATATGGGTCATATGTCTTGGTCTAATTATTATCCTTTCGTAGACAGCGAGGGTCTTTTCAACCATCTAAAGTCTTTTTTCTTTTCCATTTAAGTTTTTTTTCTTTTTGAAACAAGCTGACAGGTCTTTATTAAATAAAAATATTACAACTGATAGATGTAGAAGCTACATCAAAATGAGAAATAACAAAAGCATTGCGAAAACTGAGAAAAGGTAACCTATCAAGGATACTAAGGGATGTAATTAAGCATTTGATGAAGCACTGGACCAAAACCAGGCTATGTAAAACAGTACCAATGATATGGTGCACCATATTTCCCCCAAAGAAGTACGTTGAATAGCGGGTAACCTTTTATCAAGGTAACCGGTAGTAGTATGACCGACCTTGTCTATTCCATGCAAAAAAAATATGCCGAATAGAGAGCAATCTTCTACCTAAGTAACCAAAGAACAAATTCCAAAGCATTGCCGAAATTAGAACTCATAAATCTCCTGGATCTCAAATGTGGAACAAAAAAACAGCAAACCTATACACCCTTACCATATCAAAGGCCTAGGCCCAATTTAAAGTCATTGGGGCACCGCAGCAGACTTCGGACATCAATGCCCACTATTAGGCACCCAAAACCTCTCTGGGCACCCAAACCTGTCCTGACCTCGCCCTTAGCCGCCATTGCTTCACCATCCCTCGCCAGAGATGATCTATCCCAACCCTAATGGTCCATTAGCAACCACATTCCAAAAAGAGTCGTGCATGACTTAATGCAAACCAACAGGACGACCTGCCTCCGTCGGTTTAGCACCACCAATGAATCTCAGAGTTGATTTAAGCTGCGTCCTCCGTGGCATCACCGATCCTCCTCTGCTTGCCGCAGCCGCCCAAAGCTGAGCGAATTAGCGAACCACCAGCACCAATCGTCATACCTTGCAGACACCTAGGTCGGGTACGATCAATCTCTGGCGACGATAACAATACTTGGCCACAGCGTATCTGCAATCCCCATATCTTGGCATCCAGCATCCTCAGTGGCTTGACAACACCAGACCACGAAAACACATTAACCAACCCCAGTGATGGAGTGGGATGAACCCCATCCGGGATGGGGGAAGATTTTAAAGTAGCCAGACCAGAGTCGGCTAACTCCTAATCGCTTTGCTAGATTTTGTCATTTTAACAATTAATCTTCAAAGCTAAGCTAGATCTTAGATGGAGATGAAGTTGACATTCATATTTGGTTATATGTAAATCTAATAAATTGAATCTTTGAAAGAAAGAAAAATTATTTCTAAAATATTTCTAATATCTTTCCAATATTTGTGATATCTCCATTTTTCAAAGCCTTTAGATCCTTGGTAAAACCTAAGACCATCTCCAATGGATGTGTCAATTGACAGATGACAATTTTTAACGGTAAGTTTTGACATAAATGAAAGTTCAACCCATATGTTAAAGCTGAGGTGGAAATAACAGATGAAGGAGATCTGTTATATTTGACATAACACTGTAGCATTTGTCATTTATTTTCTTGAATTGTTTATAAATAGGACCCATACACATTCAAACTCTTTAGGCATTCTTTATAATTTGTTTATTACATTTAATGATAACTTTTGTTGAAAATAATAAAAAAAGGAGAGGATGACGGAATGAAATGAAATATGAGATGGAGGGGATGATTTGCAAATTGACAGTCTGCTAGGTAAGCTGTCAAACTTGAATTTGACTTGGTGGTTTTAACATCTCTGCTGGAGATGCTCTTACGGATGCAAATGGCCACGAAGCCGCTCGATCTACACAGTACAGACACATAACGCCAACAGAAAGAACAAGTTCCCATAGTTGCAAAGGTTTGCAACTGAAAACAGAAAAAGCTCGAGAATAAAGCAAAAACCAACAGAGCATTAAATTCAACACAGGCTAAACAGTGGTGAACAGTAAAGAGGGCTGTACAGAATGGAAGTTTGATTGATACACATGGCATAGGGTCGTGATGAGGAGTCTGGGCAGAGCTATAATCATAGAGATAGCATCATTGCATCCGCCGTCTGCTATTTACCATTCCCCTTTCAAGGTCTTCGATTAACTCCTCCCATCTCTTTCAATCTGCAAAACTCATAAAAACGAGTTATTCCTGCATTGATTCACTTCACTGTGCTCTTTCATTATTGATGTGCATTCTCTAGTTCTTGTCTCCCTTTCTATCTTTCGGATTCTGCTCGTCTTCTTCTTCTTCTGGCCTTCGTCACCACACCCTTAACATGCTTTTGACTCTGTTCATCTTTTGGACTACTGTTATGGACCCAACCGTCCTCTTATCCCTTATGATGGCAAAGTGAGACGAGTCTTGTAACCCTAACACACAAGACACAACAAGCTAGCTAGGGTTAAGAAAATTCCAGTTTTTAATGTTAAGAACTATTTAAACATTTAAATATAAATTTAAGATAAAGCCTTAAAAAGGGTGAGTGAGTGATAAAATTTTAATTATACAAAAGAACCATATTTTTCTAACAACTTCAAAGTTCAAATTTGATAAGAAATATTTTGTCAATTAAGGATCAAAAGCCTTATAAAGGGCGAGTTGAGTGATCTTATTAAAAAACTACTCGGATAGAATCTGGTGGGATAAGGGAGAAGACTTCAATGTAAAATATTTGCGTGAAGGACTTGATTTCAGTTATAAACTTGATGAGAAAAAGGTGGAAATGTCCATATTAATAATGATGTTCATGGCTGCTAATAATATTAAGCTTTGTGTAGGCTTTTTTTTTTTTTTTTAATGAAAATTAAGCTTTGTGTAGTTGTGTGCCAGATAACTTAATGTCTTAATGTTTCATGCCAACAAAATGTAGTTACATCTACAACAACTAATCGAACTTATTTGATGACCAGTTTATCTATGACCTCATATGGAATGAGAGCTCTAGCTCATTTTAGTTTAATAAAACTTAATTAATAGGGATGGCAAAAATCTCCAGTGGGGCTGAGCTCCATTGGATACCCGCCCTAATAGAAGGAGAATTCGGGGACAAATGGGGAATGGGGATGGGGATCCCCAATCCCCGCTATCTAAGATTGGAGATGGGGCGGAGATGGTATTGTGATCCCCATCCCCAAACCCGCCCAATAATATATACATATATTTAACTTATATATATTTTAATTTATTTTTTATATTACAAAATCAAAAATATATATATTTACTACTTTACTTTAATTGCTACACTTTTACTTTAATGGTGTTTTGACTTTTGCACTCACTGAATTATGATTTATGAATTTAATCATGTTTTAAATTTATTTGTTGTAGATTTTGATTTTAAAAATGCAATATGATAAAAAAATTATTTTATTTATTAAATTCTTATTGGGGATTTGGGGCGGGTTTGGAGGCTTGGTCCCCAGTGGGAATGGGGTTGGAGAATCCCCAATATATTTTTATTGGGGATTGGGGCGGGGATGGGGATGGTTTTGTGATCCCCATCCCCAACCCGCCCCATTGCCATCCCTATTAATTAACTGTTCTGCAATGAGATTGCTTTGTGCAGGTCGATTCATTACTTTAGTGCCTTGACAAACAAGCTAACTCGTCTGATCGGTAGACAATCAAGAGATAGGGTTCCTGATTTATTCGGTTTTTTGTATAGTGCCTCCTCTATATACATGATCGATATGCAAATCACTATAGGGAAGGAAAACAAAAAGAAAAAAGCTAGAAAACCAAATGATAGTGTACTAAGGCCATCTCTAGTAACTAGGGCTGTCAATTCTGACACGACCCAATAACACAACTCGAAACCTGCACGATTAAAAAGCTGGTCGGCCGTGGGTCAACCCGCCATGACCCATTCAATAAATGGGTACGCCACGGGTCAACCCGCCAACACGAAGTGAACCAATAATCCAATTATGCTATACTTATTCTTGAAATTTTAGACTTTAGGAGTATTTGATCATAGGATTAAACAATTTGAAATATTTTGTTTTATAATTATTGGATTTAATTATTTATGAATTATATATAATTATTTATATTCTTCATCTTGTGGAGTTTTTAGCGAATTTAATTAATTTATGCATTTTTTAGTTAAATGGGTCGTATTATTAACCTTTAAATGAGTCATTTTGTCTAACACTACATGACCTATTTAATAAATGGGTTAAGCGGGTTGGAAACGGGTAACCAGTTCAATAAATAGGTTGGGTTTGGGTTTAAATTTTTGACACGATTATTAAATGGGTTGGGTTTTGATTTATCTCTTGCGACACGACAAATACTTTGACCCGACACGAACTCAACCCGACACGACCCACTGACAGCCCTACCAGTAACGCAAAGGTATATTGGGGTCAGGGCTATATTATTATTCTTTATTGGAATACTTATGAATCATCTCCAATAAAGTAGAGCTAAATTTTAACATTTTTTAATATTTTATGGTTGTACATTATGCTTTCTAAATTTATGATTTTATTTTATTATAATAATATTTTTATGTAGACTAAAATTAATTTTTGAGACATAGATACTATATGTATATATTAGCATTGTACAACTAAAAGTATATATAAGTTAAAAAAATCCTTATCGTGTCGTCACAAAGCACAAAAAACTCTAGGGTAGCGCTATGTGTGCCACCACCAAACCAAGCAAACAAAGCGATCTCCGTCGCTATTCCGTTGATCCCAAACTTGTCAACATGTCCAACATTGATGCTGTCACCTCGTCTTTTGCTGCATCACTTGCGCTTGCTAGCAGTGATGTGGTGGATGTCTCAAGAGCCTCGAATGGAATCCAGCAACGTGCCAAGCAATCTTTTCTATTGGCACGTCCTCTAGTGAAGAAATCGGCTGCTTTGAATGATCTGAAACATTTTTTTCCTGCGAGTATGGGTCCTTGACAAAGGTTTCAAGATGCAAGAGAAGGCTCCAAACCGTTTTGTCCTAGAATTTGATTTGCGCAAGGATTGTAACAAGGTTTTAAAGGGTGGACCATGGTGATTTAATCAGGCTCCGGTTGTGCTACAGGAGTATGATGGCATCAAGGCTTTTGAAGAGGTTGATATGAATGTCCTTTTCTTCTGGGTTCGAATTAGCCATATTCCGCCATTGTTTGAGGAGCCTGACATGATCAAAGGTATCGCTTCGGTGGCTGGTAAGTATCTTGAGTTGGATAATAAACTCTTTGCAAATACGGGTAAGGTTAGGGTTCATGTGGCACATGATATTTCGAAACCTTTTTTCCTCCTAAAACTAGCACCTGGAGTTGAGGTTGAAATTTCATATTTTTTTTGAAAACCTGGTGGGCAAGTGTGATCATTACAATTTGATTTATCATGAGGGAGACTATTGCCTTTTGCTTGGTAGCCATGCCACAACATGTATAGGACTGAGCATTGGAGAACAGAGGAAGGATTTGGTTGGTCATTCTCTAGGGTTTGCGGCTAACACTTTTGTAGATGTAACCTTTCGTTTTCAAGGTGTGCAGACACCTATTTTGCCATCTATCTGTAGGTCCTTATTCCAGCCCAAGGAAGCTTCAAAAGCACGCAAACCTTTCATACTGCGTGACAGAGTCCTAAGTTCCACATGCATGGAGAAGGAGGTGCACCAACCTTTAGCGTTGGCAGTAATTGCAGCTCCGAGCCTAGAGGTACCATCTTCTGAACTTATCACTCCAAGTGAAGGCATGGAATTTGATAAGGAGGTAGGGTCTGCAAGCATTAGCCCGAAGGCCTCTAAAGATACAGAACCAGCTGTACCAGTTGAAGCAGAGAACAAGGAGAGTAGGGGTAACAAGCGTCACCTCCCCCCCTCTCCTTCTAAGTCTCCCAAAAAACTAAAGATTCTGTTGCCAGGATTATTCAAACCGTTGCTGCCATATATCAAGGCAAAGAAGCAAAAACTGCCTATGTTTACAAGTAAGTTCTCTGCCAGATCTTTGGGTATGGTTGAAGCTCCTGGAAATATTTTAGTGCCTAAAGATGTGATGCCGACAAGCTCTGACACAAAAAAGAAAAGAGGAAGACCTCTGGGAGCAAAGAATAAAAATCCTCCAAAGTCAAAGAAGGTTGTGGATGCCCAAGAGACTTGTTTTGCTTATCTCTCTAAACCTCCTAGCCCAACTGTTATGGGCAAGGAGAAAATTTAATTTTTGTTTTTTATTTCTGAACTTTGCCTAATTGCTATGTATGGCTTTCATAGTTATTAGGCTCGCTTTTGAATAAGTGAGCACTGATTGTCTAATGGGTGGTGCTAGCATACCACGTCCTAAACTTGTCCTAGGTATGGCAAGGAAAAGTATGTATCCGTGCCATTCTGGCTTGAGATTGAATGAAATGATGTTTGGATAAAAAAAAAAAAAACTAAAAAACTAAAAAAAAATATATATATATATATATATATTGTATATATGTATGTGCACAACACAATAAATCACAACAACCCAAATGAATGTATGTATGTGTCTATTAATTAAGCACCACCGTTCGATTCCAACGGTGATATATTTGTGGTATTTGATTTTTCCAGGGAGAATGCAATAAGCTTAATTCTATTTACCTTCAGCCATTTTGTGATGGGTCCCATCGGAGCTAAAGAGTCACCCAAAGAGTTATATGTAGCTCTCTCTCCTTCCCTAATGACCTGGCCCCACTTTTTAGCACCATAGGAATTCTTTGCTGGAGTCCAAAAATAGGTCAAAGAGGCTACAAGGCCCAATTTGGCTCTCCTACTGGAGGTGGCCTAAGCTACTACATGTATAATTTTTTTTTTCCTAGCTTCTTTCCTTTTATTTTAAGGTGTATCACAATTAAGTGCACTGACACTTAAAAACTTAATTAGTAATTTTTTCATTTAAAAGTTGGAAGACTTTTTGTTAGTATGTTTGACGAATAAGTCCAGTATTAATGAAGGGCACAAGTTTTATGAAGATATGTATATGCGTTTCTGGCCTTGGAGATATCAATGAAATATTCAAATCTCTTAAACACTTATCAATACTTGGCCAGAAAAGATCTCAGAATTTCTTATGAAACTAAGAGTGTGTTATGTGTCTAATCATTTGAAAAGATCTCATAATTTCTTATGAAACTGGAGAAACTGCCATTTTACTTTAACTTCATGTAAGTGTTTGTTAGAGATTAATTATTTAAAAATCAAAGGAGATTAAAATTGTTACCCCTTTTTGACAAACCACACCTCATTTATGAGTAATTTTTCAATATACATGTACATGGAGGAGGGTGTGGTTTGTAAAAAAAAAAGGGTGCAAATTTCACCGCAAAATCAAATTATTCATATATCTTTGTTAAAGTTGGTGATCAATTTGGCCTTAATTGAGTAAATATATTTTTATATTACAATAAACAACATTGTGTTCATGTAAACCCTAATTTGTGTTTGGCCCAAACTCTAGGTTACTTGGCCTAGTGGTAATAGGGTTACATTAGAAGGATCTAGATTCCTATTCAATGTACGATTACTTTCCTTGTATGATTGAGATTCTATACATTGTAATCCTCTATATAAAGAGACTCTTATTATCAATGAGAATACACAACAATTTACTCTCAATTCTGTTTCCCTAAAACAAGTTATCAGCACGAAGCCCTAACCCTGAAACCCTAAATTCGTAGCCTTCAAATCCCAGAAACCACCGCCGCCCACCTTGAAGATCTCAACTCTAGGAGTCCAGAACCGGCGGCTCCACCCCCAGAACCGGCCGGAAAACCACCGAACTGACCTCTGGAAGTTACGAAAATCCCTCTGCCTAGTCCAAAGGCTTCCTCCCTGTCCCTTGCTGCCATACTCCACCAGAAGTTGCAGCCTGATCCCAGATTACCTGAACCAGAAAATTTATTCTAGGAACCGGCTTGAAATCACTTGAACCGGCCACCAGAAGCTCTTCTGCTTTGAACCGCCGCCTGAAATTCACCCTTGGAATTTTCCTCTGCCTCTGTTAGTCCAACCTAGATGAAAGAAACAAGCCCAGCCTAAGCAACGACCAATCAAGCCCAGAAGCACATATGCGACTCAGCCCAGAAGTAACCAAGCCCAGAAGCTCGGCCCAAGATCTGAAGCCCACTGACGTCAGTCCAGATCCTATCCACGTCAGCGTGCGCGTCATCCTACAGTCAGCATCCGCATTAGCGCCCACGTCAACAGATCGGTCAACACCGCCGGCAACTTTCCCGGTCAACTTCCGGCCACTTTCCGGTGACTTTTCCTGCAATTTTCCTGCCAAATTTTTAGGCGACCTATTTCGAGGTATTTTTTACTAAACATTCCCATTATTTTAGAGTTTTTAAATTCAATTTCTCTTCTTTTTTGGGGACTTGCAATATCCCTTCTTCTACTCCCCTTTCTTTATCATAGGGGAGACCAAATTAAGCCGAACTGTGGGGGTTCGTGCTCACTCCAAGCTTGGAGCTTGTAGAGTTCTCCAAACTTAGAGTTTGTTGAGATAAACGATCGACCGCAAACATCATTGTTTCAATCTAATCTAACCCCTCTTGGAATCAAATTTCTTGGAAGCGACTACGCTCGGAAATTCCTAATTTCTTAGAAGCGACTACGCTCAGAAATTTTATTTGTTTTCGTGGTAGCCTTTTCCGCTCTAAAACTAACTCTAATTTCTTGTTCTCTTTCAGGATGAGTAACCTGAACAAATTGGACTTTGCTCCATTAGGAACAACTAGCTCTGAATATCACAGGTGGGTTTGTGATATCCGCCAGCATCTCAAGGCCGATGGAATCTTGGATACGATTCTTGAGCCTAGCCAGGACGCGCTAACTGTTGAGCAAGCTCAAGCTTTGAAAGCAAATAGAGCAGCCTTAGAGGCAAATAAGGCAAAAGTCATCATCCTAATTAGACCTGTAAATGGACTGGATTTTGATCTGGACCCGCTCCATATCCGTGGCTATTGGACGGGTTTGGATCGAACATTTTGATCCGTTGATCCGTTAATGATCCGAATCCGTTAACCCGTTTAATAAACGGATCGGATTTGGATTTAGGTCGATCCGATCCTTTAATGATCCGACCAGTTTTCGTAATAATAAAATATTATTTTTTATTAATATATATATATTTTTTTAAAAATAAAATATAATATAATTTTACTTTTGGTGATACTCTTCATGTAGATCATATTATTTTAATATTTTATTAATATCTTATAATGTATCATGATATAAATTTAATAATACTATTTCAAATTTAAAAATATTTGAAATTATAAACGGATCGGGTATCCGTTAATCCGACGGATACGGATTTGGATCGAGCTATCAATGATCCGCCGGGTTAACGGAGCGGGTTTGGATCGAATTTTTTTTTTAGTAAACGGATTTGGATTTAGGTCGATCCGATCCAAACCCGGTCCATTTACAAGCCTAATCCTAATGACTCTTCATATAGATGATTCGCTCCAGTACGAGTGTATGAATGAAGAAGACCCCAGAAAGCTGTGGGTCTCACTCGAAGATAGATTTGGCAACATCCGTGACTCCCTACTTCCTGACCTAGAAGTGAGATGGCAAAGCCTCCGCTTCTGTGATTTCAAGTCAGTTCTTGACTACAACTCAGAAGCACTTCGCATTAAATCCTTAAGGGAATTCGGTGGTAAAGAGATCACAAATGTGATGTTGATTGAGAAGACGCTCTCTACTTTCCCCGTCTCTGCATTGATGGTTGCAAAGAACTATCAAATCGATGTTACTGCAAGACGAATCACAAGCTTTCATGAGCTCATTAGAGCTATCAATGTCTCTGAAGCATGACAATATCCTTGTGAAGAACTATAATTCGAGATCCGTGGGAACAAAGCATATTCCGGAATCCAATTATAGTCGCGCCCCAAAGAGAGGGCGCCAAGAGCGAAACTCTAATCTTAGGAATATATTTGGACGTTTGGGTCCATATAATCCCTCTACTTGGGAAGGTAATCGCAAAAATAGGCGAACACGGAACCGAAGAGGTCAACGGGGAAAGAGAGAGGGAGGCAACACCTCTGGCCATGTTGGTGGCGCCACCAACACTAAGAGCCATCTAAATGACGCTTTCAAAGCACCTCAATCAATGGAGTTTGAGCAAAGAGATGTATGTTATCAATGTGGAGTGTCTGATCATTGGGCACACATTTGTAGAGCTCGTGAAGAAATAGTCACCGCCTACAAATCATATTGTGAAGCAAGAGAAGCTCACTATGTGGAACAAGTAGATCAAGAAGATGATCTAGAGTGAAGGGTTGAAGACTACAAATCTGGCTGGGATCAATAGATCGCCAATTCTGTTTAAGTCTTTATTTTTCCAAGAGATGTAATAGGCAATTGCCATATATTTTTGTAGTAATTGCCAATGATTTAGTTTTTCTTCAAAGTAGGCTCACTCAAAATAAGTGTGATGTCCAGGAAGGTTATGAGATTAGTGGTACTTAAGCGAGTCTTGCTCCACCGACATCTCTCTACTCACTTGGTCACATTTATTTTGGAATTGCCGAAAGAAGTTAGACGACTACCATTGTTTTGCATTAGCTATCATTTTGGATTAGATTTTGTTTAGTTAAAGAGACAATGATGTAACTCTGTTGGCTTATGAATAAAATTTCAAGTTCTTTATGACTCCATTTTGATTTTGAGCATATGACTTTTGTGACTGTGATGGCTGGGCCATCAGTATTAATTCAAGGACATGGAATAGCCCAAGTTCCACTTTCCAAATGGCACCTTGATTACTATCACAGAAACTCTCTACGCTTCTAGGGGTAATCGCACCTATGAATAGCCAACGGATTCCATGCGAAAACGCATGTAGAGAATGAAATGAGTTCCTTTGCAATACCTCTAATGATTGCGAACAAAAACGCATCTTAGAGAAGTTTATGTGTCTCTCTAATGGATTTTATGTCACTATTTGAGCTATTAAATCTAATAAAGTTACGAGAGAAGATCTCTTAGATTTAGACACATATTGGCTTTGTCATGACAGGATAGGTCATCCTAGTCATGATATGATGATCCGTCTACTAAAGACTTCACATGGACATCATTCCTTTCGAGCGAAACGAAGCATGAATCAAAAGTTGATTTATGGAACAAGTGTGACCGACGCTGCTGCCTAGGGCACTGCCTCCGTCCACCACCAGCTTGGGGCTGGCACAGTCCCTATCCATGACACCATGGATAGCGTCCATCATGATGATGGTGCCCCAGGTGATGCTGCAATCACCAACTTGCTTCAAATAGCATTTCAGACGCTCAGGCCTAACCAAAATTCTCATTGGTTGCTTCTAAAGCCTCTCGCTTGTTTTACAAAGCCCGTCCCTTAGGGAAATTAGGACTAAGACCGTCCTATGCAAAGGAAATGAACATACTCATTCTGTTCTTACATAGAATCCATGGGGATTCTATGGATTGATTCAACCAACTTGCGGACGCTTAAATATTTCATGATGTTGGTTGACACGCAAACACGCTGGTCACGTGTTGTGCCATTGTCCACCTATAAATGCTACTTATGCTACACTCCTAGCACATATCATATGACAACGGGCTCACTTCCCGGATCATCCTATTTAGTCAATTGGATTTAACTATACTAGAGAGTTTACATAGAAAGACTTTCGATGGATATTGCAATGGGACTGATGTTGGACATCACATTCCCATGTACACACCCAAATGGTCTTGCGGAAACGACTACGATGGTAGTCCGGACATTGGTAATGCGCACCAATCTCCTTATATCCGCTTGGGGTGATGCAATATCGCATGCAGCTATGCTAATTTGTCTACGACCCACCGCCACTCAATGTACCTCTTGCGTTACAGCTAGTGATTGGGTACAAGTATCATACTTACGCATATTTGAGTGAGCCATTTATGTGCCAATTGCGCCGCCACAGTGCTACATGATGGGTCCTTACAGACGAATGGGAAACTACGTTGGATTTGAGACTCCAACAATCGTCCGCCACTTAATGCCCTTGCAAGGTTATCTCATTACCGCTAGCTTTGCGGGTTGTCACTTTGATGAGACAGTCTTCCTGTCGTTAGGGGGAGATAAGAATACGGATGGTCAGTAGGAACGACAGGAATTGTCGTGGCCTGTCCCCACTATGTCTCATATCTATCCCTGTTAAAGTGACGAGATCACACAAATATGCTGCAAATAAGCCTACAAGGAAGGAAGTCCCTACGAGAGGACGTAGCGCCACCCTACATGGAGGTAGGCATGGCGCCAACGCCAAAAAGAGTGGCACTCTGGTGTTACAGGCCATGGCCCTAGCTAGGATGCGTGGGAGGCCCGTAGGTTCAAAGGACACTTTGGCACATTCCAATCCTTTGATCATCGATACTCAAAATCTGTCTCATGAGAATCTTCGCGGATAAGGTTATCGTTGGGGGACGCCTCAACGTTAGAACCTATTCCCGAGAATATAGAGCTCTATGAAACTTACACTAGTGTACCTGAGACGTGGGATAGAAACTCCATCATAATTGATGATGTAGTTGTGCATTTCGTTGTGCATTAGTTTGTTGAGTCAGATGATATCGAACCACGCTTCGTTGATGAATGAATGCCAACGTAGAGAGATTTGGCTTAAATGGAAAGATGTGATCCAGGTTGAGATGGATTCTTTAACGAAGAGGAAGGTTTTCGAGCTAGTGATGCCAACATCTCCTAACATAAAACTTATTGACTAATGGGTCTTTGTTAGAAAGCGTGATGAGAAAAAGAGATGGCAATCTCGCCTTATGGCGTAAGGCTTTTCATAAAAACGCCCTGAAATCGACTACGATGAGACATATTCTCTCGTAATGGATTTCATTGCACTCCACTACCCTGTCAGTTTGGTAGTTTCCGAATAACTGAATATGCAGCTTACAAATGTGGTCACTACGTATCTCTATAGAGATCTAGATATGGAATATACATGAAGGTTCATGGTGAACTTCATTTACCCAAGTCAAGTGGCTCTAGACCACGAAGTGCGTTTACAAAGAGGTTGAAACGCTCGCCAAAATGACTACTTGATTGGGAATAGATATGCCCACCCATTTCCATGACAAGTTTTGGATTCCATCGCGGTTCATGTTGGACATGATCTTCATTAGAAGCCCTTAAAGAGTTAAGGGAAACCACTGAACACTTCAAATCCGAGTTTGAGATGGAGAATTTTGGGAGAAAACGATTATGTCTCAGTTTGGAACTTGAGCATCATGTTGATAGATGCTTAGGCATTTTGATAAGGTCAAACCTTCAAGCACCCCCATGATCGTCTGTAGTCTTGATCCTTAAAAGGATCCTCTTTGTTTGAAGGATGATGACGAAGATGTGCTAGAGGCAGAAGTGCCTTACTTGAGTACAATAGGCGCATTATTGTACTTAGCTCAATGCACAGGACCAGACGTCTCGTTTGCAGTGAACTTGTTAGCTAAGGTATAGCTCTGCGCCAACGCGACACCATTTTGATTGGTGTAAAAGATATCTTTCAGTACTTGAGATGTGCGATTGATATGAGCTTGCTCTATCCCTATATAGAGAAGATGGATTCGGACCCATCACACACCAGAAACGCCGCCAACGTTGGCTTGTGTTCTCTATCCCCATCCCAAAACGATATAAGTGTTTTGGAAGGTTTTGCTGATGCTGGGTACCTCTTTGACCCACACAAAGGTCGCTCCCAAATTGGTTAAGTGGTCACCATGGGAAAAGACTGTGATATCTTGGAGGTCTACAGAACAGACTGTCGCTATATCTTCGAACCATGCAGAGATTATTGTTCTTCACGAAGTGGTTCGTGAATGTTTATGGATTAGATCCATAATCACGCATGTTCGAACAATTGTGGTTTGAAGTCTACCACAAGATGAGCCTACGAGCATTTAGGATAATGCTGTTCGTTTTGAACAAATGAAGTAAGGCTACATCAAAAGCGATAACACCAAACATAATCAGCAACAATAGACTCTCCTCAAGATTAAAATGAACAGGTTCAATCTGAGGACAGTGTGGCAGACTTGCTCACTAAGTCATTGCCTCAATTCCACTTTCGAGAAACATGTTGGTAGCATCGTTTGCGGAAGTTATCCGAACTTCAATGACCGTAGTCGTCAGGGGAAGATGCAGACATCAGGGGGAGGTGTCTACATGTATGGTCTCGAAACGTGAAGGGTGTGTTGTGCTCTTTTTCCCTTTTTACCGAGGTTATTTTTTTCCCACTGGGTTTTTGTTACTCGGCAAGGTTTTTAACGAGACAACTAGAGAAGCACCGCGTTTGGGCAACACAAGGGGGAGTGTTCAAATAAACCCTAATTTGTGTTTGACCCAAACTCTAGGTTACTTGACCTAGTGGTAATAAGGTTAAATTAAAATGATCAAGATTCCTATTCAATGTACTATTACTTTCCTTATATGATTGAGATTCTATACATTGTAATCCTCTATATAAAGATGCTCCTATTATCAATATGAATACACAACAACTTACTCTCAATTCCGTTTCCCTAAAACACATTGAACATAAAACATATTACAATGAACAACATTGAACAGAAAACATTATAAATCTTTGGAATAACCAACACCTAATTAATCAAAATGAAAAGTACTAGCTGCTGAGCAAAGAAAGAAAATTGTGCCAAATCGGCACCTCATTCTGATGAGTGTAATTACTATAGCATTTAGCTATAAAATTAGTCTCCTCAAGAACATGCTTTAAATAAACAACTTTAGCTTCCTTAGATAAAGAGATAATGTCTTTGATCAAGAATTTAATCCTCCAAGGTGCATAATTTTTTCCATTAACAAAATTAATAACCAAGTTTGAATCTCGTTCAACTTGAATCTTGTTTAGATCATTTGCATATTCTTGGTGCAACCCTTCCCTAAGAACAATAAATTTAGCCACTATCACATAGCATGATCAATACTTTTGGAATAAACCAATAAATGACAGCCTGGCTGATCTCTAATAATTAAACCGAAGCTGAACTCTTATCATATAAGATACTAGAAAATGTCCACACCCGATGAGTGTGAGAGTAGTGGGGAGTTATAATTCTGAGAGTGGAGAGTTTGAAATAATTATTTTCTTTTATTTTTTTTTCTTTTTACATTTTTATCCCTGATGTTAAAATGTAATCCATGATATTTTAATATTTGAGGGTTATAAAGGTAAAAAAAATCAGTTTTGGCTAACAACACCTCTTCTCTTAATAATAGTATAGATAACTATGAAAATTAAATTTTATAGAGAGAAGAATTATAAGACTTCGGTCGAATAACTCTGTTAGACTTGAGCTTCACAAGCTGCTTGGAAGAATTTGAGTTCTAGTATTGACTACTGATCGTTGCTGCCCTTTCAACAAATTTGGTTGTGTTGATCCACTACTATTTGAAGTTCACTCAATTAAGGTGATCATTTTTAAACCTGTGAATTGAGGTCGTTATTTGCTGCGTGGGCTCTCTTCTCGTTAAATATGATTTAATAGAAAAATTCTAATATGGACCAAGGTGTAGGTAGACCATAGGCAAAATGAAGGACAAAATGAGACATTTGGTGGCAAAATATCTGATTTTTTTGCCTAGGTGCAAGTGGACCTTGGTCCATGGAAGTCTCATTGGATTTAATATGGCATTTGGTTTATGATTATGACTAGTATCATTGAGATTTTTATGGTACTTTTTCTTATTTTGGGCTTAGTGGCTTGATGACGGCGCTTGTTACAGCCCCATATTCGTGATGTGTATTTTTATTGAATTATTAATTTTTTGATATATTTTCTAAAAAATTATGTATAAATATAGTTTTTTTTTTCTTGATTATACAACAAATCATTTCGCAAGTCAAAATCATGGTACAAGAACAAATGATCATAGCACATATCTTTATTAATTAATTCATCGCAATGTGAAAATGAATCTATAAATTGACACTCAAGCAAAAGCCAAAAAGATTCAAGACCGCATTTGGACCTTCTTTTGACCTTCTTTTAGTTCAAATGGGAATGAGCCATTTGCTTATCATGAGATTATTGTTTCTCATGCTGTAATTTATAGTTATGAGATTAGTGAGAAAGTTTGTACATTCAATTGCCCTAATGTAGGGGTCATTGAATGGCCAGAATATATCTTTTAATGTGATTCTTGATGTGCAGTTGGTGCTCACAACTTTGGAAAATATGCCTATTGATAATATGGAAATTATTCCATGCACCGACGGTGTAAGTGACCAAATCCTTCCTATTGATAATATTCTTCAAGTTAATTAATACACTTTCTTGACATGATATGACTGAAGATGAAGAACACTTAATCACCTCATCTCCCCAAAATATAGGTTTGTCTCGGGCTGAAGAGATCGAATTTTTAAGTGCTTATGTGGAGAATGGTGCTAACGGTTTAAATGATGATAAGTATGTGGAATTCCGCCCTAAATCTTAGAAGAAAAAGCTGATATCAAGCCTGACTTATTTCACTTGACAAGTTGGTACGTCCATGAGAAATACGACGCTCATTATTAAGCATAATTTTTAATACATATATACGCTATCTATTTATGACATTTGAGGAAATTATTTTAGATTTCTCAGTTATTTGTATGTATTTTTTTTGTATATTTTGAAAACATTTTTCTTTTTAATAAAACTTATAATTTAGTCACGTGCAAATTATGTGGTAAAGTAAAAAAAACAAAAAAATGACAAAAATCGATGATATGGTGGTTGTTAAAATATCCCCATCCGGAGTATTTCCCACAGTAAACTCCACTTACTCCTCTTAACAATTAGATTAATAAGAATTTCACTTGTAATTGAATCCCGAAAATGTTAACAAAAGTGCCACACCACCCCAAAACCCATAGCCAATGCTCTTTTAATTCAGTAGCCTACCACCCTAAAGAAAAATATTAAAGTCTTATTAATCTTGATGTGATGCACAGACTCCTTGGACCTGTAAACTTCATGATTGCGTGCATTAAAAACGATTCCGACACAAGACTCAGAAGGAAAGAGGGTAAGAGCGACGACACTCTACGCCATCACCGCCACCGCCACCGCCAGCACCACCTCGGTAGTGGTAGTGTTCTTTCCCATTGGACGCTTAACCTTACCACCAGAGACACGAAACCCACAAAACATTCATCCCATGACATCGAGGCACGTGTCAGAGTGGGTTAAGAATGGTCCGAAATTGTACCATAGACCTCTTCCTACAGTGTCTCTTTTGCTTTAGGCCTTTTGTCTTACTTACTCCTCCATCCAATTGTGCAGAACGGAACCACATACAGTACTCTCTCTTCATTTTATATATATTAGTATTTTTTCACACATGCCTGTAAGTTATTAATTTTTTTTTTTGCAGAAAATAAAAAAGAAAAAAGTTAGTTATTGCAGAGAAAATAAAGTGGGAGAGAGAAAAGTGGGTTGTAGATATTTTTTTTTTCAATTTTTTTTAAAGAAAAATACATTTTGTAAATGTCTTAATTATCCTTGTGATTTAATTAATTCTCAAAATTTATTAATATTTTAAAATTAATTCTGTCAAAATTTTAGATTTTGACTAACAAACCCACTTCTCTTAACTATTGTTAAGATATATATATATATATATATATTTTTTTTGTGAAATACTTGTTTCCAAAATGTAAATATTCTTTTGGGTGCGACTGCTACCCCATTAGTCTAGTCATATTTTTGTGTGGAGTCTATGGCTCTGTATATATATAGTGCTGGTTCCATCTCACTTGGGCACTCTGCATCCTCCATATTTTATGAGTCGCTTTTGCCCAAAGTCTAAACCAACAAACAACAAACCCAAGAGAGTTGGAAAAGGCTCAAGTGATTGACATGGAAGAGGAGGAGGCTGTGAGGTCAAGATTCAAGAGGGTTTGTGTGTTTTGTGGAAGCAGTACTGGGAAGAGGGAATGTTACAAAGATGCTGCCATAGAATTAGGCCAAGAGCTGGTACTTATTTTTCTTTCAAAAGTTTGTTTCTTTTTTATGTTGATGTAGTGTTTTGTTGTTTTGCCTCTGAGAGCTCTGAGCTATGTGAAGGTGTCAAGGAGGCTGGACCTTGTCTATGGAGGTGGAAGCATTGGACTGATGGGTTTGGTTTCACAGGCTGTGCATGATGGTGGAGGCAAAGTTCTTGGGTGAGAAATCAACAAGCTTTTCACTTTTCTTGGGTTTCTCATATGTTTTGTTCCCAATTTCCTTTTTAAGTCAATCTGTTGTTCAATTTTCTGATTTGGGTTTTGGTGTACATTTCATAGGATCATCCCCAGGCCTCTAATGGGTGCAGAGGTAAATAACTAATCTCATTTGGGTTCAAAGTTGGCTCCTTTTTGCAATTTTCTCACAAAATGTTTGCATGTGATATGTGGCTGTTCATCAGATAACAGGTGAAACAGTTGGGGAGGAAAGGTCTGTAACCGACATGCACCAAAGGAAGGCTGAAATGGCCCGCCATTCTGATTGTTTTATAGCATTACCAGGTCCCATCTCTTTTCATTACAAAACTAAGAAATAATGTGGCCTTTTTTACTCAGGTCATTTGGTCCTTAAACTATTCAAATGGGTTTTAATCTCTGGCTTTGATTTTTCAGGTGGGTATGGAACTTTGGAAGAGTTGCTGGAAGTGATAGCTTGGTCCCAGCTTGGTATCCATGACAAACCTGTAAGAGAACATATTATGATACTGAAAAACCCCCACCACAAGCACAAGAAGAGTCATTAGAATCATCAAAATCTTGTCCTTGAAGTTTCTAACTTTTGAAGTTTTGCAGGTGGGTTTACTCAATGTTGATGGCTACTACGACTACCTCCTCA
The DNA here is from genome assembly GCA_024704745.1 of Rosa lucieae. Classification (NCBI taxonomy): domain Eukaryota; kingdom Viridiplantae; phylum Streptophyta; class Magnoliopsida; order Rosales; family Rosaceae; genus Rosa; species Rosa lucieae. Next base: position 41,032,604 of record CM045497.1, read on the forward strand.
CTTTTATTGACAAAGCCGTGGATGATGGCTTTATTGAGCCTTCCCAGCGCCACATCATAGTCTCTGCCACCAATGCCAAGGAGCTTGTTGAAAAACTTGAGGTGTGATTGATTATGTGCGACTTTCATTTTCATCAAACACTATTTTTGCATGCTTGTATGATTAATTTGAAGCTCATATATGGAATATAAACTGTCCTGTGATTAGAGAAAGAATCTTGACCCAATTACCATCTTTGGTCTCTGATGTTTCCTTTTGCCTTTGTTTGGTTGTGAGTAAATGATGACACTGCTTTTGTTTTGTTTTGTTTGGGGTTAGGAGTATGTGCCAGTGCATGATGGAGCTATAGCCAAAGCAAGTTGGGAGGTTCAGCAACAAGAACAGCAGGAGAAACAACAGGTGGGGTTCAATGTTACTTCTGCAGCTGCTGCATCTGCTACTACTTTGCAGACTGAGATAGCTTTGTAAAAGAGGAAAGAGGAGGAGGAGGGATAAGGGATGAAAGAAAGTAAGTTGTAAGTTAGGGAAAAAGGTGCTTTGGGCTCTCTTTTGCTTTTGCTTTGCTCTCTGATTTTGGTCATAATAGACCAGCCTAATACCATAATGGTATGACTAGCTTTGATTGACAAGTAGATAAAAGGAAGAAACATCTGACTGGTCCAATTGTCTAATCTTCTTTTGTATTTTTAAGTTTAATCAAAAGGAAGGAAGGGCCTCTATGTTTAGGCTAGAAATATCAATATCATTATGCTCGATGCTTGTAGTTTGTGATCCTGGATTACATGTACAAAGATTATATGGAGGGAACACGAAGCAAGATCCAAAAAATGCCAGCAGCTTTATTCTCTATTTCATTGCTCTAGGGCATGCATGCCATTACTGCTTGATGTTATTATTTCTCTTCTTTTTTTCCTGTCTTTCCCTTCCTTTTTTTGGTATGCCAGTTTTAAGGTACTGTGCTGTTGTGTGGTGAGGTTTTAATGATGTAAACATTTTTGCATCACCTTGAGTTATATGAGGCCCACTGGTGTGGACCCTGTTTTCCCCTTAACTTCTTTTGTGTGTGTTTTGGTTGGGTTGGGAACTTGGGATGGGTTATGAACTTATGATAATGAGTGACCAAACAGTTGTATTCTACAATTCTTTTATGCTTTCTTTTTACTTTTGAAATGATACATCGGCAAATAATTTGCCTTCTTTTTTTTTATTTCGTTGGTAATTGTACAATATGAGTAATAACATATGACATTATTTAAATAAAAATTAACTTTACTCTAATGTGAATGTTATTTACTTTAATTATAGGTTTTTTTTAGTTATCACATGAGTTATTTCATATGTTCTTAAAATAGTAATATGAGTTTTTTTTTAAAATAAATAATGTGAGTCTTTAAAGTAGTAGATATTATAGGACGTGTGTGAAATATGTTGATGCACAATAGCTTTACTGATTTCTGAAAATTTTGCCTCCCTTAACACTAGGAATGCGTCCAGAAAAAATAAAAAGAATTATAGGGCAAGGATGATATAAAAAAAAAATTATAGGGCAAGGAAGATATTGAACTATTGAGGGACTTACTTCTAACATAAAGTAAAATAAAAGTGGGAGAAATTTACTCTTATTTTATAATCCACCGTCCTCATTTTCTTTTTTGATAATTTAAAATATGAAAATCCATCCCAGAATCATGAGCCTACTAACATGTCATATAAAACAATCATCAATTAAACATGGCAGGAAGTGATGAAATACTGGAAATACTTATTCCTAGCTTGAAGCGTTGAACCAAGAACCATCTGATGATCATGACATCTCAAAAGAGACTGATAGACCAAAACATCAGATGGGCATATTCAAAAGCTGAAGAAAGCATACCCAGATCCCAAATCCAATGAACATCAAGAATCTTGGACCTACCCCATCTGCACGAACGATAAAGTCTTGCATTTAAAGAGTAGTTATTTGGCGGGTGATTTAGTATATGTATTACAGAGTTGCAGAGAACCAGACCTAAATTACTAGAAGATTAGATTAGAGTGTAATCAATGTATAGCATTAGGATTAGAACTTTGTTGGGTCCTTGAGGGTTCTAATCTGGCTGTCTACACCTTGTAGACAAAAAACAAGGGAAATGAAATCTTTATGCATATTTTTTTGAAGAAAAAAATAAATTAGATATTAAAATTTTTGGGATACCCAGAGTTTACGGTGTCTTTTGGGGTTCTAAACTGGTTGTCAACACCTTATAGACAAAAAAGCAAGGGAAATGAAACCTTTATGCATTTTTTTTTTTGAAGAAAATAAATTAGATATTAAAACCTCTGAGATACCCAGAGTTTACAATATCAAAGAACAAAGCACTTGAGGCTTCCGTTGGACCTAATTGGTCCAAGTTACATCACAGGGAGAATTATGGCCTTGCTATTGCGTCTGTTACAGAGTTTGCTTCCCTTAAAACCAAGGTTTCAAATTTCGGTTTCGGTTTCGATTTCGGTACTTCAAATTTAAAGAAATTTCGGAGAAATTTCGGTTAAAAATAAAGAAATCACATTAATTGCATGTATAAAATGATATTTTGAATGAAACTTTTATATAGACTAAACTAACCTATAATAAACCTATTTACAATGTAAACTCTCTAAAATTATACATAAATAATAGAATTGTGATATTTAATATGGACGAGACGACGAGTAATTAACTAAAACTGTAGTAAGTTGCTAAACACTATATATAATTCTATATGTAATTATAAATGTTATGTATATTGATAATGTGAATGTGATTTACTTTTTTTTTTATGGCTGGAACCCAGTGGGAGGCTTGGCCATCACGCCTTTTTCACTAATAATTAGAAAAATTCAAAGTTTGTTGTGAGAAAACTGAACTCCAAGCCTACGAAAAAGTTGAAAGACATCATTATGGTCATGGTGATCAAAAAGCCACGCACTAAGAAAATACTAGTAAAAACTAAAAAGAACAGTAAAGCCTTCAACATACCTTCTTAATTAATAATTATATGGTGGATGATACACATGATAGAAAGAGAGTTTCTGTGTTATGAAGGAGGATTGAAAAAAAAAAAATCAAAATTTCATATTTTGTCAGCGAAAAGTCGAAAACTGTGAAATACGAATTTAACAGAAATTTCAGAGAAATTTCGGACAAAATTTCGGTTTGAATATTTAAATATATTTTGTGTGTGTAGATATTTCAGAAATTTAGAATTTCGCGGAAAACCTCTGAGATACTCAGAGTTTACAATGTCAAAGACACAAAGCACTTGAGGCTTCCGTTGGACCTAATTGGTCCAAGTTACATCACAGGGAGAATTATGGCCTTGCTATTGCGTCTGTTACAGAGTTTGCTTCCCTTAAAACATACTTGAACGAAATCGATTGGAACTGGATATGGTAGCTATAACTGTTACTTAATACTCTATGAACCAAATAATTTCATTTGAACATAGCTTACAATTCAAAAAATTTCAGTTACACTTGTGCTACACATTCCCGAAAGAGTAACATAGGCCTCTCTCTAATTCCCAAAGTTTGACTTTTCATTGCTAGCTACAGGCGCCTATCAATTTGGTAAAAACTTCCATCGAGAACTTTTTGGCTCCAGTGTCCTTTTGGGTGATGTAACATACCCTCTCGAAGCTCTTTACGACAGAACATTTGCGAACTTGAGCCATTATTTTCTACACTTTTTTATTATTTTTTATGCTCCATTCAATGACAAATGTTGAAGGAACAGTTTACTGATTAATTGATCTATAACTCTATAAGGCATCTGGAGCCAACACTCAAGCTTGGAGGCAACGAGTTTGTTGAAGTTTGTTTAGGCTTCGGGAGCCAACAGATTCGGATACCTAAGTTATGAAGACCCTAGTTTGACTTCAGTTGGAAGAATTCCTATCGTATGTCACTCTAGGATCCCGCGTTGTTTCTATTTTTTAGTTTGCCCTCGATTTAAAGAACTTGGAAGAGGGTTAAATTGATATTAACAACATTGGGAGCGGCCCCACAGTCAAGCTTTGTGGTAACGAGCATGTTCTTCGACCCTAGTTCTTCTCATTGGAAGCTTCCCAATTGGTTGTTGCCGATAGAATCATGTGCGACAACTGAAATTTTCTCGTATTTGTCAAGTTTTTGCAACGAATTTTGGGTTGTCACAATGAAATTCTTCACTCTTGCTATTTTCTCTATGCACTTGACAAACTTTCATCGTATGTAACTTCCGGCTAAAATATATTTTTTGAGTCACATAACATAACATCTCAAAGCTATTGACGGAACAGAAAATTCTAACATGTGAGAGTACTATGTAGATTTTACTTTGTTATTTATATTTTTTAAGCTTTACTAATTAAAATTTGGAAAAGCTGGAAATACCAATTTACGGAATCATTGCTCTTTTCAGTGTTGAGAGCTGATGGTCTTGTTTAGTGAGAACTTCCATCATATTTAACTTTCGACTTTGGTATCCTTTTTGCGCAAGAAATATACCATCAAACTTTTGAACCCAATAAATTTGTTGGCTTCTGCCATTATCTTTTACTTGGTTGTTTCTATTTTTTAAGCTCTACTCAGTTTAGAGAAGCTGGAAGACTAATTTACGAAATGATATATTGGTCTTCAAGATGTTGGGATCTGACATACCCAATTTAGTTGCTTGAGCTATAGGAGTTATGAAGACCTTAAGTCTGACCTTTAGTCGTCCCCTCCGTACACTTGTTAATCTGTTAAGAACTTCTATCGTAATTTCTAGCTCTGGTATATTGTTTTATTGGGAACTTAATATGACATCCCAAAGATCTTATTGTGAAGAAATATTCTGGCTTGTGCCATTATTTTATACTCGTTTATTTTTTAAGCTTCATTCAATTTAAATTTTAAAGAAGCTCGAATACCGCTGTTCAAGACGATAATCGGGAGCTGACTTTCAAGCTTGTTCTTCTCCCTTATACTTCTCATCGCATGCTTCGATCTCGAAAGACAGAGCTATGAGTTATGAAGACCCAAAGTTTGCCTTTCGGTAGCTCCATATGCGCCTTTCAATCTGGACATTCAACTTGCGAAAGTGTATGCTGATGAGAAGCTCGTTACACATTTCTACACGAAGATTCACAGATAGAAAGAGTCTGCTGATGAGTGTTGACTTGTAATCATGATAATCATGTTATTCCTATCTGTTCCGTTGGCAAAGCCAATATTGTTGATTCAAGGAGAAGCTATTCTGGTTAAAGCTTGTCCCAACGGTCTAGCTAAATTATTTTCATTTCTTTCGATTGCACTTTTCATTCTTTGCAGCCAAAGATTATCACACCTAATGAAAACTAAAATCTTAAAAGAACATATATGTCCAACGTACAGTTAAGGAGCAATAATGGGGAGAGTGTACAACGTACTCGATCTACCTCTGTCTGTGCCTGGTCCAAGAAATACATGCATATAAAGCTTCAGCAGAGTTTACCAAAACTAGTCGGTGGCTAAGGTCCTACTTCAAAGCTTGGGGGTAACAGTTTAGATGCTGTCTAACTGCCCTTTGCCATTTGTCACTGTGCTGCATACTGTTCTCGATTAGTCTGACTGCTCAGAGATTCACAGAGAGAGTCTGTTGTGATGATGAGTGTTTGACTCATGATCATGGTGCTCGTTCTATCTGTTGTGTTGACAAAGGCTATTATGATTCAAAGAGTTGTGTTCTGCTCAATTTGTATGTCAGGTTGAGCATCATTTAAAACCAAAGTTGCATTGGATTCATCTTCTTCTTCACTAGAAGAGTCTAATAATTTTCTCCCCATGATCCCGTTCACGCTCTTCTGAAAGAACTTGAAAAGTATTAGACAAAGGAACTGGAGAGACATGTTGTTGCCCGGAACTTAACAAGAGGACTACGTGCATTAGGTGTATCAAGAACACCCATGACACATGGACTATGTTGACCTTCAATGCGATTCTCCACAAGAGTGCTGGGTCTTGCCTCAGTGTGTTGCTCCTCACAAATGATCATAGAGGCATGTGCCCCAAATTATTTGGAACATAAATGGGAGAATCTACAACATTTGAAGGGCTACTCAAGCCATAGATGGAATATAAGCTTTGCAACTACATCAACCGAGCCCACTGGCGGACCTAGCTCAGGCCGAATGAGGGCTGCTGTTGTCTTACCATATATGATATGAAAAAGTTTAACAGTCCCACTTAAAATGAAATTCTGCACATAGTTATAACTTTTATATTAATTATATCTTCTTTCTAATTTCATTGTACTTGTTGGGCGCAACACATATTAACTAAAATCTCGCCTCACAAAATAAAATCGTAAGTCCCACCAGTGATCGAGCCTTAGACTCTTAGAGTAGATTTTTATATAGATTAAAAGGACAGCTGAGGCAGAGACTAAACCCATTCTACATTTCTACGAGTATCAAAATCACAAAACTCATTCCTAATAGTATAATAATTACAGAACCCATTACTTATAGCATCAAAATCACAAATCTCTTTGCTAATAGCATCAAAATCACAATATTCATTATTAATGATCATTAAACCCATGCAAACAAAGTATAAAAAAAAAACCTAGCGTCATATAGAGAGAACGCGTCGCATAGTTTCCGTCATCTTGCCCTGTCCGACGGTACACCCTCGCGGCGTCGTCGTCCGACGGGACAGAGGAGACTAAGTATCTGATTGTGGTTGATCATGGAGTAAGCCCAGCCAGAGAAGAGGAGACGCAGTGTCGACGCTGCTGTCCATATCGCGTAGAGGTGAAGTTGGGGAGTTGTTGTGGGTTTTTGACTGCCGGCGGACAGGGAAGGTGTCTCTACGAGGTGGTCTAGGGTCAACCCTTTCATGTAATTGATGGTGGAGGGGCAAAACCTGGATGGTGGCACAAGCTTCGATATGGGTTGGAAGGTTCAGTCGGGAGGCTTGGGTGAGGAGAGGTCGCTGTTTGGTATGTGTTTCCCAAGATCGCAGTGTGGTTGGTCAGTGATCTATCCATTCAAACTGGGTGGTGGCGGAGATGTCGCCATCGGTGGGTCGGTGGAGGAGTGGCATGGCACATGCCGTCTCCAATCTGGATTTGGGTTTGGTGCTAGTTGGGCATGAGCTTCGGCTCTGGGCCTATGTTACTTTTTTTTTTTTGGTTTTTACTATTTTTTAATTGTAGGATATGGCATTATGGTGGTAATAAATCCTTACCGATACGTGGTAGGGTGGGGCGGGCTTGGTCCCGAGTAGTAGTACCTCTTGTGTATCTTGTCTGCTCTATGCAGGCGGCGAGTTCTTATTTTGTCAAATGGTCGTAACATTCTAGTGGCAGGGTGAAACTAAGTGTCGTCGGATTTATCCTTCTGGAATAATATAGTAAGAAAGCTGTGCTTATGGTAATTATGTTTCTTCATAGTCTAGTTATCTTTTTGTTCTGTCACCGATATGTCAAAGCAAATACAGTAGTCAATAGAACATACTTTGCTAGTTGGTGCCTGGTTGAATACATTTATTTAGTAGAGACTCTTGATATCAGTTCAAGACGTTCTCTAGATGTTTATTGTAATCATGGATTTAGGCTCAATATCCTCCTTGTGTTAGACAATTTCATTAATCAAGACTTGAGGGTGGCCACATTAACTCTTTATTAAAAGAAAAAAAAAAACCCATGCTGAAGTTAAAATCAGAGTACTTGTCTAATTAAACTGTAATAAATAGAAGGAAATAAGATATATGTTTTTTTTTTTTTTTTGAGCTCGAAATGACAAACTATATTAATGGAATCAAGAAGATTAAACTAGGTGGAGAGGAGTTCCTCTAATACTGTGGGAACAGATCCACACCAAGAGATTAACAAACCTGTGCCTAGAGCACATTTAGGCAACTTATGAGCTAATACATTGTAGGGCTGGCTCTAATTACCATACCTACTGGAATCGACCAGAAACGGGTCAAACTGGTGGTGTTGGCGTCTACAAATTCGGTACCAGAAGAGTCAGTAAGGTACTACCATACCACAACAACATTTTCGGCTCGATAGTGGTACAACCAATTACATAGGTTCAGTGATACTGAACCAGTCGAGATAGATGGGTCTGGATTTAATTAAAAAAATACTACCTTCTTGCGTCTGCCAAGGATCGAACCGTTGCCAATCTCGCTACAAACTCAATCCATTTACCACTAGGCCACAACGTTGCTTGTTGTCAGTTGCGCAAAAACTAAACAAATATACTTGAATCAGAAATCATAGAAATTAAAAACTCTTTCGAGTCTTCTACTTCGAGACAATTCTCTCTCTCTTCTTCATTCTTTCTTAGTTTCTCTTCCTCCTCTGTTTTCTTAGTCTCTGCTCCTCTCTCTTTCTCACTCTCTCTCTTCATTTCTGACTTTTGTTCTTCTTCCTCCATTTTCTCAACATTTTTCTTATTCATCCTTCCACTTCTTCTTTCACCTCTAGATATGAATCAAAAATCGGATCTCCAACTGAATTCTAGATCTGGAATTAGGAGGGCTGCTGTTTCTCTCACTCTTAGCTTCATCCAAAAATCTGTTCTCTTTCTTATTCAGTTCTTCTTCTTTTCTTTCTTCTTCCACCTCTGTACTCTTCCTTCTTTCTATTTCTTCTTCCTCCTCATACTGTAGTTCTCATCTCCTTCACTTGGGTTCAAATATCGGCCAAAACCGACCGTTGAAATTGGTAAACCGAAGTTCCGGTAACTGAAAGCTCCGGCACGGTTACGACAATAGATTTGGCAAAACTGAAGACTTTCGGTCGGTATTCAGCTGACGTAAAAAAATCCAGTAACCGTACCACGGCCAGCCCTAATACATTGACTTCCCTAACAACATGAGTAAACAAACAATTCTGTAAGGTAGATAGAGAATGAGAAATGTCATCCACCAACCTACCAAACTCCAAAGTATCTTCGCCCTCATCTTGTATTACATTAAATAACTGGAGGCAACAAGTTTTGAACACAACTGGAGCCAAACCAAATTACTAGTTAACAAGCTAGACGCCCAGTAAACACTTCAACCAAAGTAGCGAATAACACTACACTCACACAAGCACAAGCCCTAGCAATAATTTGGCCATTTCATCTCGGACTACCACCCCCAAACCAACTCTATGAGCTGCGGCATCAAAGGCCCTATCCATGTTTGCTTTAAGCCAACCTTCTAGTGGGTCTAGAACGAGGTCTCCCCCCCTTGAAACTTTCGCAAGAACAACAATTTTCAAAGACTGAAACAAATTCATAGCTTGAAAGTAAACTTGAGAGAGGGATTGGAACTTATTATTCTATACTCTCTTACTTCTTTCTTTCCATACCTCCCAATGTAAAACGAAGAGAAAAGAAAAATCCTCAAGAGATAGGGAAGAGTAGCATGCCTGTAGCCAACCCACTGTTGAATTAGAGAATGGTGGCGACAGCCCAGCTTGCAAAAAAGGCACCATGTTGATCAAATCCTGGATAAAAGGACCGTCCAAAGTAATATGGGAGATGGATTCATCTTCCTCGTTACAAAAATAGCAGCCTCCCAACAAAGGAACCTTTGTCTGCGAAGCTGTTGTATAGTAGGTAATATAGATTGACATACGTTCCATATATGCACTTTAACCTTGCCAGGAACCTTGGCATTCCAAATACACTTCCAAAAACTAGAAGACTCAGATGAAATAGAAACATCTACCAAAGATGAATGTAGCGAACCAAAAGTCAAATGATACACACTTTTGGTTGTAAATCGACCTTTAGGGTCATAGTGCTAGATAATTCGATCAACAATGTTGTTATTTCTTAGACGCAGAGAAAGGATTAACAAAGTATCCTCAGGACTAAAAGCCGTTGCCACCAACTCTTTGTTCCACTCCCCATTTCAAATTAGCTCACTAACCAGAGTATGAGGTACATCATGAAACTGTAATGGTCTGAAAAGGTGAGGCTGTGTAATCCAAGGATCCTCCCAAACAAGTACTGATAATCCATCCCCTAGTTGCCACCGCATACCGCATACCCTTAGCTATAACCTCCTTAGAACCAAAAATCCCATGCCAACATGTAGAGGGAGTACGTGGACTTGGAGCCTGTAGGAAAGAACAATTTGGAAAGTACCTTGCTCTGTATAAACGACTCACCAGAGAATTCGGATTCTCGATAATACACCAACCTTGCTTAGCCAGTAACTCCATATTGTGTGCATGTAGATCTCTAAAGCCCATTCCACCTTCCTCTTTAGGCAAACAAAGTTTCTCCCAAGACAACCAATGAATTTCACGATTTGCATCCTTGCTGCCCCACTAGAATCGAGCACACATTTGCTGCAAAGAATCACAAAAATCCTTCAGTAACAAGAAGCAACTCATGGAATAAGATGAAAGAGCCTGTGCGACCACTCTTATCAATAAATCGTTACCAGCCCTGTTGAGTAACTTTCCTTGCCAACCAGTAAGTTTCCTACTCAAACTCTCTTTAATATACGCAAAGGACTCCGTCCTGTTTTTTGCCTAAGTAAGTAGGCAGGCCCAAGTATTTCTCATGCTTACTCTCAATCATCACACCTAAAGAAGCTGCTAGAGCCGCTTTGTCAACCTCAAGGACTTTCTTACTGAACACAATACTACTCTTAGCGAAATTAATAAACTGTCCCGATGCCAATTCATAATCAAACAACACTTCTTTTATATGATTGCATTCAACAACATTAGCTTTACCAAAGAGCAAGCTATCATCTGCAAACAGTAAGTGATGAATTACAAGAGCATCCTCACAAATTTTAATACCTGCTAGAGCACCCACCGAAGCTTTTCTTTCCCATAGAGTTGAGAACACCTCTATACATAACAGAAATAAATATGGAGATAGGGGATCCCCCTGGAAGGAGAAACATAACCCCAAGGCTGGCCATTAATCAGCTATCCGGTCATAAGCTTTGCTCATATCAAGTTTCAAAGAAAACACCCATTCAGTAATGGAATAACAACTATGAATATAATGAGAGACCTCATTGGCAATCAGAGTATTATCTATGATCAATCTTCCTGGTATAAAAGCACTCTGAAAAGGAGAGATAACGGTATCCAGAATTTTCTTCAACTTGGTAGCTATCACTTTAGAACAAATCTTGTAAATAACATTACAATGAGCAATTGGTCGCAAATCATCAACAGACTTAGGGTTCTTCACCTTAGGTATAAGACAAATATGAGTAAATTATTTGGCTCAATAAAAAAAAAAAGAGTATAAGACAAATATGAGTAATCTCCACCTACGAATACACTTTAAATTATTTGCCTTAAGAAAAAAAAATGAAATTATGGTCAACTGTGTGTGTGTTTATTTACTTATTTATAACTATATATATATATATATATATATATAGAGTAAAAAAGTAGTTGTATTAATGAAATGACTCACAACATAGACATAAAAGAAAAACAAAATAGTTTGTTAGCTTTATGTAAAAAAAATTATTTAAGAATAAAGGATGCAGAGAGAAAGTTGAGAGAATAGTTGTATCTTACATTGATAGTAGGAGCCCCTATAGATAAGGTGTTTACAAGATACGATCCAATATGTATTAGGATTCCTACTCCTATTCTAAATCTATAACCATAATCTAGAAGGATTCACTTTCCTTATTCTAGTCTAGATATGATTACTCCTAGTTTGACTACACACACACAAACAAGGTTTCTTTGAACACTCCCCCTTGTGCTGTCAACACTAGGTGGTGCTCATCTCGTTGCCTCATAAAAAACCCGACCAAGTAACAAAAACCCAGTGGGACAAAAATAACCGTGGTCGAAGGAAAAGAGTGCAACACACTCTTCACATTTGGAAATTAGCATGTAGATGTCAAACTTCCCGTGATGTCTGCGTCTCCCCTTGATTCCTACAATCATGGGATCTCAGATAACTTAAGCAAACCAATTCTCTTTACATGCTTCCCAAATGTGGATTTAGGCAAAGACTTGGTAAATAAATCTGCCACGTTATCCTCATATCTAACTTGATTCACTCTGATCTTGAGGAGCGTCTGCTGTTGATGATTATAAAGGAACTTATGCAAAATATTCTTGGTGTTATTGCCCTTAATGAAACCTTGCTTCATTTGTTCAATGCAAGCAGCATTATCCTCATAAATGCTTGTAGGTTCATCTGTGGTAGACCTTAAATCACATATACTTCGAATATGTGAAATTATGGACCTTAACCATATACATTCACAAACAGATTCATGAAGAGCTATAATCTCTGCATGATTCAAAGAAGTAGCGACAAAGGTATGTTTTGTAGACCTCCAAGATATCGTGGTGTTTTCCATGGTAAAGACATAACCAGTTTGGGAACAATCTTTGTGTCTGTCAAAGAGATACCCAGCATCTATAAAACCTACCAAAACATCATAGGGATTATGGTGGTAGGATAGGGAGGCGGTGGCGGCAGTGATGGGTCCCATACCCATTTTGCCATATTTTCTTGACTCTCTGTAGGGATAGAACAAGACCATATTAATCGTACCTCTTAAGCATCAAAAGTTAGTCTTTATGCTAATCCAATGACATTACGTGGGCGCGGAGCTATACTAAGCTAACAAGTTCACAGTGTACATACCAGTAAATACTTCACTGTCATAAAGTTTCATACTACCACTAGACCCCGTAGGACCACCCAATTGCCAGGCCATGGGCAGGGCCCAGTACTCAGTAGGATGGTGCCCACAATGGGCGGTACCTTGGGCTGTACAAGTCTTAACTCAGGCTGGTAGGGTTAACCAAAGTGCACACCAAATTCGATATCAGTCTGCAAACTGAACTGCGTTCCTCATCGAAGAAATGGGAAACTCCTTCCCCTTGCTCAAAGTATATAAACCAATCTCAACCACATTAATGATGGTAGTAAGTTCTGATCCTTTACTGTTACTCTGTCAAATTACATACATAGCCTTACTTAAGCATCAGAGAGGCATAAACCGACCGGTTCGGTTTATACCTTTGACGTTGTGTATTTCCTTTAACAGGCTCCCGAAGTTGTCTTCCTATCCGCTAGGGGGTACAACATTCTGCTAGGCTACAGTAGAGGAACTAGCAGAAACACACAACAAATGAGATATCGGGCCTTGTGCACTGTGCCAAGTACAATAATGCTCCT